>CM025781.1:13846105-14033717 GCA_014636745.2 Centella asiatica | reverse complement strand
AGAGAGAGAGAGAGAGAGAGAGAGAGAGAGAGAGAGAGAGAGAGAGAGATTCATTGTAATAACACATCAAGTTAGTAAAACGTGAGGATTATATTCTAGAGTTTGCCATTGTTTATCATTGAATAGATTTTTCAGAAGTTGGTATCAAGTTGTGATTACTAGGTTGTTAGGTACAATTGTTGATGATGTTGCTTAGAGTTTTTGGTTGTGCATCTATAAATACTTAAGGTGTTCTATAAACCTTAATATATCTGCACAAGTTTTGCATCCACTGATGATTAATTTAGTTATTAGGGGATGAACTGCACTACACTATACAAGTTATTAGTGAAAACATTCAAAGACTTAATAGTATAGTAGAGAATGTCTAAAGCTAATTACAAGCTTTTGAGTATCCCGCACATCAGACATTCCAGACGAAATCAACAAAGCTTCAGTGATTGAAACCAGTCAGGGGAACCCATCAGGGGATGACAAAGACAGACCAACCTGTTAGGGGAATGCATTAGGGTATGACAGTAGCAAACCAACCCGTCAGGAAATGACAGTGACAGGCTAACTCGTCAGGGGAACTTATCAGGGCATGACAGTGACAAGTCAACCCGTCAGGGAGAATGCTCAACACTACATCAGTGGAAGCCATCAGTGGATGTTGTAAGTCTTAACGTCAGGGGATCAAGAAGCACTTGGATAACTCTACAACAAGAGATTAACTCAAGTGAAGTGTAATGCACTGATCAAGTCGTAAACAGGACTTGTCATCAGGGGATCCAGAAGCACTGATCAAGTCCACATTAGGGCTTGTTCTCAGGGGATAGTTATGATTGCATACACTCGTCATCAGGTCTTACACGCAAATCATTGAACCTTGTTATAGAAGCATCAGATATAACTGGAAAGATATTTCTTGAAGTTTGGTGGTCTAATGATAACTCTCGATCATTAAATGCTTGAAGATCAGGGATGAAAACGAAGCAATAAAAGTCATCAGCAGTTTGATACATCATTCCCAAAGGACATCGATGTGACATATATGCGACTAAGTTGGAAAAGCAGCACGTCTAAGCACGTGGGTTCAACAACTAATCTTCTAGATATGCAAAAGAGTTCTCATTACAAAAAGGAGAGAAAAACATCCAACAGGATAACCAACAAAGAGAAGCACACATACACTAGAGAGAAGGTTTGTAATATATCTTGAGAGAAATATTCAAAGAAAAAAAAAGGGCTAGTTAGTGTGAAAAAAAAGTTGTAATTTTATTACAGAGAAGTTGTAACTCGTTATAGATATTGTAGCTGTTTAATCACACTTGTGATTAAACATATTTGCAGAAAAATATCAAGTTTTAATATAACTATTTTAACTTGAATGCTTGTGTGTTCATCTTAAATTCATTATAGTTTTTCTGATTCTGTAGCTATTTCTAGTCGTGCTTAAAAACATTTTATATAGAAGAAACAGTTTATAGTATTTGTATTCAACCCCCCCTTCTACAAACACTTGAGCTTATATTGTTTTAACATAGGTTGTAAGTAAGGTTCATATTCAATAAAAAAAGTTTTATTATTTCAAAGAAAATTCAACTTGTTTTTAATTTCGCAACATAGTAATGCAGAATGGGTAGGAGGCTTTAGGGGCAATGTCATATGAAAACGACAAAATTTTGGCTAAGTCTGGGGGTTAGAGGCTGCCCCTTTCTATGGGGATGTTCACCCTTCACTTTCTTTTGATACTTGGTAGTGTTTTGTCTTCAAAGGCCTCCTATGACATGTTTTTCATGTCTTCTTGACTTAGAATTATTTTGGCCTTGTAAGATATTCATTAACACTTGGCCAATTTCCTTATTCATGATATGATTGCTTATAAGGTTGGTTATGGACATTCTTACGCATCCTTGAGACCTCATGCATGGTTTTCGAGATGTTGGGATGATATTGACAAATTTTTGAGTTGTTGGTGATGTGGCACCCCGATGGGGTCATTTACTACATCCCGGATACACTTTTCATCATCACTTTTATCATAATAACAAGTTTCATAAAAAAAATACATCATTTTTAAAAATAAAACTCAATAAAAAACACAACCTCAATATATGAAAATAAATTGCATTATTTTGACTCTTTTCTCAAAATGTAAAGAGTAACAAAAAATTGATTAATAAAATAAATAAAATAAAATTTTACAATAGTTAAAAGAAATTGAATTATAAGTTAAGTAATGCAGACCATGTGAATTATGTGAATCAAAAATTAAATATTGTAATCATGAAATAATTTTTTTAATTTACAATGCATGTCTCCTGTGTAAATCTATGTAGAGTGTTTAAATTTTATTTTATCCTTTATTATTAATATAGAAGCAAAATAAATACATAACAAATAAGAAAAATATAAATTAACATACTTAGTAGATGCGATTATGTAAGTGGAACAAATATGTTAGCATTGGATAAAAAGTAATGACTAAATACAAAATTAACATTGATAAAAAAAGAACTTATAATTATAATAACAAAATTTCAAAGGTAAAAAAAAAGACAATAAAATATAGTATAATTACCTATAAGATTTCTATTTTAAATAATTTTTATTGTTCATTATTTGAGTACCCTTTAACAGAAATATAACTGCAATAAATGAAATTAATTAAATACTTGATAAGAATCAACTTATACTCAAATTTTTATTATCTACTCGAGAATTCTGACATAAATTAGATAATTGTTGGAGCAATATAAGTTCAAGTGTTTGTAGAAAGGGAGGGAGGATGAATACAAACACTACAATCTTTTTGCTCTTTTTAAACTTTAGTTGGCACTAATTGGAAACATCTACTAAGAACAAAAAAACAATAAAATATGAACACACAGATTCAAGTTAAAATAGTTGTATTAAAACTTGATGTTTTTCTGGAAATCTGTATAATCACGAATGTGATTAAATAGCTACAAATTCTGTAATGAAATTACAGCTTCTATTTCACACTCACTAGCTTCAAAACTTTTTTTGAAATATTTCTCTCGAGATCTATTTCAAAGCTTCTCTCTAGTGATTTTTGTGTGCTTCTTGTTTGTTGATCTGTTGGAATGATCTCTCTCTTTTTGTGTAATGAGAATTCTTTTGCATATATTGAAGATCAGTGGTTGAAACCACGTGCGAAGGCGTGCTGCTCTTTTCAACTTAGTCGCATATATGTCACATCGTTGTCCTTTGGGAACTATGTGTTAGACTGCTGCTACTTTTGTTGCTTCTTTTTCTTCCCCTGATTTGTGTGCATTTAATGTTTGAGAGTTCTCATTGGACCATAACAAACTTCAAGAAATATCTTTCCAGATAATATCTCTTGCTTCTATAACAAGCTTCGTTGATTTGAGTGTGAGTCCTGATGACTGGTGCATGCGGTCATAACTATCCACTGATAACAAGCCCTAATGAACTTGATTAGTGCTTCTTGGATCCCCTGATGACTAGTCTTTGTTCAAGACTAGATCAGGGCTTCAATTTTCACTTGAGTTTTACTCAGTGCTTCTTTGATCCACTGATGTTATGATCTTTGACATACACTAACGGTTTCCAATGATGCAGTGCTAAGCTTTCCCCCTGAAGGGTTACCCTGACACTGTCATTCCCTGAAGTCTCACCCTGACGGGTTGGTCTGCCTTCGTCATCCCCTAATAAGTTTCCCTTGATTAGTTTCCCCTAATGGGTTCCCCCTGACAGTTCTTAATCAACGAAACTTTGTTTAGAATATCTGATGTGCGGAATACTTTGACTGTTATTAAGTAGCATCAGACATTCTTCTTCACTTTGTCAAGTCCTTCAAATGTTCCATTTTCCGACTTGTCTTGTGAAGTGATTGACCATCCCCTGATGAATAAGATTATCATCAGTGGATGCAAAACTTGTGCTGATCTTAAGGTTTATAACATACCTCAAGTATTTACAGATGCATAAATTATTTCCTAAATATCATCATCATTATTTAACTCTAACAATAATGTTATAGAAAAAAAAATTACGTCTTCCATTCTAAAGTTAAAGGTACATTTTAATTTTTTTTGTCAAACAATAGCATAAGAAACCTAAATTAATTTGTTTTGTAATTTATTTTAGTTAATACAATTATTATAATATTATAGTTTATGATAGAAAAGTTGACCACGACATAATTTGTATTCAAAATAATTAGCATTAAAGAATTTGCAGATCGATTATATTAATTATAAACTTTAATATGTGATTATTTGACTGAAAAAGTCAAAATGTATACGGCCCACTACAAATAATAATAAAAAATTAATAAGATGAACCTTTAATTAAAACTGAATCTATCATACAAAAAATAATGATTTATACTTTGTAGTAGGTTGTAAATTTCCTATCGCAAAATTTTACAAAATTAAGATATTTACAAAATGACGACCATTTGATACGTAAAAAATAAATCGTGCAATACAACATTTAATTGATTTTTATTAACGCTAATTCTAAAAAATTAATGAATATCACACAAGAGAAGAAGAACATTTTTAGATTCTTTAAAATAAACGCACATTTTTATCTCTTTTTATGTGAAATTAAAGAATTTTTTTGTCTCCTTCATATAAAATAAATGAATTAAATTAACATTTAATAATTAATAGAAACTATTTGAATCGCACTATTTATAATATTTACAAAATGTAAGATTAACTTTACTTTGGTTTTCTATATAATAATAAGTTCAAGTTATAATACTGTTTAACTAAAATTTAATATATTTTTAAAACTTTATACATTTGAATGAGTTAAGCAATTTTAAAATTTAATGAGATCTGTCGTGCTCGAGAAATTTTTGAAAGATATGGGGATTGAGTTGTTAGATTGCTCATTTAAAAGTTTTTTCAAAAATCCTTTTCCAAAAATCTGAGTTTTTTTTAAGTGTGGCGGGGTGATAAGATCATTTTTTTACAACGAGTGCCACCTAACAAATCTGATACTGTGTATTAGGACACCTTCTAGTTTTACCTTTTTGAAAATTAATTTCAAGATAACTCTTAAATTATGGTCGAGGCGAAACCAAGAAAACTCAAGTTCCTTGCTAGGTTGAACAAGGGGAAGGTGTTAGACACTCCTTATCCTCATTATAACTAGTGACTGCTTTTTTAGATTTTGTTTTTATGAAATCATCTCTTAAAACCTGAAGTTGTTTTTGAATGAAACATTAAAGTGCACGTGTGTGCTAGTGTGTGTATACTTCGTGCATTTCCATTACTAGTTTTGGTTACATATTACAAGGGATAAACTAGAAGTAAAAGACCAGTTCTAAAGTAAACAAATAAAACAATTCCTGCCCAAAACAAACCAAAAATTACAACATTGTCTACATAAAAATTAGCTAACTTAGAACTAGACAAGGTGAGTTTGTATGAATGTTGGCCCCAGTAATGCAGATTATCAGTTTTTGTCCAAGAAGGCTTTTAACATCCATGAATCATTAGCTCAGGCATGACACAAAACAAAAGGTTAGAAAGAAATCATAATTGTGTAAATATATATATGAAAATATTAGAATAAAGATCAAATCAGTTTTTAGATCACATTATATAAACTAAAATCATACAGAAATCATGACATGACAAAAAATATTTTACAGAATGTGAGATTGTATGATATGCAAGTGTATAAGAGATTAAATATAAGGGTATTTTCAAATAGAGATAGCTATGGACAAAGCTATTTTGAACTGGAAATCACCCTATTGTAGAAATATGAACTAACCTTGACCAAAGCAAAAGATAGAGAATCAAATAGCAAGATAAATAAACAGTTATAAGCCTTGGTTTTTTCTGATTGATATAAAACATGTTTTGAAACTCTTTTACAACTTTTCTCTCTATGTATTTTTTATCACCCCCTCCTCCTTTTTTTCCTTGTGTGTGTCCTCTCCTATTTTTTTTGTCCTCTATTTCTCTGTTGTTTAGGGTCTCTATTTATAGGCCAACTCCTTCGTTCTCCAGGCTTCCTCCATAAGTTGTGTTTCAAAATATCTCTGATATTTCTTTGGTAATTGCAACTCATTCACCTGACTTTTATTTTTTAGATCACCTTTTGGATGCCAAACCTGTTATGTGACCCCTATTGCGGCTGGTCTTTTCCTATTGGACCATCTTCTTTATTTTATTATTTTTTTATTTCTTAGCTTTGACTGAGTTAATGGATTGTTGGAGTCAGTCGTGTGTCATCCCACAGGTCATCTTAAATCTTTGATGATCATCTTGTCTTTGATGTAATTATGAGCTCTTGTAATCCTAAGCAACAATCTCTGATATGACAAATTTCTTAGTCTCTGATGTCGCAACCTTAGTCCCCGACAAGTTAGTCCTTAATCTCTAGTAGGCTAAGGCTTAGTCTCTGATGGATTAAACCTTAGTCTTTGATAGGACAATCCTGCAAGTGAGTGATGAAGGTTGATTTGATCTTTCCTTTGCCAACACGGGACATCATCTTATGAATATATAATGCATCTTGGGTGGATGACATCCTCTGATGATGCTAGACCTTTTAAAATGGCATTATCTGTCACTACCATTTTTGCAACTTAATCTCTGATGGGATAAAATTAGTCTTCGATGGCTAATTTTAGTCTCTGATAGTATAAACTTGCAGTGGATTTGCAAAATTGTTTCTGAACTTTCTTACCTTGGTACAAACCACCATTTGTTGGGTATAAAATGTATTTTAAGTGGGCAACATCCTCTAATGGTGTTTTGCACTTGGGGATAACATTATCTTTCATTTCATCAAATTTGGGAATTAGTCTCTAACAGTATCCCCTAACCCGTTAGTCTCCGACAGTGTAATTATCCCCTGACGCGCTAGTTTCCGACAGTGTAATTATCCCCTGATGTCGATAAACATCCCCTGATGCTAGACTTTGGCGCTAGGATGAATTTTTCAAAAATTTTGGCGATGGCCAAATATGACTTTGACCCTAGTCATTTTTATCTGTTGATGCCTAGCTTTTAGTGCTAGTGTGGGTTGACCAACGACTTTGGCGTTGAGTAATTTATCCATTGATGTCCAGACTTTGGCGCTAACATGGATTACCTGACGACTTTGGTGCTGAGTGTTTTATCCGCTGAACCCAAACTTTGGTGCTAGCATGGATTACCCGACAACTTTGGCACTGAGTAATTTATCCCTTTGATTCCCAGACTTTGGCGCTAGCATGGATTACCCGACGACTTTGGAACTGAGTAATTTATCCCTTGATGCTAAGAAGTATATCCCCTGACGCCGAGAAACATCCTCTGATACCCCTACTATAGTCTTGCTTTGCTTCATGTTTTTCAACATTTTGTCCATTCTTAAAGTCAATATAGATCTTGTTGAACTTCTCAGTCAATGCTCCGCACAAGCATCAATGTAGAATTAGTCTAGGGACACCTTTCTTCACGCCAACCTCAAACACCTCGACAATATCCACAGATGTATAGATTTTGGTACAAGTCATTTTAGCATTTTGTTCATTAATCTCTACTTTTGGTTTGTCAAGAGTTGCAATTATCAATTTCATGCATTTCTTAAAGAGGAACTTATCAATCTTGCACTTAACAACAAGATTAAATCCACTAAGACTCACTCCATATTTGATTATTTTCTTTCATTACATAAATAAAATAAAGCCAAAAAATGAGGTGTCTACAAAATCTAGTAAATCATGAACCTTATAGTTCTTTTAACTAAAAAAATAAAATTAAAAAAATATTATTAGATATTTCATATTACAATTTTATTTTAGGTATAGTTTGCAATTGGAAAAATATAAGAAAAATTGTGGAATCATATATGTACCTTTAATTTAGAAACATAGTCTAGAGAATGTAATGTAACCATAAAAATTGAGAAAAATTGTAAAACTTTTTATATATTTTTTATACTCTTTCAACTTATATGATATATAATTGTGGATTCGTATATAAGTGTCGTAGCGTCTTTTATTTTTAAAAAGTTATAATTCTCTTATGGTGAACACCCGGTAAGTTTTATATATATATATATATATATATATATTCATAAATTTGAAAGTGTTATTTTAATTAGAATATATTTTAGATTTTGTTTGCAATTGTCTAAGAGTAAACGAAAACATTAACACTGACTTCATATATAATACAAAGAAACTAAACATATAAATGCATTTTCAATTGAGTTCAATTTTTTCTATGTCAATAATTAGAAGAGAATAATATCGGGAAAGGAAAATTGCGAAACCATAAGATAGAAAAATATGTTTGTATTTTTAAATATAATATATAGATGTGTAAATTCTAACAATGATATTCTTTATAATAATAATAATAATAAAAGAAAAATACGAATTATGTCCCTATCAATATCGTTTCAAGTAAAGTACCCCCAAGCCTAGCCGCCTAGGCCTAATGTATTTTTTTTTTCCTTTCGAAGGATAAGCATCATCCTCAGACAACTTGATCTATTATCAAGAAAATAAATGCATAAAGCTATACGACAAAAGAAATTTTAAAGACTTAGAAAGCAATAAGGAAAAGAAAAAAAACAAGAAGAGAGTTTGCGTGTTAGACTCTACGATCCTATAAATTAACACAACATGTAGATTATTGAAGAAAAATAAGGCAAATCATCTATTTCCCACTTGACCCCTCTCCTAGATTAATACCACTAAAAAAACATCAGAAAAAAAAGAGAGAAAAGAAACTATAATAATTACAAACTAGCAAACTATATATGTATGTTTTAACTAATACTCATTCGGTTAAAAATGGTAACATTTAGGAGTAAACATAATTTTATTATTATAATGTCATATTTTTTAAAATTTATCATTATAATTTTCTTATATAATTTTTAATTAGACATTCATAACAAAATTAATGAGAAAATTTTATTATTTCTACATATAATTTTTAGTCAAATATATAAAATTAAAAATCGTCAAAAGTTTAAATATTATTTTTTTTATGTAGAAAGGATGAAGTATATTAGTTACTTTCGAAATTTAAACAAATATCGTATTTTTCGAATTCTGACGAGGGAGTATAAAACAAAGCTTAAAAAAATATTGAAATTTTGGTGAAAGAAGGATTACAAGAACAGATTCAACTGAACAAAGATTTTGATATATTAATACATTTTACATTCATCATCCATCTATCTATGCTAATCTATTAATTCAGAACAAGAAAATATATTTACTAGAACTCTTTAATTTTATTTATTAATATTAATTTATTTAAACTTACAAATTGAGCTGATCATGTACATAATAATTACATGTCTATTTTTTCATTACGAATCGAATCGATTAAGAATAGAACCATTTACATATATCTGCCAATTAATTTATCTATCTATTTATCTGCGTATATTAGTATATTAATTAACAATAATTGCTAACAAATTACATTGATCGATTGAAGTCAACCTCTTTATGGACTAAATTACAATAACAATACATATAACAATAATAAAATTAATTATTCATCAAATATATGTGATTAAAATAGTTATTATCAAATTGACAATCACAAATAATTATATGATTTACCATAATTACTCAATGCTAACTAAATTAATTATAATATAAATTATTAATTAAACTAATTTATTCAAACAAAGTAATTATAATCAAATCAATAATAATAAATTACATGTGTTGTGCACGAGTTTTGAAACTAGTAATTTCTTAAAATATATGAGAGGATCAATTGAGATGGCTCCAGAGTTAAATATGAGATGAGTCAAGTAATTTAGACTTGTTAAAAAAATTTATAGAGTTAAAGTTGAGTCGTGTAATTATCGATCATAAAGTGTTAATGATCAAATTTAACTCATACATAAAAATAAAATGCATTTATTTCAATAATAGTTTATAGAAATTTCTTAATAGTATCAAAAATAAAAAATAAAATAAAAACTTATGAGTGAAAACTTCTTAAATCGACGTTAGCTAATTTAATACTCTGGGTGGATGCAGAATTAAAAACTAGAATAAGCAATATTTGCTTCTTTTTTTTTTTTTTTCATAAGGTGTAGATATATTTGTTAAGTTTTTCACCATATTATGACCAATCGTTCATAAATGATACTAAAATTAATCACTATATCAAATTTTAGCAGTGAATGAGCTATATAGAACGGATTTTTGTAATAATATTTACTTACTTTATGTTTCAGTCTAGAAAAAAGAGAATATATAACGGCAGTATGGATTAAAAATATAAATAATATTATCTTCGTCCAAAAAAAGTTGACACAAACATTTTTGTGACATGAAATTTATTACATTCTGGTTTTTTTTTTAACGATTTCAATTTTCATCTATTATAGGTTTTGATAATATTATTTATCCCATATTAACTAGGAGCCGAGTACCTTAACTGTTTATAAACAACTACTCCCGCAAGGGTACACCTTTTCCAAGTAAAAGAATAAAGTCTTGAGAGTTCAAAACTTCTGAACTATTCAGTGCGGAAAATACGTCAACTGAGTTTAATTACCAACAAATAAATGAACAACATCATCAATTTTGTTTTATATTTTTTATTAAATTAAATAGAATTAATTGCAAAAGTGTCCCAAAAATATAATCCGTGTTATAAAATTGACCCCAATGTATATAAATTTACAATTCTCACTCTCATGTACCAATTAATAATCGATACACACACTTGTCAATATTCTAAAAAAAATAAATGTCAGAAAATTCAATTTTTTTATACATGTTGACTTTATTTCTAAATTAAAAAAAATTAAAAAGATACGTATTTCTAATTTAAGTAAAGAGTATATGTTTTTGATACATATCTTTTTATTTTCGGATGAGAAAATAGATCAAATATGTATTTTTCATTTTTTATTTATAAATATGGTTAGTATGTATAAAACTAACTAACACATATAAAAAATATATCTAATCGGAGAATTAGATAATTATTTTTTCTAAAACATTAACAAATGTGTGTTTCAGTTACAAATTAGTACATGAGAATGTCAGGGTTCTTAAGACCAAAGAGTCGATAAAAAGGGGGAACCTTTCTGTTCCTTGTTCTCCTGTAGCTGGATCCTCCGGAACCAAAAGACTCGGTTAGAATGAGATTCCAACTCAACGCATTTTGAGTAAGATTTTAAAAAAAATTGCTCTAAATTATAAATTTTCATATATTAGGACTAATTTTGTAACATAAATTATAATTTTCGAGACATTTTACAGGTAACCCAATTAAGTAACACTCTAAACTACGTGTACTAAATTTCAGTTAGAAGTGTGCATATGAGGTGAGCAATCCTTTTTTGGACAGAAGGGATGCACATTTTGAATCTTTTCGAGTTCCCGTGTGTAAGATTTATAATCATACAAGAGTTAATGGATTTTAGACCTTCAAAAAATATTAATTTTATATAATTATAAAACTACTTGAAAACTTGTATATTCTTTTTTTTTTTCCAATTTGTATAGCTGAATTTTTAAAAGTTTTTATAACTAATTTATTGATATAGAACTGATGAGTATAATTATAAAAAGAAACTATGAGTTCCCAGTAATCACTTATAAAAATTCTAATTTACGAAGTTACAAACATTTTTAAATATTTTGACAATTTTTAAAAATTTATATCACAAAATAGAAACATAAACACATACACACACTTTTGAATTACAAGTAAAGTAAAAGACTAAATCTTCTCATACCACAATGAACCTGATAATAATAACCACATGAAATAAGAACAAGAAAATACACAACCTTCATATATCATCAAATTAAAAAATTATTGAAATTTAATTTCTACTGTAGAACTATTTGCAGCGCAAGATATACTTTGATCAACTATCAAAAATAATTGACAGAAAATTACAAATTACAATTGCTTTTTCAATAAACGTTCAGAAAGATCTCAACAAGCTAACCAAGTTTTGTATTCTAAATTCTTTTTTGTCAATTTTTGTAATAAAAATAAATTTGTGACAATTTATGAATTTAAATCAAAGAAACATATTTATAATTTTAAAATGAAGAAAGTTTTAAAGTTATAGTATGATAAATGAAAGCTCTAAGCATAATAATAAATTAACACCATTTATTGGTCATGTTCAATCCTTAGCTTTTGGTGGTCATTGAAATATTTACTCGAAAGTTGGTTAAGTGCTAACAGGGGCGGATATAGAATTTTATGCAATGTTATTAAAACCGGACTGGATCGACCGGTTCGATCGGTTTAATCGTGAATCGGTCATGAGTTCGGTTGATTCGATCAAAAAAACCGGTTCAAGAAAAAATCGGGAAAAAACTGGTTGAACCGGAAACCGGTTAGAACTGGGTTTTTTGATTTTTTTTTTTTTTGTAAGTGGGTTTTGTTTTTTTGTTTCTTAAAAATGTGTCTTTTATCCTTTTGTGAACCGGTTCAATGAATTTTTAGAATATTTGATAAAATTATTTTGATTATTAAAAATTTTAAACTTTTTTATGAATTTATAATAATATATGATTTATATAATATTTTTTTTAATAAAATAATAATCAGGTTGAACCACCGGTTCAACCCGGTCGAACCGGTTGAACCGTGAACCAGTAACTTCACCGGTTCGATGTCCGGTCCGGTTATGATAACATTGATTTTATGGCGGTGTAGGCAGCTTATTTTACTTTTTAAACATGAAATGAAATTTTTAGCAAAACTTAAAATTTAATATACACAAAATTTAAAATTTTAATTATTTCCCAGAAAATTACAAATTTCAAACTAATATACTTATGGAGTAAATATAGAACACTGATTTAAGCTTTGACCTATTCTCACTTGAGTGGTCATTAATTAAATTTTTAATTGAAGCTAATAATCCGAGTTTTCACATTAGATGTGGATGCTATGTAAAAAACCCCCGTTAAATAACATGTATATATTTTTTAAGAAGGATAAATTCAGATGTAAAAGTAAATAAAAAAAATAAAGATTATAGAGCAAGAGAGTTCAAATATTTTCCCAACAATTTCATTAATTTTATTTCATAGATTCTAACTCAAATGATTTTATAGACTTGCAAGGTCTAAAAAAAAATTACTTATTATAACTATTGTCAACTATGAGAAAACCTATGTATAAATTAAAATCTTTCAAAATTCAGTGGAGGCATTTGCCAATGTTGTATGTTTGATAAAGTAAAACGTTGGAAAACATTGTGATGAACGAGTAGAAATATTTTTGAAGAGCCGGCAATTTGCCTCCAAATATACGGCTTGGTCGGTCTAACAAAAACATGCAACCAATCGGGATATGCCACGTGGAAATGAGACGTTGTTGGGGCGGCCACTTAAGACAACAGAAAAGTAGTGGTCGGCAATTAAAGAAAGTTGTTGATGATATGAAAGTTAATACGGAAAAAATGACGTGTAAAGTGATTAAGTGTCGCCATGAAATTGATTTTTTTTCTTGTTGATAAAAATCCCTATTAATGCTACTAATTCAATTTTTACTATTCTCAATTTAAGAGATTTGATGGTTTTATCATAATTTTCACTCAAATATTCGATCTTTTACCTCTAACTTGTTTTGCCTCCTTTCACAATTCTCAATTTAAGAAATTTGATAGTGAAAATTTGATCTTTTACCTCTAGCTTGTTTTGCCTCCTTTCATAATGTTGTTGTTGTTATAGGATTAATAATTAAGTATTTATATGTAAATTTGTAAAGTAAAGATCGAAAGATATCCATATAATCGATATGATAGATGATTTTATTAGTTATCAACTATTTTTTTTTAAAAAATAAAACAAATTAAAATTTTAAATGTTACTGACGAATAAACTCTGTTGATGGGGTTGTGAGTGGCTTCCTTGTGTAACAAAGAAAAACCCTTACATATAATCAACTTCTTTTTACTCCTTATGTAACCAAAAAAATCCTTACATATAATCAACCTCTTTTATTCCTTATGTAACAAAAAAAAAAAAAAAAAAACCCTTACATATAGCTTCATTTTAAAAAGAAATAGTAATAATCAATTTAATTATCTGTGTCAAATTGGATATTTCAGTTTTATGTTTGTCTATGATCAGGGATATTCAATTATTCATTAAAAGAGCTGTATATTTAATTTAAAATTGGTTAATTTATCATCTAAATTTTTAATAAAACTTTAAAGTCATCAAAATTTGCTTTTCTTGAAACTTTTACGTATATTGAAATATTGATGGATGAGACATATGGATTTTGAATTCTAACTTACTGCAGGTGTGATAAACCATACATTTTATTTTGTATTAGAGGATAATTTAGATAACTACATATAACATTTTAAAATAATATTTCTTCGCTTCACAAAAAAGAAAGAAAGGAAGACGTTATGTTTGAATATTTAACAAGTATTAATATCAATTCATGTTTAATTGAGAATTATATATTTAAATCATAAATTTTTTTCTTCATAAATTCTTTTTTGTAATAAAATAATGAATTACTCTTAATTTACCTCAACATATTATATCACTCTTAACATAACTTATGTTGTACAACTTTAATCGTACACATAAACATGATACGAAAAATAACAGAGTCTATAAATTTTCACACAATTTGATAGGAAAAAATTTGATTTCAACAAGAGATTTTTTTTTAAGCCGATACAATTATGCATCAAATTTCAACTATTAACATAAATTCATTTTACATTATCAAATTGTATGAAAATTACTAGACCCTCTCATTTATTTTTATTACATTTGAAAATGAGATTGTTTCTGAAAATGAGTTACGTTTGCAGAACTTTTTTTATATTATAATTCTAAATTTTTTAAAAAATTTCATCACAATTTTCTTATTATTAATTGAACATTTATAACAAATGTCATGAAAAATATTATTATTTGAGCATATAATTTTGAGTCAAATATAAAATATTAATAATAAAGAAAAAACTCAATGTAACTACTTTTATACAAGCAAAAAATAAATTTTATTTTAAATTCTAAAATAAATCGAAAGAAATTAGAAAAAAAAAAAAAGATCATAAAGAGGAGTTGAATTTTACTAAGTACTCCCTCTGTTTAGTTTTATATGTCATATTTGTCATTTATATTTGTTCATATATAATTATCATACACAATATTGGAGGAAAATTTAGAAGAGTAATTTTAATATTACCCTCAATCTCTATAACATTTATTATAGAAAAGAATAAATATGTAATTTTATATAAACATTTATTGCAAAATAATGATATTAATATCATTTCTTAAAAAGTGCCTAGATTCCGAAATGATACACTAGCTAAAAAATCTGGGCAAAATTATTAATAGGGTTTTTGATACAATGAAGGCCTAACGCTCCAAGTCATTTTGAAGAGTACATGGGCCGTGTACAATGCAAAGCCTTGGAAATGTTGCTACATCTAGTTGAGAGCACAAGAAAGATGGTAACCCAGTCCAAGAATTAGTCCATGATTATCTTTTATTAAAAAAATTAATTTAAATCAAACTTTGATATTTTACTTATAATTATATACAAACATAATATTTTATGGGAATAAATGTAGCCCGATTAATATTAAATTGAATAATTATAATCAAACAATAATTAGTTAACTATGTATAATATTATCAAACAAATCACTAAAGTATTATGAATTATATATAACATAGTTAATATGAAAAGTAACCTAATTATGTAATCATAATTTAGTTCATTATAATAAAATCTATTTTAATTAAATTAATGATCGTAACATATTGTCTTAGAATATTCTATTCATAGATATGCAAACATACTGCATCTGCACGAATCCTAATTCTTTTATTTCAAAAAAGTTAAGTTTGAATTTCTTCGAAAACATTGGATAAAATTGAAATAATACAGGATGACTTGCACAAAGGAAGTTCAATTTGAGTTCATTTGTAGGATTGTGAAATGGTAAAATAAAAACTGCAATTGATTTTTTTACAATTTATCTTTTCTATATATATATATGTGTGTGTGTGTGTGTTAGAAAATCAAAGAAAGACTACCAGGGTCTTGAAAGACTAGAAAGATTAGTTTTGTTATCAATGGTTCAATTGGCAAGTTAATGATGTATAGAACACAAAGAACAGAAGAGAATGCACTGCAATATTTTATTTTTTTCATTAACAAAACAAATGTCTTTTAAATAGGCAATACACATAATAAATTAGCTGAGAAATAGGACTATGACTACCTCTACTTAGACCATGACTATCACTACTGACTCATCCATAAAAATAGATAAACACATCCACTAACACATGTTGAATAAAACTAACTCCTAAATACCAATTCAAAATTCTAACTTTATTGACTCTAATTTACTGATTTTATTGACTCTAATTTCCTGCATAACTCATGTCCAATAATCTCTCCCTTAAACTGAAATTTGTAAGTTTTAGTTTAAAGTGCAAATGCCCAATAACTTTCTAAGCTTTTCAAATGATTCTCTTTTTAGCGCCTTAGTGAAGATGTCAGCTACTTGATCTTCACTCATGCAGTGCACTAGCTCAATAATTCCATCATTGGAGAGATTTCTCAAGAAGTGATACTTCACATCAATATGCTTGCTCCTTCCATACAAAACTGAATTTTTTGAAAGTTTAATTGCTGAATTGTTATCACAATAGATAGTAGTAGTTTCTATTTGTGTAATAGTTAGCTCCTCTAGTATTCTCCTCAACCAAATGGATTAACAAGCACACAATGTTGCAGCAACATATCCAGCCTCAGTCGTTGATAGAGTAACGATTGGCTGCTTCTTTGAAAGCTAAGAAATAACAGTTGTGCCCATCATAAAAACATAGCCAAATGTACTTTTCCTATCATCATGATCACCTACAAAATCACTGTCAGTAAAGCCAATCAAATCTATTTTTTCTCCTTTTTTATAGAGCAAACCAAAATCCTTACTTCTTTGGAGGTAACGTAAGATCCTTTTTGCATCAAACAGATGACATTCCTTTGGTTTCTCCATGTATCTGCTGATCAGACTAACAACATGCATTATGTCCGGCCTAGTTGCTGTCAAATACATTAAACTCCCTACAATTTGTTTATAGAGAGTCACATTCACATTCTTTCCTCCAGGTTCTTTCACTAACTTCAGTCCCACTTAAGTTGGCGTGCTCACAGAATTGCAGTCCTTCATTTGAAACCTATTCAACACCTCTTGCACATACTTCTTTTGCGAGATGAAAATTCGAGCAGCTGATTGTACTACTGCAATGCCAAGAAAGTAGTGCATCATTCCAAGATCAGACATGTCAAACTCTTCCATCATAGACATTTTAAACTTTTCGAACATAGTAGCATCATTTCCAGTAAAGATCAAGTTGTTGACATATAAACATACTATCAGAATTTTACCACCACCATCACACTTAATAAAAAGAGTATGCTCATAAGGACACTTCTTAAAACCTTCCCTAACAAAGTATGCATTAATACGACTATACCAAGCTCTTGGAGCTTGTTTTAATCCGTATAATGCCTTTTTTAAGTTTATAAACTTTATGTTTTTTAGCAAGTTTAATATAGCCAGGAGGTTGATCTATGAATACCTTTTCATCAAGTTCTCCATGCAAAAATGCTGATTTCACATCAAACTGAAAAATAGGCCATGATTTTTGAGCTGCAAGTGCAATGACAAAACGAATTGTGTCCATCCTTGCGACAGGAGCAAATACTTCATTGTAGTCCATTCTAAACTCCTGATTGTATCCCTTTGCCACTAGCCTTGCCTTGTACTTGTCTATATCACCATTTTTCTTCAGTTTTATCTTGTAGACCCATTTAACTCCAATGGTTTTGTGTCCCTTTGGAAGCTCCAATAGTTCCCATGTGTTGTTTTTCTCAATTGCGGCCTTCTCTTCATCCATTGCTTTCCTCCATTTTGGCTCTTCGACTGCTTTTTCAAAGGTTGTGGGATCCCAGTCTGAAAATAAAACAAATTACGTAAGTGTGTTCTCACTTTGATCAACTCCAGGTACTTCATAGTCTGGCATCCAAGGTGGTCTTCTTCTTATCCGTTGAGATCTTTCACTTTCATTTGCAACAGCGGGTGGCGGATTTTCTACTGGAGCTAAGGGTTGCTGCTCAGGATCATCTGTTTCACCATCAAAGTTAGCTGCAATTTGTTGATTGTCATTTTCACTCCATTCCCACATGTTTTCTTCATCAAAGACAACATCGCGACTAATAATGATCTTCTTAGTGTTAGGATTATACAATTTGTAAGTCTTTGATTGTGTACTAACACCAAAAAAAACACAATTTTCTCCTTTATCATCTAGCTTCTTCCTTTTCTTCTCTGGAACATGCGCATATGCAGTACACCCAAAATTCTAAAATGCGCAACATTTAGTTTCCTTCCATTCTAGGCCTCTTCAGGGGTCATATTTTGAACAACATAAGTGGGAGATCTGTTCAAAATATGAATGCTCCAATTTACCGCTTCAGGCCAGAACTGCTTTGATACACCACTTTTTGTTAGAAGACCCTGCACCATATTCATGATAGTACATTTCTTCCTCTCACTAACTCCGTTTTGCTGAGGCGTGTATGCAACTATGAGTTGCCTTTTAATCCCATGAAACTCACAAAAGTTGATGAATTCTTGTGAGTTAAATTCACCTCCATGGTTTGTTCATAAAGTTTTGATTTGACACTCTACTTCTTTTTCGATCAGCATTTTAAATGCTTTAAATGCCTCAAATGCTTCAGATTTCTCCTGTAAGAAAAACTCCCAAGTTGTCCGACTAAAATCATCAATGAAAGTAATAATATATCATTTACCCCTATTGGAACTTGGATTAATTAGGTCGCATATGTCTGAGTGTATTAGCTCTAGAATGTGTTTTGCTCTCCAAGATTTTCCATGAGGAAATGGACTCCTGGTTGCTTGCTAATTGTGCACTCTTCGCACACATCAGTAAGAATTGAGAGCTGTGGAAGACCCGTTACCATGACTTTCTGTTGTAGCGTTTTTAACCCTCCAAAGTTCAAGTGACCATAGCGAAAATGCCATAGCCATGCTGTATCTTTCACTCTAGCTAAGAAACAAGCTTGTGTAGTGTGGCGCATGTATAAAGGAAACAAGCGATTTGCTGTCATGCTGACCCGAACAATTAATCCCATTTGATCATCTCGAATTTGACATACACCGTCTTTAATGGAGACTTCATAGCCCTTCTCTTGTAGCTGGCCGACACTTATCAAATTTGTCTTTAACTCAGGCACAAAGAAAACATCAGAAATTGTGTGAATATTGTTTTCTTTGGTTTGTATGGATATCGTCCCAATGCCTACAACGTCTTTCACTGAATTATCTCCAAACTTGACTGTCGTTTTGAATGATTCATCAAGCTTGGAGAATGTTGACTTGTTCCCACACATATGATTGCTGTAACCTGAATCCAAGTACCAAAGATCATTTTGCATTTCTTCTTGAATGTGACATACCATCAAAAGATACACTTCAGTGCTTTCCTCTTTCTTTACAAAGTTAGTTCTTTCTCCATCTTTTTTATTCAAATTAGTTCTACATTCAGAATAATAATGACCATATCTATAGCACCAGTAGCATTTAATATTAGACTTGTCTGCTAACTTTGGCTTGAAATTTATTGAATAAGAGCCTCTCCTCCTTCCTTTACTTTAGGTGTGATGCTCTTGGTACTGATTGTTGTTGTTCCCTCTTCCACCATGCCTGCCACGTCCTCGACCTCCTCTGTTATGACCTCTGTCTGCTGGAGTGACATTTTCAACGACAACCTTCAATGCCTTTTCTTGTGGCTCTTGTTGGTTTATCTTGTGCTCATGAATCATCAAGGAACTCTGTAACTCATCAAGTGAAAGAGTGTCAACATCTTTGGATTCTTCTATGGAGCAGACAACATAATTGAATTTTGGTGTCAGGGATCGAAGTATATTTTCCACTATGGTAACATCTTCAGTTTTATCACCATGAATACGCATCTTGTTCACAATTGCCATAATGCGAGAGAAGTAATCTGTTACAGACTCTCCTATGTTCATTTAGAGTGCTTCAAACTCTGTGCAAAGAGCTTGAAGTTGTCTTTTTTCTCTTGTTGAACCCTGGTACTTCTTCCTCATCGAATCCCATATGTCTTTAGAAGTTTCTTTGCAAAGAATGGTTACTAAAGTGGGACAATCAATGGCCTGAAAGAGATAGTTTTTAGCTTTTAGATCTTTCAATTTTTGAGCTTGTGCTTCAACCTTCTGTGCTTCTGTTAACTCCGTACCTTCTAGTAATTCTGGTTCTTGAATTCATGAACAAACAACTGTCTAGTATTCTTTCGAACGTAGTAAGCATGCTCCAATGGTCATAGTGACCATCAAAGCGAGGAATTGCAGCTTGGATGAAGTTTTCTATAGAATTCATCCCTACTTTTGGTGTTTCACTCAAACTTACGTGTTTCTCTCACACTTTAATGTTTCTCACACACTCAGGAACTATTATGGCTCTGATACCACTGATACCACTGATATATAGAACACAAAGAACAAAAGAGAATGCATTGCAATATTCTACTTTTTTCATTAACAAAACAAATGCCTTTTAAATAGGTAATACACATAAAAAATTAGTTGAGAAATAGGACCATGACTACCTCTACTTAGACCATGACTATCATTACTTACTCATCCAAAAAATAGGTAAACACATCCACTAACACATGTTGCATAAAACTAACTCCTAAATACCAGTTCAAAATTCTAACTTTATTGACTCTAATTTACTGATTTTATTGACTCTAATTTTCTACATAACTCATGTCCAACAGTTAATCTGTTGCTTGATCTTCTTCTTAAGAGAATTACTCTGTGTTAAACTTCGATTAACTTTGGGACATTGAACATCTGAAAATTCTTTGAACAAGATTTCAAATTAGAGTCGTACATAAGTGTCACATCTAGGCGTATGTCCCATTTATTCGGTTTAAAATTTAAAAATGTTAAACTTTAACAATATAATTTATATTATAGAAATTAATGTCAATGTAGTTGATTTTAATTATTATAACTTTATGCGGAGTAATTTATAACAAAATTGTTTAATCAAAAGATAGTTACATCCAATACGTTCATCACCTGCAATAATTTTGAAGTTTATTATGCCGTCTTATGACTCAAAAATTATAATATATCTCTAGTTTTGGAATAAAGAAAATATATCCTAGGTATGGTTAGTAGTTGGGCAATTTAATATGCGTGCGTTTATGAAATGTTTTAAATATTTTTTTTGAAAATAAATATTTTAAATATTAGACTATTTAATTCTCTTTTTTTATCAATTATTTATTTTGAAAAGTTTTAGCTATTACAAATAAAATATTCAGAACATAAGGATATTAATCTAGGGAAAGAATAACCAGCATTCTATTTTGTTGTGCTATGTGATCCATCCACCTTAATGTTATTAAAAGCGAGTCAATAGTATACCCTTCGTTCTTAATTAACTGACACTTAAGAAATTTTTTTGGTCATATATATATATATATATATATATATATATATATATATGACAAATTATAATTATGAGAAAGTTTATACAATTTACAACAATTTCTTATTTTTATAATTATAGATATATATGTGTAAATTTAATTTAAAAAATAATCAAATTGACCAATACAAATTTCTAAGCGACAGATATCGAGAACAAAGAGAGTAAATATATCAAAGACCACCAACGAAATCGCTTCCTCTTAATTAGTAATAGCATTAATACGTAAGCATTTTACAATCTTCCTAGTTTAAGAAGGTTAATTGAGCAGAAATTCTTACTCCCATCTACAAGTTTAAAAATTCTAGTTTCCTTTGTCTATTTTCCTCTTTCCTTTCTCAACAAATTTGGATTCAAAAAGTCGCACTTGAAACAAGAATAATATTATCTCAATTTTAA
Organism: Centella asiatica; assembly: GCA_014636745.2. Classification (NCBI taxonomy): domain Eukaryota; kingdom Viridiplantae; phylum Streptophyta; class Magnoliopsida; order Apiales; family Apiaceae; genus Centella; species Centella asiatica. The sequence goes on along the minus strand of CM025781.1, from coordinate 14,011,769 downwards.
AATGTACGACGTTTAACTTTTTTTCCCATGTAATTTTAGATGAAATTTAATACGGAGTATATGTTAAATATTTTTTATAATTTTAATTTTTATATCACATTAATTTTCATTTAAAATATTTTTAATTTTTATTTAAAAAAAATAAAATATTTAACATATATTAAATTTCATATAAAAATACATAACATCTCGGAGCTTCTAAACCAAGCGTACATACTAAAGTGGAAGTGGGTCGCAAATTTCAAGAGAAGCACACCACAAAGTCAACAAACGCACACCTCCTCTACGAACAAAAGATACTCCAATTATCTAATTTACTGCCGAGCTCGATAATTTTGAAGCTCCAATACATCCAAATTGTAACTTGGGATGAATAAAACCATGCTCATTAATTGTCGGAAACAAATGTTCGATAGATATTCATTATTTCAACTGTTTGATAGATCGATGGTATTGGTGCAACAATTCGTAACAAAAGTTGAAATACTTAGAATTCTCGATCAAAGTATAAAATTTGCACAATAACAAGGTTAGAGGGCCATATGTGAGTTTACTTGACGTGCCTCTGGTGCAAAAATGAATATACTGATGGAAACATTGTTAGAGAGCCACAAGTGAATTTATTCGAGACGTCTCTGGTGCAAAAATGAGTATACTGATGGAAGATTCTAGTGAGATAATAATTTTAGAGAGAGAAAATGTCATTACCATTAAAGATGTTGTGGTCTGCTATTTATAAAAAGGATGATATGCGATCTGCATGTGTTTGGGGGTTTTAAGGTGGGTTGGTGACAGCAAGTACGTACAGTAAAGTGAAAAGTAAGGTGACTTCTCCAAGAGGAGAAGTCACCTTTATGTTCCCTTAATACTGACCAAAACGATTGTAACACATGAGATGTTTCCCATGTGGGTTGTCACATTAGTGACTTTTAAGACGTTGAATGCCATCAAGTCTTGAAGGTCGGTTTTGGGTCCCAACCTTTGTGAACGAGAAATCATGGGTCAGACCCGTAGTCTTGAGTCCCTTATCAAATAGTGTTTTTCTTTTTGACTTTTTCTCTTTTTGCATAGAAATTTTTGTGCTCATTCATCAATAATTAGTATATGCAAGGTATAAAACCCGACCATTCTTATTTATTTTTTTCATATAAATTTAGATATCCACTCACCAACAACTATTAGCTGCAAAGTTGAAATGGAAAACTGGAGAGTTGATGACCAGTTTGAATAACCGTATATTACACTATCGAGCAACTTTATAAGCTTTTTATTTAAGTTCAATAATTTAAGACAGATAATATTTTAATTAGTTCTATACAACTCAAACTCATAACTCGTTTCGGTTAAAGTTTTGAGCAGGGCCCTTATTTTTTCTTCTCCATAGCATTTATATGTCCAACAACTCTGATAACTTCTTTGCGATTATTTCCCGACAATTAGGTCTTGGGTGTTTCTTTTCTTGTTGCAATAACCATTCTATATTTCCCTCAAGAAATTTGAAGTAGCTACTAGACACATGCACTCATTACTATTCTAATAACCACTGACGGAGACATTGAGAGAGGCCGTTATGGCATATTGCCAGTTAGCTGTAATTGTATATAAGTACCTAATTGTTTTCAACAGCAAATTACCAAACATCCCAAACAAATATTGAAACAAACCAAGAAATTTACAAAAAATGAAAAGAAAAAAATCAAAGAAAGAGAAAAACACAAAAACGATTCCTATATAATGAACACGTTACATGTCAAAATTAAAAAGGAATAACACACTCTTGATTTTACCACTCCTTGTATCTTGTCCTCTTGTAAGTTGTTCGTTGTTAATAACTAAATTCTCACCCAACTTTACCACTTCATATTCTTACCTATATAATCTTCCTCCACCCATGGCCTCTTATTGTACATTTTAAACAAAAATCTTGCAAAACTCCTTGAAAACAAAACAAAATAAACAAGAGATGGGAACTATTGCAAACGGAGAAATTGCCCGAAAACCTCACATTATGTTAATCGCTTTTCCGGCGCAAGGTCACATGAGCCCAATGATGCAATTCGCCAAGCGTCTAGCTTCCAAAGGCACGCGTGTCACTGTCGTGGCTGCCGCCATCGGCATTGTCAGAAGTAGTATCGAAGAAGACACAACGAGCTCCATCAACTTTGAGTACATTTCTTACAAATTTGAAGATGATGAAATACCAGACGGTGCTAAATCCTACATGGGCTACATGAAACTCAAAGTCCTCAAAAGTTTGCCTGGACTTGTTGAAAAACAAAAATTTTATGGGCACCCTGTGGAAGTCCTATTGTATGATTCGCTTCTTCCATGGGGATTAGATTTGTGTCGAGAACTTGGAGTACGAGGAGGTCCACTTTTCACTCAAAGTTGTGCTGTTTGTGCCATTTACTGGCACACTCATCTGGGGAGCCTGAGGCTCCCCGTTGAGGGTCTCACAACGGTATCCCTGTCTGCGATGCCGTTGATGGCAATTAATGATTTGCCTTCGTCCGTGTATGACGGTTTGTATCCGGGATTGTTGGAGATTCTTAGGAACCAGTTCGTTAATTTGGAGAAAGCGGATTGGATATTCTTCAACACTTTTGACAAGCTTGAAGATGAGGTTAGTTAAATTCTGATTATTGCTAGCAAAAATTTATCATGTGCTAATTAATGAAGATGAGGTTAGCTAATTTTCAGTATAAAATGTTGTTGCTACAAAGCTACAAGCAATGCTTGTGGCAGTTTGTGAGCGCCTCCAGGCCACAAGATCGACATACACAGTACTTATCTTCCGTTAGAGGAAGGGAGACACAGAGAGACTACACCTTACTTATTTCACCTTTAATTTTGGAAATTTCAAATTAGAATAGCCTAAATTACATTACTAGAATTTAGTTGAAACAAATATGATCTACACTCCTAGCAGATACTTCACTGTATTAAACAAATTGGTTATTTAATTACTCTCCGTATTTCATTAAATATTACATGTACAAATAATAAAATTATCTTATGAAATTTGTTATCAATGTTTAACGTTCAAGTAAAGATAATATAAGAAGATTATATAATGACAAATTTTAAAAAATATAGCATTATAATTAAAAAATTATGCAAATATAAAATTGTTTTTGAACAAATCTTATTCTTAATTATTATTATTATTATTTTTTTGGTTGCAACCGAGAGAGTAACTATTAAGTTTGATAGATGACACTTATTTAGACACCTCATAAGGGTATTTTTAGATGCCTTTAAGTTTAGAATCGAACGAATCTTGTAATCATAAGAAAATGAGTTTTTTTAGCTATGGGTCTAACAATTATTTATTTATTTATTTATTTTTGTAATTTGGTAGACGTATTCTGCAATTTGTGTATACTATTCTATATTATCGTTTATGAGAATCATGTGCGCTTCCTCTACCTAAAACTAAAGGGAAAAAAGCCAAACAAAAGGGACCTATACTTTTACAATCACGTACAAAGTTATAATAAAGTATATTTAATGTTTCAAGTATATACACTTTTTCGAAAATCGGTATGTGTTCTAACAATCTTCAAACATTAAGGACTATAGATCAAATTTGTTCAAGTCTACTATATATTTTGTGTGGCCTAAATTTAAAGGCATTTTTCATGTGCAACTATTTTATATGTACCTGTGCCACACGTTTCTCCATCAGATCCGTCTGCTGAACTAGTGGACTTTTAACAAAAGATCAAATAGGACAAATGACAAAAAGATTTTAGTGGTAACATCTCCTACCAAGTTCAAGGTCACATTAGTGTTAAAGAGTCACAATACTGACTACTACACCACACAACCATCTCAAGACAAAATCAACCAACCTGTACTTCATCTTTCTTTACATTTACATTTTCATTTTCATCTCTCTATAATTTGAATCAGAGTCGGGTCGGATTCATCTAGAAAATAACATAACTCAGAGCCTTGCTTCGGGCCCACTTTTATTGTGATTCTTCGTTTTTATCCGACCATGCATATAGCGGGCTATTTTTTGATGAGGGTGTTGCAGAATTTTCGCCCATTTCGGAGCTTATATGATGATCTCCTTTTGGGGTGCATAACATGTTTGATTGTTATAAGCACCACTTCTCTTCATAAATCTTGTCCCTTAAATGCACCTAGCTAGATGGTTCTATACCTCAAATATATATCAAGCAACAATAACACAAGCCTAGAAAGCAATGAAAATTGAAACTGTGCCTACCAATCTGCATGTAATGCTAATCCCATTGCCAGCTCAAGGCCACTCCAACCCAATGCTTCAATTCGTGTTGGAAAAAATTGACCACATCGGAATAATAATTTCTCCTAAACTTGTAAACCTTTGAGAAAACAATTAAGTAGATAAAGAATAAAATGATAACTTGTAAAACACAAGTCACAAGACACATAAGAATTATAAGTGAAAAACCTTTGAGAAAACAATCAAGTAGAGAAAGAATAAAATGATAACTTGTAAAACACAAGCCACAAGACACACAAGAATTATACATGAAAAACTTTTGAGAAAACAATTAAGTAGAGAAAGAATAAAATGATAACTTGCAAAACACAAGCCACAAAACACACAAGAATTATAAGTGAAAAATCCTTCCAAAGACGATGAGTAAAAATCATGGGACTGTAGTTCAACCAAAAATTTCACTATCACATATAATTGGATAATACACCAAGTTTTTCCTATTTAAACTAGAGGCACACAAATTCAAAATATATCGTCAGACTTTTTTGTAACAAACGTCAAGAAGTATGAAATAAAAATATAGACAAAATCAGAGAATATCACCTAAAATAGGCAATCTGTTCGTACCCGAAAACACACACTTCCGGACCCCCAAAATCGATCTCCATTATTCAAAATCAAGAACCAGACGTTGCGAAATCGCTGTCCAAAAATCAGAACGATCTAACTGAAACGCAAAAGTAAGACTGCTACATCGTGCTGCGCAAACTACGAATTTCACTCTTTCTTCTGTTTTATGGTGATTGTTCTCTCCTAAAATCTCTCTCAAAATATTTAATTTTTTGTGTATCTACAAGCCTATAAATCAACCTTATTTATAGGCAAAACTATTCATCTTAAGACAGATCTAATTTAGTATTCTTATTTCCTATCTTTTTGTGGAATCCCAAAAATAAAAATTAACCATTAAGTATTTCCAATTTTAAATAGGAAAAAAAATATACCCAACAACTCTCTCCCTCTCTGACTATTTGGAAAGAGGGTCTGCCAACCCAGAGATCGAACAACAAATCTTCAACTTCTCTCCCTTGTTAGTGCCTTTGTCAACATATCAGAACCATTATCATCAGTGTGAACTTTGTCAAGTTCAAGTTGCCCATCTTCCAGAGCATCTCTAATCCAATGATATCTCACACTGATATGTTTCGATCTTGAGTGAAGAGTAGAATTCTTAGCAAGGTGAATTACGATTTGGTTATCACACAAAACCACGTAGCGCTGCTGCTTAAAACCAAGCTCCCCCACAAATCTTTTCAACCACAACAACTCTTTACACGCTTCCTTTGTTGCGATATACTCAGCTTCTATTGTAGAAAGTGCAACACATTTTTACAACCTTGATTGCCATGAGACCGCTCCCCCTACAAAGGTCATCAAATATCCCAATTTCATATTGTCTTTGTTTTCTACCATGTTAGCATTTGAGTATCCAACAAGCATTGTCTTTCCATTTCCAAATATAAGTCCCAATTTGGAAGTACCCCTTAGATATCTCATAATCCACTTAACATTATCTCAATGCCTTCTACTTGAGTTTGACAGAAAATGACTAATAACACCTACTGCATGAGCTATATCCGGTTTTGTACACACCATGACATACATCAAAAGTCCTACTGTTGAGGCATATGGTACTTTATCCATATCTTCCTTCTCTTTTTTCGTAGAAGGGCAATCTTTATCATTTAGTTTAAAGTTGGTAGTAAGATGAGAGCTAACAACTTTACCCTTATCCATATTGAACTTGTGAAGCACCTTTTCAGTATACTGCTCCTGTGACATTTGTAATGTCTTGAAGACTCGATTTCGATAAATTTGAATCCCAAGAATCTGTTTTGTTGGTCCCAAGTCCTTCATAACAAAGGATTTACTCAACTAAGTTTTCAGCTAGGCAATTCTTCCAGCGTTCTTGCCAGCAATTAGCATGTCATCCATATAAAGCAATAACATAATAAAATCATCATCAAAAAATTTTTGGACAAACACACAATGGTCAGAAGTAGTCTTCTGATAGCCTTGCTCTCCCATAACTGACTCAAACTTCTTGTACCACTGTCTCGGTGCCTGCTTCAAACCATATAGACTTTTCTGAAGTCTACAAACATAATCCTCTTTTCCTTTCACTTGAAAACCTTCAGGCTGCTCCATTTAAATTTTTTTACCCAAATCACTATGGAGAAAAACTATCTTAACATTCATCTGCTCAACCTCTAAATCAAGACTAACAGCTAAACCAAGAACAACACAAATAGATTGCATCTTTACAACTGGTGAAAAAATTTCATCAAAATCAATTCCTTTTCTTTAACTGAATGGCTTTGTACCGTGGTTGTGAAGTATGTTTTTCATTCTTCACTTTGTATACCCACCTATTTTTCAAAGCTCTTTTGCCCTTAGGCAACTTCACAAACTCGTAACTGTTATTCTCATGCAAGGATTTCATCTCATCTTGCATGACATCAACCCACTCCTGTTTGTGCTCATCTTCCATGGCTTCCACATAAGATTCGAGTTCTCCCCCGTCAGTCACTAACATGTACTCATTAGTAGAATACCTGGTGGAAGGATGACAATCTCTGATAGATCGTCTTAGTGGAATGAATGGTGGAACATCTGGTACTGGAAACTCCTCATGAACATCCTCGTTTATCTCAATCTCTTCTGGAGTATCAACATCACATGTACCTTGTTGGTCATCATCAACATCATCTCCAAGTTGTGTTTGCACAACCTGTGAAGGAACTGGATCCATGTCAATAAGATCATCACTGTATTGAAGAACTGAATATGTCTTCTCAATATCTTTCAAAGTCTGATCTTCCACAAAAATAACATTTTGACTTCTCACAAGTTTCTTCTGAACTAGTTCATAAAACCTGTAGCCAAACTCGTCCAAGCCATAACCAATAAACACACATTGTTTGGTCTTAGCATCAAGTTTAGACCTTTCATCTTTGGGAATATGCACAAAATCTTTGCATCCAAAGACTCGCAAATGATCATATGAAATATTTTTGCCACTTTATACCCTTTCTAGAATATTATATTGCAAAGGAACATATGATGAAAAATTTAATATATGAATCGCAGTATTTAAAGCTTCACCCAAAATGATCTTGGTAATCCAGCATGTGACAACAAACATCTGATTCTCTCTACTAGAGTCTTGTTCAACCGTTTTACTACGCCATTCAACCATGGTGCCTTTGGAGGAGTCATTTGATGTCGAATACCCTGTTGTTTGCAGTAATCATCAAATGGACATCTGTACTCACCACCATTATCTGTCTGGAAACACTTGAGTTTCCTCCCAGTCTCTCTTTTAACCGAGGCCTGAAATTGCTTGAACACACTCAATACTTGATCTTTGGTCTTCAATGTGTAAACTCACATCTTCCTTGAATGATCATCGATGAGTGTCTCAAAATAAAGTGACCCAATAGGTGTTCTAACTTTCATAGGACTACAAACATCGGAATGTACTAGATCAAGTACGTGTCTTCTTCGAAAAGGAGGAAGAATCTTGAAAGAAACCCTATTCTGTTTACCTACCAAGCAATGAGAACACCTCCTTAAGTGAATATCCTTTAAACCAGATAACTTCTTCTTCTTTGACAACAAAGTCATATTTTTGATACTCACGTAGCCAAGTCTCTTGTTCCACAACTTGGTCGCATCTTCATTCTCCATAGCATTGATAACACTGCTAGAAACCTTTGCATGCACCACATACAATAAAGATGTCTTCTCACCTCTAGCCACGACCATAGAACTTTTAGTAAGCTTCCACTTACCATCACTAAAGGTGTTACAAAATCCTTCATCATCAAACTTTCCTACATAAATCAAATTTAACCGAATATTTGAAATATGTTTAAAATTCTTGAGAACTAAGGAAGTACTAACATTCGTCTCCAAGTGCACATCTCCGATGTCAATAGCTTTAGTTGTATCATTGTTACCCATCTTAACACTTCCATAATCACTAGAGGTATAAAATGCAAAACACTCTTTCCGAGATGTAGCGTGAATGGAGGCACCACTATCAATTACCCAAGAGGAATCATCACGAACAAGGTTGATAGCTTCATTGTTATACATAATCATGAAATCGTCTATAGTGGTAGCAGCAACATCATCATCATTACTACCATCATCTTTTTTCTGATTATTGTCCATCGTCGTCTCCTTGTTCTCCCTTTTCAACTTTCTGCAGAATTTCTTGGTATGTCCCTTTTTCCCACAATGGAAGCACTCAACATTAGCAAACTTTCCTTTAGAATTGCTCCGTTGAATGCCTTTCTTACTCGGACCTCTGCTTTGACTTCTCCCCCTCCTTTTCGTGACTAAGATTTCTGATTACGAAAATAAACCCTGTGACTTTCTTCTCATCTCTTCATTTAGAATATTGCTTTTAGCCGATTCTATACAAATAAGGCCATCTAGTGCAAAGTTGGATAATGACATCCTAAAAATCTCCCAAGAGTCCAGTAGAGTACCCAAAAGAAATAATCCATGCACTTCATCTTCAAATTTGATATTCATTCTAGCAAGCTGATTCATAATTCCTTAGAATGAATTCAAGTGATCCGTCATGGGAGTTCCGTCCTGGTACTTCAAGTTCATCAACTATTTAATCAAAAATAGTTTATTGTTACCAGTCTTTCAAGCATACAATTGCTCAAGCATATTCCACAAAGTGTGGGCATGTGTCTCCCCACTGATATGGTTTAAAACATTATCATCCACCAATTGCCTAATGTACCCACAAACCTCTCAATGCATTACGCCTTAGTTTTATTCGCAGATTTTTCAGTTGCAAACACCGTTAGATAATAATCCTTCACATAAAGAAGGTCTTCCATCTTGTCTTTCCAAACATGGTAATTGGAACCATTCAGATTAATCATTCTACTTGTATTTGTTTTCATCCTTCACAAGTCGAATACTAAGTAATAATCAAAAGCACTGATGCCAATTTGTTGGAAAAAACTGACCACAGCAGAATAATAATTTTTCCTAAATTTGTAAACTTTTGAGAAAACAATTAAGTAGAGAAAGAATAAAATGATAACTTGTAAAACATAAGTCACAAGACATACAAGAATTATACGTGAAAAATCCCCCCAAAGACGAGAAGTAAAAACCACGGGGCTGTAGTTCACCCAAAAATTTCACTATCATAGATAATTGGGTAATACACATAGTCTTCCCTAGTTAAACTAGAACCACACAAATTCAGAATATATCGACACACTTTCTTGGAATAAACGTTAAAAAGTATGGAATAAAAACAAAGACAAAATCAGATAATATCACCTAAAACAGACAATATGTACCCCAAAAACGCACACTTCTGGACCCCCAAAATCGATCTCCACTGTTCAGAATCAAGAACCAAACATTGCGAAACCGTTGTCCAAAAATCAAAACGATCTGACCGTCTAAACTCAGGGGAACACAAAAGTAAGACGGTTGCGTCGTGCTGATGGAAATCTACGAATTTCACTCTTTCTTCTATTTTATGGTGATTGTTCTCTCCTAAAATTTTTCTCAAAATATTTGATTTTTTATGTATTTACAAGCCTACAAATCAACCTTATTTATAGACAAAACTATTCATCTTAAGATAGATCTAATTTAGAATTCTTATTTCTTATATCATTGTGGAATCCAAAAAATAAGGATTAACTATTAAGTATTTCCAATTCCAAATAGGAAAAAAAAATACCCAACAATTCGCCAAGCGTTTAGCATCAAAATGTCTTCGTGTCACACGCATAGGCGATGCCAACACAACCATTAGCGACTCAAACCAAGTCCACACAAGTTCAGTCAACAACGAGTACATAAATGAGGATGCCCGACGAAAAAGTTGACATTGACGTCTTTATGGCTCATCACAAACTCATTGTTCTTCAAAATTTACTCGAGCTCATCCGAAAGCACGAAAAAACAGGGTACCCTGTCAAAGTCATAGTTTATGATTCTCTCATGCCATGGGCTCTAGACATGGCCAAGGTTAACTTGGACTAGAAGGAGCTTAATCTTAATTTACACAATCTTGTGCTGTTTGTGCCATTTACTAACATATGCACAAAGGGTAATTAAACATTCCAAAAGACCAGACATCTTTGGCGTCCATTCCTTCTTTGCCAACTATGGATGTGAGGGATTTACCTTCTTTCATGTATGACATGGGTTCATATCCATCTGCATTAAACTTAGTACTTGGTCAGTTTTCCAACGTGGAGAAGGCGAATTCGCTCTTGTTTAACACGTTTGATGCGTTGGAAGATGAGGTGTGTAGGTTTATGATAAAGACTTAACAAAGGGTGTTCATCAAAGGTTAATTATATTATTATGATTTTAAGATTTTGAATGCTTAAACTCTTTTAGTTCGACACTGTATAAATATTTTTGGAGGATTTGTGTCTGATGATTATGATTATCAGGTAGCAGAATGGTTGTCAAGCCAGTGGCCTATTAAGACTATCGGACCATCAATTCCATCAATGTTCTTAGACAAACGATTAGCTGATGACAAAGATTACGGCCTCAGCCTCTTCAAGCCAGATGTTGAAGCTTGCATCAAGTGGTTAGATGCTAAAGATGTTGGCTCTGTAGTCTATGTATCTTTTGGCAGCTTCGTAGACCTTGGCCAAGAATATATGAGCGAACTCGCGTGGGGTTTGTTAAACAGCAACAATTTCTTTTTATGGGTAGTTAGAGAATCTGAACAGATTAAGCTTCCAAGTAATTTCTGTACAGAAGCCGCGGAGAAAGGCCTAGTAGTGAGTTGGTGCCCGCAGCTCGAAGTTTTGGCTCATAAGTCTGTGGGGAGTTTCATGACACATTGCGGGTGGAACTCAACAATCGAAGCATTGAGCTTAGGAGTGCCAATGCTGGTAATGCCTCAATGGACGGATCAAACGACGAATGCTAAATTTATTGTGGATGTTTGGCAAACTGGAGTTCGAGTTAAGGATATTGACAAGGAGAGTGTTACAAGGGAAGATATTGCAGATTGCATAAAGGAGGTCATGAATGGAACAAAAGGGGAAGAGCTTAAAACAAATGCTGTCAAATGGAAGGAGCTGGCAGTAGAGGCAATGAGTGAAGGTGGGAGCTCTGACAAGAATATCGACGAATTCATTTCAGAAATTAGATCAATTACCACTTGTTGAATCCTCAAACAGTAATGCCTCTGCATATTATGAATTTTTAAAATTTTTTTGGAATTGAACATGGAACTTCTGTGTATTCAAATACAAAGGTATTAACAATAAATTGAATACTTTAGTTTTGCAGTAGTTTAACTGATCTTCATCATGTTAAATAAAGAAGTTCTCATAAACTGCACATTAAAATAAATTAATTACTTGTAAGGTAAAATTACTTGGAAAGACTAATATGGGAAGTCTCAATAATTACATGAGCCGCATACAATGCAAAGTTTGCAAAAATGTTGCTAGAGCACTTGGAGAAGAAAAAGTAATGCTGAAACTAAGATAACCTACTACTGTCACCAACATAAGGTGACAAAAGACTAGCTCCTTCATCTAGGCTGCTTAAACGAGGCGAACTACTTGATAATTGACTCGATTTTATTTGATAGAATCGCTTCTCTATTAAAGTTCGATCAATCAATTTTGCTTGTTAATTTGGCGAGCCAAACTACTTGATAATTGACTCGATTTGATTTGATAAATTCGACTTAGATAGTCGGTTATGCTCAACTTAAGTTGTAGTCACCTAGACTCAACTATATACTCGAGATAATTTTGTACGGAGTTAGCAAGTTTTTTTGCTTCTCGAGTCTGATTAGATACTCTCTACCTGGACAGTAGTAAATGCAAATTGATACTTTATATATTTTTATAAACATTCAAAACTCGACTGACTTAGAATATTCTAAATTCACTAGTTACTCACGAGCAACTCAGTACGTGCTTGGGTGGAGTTACATCAGAATTGTTTATCATCCACAATTACTTGACTCAAATTAATGTAGACTCAATAATAAACTTCTTAACTAGTAAAGCTTGATCAAACACTCTCCTCCATAATTCTAAAAAATCTGTCAACTAGGTCTTTGTTGTTTCCTGACAATTGCATCTTTGATGGTTCTTTTCTTGTTGCATAAATAATTCATTCTGTACCTAGTAATTTCATCAAGAAAATTACAACAGGCAAACACCTAGACATAGACGAAACAGAGAGAGACCGTTATCGCATCTTTAAAAGGCAGCTGTATATATATGCACCAACCTAACAGAATAAGGTGAAGTCATATGTAGTTTTTGACACTACTCTTGACTTTGCCCACTTGTTCATATCCTCTGTTTATGATCCTTGTCCAGTGTTATCTTCCTCTTATCACTTTCTCTATAATCCTCGTACTGTCTTGCATTTTTATAAATTGTAATAATTCATTTCCTGCAAAACTCCGAAAGAAATACAAAAGAAGACAAAATCAGAAACAGAAGAGATGGGAACAATTGTGAATGGAGATCATTTGGCAAAATCTCATATTATGTTAATACCATATCCTGCACAAGGTCACATGAGCCTGATAATGCAATTCGCAAAGTACTTAAGCGCGAAGGGCATGCATGTCACCATTGTTGCTGCCACCACAGGCATTGTCAAAAGTGGATGGATCAAGATCTGAGAGACTCAAAGTCCTAAAAAGCTTGCCTCAAATCATTGTAAACCAAAAAAATGAATGGGCACCCTATGAAAGTACTAGTTTATGACTCGCTCATTACATGGGGATTAGAGTTGTGCCGCGAACTTGGAATTCGAGGAGGTCCATTTTTCACTCAAAGTTGTGCTGTTTGTGCCATTTATTGGCACACTCAGCTGGGGAGCCCGAGGCTCCCCCTGAGGGACCCACAATGGTATCGTTGACTGCGATGCCAATGAGGGGACTAATGATTTACCTTCGTCCGTCTACGACGGTTTGTATCCGGGATTGTTGGAGGTTCTGACGAACCAGTTGGTTGATCTGCAGAAAGCTGATTGGGTATTCTTCAACATTTTTGACAAGCTTGAAGATGAGGTTAGTGAATTACAAATATTTGTTGGGATGTTTTTCTTGGCACTTCCATAGTTTAGTTAATTAACTATGGTACCTCATCAAAATGCAGTACAGTCCTAACACAACTATATGAACTCCTAAAATCCTACTAATACTGTACATTCAACAATTTGTTGTGTCCTACTTCTAAAAGCCATTTTTCACGTGCTATAATTATAAAATCTACTTCTACAATGTCTTTGATATGATGAAGCCAAAAAACAGGACAGTATCTATGTCTCTGTCGGACAGTTCGAAGCTCAATCTTTGGGGAGTATGGCAGCACTCCTTGGAAATTACATGATATAAGGCACCTTGTAGATGCATACTTGGCATCTTGCATATATTACTCGTTACACTATTTTCTACTTGGCATGTAGGATATAAGTTACATGTATCATAATAAAATGGCGAAATGGGCTTCGTTGCTTCGAATAGATCTATCGTTTGCCTCATTTCTAGGATTGTCACTTGCCTCTCAGGGTCTTAAATTTTCGATACAAATAACAAGAAAAGAGAAACGGCTGCTTGTCAGTTATAAAACAAATGGAGATGAGATAGCAGATTGTGTAAATATAGTTTGGGGCAGCAAACTGGACCCTAAAATGTGTCCAACTCTAATACAACTATCACCCTTTTATTTTTGGCATGTGGCATATAGCATATGATGTTATGTCCGCCCTACTTTGGCAACTACAACATATTGTAGCCTCCAAATCTTTTCCTTTATAAACCTTGTCCCTTGATTGTATAATGTACCTAGTAAAAAAAATTCTTTCATTAAATATTCACCAAGTGCAACAACCAACAAGCTAGCTAGGAATGGAAGTAGAAACACCCACCAGCAAACATCATATTATGCTACTCCCAATGCCAGCTCAAGGTCACATGAACCCAATGCTTCAATTCGCCAAACGTTTAGCCTCGAAAGGCCTTCGTGTCACACTTGTAGGCGACGCCACCGCGACCACCACGAACTCCATTCAAGCCCAAACAAGTTTAGTCAACCTCGAGTACATAAACTATCGCTTCGAGGAAATTATAGTGCCCGAAAAAGTTGACATGGACGCCTTCCTGGCGCATCTCAAACTTCGAGTTTCCCAGAGCTTATCGGAGCTCATCTGGAAGCAAGAAAATTCAGGGTGCCCTGTGACGGTCATAGTTTATGATTCCCTCACACCATGGGTTCTTGATATGGTCAAGGAGTTTGGCTTACTAGGGGCTGCATTTTTCACACAATCTTGTGCTGTTTGTGCTATTTACTACCATATGTACCAAGGGACACTAGATATTCCAAAAGAGGAAACTTCATGTTTGGTGTCTATTCCTTCTTTACCTATTATGGATGTGAAAGACTTGCCTTCTTTTATCTATGATATGGGCGCATATCCATCTGTATTGGACTTAGTTACTACTCAACTTTCAAATGTTGAGATGGCGGATTGGATCTTGTTAAATTCATTTGGAGTGCTCGAACATAAGGTATGTCAATAATCAACACAATATGAAAGGCTGTTATCAACTCATTATATATAATCATAACCAGGTTATATGTGCGTAGTATTTTATTTATTATTATTTATAGGGCTGTTATAATCTGGTTATATTTGCCATTCTTCTTGAGAGCATAATTCAAAATATAAGGTCATAATTTTTTTAAGAGCGTATTTATTCGGTTTTTAAGCGTTCTTTTGGCATAGTTGTGCAGTGAGATCGAATTTCATAGAGTGTGAGTTATAGTGAAACGAAATTTTTACTTGTGTTCAATGTAGTTACATACACGCATACCTTGTACAATGCTAAATGTTCGTTTTAACAAATATAGGCATATCGCACACTTATATTATTGTAATTATAATTTTGTTCTTATGTTTTTTTTTTGTTTGACTTTTAGACGAAGTTTCCAAAGTCGGTTTAATTTGATACATGCAATAATGAACTATCCTGGACAATTATTGGTAGTTCTTATTTATAATTTCATAACAGTACAAGTTTTCCTAATTTTACCTATCCCATAATGACAGACATAATTGTCAAGGACCAATAATTAATTGTTTGCAGCTGCATTGATGTATTTCTGGAATATTAAACAATTTAGGACCAGACTTGTATGTGTCTCGTTCTAGAAGTGCTGATCTAATTTGATTAGTTTATGGTGTAGGTGCTAAACATCTTCCTTTTTAATTAATCTCTTTATAACTCTGATTTATCTGTTTAACTCTGACTAATTCTTAATTATTTATTCCATTTTAAAATTAAATATATAATTTTTAAAAATAAATTTTATATTATAAATAAATTTTTATTATCATGTTATTCGAAATAAGAGTGATAATTATGATAAGAATTACTAAGTAGTAGAAATAATGAAATTAGTTGGAGTAATTGAATGGTGGAACAACATTTAATGAATTTCATGAATTTTTTAAGTTGTGCTAAGGATATCAACTTGTACACAAATAAATATGTACAAATTAATGTAACTAAACTTTATAGGAGATTCATGATAGCTGATGGGTCCACAATTCAAATTTTAATGATTGATAATTTGCCACATATATATTTGTGTACATCTGTTTTTGTGAGTTGTTGGTATTCATAGTATTTTCTAACTTTTTATAGTTTAAAAAAAATATCAAAAAAAATAATAATATGTATCTCTCATTTTAGAATGTATGAAGTATATGTTAGTTGCTAAATCGCTTAACAATCCCCTTAAAAAATTAATTAAAGTTTGAATTTGATTCGAGTGAGGATAAAAAATAAAAAGTGATGATGCATTTTTTAATTCATTCATGAAGGCGAATACTTTAGACTTCAAATTACAAAGATTTTGTAGATTTATGCCAAATTTTTTCTTTAAACATTATGGTATGTATTATTCCCTTCGTTTATTTTTATTTTTAATTATTATTTTAAAGTGTTTTGCATGTCCTAGTATAATTATGGCATACATAATTCAAAGAGAATCAAAAATCTTTTTTCTTTAAAGTACCCTCATATGTAATACAATTCTTTAATTTTCAATTTCTATGACAAATATTATATAAAACGATAATTAAATATTTTAATATAACCATTAATTATAAAATGTTAGTAAGGATTAGACGGAGGGAAACCAAAGAGTATTAATAAGATGCATTTTTGTTGCATTTAGAGCACCCTGTCATGGCCTTGTAAAACTAAACTAATAGTGTCTGCACTTAACTCTTTGTCATCCCATGTGATCTTGGTAAATCAGCCTTGATCCCCATTTAAGCTCCGAGACAAAAAATGAAAGAAAAGCATACAAAACACTTGAACATATAGAAGAAGTATAAATAAAGTTTTTATTGATGAAAGATTAGTAATACAAATCTTTTAAAACACTTGTTCTTAGATGTTCACACAAATGAGAGGGGTACCCTTTTTATAAGCATCACCTTCTTAAGGGAAGTTTCTAGATCTTTTAGAAACTTTTTTACAGGATACATTAAATGCATCATTCTAAACCTAGATATTTGCAAGGGAAGGTTCTAGAACTTATGTGTTTACAAGGGAAGATTCTAAAACCTAGTTGTTTACAATAGAAGCTTCTAAAACTTACATGTATGCAAGGGAATCTTTTAGAACCTAGATATTTACAAGGAACATAATCTAGTATTTACATGATGATTCTAGAGAGATCCAATTTCTAGAGTCTTTTGCAATATTTCACTATACTCAAGGGTTTTCTTGAATTCTTTAGAAGGTTTCGTAGTCAAAAAAAATATGGGCGCCTTAACGCCCTTGAGGAATTTTGCCTCTATAACGCATAGTGTCTATCTATGTCAGGCAGAAATTTAGCAGGATGTGACCACCTGCAATGAAAGGGTTACGATTGCCGTGTGGAGGAGTGAGAAGATCTCGAACATAGATGTCGACTGCGGTGGACATTTTTGTTTCGATAGATTTGGTCGATTTCTCAATCGAACCAACAAACCCAACTTTGCTTTGTTTATTAATTTCTTTTGCCTACATATCACCTTATCTAAATAATAAATAAAAAAAATCTGACTCAATATGAACCACCAATCAACAACAACTATGTGTCTTATTTTATTTCAAAATTTCAAACGGATTTATCTATAAATATCAAAATTCATATGTTTTTTCCATTCTCTATAAATACACACTCATATTAATATAATTTTTCACACATTTTAGAAATTTTTTCTCCCACTCTATTTATCTCTCACTTAAATTACTACATTTCACATTGATTCAATTCCCATTTTAGCTAGTAATTTCACAAAATTTCTGAATTGATTCAAGTACCTTTAGAAATAATCTTATACGTCCAAACAATCAACTAAATGCCAATGAGCAATATTCACCATTTACGTCATAATTCCAACCTAATTTATCTCTATTTCCACCTAATCCGAACTAATTTCTCCCAAATTTTAATCAATTTTACCCTAATATGTATCAAGTCCCCCCTCAATTTGGCACTGATCCATCCTTTTTTATATAAAATTATATGATGCAAGTGCAAATGAGTCAATTTGCACAACAAAATATGAGGAATTCTACTAGATCCAAAAACAATGTCAAAGGAGAACAACGTCAAACTGTAGATGAAGGTCAAGAGAATGATGAGGACATTGACGAGATCGATCCATCTCAGTATTCAAACAGTACGAAGCTGTGGAAACTTCCTGAAAACGAACCTCTCTTATCTGCTTATATGAATATTATTTGTGACCCAATAACTGGAACAAAATGGTGAGGGCTTACAACAAAGCGTATTTGGTGAAGTCAACTATCATTCGTCGAAAAAACTTGAATCAAGTTAAATGTCAGTGGAGACGAATTAATAGAGGGAATCACCAAATGGATCGGTTGTTACGATGAAGTACAATCTCAACCAAGGAATGGGCAGAACGATAAGGACATCGAGAAAGAAGCTCGCAAAATCTTCTAACATACTCACAAAGTTCATTTTCGGTCCACATTGGGAAATGCTGAAAATGTTTCCAAAGTGGGAGTCAGTTCTAACTGAGGCGACAAATCCCACCCAGACATAAAATGCGTCTAAAAATGTTGCTAGTTACAACAAAAGTAGTGGGAAAAGATCTCGTCAAGAAGCCGATGATGATGTTGTGGAGTTGTTGACCCCCCGTGTCAAACCTTATAACATTAACCTAAACGATCTTTCAATTGGTTCTACTCATCGTCCTCAAGGTTGTAAGAAACCAAAAAATAAAGGGAAATTTTGTTTAAGGATGTTGGAATATATTTGGGGAAAATAAGATATTCAAAATGGCTAAATTAAAATTAAAGAAAATTGAAATCTGAGGCACGTGTAAACACGCTTTCCTTAAAACAGTTTAGTCC
Organism: Centella asiatica; assembly: GCA_014636745.2. Classification (NCBI taxonomy): domain Eukaryota; kingdom Viridiplantae; phylum Streptophyta; class Magnoliopsida; order Apiales; family Apiaceae; genus Centella; species Centella asiatica. The sequence goes on along the minus strand of CM025781.1, from coordinate 13,993,053 downwards.
CCTCACTAGGTGCTTCAGAGGATCGTTGGACTACTGTTTCCCAAGATACAACGGATTACAGAGATCGGACTTGGCACAAAGTCTATCTACTGTCGAACAGTACTAGAAACTGTAATGAACACTTGAATAAATGAGAAATTAAAACATGGCTGGAAGATTGTATATTTTCTGTTATTTTATTCTGCTGGAATGAGGCTCAATTTATAGGCAAGGGAGAACCGTTCAGTCAAACCACGTTTCCATTAACTCAGATGTAATGCCACATTCTCAACCGTCGAGATACATGGCCACGTTCCCAACTGTTAAGTTACAAGGTCATATTCTCAACCGTCATCGTTAGTGGATTACGTCCCCTCTATTTGTGGGCATCCCCTGACGGGTACTCGGTATCATGCGGCACCCCCTGACGGCTTTCTTTCTCGACACCTGCATCCCTTGACAGGCTTTCGGCACACCCTGACGGGTACTCGGTATCATGCGGCACCCCCTGACGGCTTTCTTTCTCGGCACCCGCATCCCTTGACAGGCTTTCTCGACACCCCCTCGACCACGACACGGAGCCTCCCCTGACGCTCAACACCGAAAACCAGCAAAACGTTGGGTTGATCAGGCCCACCTAATTACGGTCCGACATTCGTGTCCGCAGGTCGCGCCAAAGTGCCCTTCAGAAATTTTAGGATTTGCACCCCCCTGCTTGCACGCGTGGAGGATGGAGCATAATATAACCACTTAATTTGACTAGTTAGCTTGCTTTCTCATATAAAAGGTAAGCAACAACCCTTCCAAATTTCGATGTGGGACAAAGTTTCTTTTACTTAACTTATCTTTGCATCTTCTATTCCAAAGGAAAAAAAAAACAATTCTCATTCACATTCTCATTAACTTCCAACAATCCCCCACATGAATGAGATATTGTCTAGGTTAAAGTGTTCATTAATTGATCCCTGCATAGAGAAAGTAGGTATTACCCTTTGAACTTCCCCTTTGTAAAGTATGCTTGCTTTACCAGCTGTCCAGTAGACATGATGTCTTTGAACTGTCCATCTATTACATTAAAGAGACCCACATACAGTACACAGGAACCATTTCTATGGCGTTTTGTTCTCATAATTTGGTCCATTGTGGCCATGGAACCCCCTTGGTTCTGCAAGAGTTGTTAAAGAACTAAGCCTTCTAGTTCTCCTTTGCAGCGGCCCCACTTTTCTCTCACATAGGTGACTGCCTAAATGCAGAGTAAACACGATACTCTCTTAGTAGTCATTAAAGCACATAATGCTAACCTTACCATTTTTATCACTGTTTCTTGACAGAAATGAGTTGAGGTTACCCCCACAGTGATCACACTAAGTCGCATGATTAGGTTGTCCCTTTGAACCTAGATCTTGGGATCTCCAGTCAACTATGTTAGGTTTTCCTTCGTAAAACTTTTAACATTTCATAGGCTTAACACCCATTGCTTTGGTCAATCTCTCAACTACTTCTTTGTTCAATGCTTTGGTTAGCGGATCCGCAATATTCTCTTTTGACTTAACATAGTCAATTGAGATAACTCCGGTTGAGATTAATTGTCTAATGGTATTGTGTCGACAACGAATATGTCTTGACTTACCATTATACATAGTACTTTGCGCTCTACCGATAGCAGACTGATTGTCGCAGTGAATGCTAATAGGCGCCACAGGTTTACCCCAATTTGGAATATCTTCCAAAAAATGGCGTAACCATTCAGCCTCCTCACCACACTTATCTAGAGCAATAAACTTTGACTCCATTGTGGATCTGGCTATCACAGTCTGTTTCGCAGACTTCCACGACACTGCACCTCCAACTAGTGTGAACACATAACCACTAGTGCAATTCGATTCCTTTATATCAGATATCCAGTTAGCATCCGTGTAGCCTTCTAGCATAGCAGGATATCTGGTATAATATAATCCGTAGTCACGAGTATATCTTAAATATCGTAATACTCTAGTTATAGCAGTCCAATGCTCAGTACTAGGATTACTCGTGTAGGAGCTAAACTTGCTTACCACGAAAGCAAGATCAGGACGTGTGCAACTCATTAGATACATCAAACTTCCAATAATACGTGAGTATTCCACTTGGGAAACACCCTCAGCAAGGTTCTTGGTTAAATGGAAATTACTATCTAATGGCATTCTTGCAACACATGGATCATCCTTGTTAAATTTATCAAGAATTTTGTCCACATAATGAGCTTGACTTAAGACTATACCATCTGCGGTTCTAAGGATTTTAATTCCTAATATCACATCCGCAAGACCCATGTCTTTCATGTCAAATTTGGAATTCAACATATCCTTTGTAGACTTGACCAACTTGTCAGAGCTACCAACAATGAGTATATCATCTACATATAGACATAAAATGACATATACCACTTTCAGTCTCTTTAACATAAACGCATTTGTCACACTCATTGATTTTGAATCCATTAGTGATCATTGCATAGTCAAACTTTTCATGCCACTTCTTTGGAGCTTGTTTGAGACCATACAATGATTTAACTAGCTTATAAACTTTCTTCCTGGTTCCTGGAGCTCTAAAGCCCTCAGGTTGCTCCATGTAGATTTCTTCATCTAACTCTCCATTTAAGAAAGTTGTTTTCACATCCATTTGATGGACTTCCAAATTCCTTAAGGCTGCAATAGCAAGAATCAACCTTATAGAATTTATTCTCGACACGGGAGAGTACGTATCAAAGTAGTCTAAGCCTTCGCGTTGCTTATACCCTTTAATTACAAGTCTTGCCTTGTATTTATCAATGGAACCATCTGGTTTCATTTTTCTCTTGAAAATCCACTTAGAATCTAATGGTTTATTCCCAGGAGGGAGATCGACCAACCCCCAAGTGTGATTCTGCAAGATGGAATCAATTTCACTTTTTATGGCTTCTTGACACATAGGTCCCTCAGTGGAACTCACTGTCTCAACATAAGTCAGTGGCTCCTTCTCCAACAGGTAGGTTTCAAAGTCATCACCAAATGATTTTTTCACTTTTGCTCGTTTGCTACGTCTCAGTTCAATTTCTTGAACTTCAGTGTGATCTTGCATTTCTTCATTAGTCCGTTTAACTGAACTAGATCCACTGCTAGACTTGCATGGAAAAACATTTTCAAAGAAAGATGCATTCCTTGATTCCATTATCGTATTCTTGTGTATATCTGGTATTGCCGAATCATACACAAGAAAATGATAAGCACTACTATTATGTGCATACCCTATGAAGATACAGTCCACTGTTCTAGGACCAATTTTAACTGTCTTAGGTGCTGGAACAGCAACCTTAGCAAAACACCCCCACACTTGCAAGTATTTGTAGGACGGTCTCGTTCCTCTCCATAGTTTATACGGAGTCTTGTCCTTCTTTTTCCGGGGTACCCTATTTAAAAGGTAATTGCTTGACAAGATAGCTTCTCCCCACATATTTGGAGGTAAGCCGGAACTAAGTAACATCGCATTCATCATTTCTTTTAAGGTGCGATTTTTCCGTTCAGCAACCCCGTTAGATTGTGGAGAATAAGGTGCCGTTACTTCATGAATAATTTCATGTTTCGCACAAAAGTCACCAATCGGTGCCTCATACTCACCACCTCTATCGCTCCTCAATCGTTTGATCCTTTTACCAAGTTGATTCTCAACCTCAGTTTTATAGAGAATAAACTTTTCTAAGGCCTCATCTTTGCTTTTCATCAAATATACATAGCAGTATTTTGTACTATCATCGATGAAGGTGATAAAATATTTATTACCACCACATGTTTGACGCATCTTCAAATCACAAACATCACTATGAATTAATTCAAGCGATTCAGTGCTTCTCATTATAGATGGGAACGACAACTTGGTTAATTTTGCTTCAACACAAGCTTCGCATTTGTTTTCTGAATTAATCTGGAATGTTGGTATATGATTCAAGTTAATTAAACGACGAATCGAATTAAAATTAACATGGCCTAGTCTACCATGCCATAAATTTGAAAACTCAATCAAATAAACAGAAGAGGTACTTTCATTAATTTTGTTGACAATAGTCATTACATTTAATTTAAACAGCCCATCAGTGGCATACCTCTTTCCTACAAACATTCCTGATTTAGACAGAATAAGCTTGTCAGACTCTATTATATTGCGAAAGCCATGTTTGTTAAGCAAAGAACCAGACACAAGGTTTTTGCGGATTTCTGGCACATACAACACATCTTTTAGTGTCAGTACCTTGCCTGAAGTCATCTTCAGCAGTACCATTCCCTTGCCTTTAACTGTCGCAACAACAACATTTCCCATGTACAATTTCTCACCATTAACCGGCTCAAAAATGGAGAATTGGTTCCTGTTAGTGCAAACATGTCTAGAAGCACCGGTGTCCATCCACCATTCTTTCGGATTGGACTCCACCATGTTTACCTCGGTAACCACAGCCACCAAATTCAAATCATCCACATCTTTGGTGATCTCATTCAGCAAGTTGGCCTCATGTTTCTTTTTGGATGAGTGACATTCATTTGACTTGTGGCCTTGTTTGCCACATTTGAAACATTTGCCTTTGAACTTGTATTTTGGCTTTGTGAAACCGCCGTTAACTGGTCCCAACTTGCCCTTGCCTTTGTTGGCATTCTTTCCCTTAGAGCCATGCTCCACAATATTAACTTTAGCACCAACACCGTTTGATGCCTTAGACTCGGATCTCTTGTTGTCTTCTTCAATTCGAAGTCTAACAATCAGATCCTCTAGGGACATCTCCTTGCGTTTGTGCTTAAGGTAATTCTTGAAGTCTCTCCAGCCCGGAGGTAATTTCTCAATGACCGAAGCCACTTGGAAAAACTCATTGAGCAACATACCCTCAGCTTGGATATCGTGCAAAATTAATTGCAATTCCTGCACTTGACTTGTTACAGTCTTAGAATCAATCATCATATAATCAAGGAACCGTCCGACCACAAATTTCTTTGCGCTGGCATCCTCAGTTTTATATTTCCGATCCATGGATTCCCATAGTTCTTTGGCAGTTTTAAATTTACAATAAACGTTATATAATGAATCATTTAAACCATTCAAAATATAATTGCGACATAAAAAATCAAAATGTCTCCAAACCTCAACTGCAGAATGTATTGCCATATCTACGTTATCGTTCAGCATCACTGGAGCATCCTCCGTTAAAAACCTTGCCAAATTCAAGGTAGTCATAAAGAATAGCATCTTTTGTTGCCATCGTTTGAACGCAGTAGCAACGCCAGTGAATTTTTTTGGCTTTTCAACATGACTTGGTGAAACATGGACAGTGGCAGCAACAGGAACAACATTAACGGTGGAAGCATCCATCTTTGTGGGATTTGAAGCAGAGGTATTGGCAGCAGCAGCATAAGTGACATCAACGGGAGTCTCTTCGAGATTAGCCATCACGAATAAATAATATTAAACTGTTTTAAGATTGTTAGAAAATATTTGGGGAAAATAAGATATTCGAAATGGCTAAATTAAAATTAAAGAAAGTTGAAATCCGAGGCATGTGTAAACACGTTTTCCTTAAAACAGTTTAGTCCCCTCACTAGGTGCTTCAGAGGATCGTTGGACTACTGTTTCCTAAGATACAACGGATTACAGAGACCGGACTTGACACAAAGTCTGTCTACTGTTGAACAGTACTAGAAACTGTAATGAACACTTGAATAAATGAGAAATTAAAACAGGGCTGGAAGATTGTATATTTTCTGCTATTTTATTCTGCTGGAATGAGTCTCAATTTATAGGCAAGGGAGAACCGTTCAGTTAGACCACGTTTCCATTAACTCAGATGTAATGTCACGTTCTCAACCGTCGAGATATATGGCCACGTTCCCAACTGTTAAGTTACAAGGTCATGTTCCCAACCGTCATCGTTAGTGGATTACGGTCCGGCATTCGTGTCCGCAGGTCGCGCCAAAGTGCCCTTCAGAAATTCTAGGATTTGCTACCACCCCCCCTGCGCGCACGCGTGGAGGATGGAGCATAATATAACCACTCAATTTGACTAGTTAGCTTGCTTTCCATATAAAAGGTAAGCAACAACCCTTTCAAATTTCGATGTGGAACAAAGTTTCCTTTACTTAACTCATATTTGCATCTTCCATTCCAAAGGAAAAAAAAATAATTCTCATTCACATTCTCATTAACTTCCAACAAAGGATGCGATAGTATAACAAAATGCAATATTTGAGAAGTTGAACATAACCATATCCGAAAAGATATAAAGTGATAGGAAGAGGGAACTAAGAAAGAGGGAAAGAGAAAATAAAAACACAGTTTGTTCATTTTTCATGCTCTAATCTCGAGGCCAACCAACCTAACATAGGAGGAGAAGGTTATCTATGATAGACTTGGAAAGGAGTTAGGTTTCTTTTAATTGCGTGCAGTGGTGTTCGCAAATAAAATTTGTGTCATGTCTCTTCAACTTGTACCTTTTTTTAATGTTTTTTTTCTTTGTTGTGTAATCTAGTTTTACTAATAAAATTAGTATCTTTTGTCATCGTTATATTTAATTTTATTTGAAAATTTTATACTCTCTATAACAAACAGACATCAAAAGCATCTTAATGCAGTAAATGAGACAAATAAATAAAGGGACATGTGACCTTTGGAGAAATTGAAAGGTCATATGACCTTTGTAGAAAGATGAACCAATTTACTTTGGATAATGTAAAAGGTCATGTGACCTTTGCACGAAGTGAGATAATACACTTTGAAAAATGTGAAAGGCCATGTGACCTTTGCAGGAAATAAGATAATGCATTTTGGACAGAGTTAAAGGTCATGTGACCTTTGTAGCTAACAAGACAAAGAAGTGAAGGGACATGTGACTTTTGCCGTAATTGAAAGATCATTTGACATTTGCTGGAAGATGGGTCAATTTATTTTGGAGTAGGTGAAATCGCATGTGACCTTTAGGATTGTCAATAGCCAAGATATCAATTTTTTCTAGATAATGTTTAACTTACACAAGTGTATAACATATCCAATCTATGAAACAATTGTTTAAGCTTTCATCATAATGTCTTTCGCAATCTCCTTTATTTATTCTAGTTCTAGTTCTAGTACGTACAAACACTTTCAATGAAGAAATTGATCAAATAATAACAACAATTTTGCCACTCATACTAACCCATCATAGGAGGGAAGTACAGAAACATGACCAAGTGAACTGTGAAAAAGATAGAGAACAAGGTCATAACCGTTTGAAGAATGATTACTTCGTTCAAAATGTTGTGTACGATGATACACAATTTAGACGAAGATTTAGGATGCAATGACCTTTATTCGTTCATATTGTTGAAGCAATGTAGAACTATCGCTACTTCCAACAACGTCCTGATACAACATGGCTAATTGACTTATCCATTTTGCAGAAATGCATAGTAGCTACACGAATGTTAGCTTATGGCGTAGCTGTCAATGTTGTTGATGAGTATATGTGAATTGGCAAGAGTACAACTAGATAATATCTTAACAAGTTCACCCTAGTCGTCATGCGATCATTTGGTAAAGAATACTTGTGATGGCCAACACCAATAAACATTTATAGGTTGCTTGAAATTGGAGATGAGCGTGACTTTCCAAGCATGATTGGAAGCATTGACTGTATGCATTAGGAATGGAAAAATTGTCCAATCACTTAGTGATGACAATTTCAAGGAAGTAGTGGGAAATAAACACTTGTCCTCGAGGCTGTAGCTTCTCAAGATCTCTGTATATGTCATTCGTTCTTCGGTGTTGCAAGTTTGTGCAATGATCTTAACGTTTGTTATTGTTTGATAATGTTTTAAATGGAAAGGCCAAACGTGTTACGTAAGGGGTTAATGGTCATCAATATAAGGTGTGTTACTATCTCACTGATGGTATCTATATATCCAAGTTTGGCAACTTTTATCCAATTCATCAGTTTTCCACAAACAGACAAGGAACGATTATTTGCTCAACAACAAAAGGCAACACGTAAGGACGTTGAGTGTGCATTTGGAGTGCTCCAATCTTGATTTGTGATAATTCACAATCCTTCGCTTGCATGGGATCGTCAAATATTAGGGAATATTATTAAAGTTTGTATTATTTTACCAAAATATAATTTTTGAGGATGAAAGCTATATTTATTTACATTATGTCAATCCTTTTGAATTTTCAACCAATTGAAGAAATAGTGGTGTTACTATTGAGGAGTCATTTCAATATTCCTCCGAAAGAATCGTGGACATAAGAAATTATTCGATTAATAGAGATCATGTTCGCGATACGAGTACTCATGCTCACTTAAAAAATGGTTTGGTGGAGAACATATGGGTACACTTTGATGATGAAGAGTGATTTCATCATAAAATTAAAAAGTTTGTATTATTGTATTTTAATTTATTATTTCAATAATATGTTTAAAGTGTGTTAAGGTTTTTCTATAAAAATTATTTTGTCATATGGGGTCATTTAATTAATCGAAAAGTGACAATACTTATAGTTGTTATAGTCATTAAAATGATAATTATGATTTTAATAAGAATTAATAATTAATGCCAAAATGATTTTTTTATATTATTTTATTCAATGTAATATATATTATCAGATGAACGTTTAATATATACTTTTTATATTAATATAAATGAGAAGTATAAAAGATAATGGAATGTGAGTTGGAAGAAAGATAAAAACTTACGTGGCCGTTGTGAACGTTTGTTAGCGTGGCTGAATAGTTAAATTTAATTATGTGTTGATTGTTATGAGTTGAAGAAAAGAAAAAAATTGATATGGCAACCTATGAATGGTTGCCACCGACTTGTACTGCGGATGCTCTTACAAGTTTCAACCCGTTGGAGAGAGTTTTGATAAGAAAATACCTAACAACAACACAGTTTTCAGAGGGTAGCACGAAGCTAAAATAATTAAAATACTTTCTTGAAGCTATTTGATTTTTCAAGGTTAGATTGACTAATTCTAAAATTCCTAATTTGATAAATGTATTTTATATTTAGAGATTATAAAAGTTAATTTTGATAATATATTTAATATATTTTTTTGCGATAATAATTATATATCTTTTTTTAATAAATATAAAATGATATATTTGAATTTTAAATATGATCAATTGGACAATAAAAAGTCAAATGGTTACAATAAATCTTGTCAAAGGAAGTAAAATTTCTGGTTTTATCTATTTTATTGTACTTTCTCTATTCTAAAACTAAAGATATATTTTGACTATTCGATTACAACAATGACATATTAAACTTTTTGAAAGCAAAATATGTTATAATCAAACTTTTTATCATAATTTATAATAATTATATCTATTGGATTTGAGAAAAGATTATGTCAAGCAAATCACACAATTTAACAAGATGATGAAGTAAAACAAGAAGAAAAAACACGCAAGTATTCCAAAAATATTGTTTTATTAATCTAAGTTTTTCACAAGTTCAATAATCTTGGAATATCTCACACTCTTTTATCTCAATTCTATGATTTCCTCTAATGACTAAATCCACAAATAAATTTAAGATCAAAGTATTCATAGCCCCAAGAAAACATTTAATCCAATATAGGATAAAAAAATAAAAACACCTACATCCAAAATTAATATAAATTCAAAATGAAAACAATGTTAAAATATGGGTCAACTCCAACATTATCAACTAAAATTAACTAAATAATTTATTTTATGCTTTATTACAATTGAATAACTATTTGGTCTATTTTGTTCCATGCGAAAGAAATGAATACTCATTTCATTTGACTTTTTTACATATAATTTTAGGTGCATTTTTGTATATATTAAGTATTTTTTTTAATACAAATATTTTATTCATATTAATCATCATTTAAAATATTTTTAATTATTACTTTTTCAAAAAAAAATTAATACATAAAAAATACTAATAAAATTGCGTGTAAAAAAATAAAGGGAGCAATAAGCACTCACCACATAAAAGTACAAACAGTCGAAACTTGCTCGCCGGCTGTCCAGAAAAAGTGGTGCCCAAGTAAAAAGTTGCAGCCTAAATCAGATTGTGTATTGCCCAAACAAAATTCTGGGCTCCGCCCAATTTTTAGTGCAATAACACCCACATGATAAGTTTAAAAAATATCATAAGAAATAGTATTGGTATGGTCTGTAGCCCCACAAACTTTGACCATACCTGCATATATATATACACACGTTGCCATATATATATGTGTGTGTGTGTGTGTGTGTAGTTTATTGCTAAGTAGGCCTATTTACTAAGCTGAAAACATAGGAGAGAAATCAAATAATGGAGTCGAAACAGCCTCACATAATGGTACTCCCATTCCCAGCTCAGGGTCATATGAGCCCAGTGGTTCAATTCGCCAAGCGTCTAGCCTCCAACAATGTACTCATTACACTCATTGCCGATGAAAAAACTGTCGCCACTAGCAACTTCATGTTATCCGAAACAAGTTCACTCCAAATTGAGTACATCTCTAACAGCGTTGACGAGCTCGATAAGCTCGATAAATCCGACAACAACCAGTTTCTAGCCGATCACAAACTCCGAGTTCAACGACAATTACCATATCTCATAAAAAAGCAAGAAAATTCTGGCTACCCTGTCCAAGTCCTAGTTTATGATTCTCACATGACATGGGCTCTAGATATAGCCAAGGAACTTGGCCTAAAAGGGGCTTCATTTTTCACACAATCTTGTGCTGTTTGTGCCATTTACTACCATATGCACAAAGGGACATTAGACATTCCAAAAGACGAGACATCTTTGGTGTCTATTCCTTCTTTACCAATATCTATGGATCCAAGGGATTTGCCATCTTTTATTTATGATATGGGTTCATATCCATCATTTTTGGCTTTGGTTGTTGGCCAACTTTCCAACGTTGACAAGGCGGATTGGATCTTGTTTAACAATTTTGAAGCGCTGGAAGATGAGGTATGTGCGTCTTACCTTCACAAAAATTAAGGGTGTGTTTGTTTCTTACTTTTTTTCTTTTTAGTTTAAAGAAGTTACTTTTTAATTAAAATGTACTATTTAAATGTTCGTTTCTTATTTTTTATGTCACTAACTTCTTATTTAAAATTAAAATATAATAAGCAAGTAATTTTATTTTTAACTTTTAACTTTAACTCATAATCCAAAAATTGGAATAAAAAAAAACGTTTAAGTTTCAACTTTTACTTTTCACTCCATCATGATCCATTCCAACATAATCTATTGTTCATTCGTGTTACTTTCTTTCATGAAAAATGTATTCTCATCTATTGTCCAAATCCCTCTTCTACTTCCATCCGGTGACATTTATATACTTTTAATCACTTTACGTCCTAATTTATTTAAATTTAAAATTTGCTACTTCACTACTTTTATTCATTATTAAATTAATTTATTCTCCATTAATAACGTCAAAAATTACAAGTGAGACAAAGGGAGAATTAATTTTATACGGTGTCTAGTAGTCTATGGATTTCTTTGCTCTACTATACTATTAAGCTCAACTGCTTCTCTAATACGTAAAATTCAATATTATTAGAATTATTAACAAATTACATAAATAAAAATATACAAAACATGTGATAAATGTTAAATAATTAATTTTTAAGATGTGACCCCCATAAGAATTAGTAATTCTCCTATATAATTTATGTACTTATATTTACACAAATTTATTTATATACAAATTGGATTACGATATAAAATTTAACCAAAATTTCTGTCACACGTATATCTATCCCTTTGGACCATGGTCCACCTCTGCTTTTTTTATCACCCAATATTATCATTCATGTGACTTGAATTCCAGGTTTCCAGTAAGTTGAGAGGTATTAATATAGATAGTGACAAATTTTGTCACAACTTGGTCATAACTTTCGGTTGCTCCTTATCCTAATAAGTTGGCGTCAATTTTAAGATAATAAAATATTGTAATATTTTATCATGTAGTAGTTTTTGAGCTTTTTAATAATATCAAGTCTTATTTTTATTTTAATATTTTAAATTGGAGTGATCATAATTTTAAGTCTAATTTGATGTTCAACCATTGATTGAAGTGACTGCGAGTGTACATGGATCATTCAACAATAATCGGTGAGTAAGTTCATTAGACTCGTTGATTTGTAAACAATTCGATGCACATAAATTATTTTTGTTCGTATTATAGCTAAAAATGATCAATAAAAAGATACGTATCTTCTCAACTATATTTTTACATACCTTCTCGCTTTTTGTTGTAAGATCTTTTGAGAGATTTGAAACCCATTAAGAATTAATATTAACTAGTTCATAAATAGTGCATAAACGAGTTGAATACAAACTAATATGAGTGTTCTCAGATTTTATTATAATTAAATTCTTAATACTCGAATTCGTGTATTAAATCGAAATTATTTTAATATTTAGATTTTATTCTAATTAAATTCAAACTACTCGCGAGTATTTATATTTATAGAAATTTTACAAAATATAATTTATATTTATACAAGTTTTCATACTTTCTAACATATTATATATAAATAATAATTATTTTACTTACAAACATCATTACTAAAATAAATTACACAACATATATTATACTTAAATAAATTATTTGAACAAAATTGACGTTAAAATTTTGGTATATATTATAATATTTTAGAATAAAAAAAATAATCGAACTACTCACGAATATATTCGAGCGAGTATCTCTATGCTTAGATTATACTCATTTAAGTTATCAAATTTTAATAAGGTATAAGGTTTGGTTAGTTTTCATATCAAACTTGAGTTGAGCAGATTAATTTTTAAATCGAATTCGAACGAATCCCGAACCGTTTAGATTCTATTATAGCCCTACTCATAAACTTGTGCACAGCACGAGTTATATTATTAAGTATTTTTGTTTTTTTTTTAAATTTGTATCTTTTTTAAAAAAAAATAAAAATAATTAAGAATTACTTACAATAGTTTTTAGTTAATTATATGACGAAATATTTTATTTTCTATTTTTTCAATTTGAATTTCAGTCAAAATTTTAAATGTAGTGATTGTATATATAATTTTTTTCAATTATTTTATAGAGTAATTCTTTTGTAATTTTTATTTATTTGGGTATATATAATTTTTTTATTAGTTGTTAATGTTATATGTTTTTTTTAATATATGTGTTAGATACATGCTCACTCCATTTCATTTTATTTGACAAAGTATTTTTTGCACTTATATTAAAAAAAATGGTATTTTCGTAATGATTGCAATGAAAATGTATTACTACTTTCCAAATATGCCCTTTGATAAAAATCTACTTTAAATGTCTTGCTTTTTATTAAATGATAATTTAGTAAGTATTAGATATAAATGATGATGATGTTTAAGGGAATAAATGTGCATCTGTAAATACTGAAGGTATTCTATAAATCTTAGTATATTTGCATAAATTTTGCAATCACTGATAGACAACTTACTCATTAGGGAATGGACTACACTATACTAGGCGAGTCATCAGTGCTAACTTAAACGGACTCGACAGTATCAAGGAATGGTTGTTGTTACTTAAAAGAAGATAAGTATTCCACACGACAGACATTTCAAGCAAAGCCAATGAAGTATCGATGATCAAAAGGACAAATATTTTTAAAGGCATCAGTAAGAAGAACTTATCAAGGGAAACCTAAAAATACTGTGTTATGCGATGACTCCATTAGGGAAACCCGTCAGGGGATGTCTTCGTCAGGGAATGACTTCAAGGGAACCCGCCAGTCGATGACCTCGTCAAGGGAACTCATCAGAAGATGACCTAAATAGGGGAAGCCATCAGGGGAAAGCATCAGGGGTGATCTCGTCAGGAGAACTCGTCAGGGGAAACACTCTAATGTCCAAACTTTGGCGACAACATACCTCTCCATGAGTTTGACGATGGCTAAAAATCACTTTGGCGATAGTTCATCTCACGACGAATTTGGCAATGGGTAAAAAGTGACTATGGCAATAGTCATTTTTACCCACTGACGACAAGTTTAGCGATGACTAACAATGATTTTTGCGATAGTCATTTTTATCCACTAACAACGAGTTTGATGATGACTTAAATTGTCCGACAAGTTTGGCGATGACTTCGATTACCCGACAAGTTTGACGATGACAAAAGATTAACTCGCCAGTGAAACCCTTCAGTGGATAACAAGCAAGTCATAACACTAGTGGATAAATAAAGCACTGATCAAGTTTCCATCAAGGCTTGACATCAGTGAATAATGAAGCATTGATCAAACCTCCATCAGGGGTTGACATTGGTGGATGATGAAGCACTGATCAAGTTGTCATTAATAACTTGCCATCAGTGAATCTAGAAACACTGATCAAGTCTCCATCAGGGCTTGTCATCAGTGGATCATTATGACCTAATCCGCACATCATCAGGACTGACATGTAAATCATTGATACTTGTCACGGAAAAAATGATTATAACTGAAAAGATATTCTTTGAAGTTTGGTTATCCAATAACAACTCTCAAGCATTAAATACATGCAGATCAAGGGATGAAAAAGAAGCAACAAAAACAAACAGTAGTTTGACACACCACTCCGAAAGGACCTTGATGTAACATATTGCGGTTATGTTGAAAAAAAAACATGTCTAGCATGTGGGTTTATCAACTAATCTGTTATACATATAGAAAGAGTTATTACACGGAAAACTAAGAAGAAACAAGTCACAACACTTAAACACTAGAAGGAAGTTTAATAATAGATTTAAAGAGAAATATTCAAAAAAAACCGTAGCTAGTGAAAAATAAGCTGTAATTTATTACAGATAAGCTGTAACTTATTACAGATTTGTAACTGTTAATCACGATTGTGATTCAACAGATTTTCAGAAAAATATCAAGTTTTAATACAACTATTTTAACTTGAATGTTTGCGTATTCATTTTAAATTCAGTAAAGTTTTTCTGTTTATGCAGCTATTCTAGCCCATGCAAAACAAGTTTTAAAATAGCAAAAAGTTTGTAGTGTTTGTAGTCAACCTCTCTTCTACAAACACTTGAGCTTATTTTGTTCCAACAGTAAATAGACAATATAATAACTTTTTTAACTATTATTTTGTCAAGATTTTGGGACATTCCAAAATAGAAAGTATGTCAAATAAAATGAGAGTGAGGGAATAGTATTTTTTATTTGGTATATGTATTATTAAGTGTTTTTATCTTGTTTTTGTTTTTAATTGAAAATTGATTGCGTTATTTTTTAATAACGAATTCAAACATAATCTTTATTTCTATATTTCTTTTATATGACTTTATGGCTTTTTGAAGTATATAAATAATATTTATTAGAATTGAAAATATTGTGTTAATTAAACATATGTTTGTATTTTTTTAGTTAATTAAAATTTAAAATTAAATTAATAAAGTTGAATCTAAGTATCATAAAAAAATATAATTTGATTATAAATATGTGTATCTTATTAGATCACACATAAATTAGTTGGATAAATATATTATTTTCTCTATTATGAAATTAGAGTTCTCTTATAACTCTATTATGAAATTATTTTAAAATTTGAAACTTTGTCATTTTTTTTAAAATTTTTGTACATATATACATGCGAACCAGACATTTCTTCATTTACTCATTTATTATATAGGTATAGATTTGATATCTTTGGTGGATTAAAAATCAAGCAAATTAGTCTTCCCATTTCAAAAAAGAGTAAAATTTCATAAAATTATTTAGTATTTTACAAAAATATACACTATAATTAAAATTTTGATCTCAATTTGATTAATTTCTATCATAAAATGATTAACATTATTAAATAAATTAAAATTCTAACAAAATAAACATTATATTATTTAAAAAGATATTGTACAACTGTTATCAGATTTAAAAATTTCACAATCTAATAAATAGAATATATATTTTTTGGAAGGATTGAATTACAAAATTATGGTTGTAGCATTTATATGTCTCTAAAGTCTCCCATCATATAGTCATGCCAATAGTTTCCCCTCGCACCCAAAAGAAAAGAATAGCAATTAACAAGAGTTCCCCTTATCAATACGCTACACTTCCTATTTCCTAAAACAGGAATCACAAGAAAGGATAGAATATAGGAAAATTAGCACAAGATCAAGAAAATTATGGGCACGAAAATTCATGTTATGGTGATTCCTTACCCTGTTCAAGGTCACATAAACCCTATGTTACAATTCTCCAAGCGCTTAGCTTCAAAAGGCCTTAGAATCACACTAATCACCACCACAACTCAAATAAATCTTATTCAAAACAAACCCACCAGCCCCATCATCTTCGATCACATCTCCGATGGCTTTAATGGCGAAACCCCACCAAGTATCGAGGTTTTTGTCGAACGATTCAGAGCCGAAACCCGCCGGAGTTTGCCGGAACTTGTTGAAAAACAACAGAGTTCCGGCCACCCTGTAAATGCTGTGGTTTATGATTCATTTATGCCATGGATTTTGGATATAATTAAAGAAAAGGGGATGTATGGGGCTTCATTTTTCACCCAATCTTGTGCGGTTTCTGCAATTTATTATCATTCCAATAAAGGGTCTCTGAAGATTCCATTGGAAAAAGGGTCTGTCATTTCTTTGCCTTCACTTCCACCGTTGGAGAACAGTGATGTGCCCTCTTTTGTGTCCGATTTGACTACGTACACAGGTGTTTTGAGGCTTGTTCTTGACAGATTCTCTAATTTTGACCAAGCTAATTGTTTGTTCTTTAACAGTTGTGACAAGCTTGAAGTTGAGGTAGCTAATTTCCTGTTAATTTCCTAGCAATATTGATTTACATATCAATGACTACAGTTTTCCCCCCCTTTTCTTTTCTTTGTTTGTATGGTTTTGTCAATGTAATTTTCTTAAAACTGTTTGGCAAGTCCATACCAACAGTCGGAATTTGAATCGATAAATACATTGTGACTGAAAATTTATCGACTATATTACCTGGACTTGGCGTACCAAATATGGTGTAAAATGTTACTATAGTTCTCATGTCTCTATTGACTTGGATATTCGTGGCAGTCCTCGAATATCGTTTTTACATTTAATTGCATTGTGGTTATTTTAATTTGCATTAGATTCGTAAGTAATTATTTAATTCTAATTTAGGGAAGATCATGGATTTTATTGTGATAGTGATGAAGTTGGACTAAACTGATTCATTATTCATGTCATGACTCCAGAGATTTCTTACATTCATATAGTTTATTATGTGTTTTGCTTTGGTTCCACATTTAGTTAGATGTTGTTGGAGGAATGTTGTCAATCATGTTATTATGTTTCTATCAGGTAGTACAATGGTTGTCGAGTCAGTGGCCAGTTAAGACCATCGGACCATCAATTCCATCAATGTTCTTAGACAAGCGACTAGCTGATGATAAAGACTACGGCCTCAGCCTCTTCAAACCAGATGTTGAAGATTGCATTAAGTGGTTAGATGCAAAGGATGCTAACTCAGTAGTTTATGTTTCTTTTGGGAGCTTGGCCAACCTTGGGCAGGACTTTATGGAGGAACTAGCATGGGGTTTGTTAAACAGCAATTGTTTCTTTTTGTGGGTAGTCAGAGAATCTGAACAGAGTAAGCTTCCCATTAACTTCACTTCAGAAGCCAAGGAGAAAGGCCTAGTTGTGAGTTGGTGCCCTCAGCTCGATGTTTTGGCTCATACGGCAGTCGGGAGTTTCATGACACATTGTGGATGGAACTCGACACTTGAGGCATTGAGTTTGGGAGTGCCTATGCTTGTAATGCCTCAATGGACGGATCAACCTACTAATGCTAAATACATCGTTGATGTTTGGCGAACAGGAATTCGAGTTAAGGCTATCGACAAGGTGAGTGTTACAAGGATGGATATTGTCGAGTGCATTAAAGATGTCATGGAAGGAACAAAGGGGAAAGAGCTTAGACAGAATGCCATCGGATGGAAGGAATTGGCTGTAGAGGCAATGAGTGAGGGTGGGAGTTCTGATAAGAACATCGATCAATTCATTGCCGACGTTGAATCCACTACAGCGTCTTGAATCCTGAAATAGGGTGGCCTCTGGCTACTACGGATTATGAAGTCTAGACGTTGCCATTGCCATTGCAATTGAACTTGAATTCTTCACTGAATTGAAACAGATGGGTGTTAGTTTTTAGATGGTGATAAATTGGATATTTATAGTTTTGCGGTTTTGCTTTTGCTAAAATACCAACTGATCTTCAGCATGTTGTAATATTGAAGTTCACATTACTCCAATAAGTATACTAGATGCATATATTGTAAAACTATAATATACAGCAGAAGTATTGATAATAAGTACTGATCTTCAGCATGCCGCCCTTAGTTTTCAAGTTTTGTTGTCCTGTCATTTAAATTTAGATTTATATAGAACGGGTGACTTGGTCTGTGGCAACAAGGCATACAAATCGATAATGTAATAAATATCCTCTAAGGGGAGAGTTATCTTACCTACATTGAAGTGAAATAAATTTATATCCAATCTCTACATTTCCACCAATGTAGTGACAACACAAGTATCATGCTTCGATAATATAAAATCCAAGGTAAATACATGAGAGTCAATAAGGTCCAATATATGGACCTGCTCTTCATTTAGAATTCATGTACTACATGTCAAGTTATTTTGTTGAGGCATATCCAATTATTTATTCACCCTAGTTCAATATATGTGCTCAAAAATATGCGGAGATTGTGTGACCAACAAATCCAAGGATTATTGGGAATAAAACTTTAACAAATCTATGTCGTTACTTGATTTTGTATTGGGTTTACACGATTTGAAAAACTTATTTTAATTTTAATGTGCAATTCACGTGCTTCCGCTAGAACTTGTAATGGTTTCCGTTAAAATATTTGGCAGAAGGTTCATGATTTGACAAAGAAACTTTTGTATTTTTCTTTTCCAGTAGTACTGGCTCTTAAATGATTTGATTAACGGTTTTAAGTATGTTAGATAAAATAATGCTCCTATTTATCATTAGTTGTTGATCTTATCTTATATATATATACACGCACATACATACCCGCAAAAATTTGAACCTTCCTTGGTAAGCTTAAATTTACTTGAAGTTAATTAGGATACTTCAAATTTTAGAATCAAAAAGTTTTACATATCACTCTTGGTGGAAAGAAAAATGTGAACGAAGGTTGGTACAGAATGAATTGAGTCTATGAATCGAAAAGATAGCGAAAATTCTTGATCTCCCCAATCTGTTTTGTGAATAATTTAACTGTACACGTTCAGACTCGTACAAAATAGAGTAAAATTTTGAACGTACCAATTCCTTTCCGGCACATTAGCATTAAACTCTTTAAATTGTTTTTTTAAGGTTCACATAACATTTCCTTCTACGTTTATACATATACTAACTTAGAAATTCATGTTCAACACCAATTGTATTATTAAGTATTTTCTTAATTAGTTATATAATAAAATACTTTATTATATATTTTTTAATTTGAATTTCAGTCAAATTCTTAAATATAATAATTGTATATATAATTTTTTAAATAATTATCTGGAGTAATTTTTATTTTATTCTGGTATATGTAATTTTTTTTATTAGTTACTAATGTTATTGTATTTTTTTTAATATATGTGTCACACACATAATATTTTTTATTTTGGTATATGTATTATTAAGTGATTTTATCTCATTTTTATTTTTGATGAAAAATTGATTGCGTGATTTTTTAATAATGAATTTAAAAATAACCTTTTTTGTTTTATTTATTTAATAATGGTGAGAGTATGTTACATTATAAATTAAAAAGCTATTTCGTTAATCTTTAAATATAATTCTTGACGCTATTCACTCAGAAGTTAATATAATATATGTTGAATATATTACACTGACAATTTTTAAGAATTCACGTTTCTCGTTTTATTTTTTAAAATTTATATAGGTATCATGTATTTTGTCGTTACTCTTTTAATATAGGGGTATAAATGTGGGATGATGCATCCGTCTTTGAAATATTTCAAGTCCAAGTGAACTAAGCAAGTTTTGACTTGTCTACTTTAGATTCCTCTGCCCTTTGCCAAATTTAATTTGTGCATCTTTCACAATCCGCACATGATTGCATTACATTTTTTTACGGAACTCATGTGAATTTGACGTATGCGATGACCGATGAAGTGATGTAAGTATAAAGTAATATATTATGTTATTTTAAAATTAAATATATATTTTAATTCATATAAAATAAATTGTAAATATTTTATAAATTAAAATTATTTACTTTTTATAAATTTAAAATAAAGTTTCATAAAGTCTACGGAAAATATTCAAATACAAACCTAAATATCTTGATATTTACAAGATTGTATCTCAAATAAAATTATAAAATAATACTTTATCCATTCCAAAAAAAATGTTACACTTGAAATGAGAATCGTTAAAAAATATAGTCTATTTGTATAAAATTTCATTATGATGCTCATATTGCATTAATCTGTATGCTTACCTTAAGATAGAAAAATGGGAGAAGATATATTAGTTGAGCCTTTCTTTTATTTTATCTCGTGATGAGTAATCTTAATTTAAGATGAGGATTAAAAAATGAAATAAAATAGGCCAATGATAAAGTTAAAATTTTGTAGGCTGGTCTAAAGAATTTAACACCTCCTAAATCCAATACATAAGATATAACTGGCGAAGCTAATTTATAAGCAAAGTACAGACAAGAGAAGTGAAGAGATCCACAAGAATGGAGGCAAAGCAACCTCACATCATGCTAATAGCATACCCAGCTCAAGGTCACATAAACCCTTTGCTTCAATTTGCCAAGAGACTTGCCTCTAAAAATCTTCTTCAAGTTACACTTGTAGCAGATGATGCCACTGTCACCACTAGCAGCTTCAGTACTCAAGGCCAAACAAATTCACTCAATATTGAGTACATCTCCTATGGCTTTGACATGCAACTTGGGGTGCTAAATTTGTCCAACCCGGACCAGTTTATCGCGCATCACAAGCTCCGAGTGTCACAAAACTTACCAAAACTTATAAACAAGCACAAATACTCCGGTCACCCTGTCCAAGTCCTAGTTTATGATTCTGTCATGCCATGGGTTCTAGACATTGCCAAGGAACTTGGCTTAAAAGGGGCTCCATTTTTCACTCAATCTTGTGCTGTTTGTGCTATTTACTTTCATATGCTTCAAGGGATGCTAAATATTCCTGAGGCCATGACATCTTTGGTGTCCATTCCTTCTTTGCCACTCTTGGATGCTAGAGATTTGCCTTCTCTAGTCTATGATATGGGCTCATATCCATCTATTTTGGACGTAGTTCTTGATCAATTTTCCAACCTTGAGAAGACAGATTGGATATTGTTTAACAATTTTGACGCTCTTGAAGATAAGGTGAGTGTGGTCTTGTTTACTAAACTTAAATTTTAGAGATTTTGGACTTAACCGTTCACTAGTCATCGACTACCTACTCTGAAAAGTGAGTAAGTCAAGTTCCTATAAGTTGTTGATGGGTGTGTGAGTATATGCGTTGATGGTTGTGTGAGCGTGTGCGTAATTTTTTTGACAGTGCATTCTATGTAACCAAAAAATGTATTTTTTTAGAGATTTTAGGTTTTGGCGGTATAATTTACTCTATTCTATCAACATAAAGTCTAATAGATGGATTTTGGTAACAAGGTTGTGAGTTTGGAATTATTTTCTTGTATGTTTATTTGGTTTTACTTACTAATTTACTAACTTTCTTGTTAGCGGCTGACCCTCTTCTTCCTGCTAGATTATTGGTCAATGTTGTCTCTATCACTTGGGCCTTAAATAACTCATACAGGAATAAATATTTCAGTTTTATTTAATATTTTGTAACCTTTAATCTGTGCATCCCTTAAGATTTCAATTCTTTTCAGGGGAAAAATCTTCATAATATATCTGATATGTACGATGTTGGACTAAACAAGTCTCATATTTATGTCATGTCTCGAGCTTCAATTCATTGCATTCTTATGTTTTATAAGTTTACCAACTATAGACTCTTTTGTTTCCACATCTTATAACTTGTGTTGAAGAAATATTGTCAATGATCTTATCTTCATGTTTGATCAGGTAGCAGAATGGTTGTCTAACCAACAGCCAATTAAGACTGTCGGACCATGTATTCCATCCATGTTTTTAGACAAGCGATTAGCCGGTGATAAAGACTACGGCCTCAGCCTCTTCAAGCCAGATGTTGAAGCTTGCATAAAGTGGTTAGACGCGAAAGATGCTGCCTCTGTAGTCTATGTATCTTTCGGGAGCATGGCTAACCTTGGGCTAGACCAGATGGAGGAACTAGCATGGGGTTTGTTAAACAGCAATAGTTTCTTTCTATGGGTTGTCCGAGAATCTGAACAGAGTAAGCTTCCGAAAAAATTCATGTCCGAAGCTGCAAAGAAAGGCCTAGTAGTGAGTTGGTGCCCTCAGCTCCAAGTTTTGGCTCATAAGGCCGTGGGCAGTTTCATGACACATTGTGGATGGAACTCGACACTTGAGGCATTGTGTTTGGGAGTTCCAATGCTCGCGATGCCTCAATGGACGGATCAAACTACTAATGCCAAATACATTGTCGACGTTTGGCAAACAGGAATTCGAGTTAAGGCTATTGACAATGAGAGTGTTACCAAGGAGGATGTTGCAAAGTGTGTGAAAGATGTCATGGAAGGAACAACTGGGAAAGCGCTCAGAGCGAACGCGATCAGATGGAAAGAACTGGCAGTTGAGGCAATGAGTGAAGGAGGTAGCTCTGATAAGAACATTGATGAATTCATTTCTGAAATTAAATTGACTAGCACTTGTTGAATCCTGAGCAAGAGTTGCCTCTGCAGATTATGAAGTCTCTAGGTTTCTACTACGTGCTTTTTAAGATTACAACATTTTTCTAATTTGATTGTTGTTTGCAACTTCATATGAGTAGGAATATTTGCTCTTTTCACAATTCAGTAAAATCCTAAATGAAGAGTAATTAAAAACCTTTACACAATGTTAAGTTTGTGAAGGAATGATGAATGAAATGAGGAGACCACCATATTATTGGTAGGTGCTGCCCTTTATGTTTCGATTCCTACGAACTGTAATGCGTGTGATTTTATGATTACTACAAAACCTGTGCACCATACAAATAATTTTAATTATATTAAGATATATGCTCTCTACCTTTCAAAGACAGTGCCGAAAATACACCCAAATACGTAAATTATAAAATGCGAAAAATATTATATTTGTCTATTTTTTACTCTTGATATAATTATTGAGTGTATGATTTAGAAGAACTTGAGAATATACTAGTATATAAAAGAAGTGTGGATATAAATTTGTACTTTTAAACATAATTTTGACAATAACTTTTTAGGTCTTATTAGGATATCTTTTCGGGGGTATTTGATTTATGATTGATTTGATTATAATTTATTTGTGTGATTGATTAATTATGGATTTATGATACATTATACAATTGCTTTGTAACAACTGATTTGAAAGGACTCTTATTGTTATATTTTAGTGAATTTAATTAATTACGATAATAATAATAAGTGAATAAGAGAATTGAGTTATAACTTACTTTTATTTTTGAATTATACTAATTAAATCGATATCGTTTTCATTTTTTTTCTTTTCTTTTTAAAATTTTCAATTAAAAATGACGTAATTTTGATTAGTGTAGTTCACAAATAAAAGTGAATTATAACTCTTTTTCTCAATACCTAACAATAATAACGATTTTGATAATTATAATGCTCTCTAGTTTTTATTCTAATTATGTTTTACTATGATTTTAGTGAAAAGACTTTTTTTAACGTCTCAATCAACTCAGTGACCAAGAACGAAATAGTAATAGACGCATAGATCAATTATATTCTCTTCATTCCAAAACAATAAAGTTGCCTATGAAAATTTTATTTGGAATTTGATATTAGATTATAAAGTATATTAATTTTATGGATCTCCAATAAAGTAAAACCGTATTTATTTTAGAATCTATCGAAATTTCACTCTAAATCATCTATTCCACCTAATGTCTCATTTTCTATTTCACTCATAAGATCATGACACATGGTATATTGAGATCTCTACTAAATTAATTAATTTTCAGAAGCCGATGTGTAATTAATTCCTACCATAATTACCATTAAAAAAAATCAGCGAACAACCAAAGAGATTATTTGTACAGAAAGGGTTTGTACTCATCACCAAATTCTTGCACTGCACATACAGTCATCGTCCTCAAATTTTTTCTACTATCCTTATTTTTATACACTATTGTTAAAGTATTTTTAATGTAATAGCAATATTTGTTACACTTTCGTTCTTTGTTAATATCAATCTCTTTTCCACAATATATATATATATATATATATATATATATATCTTATTATTATTTTATTTTTTTTTGTTAGATTTCATGTAATTTCAAATTATTATGTAAATCAAAATATGCAATATAAATAGGATATGTAACTATGTAAAGCATCAATGTGATTATTTTTATTACTACATTCTATAAAAAAAAGTTATATTTAAATTTTTGACAAATATTAATATTTTATATTTGACTAAGAACTATATGTATAAATAATAATTTTTTTTCATAAATTTTGTTATAAATGTTCAACTAAAGATATTATAAGATTATAGTGATTTTTTTTAAAAAAATATAATATTATAATAAAAATATTATGCAAATATAATTTTTTTTTAATAAATTTTATTCTCAAATTTTTATTTCATTTTTTTGAAACGGAGGGAGTACCGATGAAAATTGATACATCTCATTGTGGTGTGTGCGGTATTTCCAGATTAACTCCTCAAGAAAACTTGAAACAACTTCTTTGTACAACCACTAATACAGACGCTTAACTACAAGTTTGTTGCATTGACTATGGCACTCAAGCTTTTTTTCATCCAATAAAGTCATTAGATGCAGACTATGAATTTTTATTTTTGTTTACATGGTAGAAAACTAGCAGTTAAATATAGCTTCTTTTTGTAATCTACAGTAGCAAGTTCAATTAAATTAATATGATTGTTAATTTAATGAAATTAATATGATTTTGCTCTTGTTAATCTACATTAGCAACTTCTTTTTGCTCTTGTTATTCATCCCGCTCAAAATATTTTTGACGTATTTATAATAGGACTTTGAATACTTTTTCTCAATATGCAATTATTGAACGCAATATTTTTACATATTCTTACATGCTAAGAACAATGGGAATTTATATATATGTTTGCATACCTCTTCTCTAAATTGTAAAGATCAGAAATTCAGCCGTTTAGTTGCTTCACTCATAGAGATGGAGATGAGTATTAATCCTATTAACCTTATGTATTAATTATTTTACGGTTGTTATCTCTCTCTTTTTAATTGAATTAACTACACATAGACTTCCCAAAATTAATTGATTTGGTAGAGATTTCAATATGTCATGATCTCTTATGAGTGGGAAAGAAGATGGGACATTAGGTGGGATAAAAGATTTGGAGTGTCGAAATTCATGATTTTAATTAAGATATCGCAATCTATTACAAATAAAATTAAATGAAAATGTTTTAATTGTGGAACGAAAAAAATACACATTGTTCTCTCCGTTAAAAAAAAATAACATTTAAATTTTTAGTAAATATCAATTTTACATCTTTAACTAATAATTATATGTACAATTAATGAGTTTTTCACATGAAATTTATTAAAAATATTTAATTAAAAATAAGATTTAATGACAAATTTTAAAAAGTATAATTATAATAAATAAATAAAAAGATTACGCCAATGTTACTCTTTTTTATAGAATAATTTTATTTTAAAATGTTATTCTTTTTTCAAACAAAATGAGTAATATATAACGTTTGTACAAAGAAACTCAACTACAATTGTTTTGTTCTTTTTTGTTTTCCCTTTTTACCCGCATCAAAATATGTTAACATCATTAATTATTATATAACATCAATTATTATACACAATATGATTTTTTTTGTTTCAAATTAAATTTTTGGATATTATAGATTCTAACAATACATAAATTACGTTGTCAATATCTAAAATTTAAACCAAAACAAACAATAACTATATCATTATTCATTATGTGATATTTTTTTAACGGAAAAATAACTTCCATTTTACTTTCTTTCTCTTGCATTCTTATTTTTCCTTACCGTGCATGCTATTATATATATATATATATATAAACATATCAAAAAAAGGCAAGAAAAACTAAATGCATAAAATGGAAATAGAGAAAAAAGCGGTAGCGAGCACGGAGAATCAGCTCGACTTGAGAATTGAATTGACAGCCCTCTCTCTAATCTCTATATAACATATCAACACCTCTATAAATATTGCTACTCATTCATAAGTATTAGGATCTACTAAACATATATATCGTTTTATATACTCCATGGATACATATACGATGAATCAACAACTAAGTGGTAATTTTCTCTACTCTTACCCTCACGCCGATCGAGGTACTCCGTCGTTGTTACTCGGAGATTCCGCCGACTACCTTCGCGGCGGTTATTCTGCCGCCGCTGACAGAGCGTCCTGGGCAGTTCCCTTCGGCTTCGATGCCTCTTACCACCCTACTCCTATGTATAGGCGTCCTCCCGCCGAAAGTAAGAGCATTTAAACTCGCCCTTGATCTTTTATGACATCGTTATGATTACACGTATTTGGTTTAGGTTTAAATTAAGAAGATTTTAAGTTTTAATAATGTCTCTAAATTTAAATCGAAACAATTATACTAAAGATGTAGCCTCATAGTAATCACTCGAGATGATCTTGTGTCATGCTTTTATGAAAATAATATATATATATATATATATATATATATATATATATATATATATATATATATATATATATATATGTTGTCTCTGTTCCACATAAACAATAATATTTAAATATTTGACGATTATTAATTTTACATATTTGATCAATAATTAAATACAAATCATAAATTTTTCTCATAAAATTTGTTATGAATTTTTAAGTTATAATAAAATCTATAAGTTTGTGATTGAAAGTTTTTAAATCTATCACAAAATAATAAATAAAAATTTTAAATAAAACTTTTTTTTAGAAATCTATTTTTAACAAATATAATTCTTTTTTAAAGTGGATGGAGTACAAATTACTACCAGTTTATGGATCGATAGTGACCAACTTACACACCCGTGAGTGTGCGCGGGGCCTATAAACTAGTTACTCCTTTACTTTCAAAATTATAAATATATTTTTAGTTCAAGTAAAATAAATTTGTAAAATCTTATAATTCAACTTTAAAGTAAATTATTATTATTATTATTATTTGTAATAACTTTGAAGTAAAATATAATCATGTACATGAATAATACTCTTACATACAAACTTTTGTACTTGTATATGTTTATAAATTTATATAATAAATAAATTATAACATTCACAAATAATATTATATATCAATATGTATCTCTAATTTTATAACGAAAAGAATATTGTTTGAGACGATAACATTTATCCTCATATCCTTATATGAATTGTACGAGCACGTCCTCTGTCACCCCCCCACCGCGCTTACGGTTCTATACCCCAACGCCCCGCTTTCTAATCTGATCAACACATAGCCTTATATATTATCTAATTCCTTTACAAAGAAGGGTGATATTATCTATTTATTTATCTATATCTTAAAATTTTAGAATCTTGAATCTCTAAATTTTCAATTAAAACAAATTAATTAAAGATTTCATCCTCATAATAATTGCTAATGATAATTTTGCGTCAAACTTTCATGAATAAAAAACAGTATTTATCAATGGATGGGAACAAACTTAAATACACGTGAGCAAGTAACCTGTTTAGTATTCATTCCGTCTCAAAATTATATATACATTTTAGTTCAAATAAAATAAATTTGTGAAATTCTATAATTTAACTTTAAAATTATATATATATATATATATATATATATATATATATATATAAAATATTGAAGTAAAATATAGTTATGTACACGAAAAATACTCTTACGTATAAGCTTTTATACTTATATATATTTACAAATTCATATAACATTCACAAATAATATTACATGTATCCCTAATTTTTAAACAAGAGAATATTATTTCAAACGATAACCATTTATATATATATATATATATATATATATATATATATATATATGCTGTGAAGTCTATAAGTTAGGAGAACATTTCTTTCATAATTATTGCAAAATTTATATTACTAAAATTGTTTTTTTATAGGAAATTGACTCTTTTAACAAAATTTCCAACAAAACACAAAAGGCCTAATAAAAAGGCTTGATATGTGTTGTTGCATCCCTACTTATATTATCCTTACTTAAACCTTTATTTATTGTTCAATATATAAGAATTGATGATGTAATATAGTCCTTACTTAAACATTGTAAAAAAACTTAGAAAAATATCCAACATGTTAGGTGGATATAACTTGTAGTTAAGCAAGGAGTTTTGATCACCAGTGAAGTCTGCTGATTTGATAAGCCTGCTAAAGGATTCTGAAGACATGAAGAATTTTTCAAGTATAGTCCTGCTTAGAATGGAAATAAGTAAGGACTTTAGTAAGGAAGATCCTTTTGCTTATCAAAGTTAAGATTGTCAGAAAAGTTATCTTAACCCCTACTTAATCAACTTCTAGGAAACTCTTCTGAAGGATACTAGAAGACAGAAAAATGGTTAACTTTTTGAACTAAGCAATGACTGCTGAAAAAGTACAAGTTACATCAAGAACAGTACACTCCAACGGATCTATTTCAAATTTCCAAGAGATAGATTCTTTGGAGAAGTATAATAGGAGTCATAAATTTCATTTATAACTAATCTTCAACAAACTGAACAACCAAACTCTGACAAATTAAAGACTTCAGTAAGATATCATAAAACTTGAACAAGCACTATATCCCAAAAGACAAAACTACTAAAAGGGGGGTTTGAATAGTGTTTTTCAAAATTAAGTTTTGCTTAGAAAACTTTACAGATTTAAAACACTTCTTGCTTAAAAAGGAGTTTCTTTAGCAGCGGAATTAGTTTAAACAAAGTACCCCTTAGTTTTTGTAGCAAAGGTTAATGGATAGAAGTAGTAAAAATAGTAAGTCTTTGCTAAGAGAGTTCAGCAAAGACCAAAGTAAAGCACAAATAAAGCAAGTAAGTAATATGAAAGATAAGCAGGAGTAGAGATAGAATTTTTATAGTGGTTTGGACTAAGCCTACTCCACTTTTCTTCTCTTTTACTTAAGAAGGCTATCACTAGAACATTGTTCACACAGAACAATCAGCAGGAGGACACTTTGTCCAATTTACAATAGGTCACTTAGACCAACTTAGCAGGAGGACACTTAGTCCAATTTAGTCACACAGACTCTAAGCAAATTTGAGAAAATCTTACTTGCTATCTTCAAGTAGATTGCTCCTTAGTTGAGCAAATTGATAGCGTAAGTAGATTGCTCCTTAGTTGAGCAGATTGATGGCGCTTGTTCAAGCTTTATAATGTCTTGTTGAAGTCTTTAATTTGTCAGAGTTTGGTTGTTCAGTTTGTTGAAGGTTAGTCATAAATGAAATTTATGACTCCTATTTATACTTCTCCAAAAAATCTATCCGTTGGAAATTTGAAATAGATCCGTTGGAGTATACTGTCCTTGATGTGACTTGTACCTTTTCAGCAGTTCTTGCTTAGTTCAAAAGTTAGCCGTTTTTCTGTCTTCTAGTGTCCTTCAGAAGAGTTTCCTAGAAGTTGACTAAACAGGGGTTAAGATAACTTTTGTGACAATCTTGACTTTGATAAGCAAAGGATCTTGCTCACTAAGGTCCTTGCTTATTTCCATTCTAAGCAGGACTATACTTGGAAAATTCTTCACATCTTCAGAATCCTTCAGCAGGCTTATCAATTCAGCAGACTTCACTGATGATCAAAACTCCTTGCTTAACTATAAGTTATATCCACCTAACATGTTGGATATTTTTCTAAGTCCTTTTACAATGTTTAAGCAAGGACTATATTACATCATCAATTCTTATATATTTTGAATAATAAATAAAAGTTTAAGTAAGGATAATATAAGTAGAGGTGCAACAACATAATATTTTCACTAGAAAGCACAAAGATAAAACTTTGCTAGTACAAATCTATGTAGACGATATAATCTTTGGTTCTACTGATGAAAAACTTTGTGCAAGATTTGCTAAGCTTATGCAGAGTAAATTTGAGATGAGCATGATGGGAGAGCTGAACTTCTTCCTTGGACTTCAAATTAAGCAAAGAGGTGATGGAATTTTCATCAATCAATCGAAGTACACCAAAGACCTACTTAAGAAGTTTGGGTTAGAATCAGCAAGTCCTATGAAAACTCCCATGTCACCAGCAACAAAGTTGGATAAAGATGAGCAAGGTAAATCCGTATACATAACGAGTTATCGAGGTATGATAGGATCCTTGCTATACTTAACTGCTAGTAGACCAGATGTTATGTTTGCTACATGTGTTTGTGCACGTTTTCAAACTAACCCCAAGGAATCACACTTAGCTTCTGTTAAGAGAATTTTCAGATATCTCAGAGGAACTCCTAACTTAGGAATATGGTATCCAAAAGATTCTAACTTCAACCTTGCTGGATACTTGGATGTTGACTTTGCTGGGCGTAAAATTGATCGAAAAAGCACCAGTGGTACATGCCAACTTCTTGGAGGAAGACTTGTTTCGTGGTTCAGCAAGAAGCAAAACTCAGTGTCAACATCCACTGCTGAAGCTGAGTACATATCAGCAGGAAGCTGTGTTGCTCAAATTCTGTGGATGAAAAAACCAACTTGCTGACTACGGGTTTGATTTCAAGTCTATCCCTATATTCTGTGATAATACTAGTGCTGTTGTCATTGCTTATAATCCTGTTTTGCATTCTAGAACTAAACATATGTTGGCTTTCGAAGAATATAAACGCAACGGAAAAATACAATTTAAAATAAAACAAAAACGAAACCCAAACCTGAGCATCTATGCGAAACAATTTAATACAGATAGTTTAAGATTTTACCAATTAATTGTGCGAATCTGAAGTTTTAGTGAAGGTGTTAATCGTCTCCAAATCTTTAACGCAATCCAACAGAACGACGTCTCTACTGTATCCACACGAACGCCCACGAACTGTCTCATGATTCGAACGAGAAGAGTTACAGTACTAGCTGTACGATCTGTATCTCTCTTTTCTCTCTATATCTCTGAACTCTAGTTTCTCTCTTATAAGCAACTAGGATTCTTAGAATACGTGAAAACGTTGGTTTGAGAGAATAGCTGATATATCATATATATAGCCTTTCATATAGTAAATCCAAAACCTAATCTAATTAGGAGACTTGAAATCCGAATTTTATATTTATTAGATATATATATATATATATATATATATATATATATATATATATATGCACAAATAAATATATATTCGTATTTCCTTCCACAGGACTCTATTTCATACAAATTACATATATTAATATATATGTATATAATTTAAAGTCATGATTTAATTAAATCAATCTTATTGATATATTAAAATCATTGACATTTAAATTATATCTCCTTGACGAATGTTCGTTGTGTGTGACCCTGTAGGTTATTATTACATTGGCAATAATTTTAAATGATATTATAAAATTATAAACAGTGAGCGGCATCTAGTAATACATCACTGTTACCCAAGTAATAATAAAGTCATAGATTCGACGTTACCTTTCGTGACCAATGTTTCAATGTAACTTAATCCTTTTAACCATGATATCTAAGATTAAATTCAAGGTATGGATGTGTCATCCTCTTCATAATTTAATCTTAGTTTTCTTGATCAATGAGTAAACTATATGAAACAAATCTCTATTTGAGTATGGCCATGCATTTCATAGTTTCACTCAATCAAGAGGCCTATAGATATCACCCCTAATTTATAGGAGGGTTAAATTCCATCTACATCATTCCCAATTCTCACATAACTCATTATGCATCCAACAATTACCTTTATCGTCCACCCGGTTAAAGGTGACTTTTGATAATATCAAAACGCATAACTCCTTATGTAAAAATGTCATGACTTCAGGTCGAAGGACCATTACATCATTGTCAATATGAGAATTACTTATGACACATAGCATAACGCTCCATCATGGTGGGTCTGTCCAGTACTATGTTTTCTAACATGTACCTATGTATCAACTTAATATATCTCGTATATATTTATGACCAATGAGATATGGCCATCAGTTAATCACATACTAGTCTCAATGTATTATTGTTGTCCCGCTGACAATGATACTCGACTAGGGACATTTAAGAATAATGATACATTACATACTTATATGATCTCATATTCAAGTCACATACTTGAATCCAAATAATTAGTATCATTCTTCCAAGGACATTTATTATGTTAACATTTATTTAACGCAGTAAATAAAACATAATAAATTATCATTAACCAAAACATATCATAAATATAGTGTCACAATCATTACATAATTGGCCACTAGGGCATACACTCTAACAACATATAGATATAAGGCATCATTTCATTAGAGATCACGTTCAACAAGGTACTATAGAGATAAACTATATTCATACTGAAAATCAATTAACAGATGTTTTTACAAAACCCTTGGATGAAAATCGTTTTAATAAACTTATAAGTGAATTAGGCATGTTAAATTGTGAATAAGTTTTTTTGCTACTAACATCTTGTTTGCTTAAGCAAGGATTTTTGTTCTTAGCAAGTTAATTTCAGCAGAAGAAGATGTACTGTTGATGTCTCGTCAGACCTTTCAATCCCTGCTGAGAGACACATTTCACATTGTTGAAAATGTCAAAAATGTTGCTAATCAAGTGCCTGCTGAAAAACAAAGACCTTGCTGAGAAATTTTGAAAAAGGGGGAGACGTCCAGACAAAAGAGCTATTTCAAAAACTATGTAAAGCTCCTGCTGAAATATGAAAGACACTGCTGAAATGTCAAAGATGTTGCTGAAATGTCAAAAGCTGCTGAAATGTCAAAGACGCTGCTGAAAATGTCAAAGACGCTGCTGAAATGTCAAAGACGCTGCTGAAATGTCAAAGACGCTGCTGAAAATGTCAAAGACATTGCTGAAATGTCAGACGCTGCTGAAAATATCAAAGACGCTGCTGAAAATGTCAAAGACGCTGCTGAAATGTCAAAGACGCTGCTTAAAGACGCTGCTGAAATGAACAAAGATGCTGCTGATAACGCTCGTGTTGATCGATAATGACATTGCTGAAAAATTCTGAAAAAGGGGAGACGTCCAGACAAGAGTGGTTTCAGAAACCATGTAAACCCTTGCTGACCAAGTACAACACATGCTGCTAAAAAATCCACATCAACATTGCTGAAAATATCAAGAAAATGGGAGACCTCTCGACGAAACTGATGTTTCAGAAACTATCCAAGACCTTGCTGATCCCATAAGTAAAGGATGATCCTGCTGAAAATTCAAATAAGCAAAGGATGATCCTATTGAAAATTCAAATAAGCAAAGGATGATCCTGCTAAAAATTCAAATAAGCAAAGGATGATCCTGCTAAAACCCCAAACATACTGCTGATGTAGGTTACATGCTGACATGGAGTAATACTCATCACATCCTGCTGAAAATTTCACAAAAAGGGGAGCCTTCTCTACAAAAGTGTTATTTCAAAAACTATCTTAGACCTTGCTTATACCATAAGCAAAGGTTGATCATGCTCATTTCCGGCCTCCAGTTGAGTTGCCAAGACCAGCAAGGAATGGTTTCTACTGTCTATAAGCAGGATACAAAAGTGATGTTTCAGAAACTAAGTCCTACCCTGCTTATACTATAAGTAGGATATGCTCTTGCTGCTTACAAGTTTAAGTCCCTGCTCATGTCAGGCCTTAAGTGGAATCTACAAGATCAACAAGGACATTGTCCCTGTTGTGTATAAGGAGGATACGTATTGTCTGCTGTCTATAAGCAGGATATACCTTAGCATCAGCAAAGACTCTCAATCAAATTCTCCTGCCAAGCCTTAAGAGGTCTCAACAGAGGTCCCAACAGAGGTCCCTTACTAAACCAACAAACCCTCTGTTACTCGAAGACTCATCCTCCCTGGCTTTGCTATCCATTCACCTGCTGACCCGACCCTTCCTATCTCAAGAAAACACATTACTGTCAAGGGAAAGGGAAAAGCAAAGGTGACAAATGACTCCATCAGCAGCAGTAACAGTGACCTTGATGATATTCCTGCTGACCTGCTGAAGTATGGTAAGGGAGAAGATCAGCAGAGTTCAGAAGAACCTGCTAATGATGTAGAATAATTATAATTTTATTTTTGTAATTTCATTTTATCTTGTAAACTTGAATAATCTGAAATAAAATGAAATTCTTTTTGGTTCTTGCTGTGGTGATCAAAATAACTCGTTTTGACATCATCAATTAGGGGGAGATTGTTGTGGCACCCCTGCTAATATTATCCTTGCTTAAACCTTTATTTATTGTTCAATATATAAGAATTGATGATGTAATATAGTCCTTACTTAAACATTGTAAAAGAACTTAGAAAAATATCCAACATGTTAGGTGGATATAACTTGTAGTTAAGTAAGGAGTTTTGATCACTAGTGAAGTCTGCTGATTTGATAAGCCTGTTAAAGGATTCTGAAGACATGAAGAATTTTTCAAGTATAGTCCTGCTTAGAATGGAAATAAGCAAGGACTTTAGTAAGCAAGATCCTTTGTTTATCAAAGTCAAGATTGTCAGAAAAGTTATCTTAACCCCTGCTTAGTCAACTTTTAGGAAACTCTTCTGAAGGACACTAGAAGACAGAAAAACGGCTAACTTTTGAACTAAGCAATTACTGCTGAAAAGGTACAAGTCACATCAAGGACAGTACACTCCAACGAATCTATTTCAAATTTCCAACGGATAGATTCTTTGGAGAAGTATAAATAGGAGTCATAAATTTCATTTATGACTAACCTTCAACAAACTGAACAACCAAACTCTGACAAATTAAAGATTTCAGCAAGACATCATAAAGTTTGAACAAGCGCTATCAATCTGCTCAACTAAGGAGCAATCTACTTGAAGATAGTAAGTAAGATTTTCTCAAATTTGCTTAGAGTCTGTGTGACTAAATT
Source organism: Centella asiatica (assembly GCA_014636745.2). Lineage (NCBI taxonomy): Eukaryota > Viridiplantae > Streptophyta > Magnoliopsida > Apiales > Apiaceae > Centella > Centella asiatica. The sequence goes on along the minus strand of CM025781.1, from coordinate 13,957,878 downwards.
GGACTAAGTGTCCACCTGCTAAGTTGGTCTAAGTGACCTATTGTAAATTGGACTAAGTGTCCTCCTGCTAATTGTTTTGTGTGAACAAAGTTCTAGTGATAGCCTTCTCAAGTAAAATAGAAGAATAGTGGAGTAGGCTTAGTCCGAACGACTATAAAAATTCTATCTCTACTCCTTCTTATCTTTCATATTGCTTACTTGCTTTATTTGTGTTTTGCTTTGGTTTTTGCTGAACTCTCTTAACAAAGACTTACTATTTTTACTACTTCTAGCCATTAACTTTTTCTACAAAAACTAAGGGGTACTTGGCTTAAACTAATTCCGTTGCTAAACTTTTTCAAAACAAAAGAAACTCCTTTTTAAGTAAGAAGTGTTTTAAATCTGTAAAGTTTTCTAAGCAAAACTTAATTTTGGAAAAAAACTATTCAACGCCCCCTTTTAGTATTTTTACCCTTTGGGATATTTTAGTATGAATCCAGTGTACATATCTAATCAACGTTTAATTTCACTTCTCCCCTTCTAAATTTTGATCAATTTTTGTTATTCTTTTCTTTTTTTAATTTCTTCACTTTAACCCATTAAGTCTGCTTAAAATTACATCTATGATCTTTTTATTAAATTTTGTGAAAAAAGAATATCATGTGCTTTTGAGTGACATTTTAGAGGCAACATCGTCGTTTTTATATTATTCTGATATATATATATATATATATATATATATATATATATATATATATATATAAACACATACAAACTTATATATAAACACACACATCCATATAAACACATACAAACTTATATATAAAAAATTTTAATAAAAAAATCTGAAAAAAAGTAATACATGATAAACAAAGATAATCTACAATAACAAACGTAAAAATAAATAAAAACTTAAAATTAATAAACTAAGTACTTGTTAAATTAATAAATATGCATAATCAAGAAATGTATTCAATCTATAGTTAAATTTAATAGAAAATATATTTGTACGAGTTATACATACAATTTTTAATCTCATTTTTGGAACACTTTTCGATCGTCTCTAATTAAATATATCAAATTGATATAATTAGAGAACAGTTGAAGAGAAAGTAAACAAATGAGATATGATCATTATATCCATTAAAAATAAATATATGACTCTTACGAGTATATTTTCTACTAAATTTAAAGAATGATTAATGGAATATTTTGATTTTGTATATTTTAAAAAAAAATTGTACCAAACAAAATATAAAAAATATTTAAAAATCAGTTACATAAAATTGATATAGCATAAAAGCTAGTCCACGACACATATTTTTTATTATTACTTTTTTAATATTTTGATAGTTTATTTTTTTTACTTTTAATGTTTTAATATAAATTTTCTTTTATTGTAACATTTTCATGCTTTAAAAATTATTTTTTTGTATTATTTTTTTTTGTTTTACAATTGGAACACAATAATATTAGGAATTGATGTAATATTTTACTCAAATATATATTTCTCAATTAACTCAAATAAACAATTTAAGTTTTCTTAATTTTATTATTATCATTGTTCTAAATAAAGTTAGGAAAGAAGTAACAAATAATTATCAAAATAAAAACAACCTATCAAAAGTTATATCTTACATATACAACTCATGTTTCATATATTCATATTTTATAATACTAGTAGGAGAAAGTAAAGGAAATTTTATTACTTGGCTCGTATTTTATGCAAGATTTAATTTGTTTAATTTGTACAGAGTATTATACATAATGAAATTGTATGTGACTATAACACAATTATATTAATTGTTGCCTCTTTTTTAATACTAAATGTCAATAAAATTTATTATTTCATATTTCAATAAATTCATTAATTTTAACATTATTCTTCAAGTAATTTGATTAACTATTATTTATCTATATTATGTACTTTATATTAAATTAACAAAATAGTTATTTTAACCGATGCACATTACAGATAATTTTGTATTATAATAATTTATTCTATTATTGTAGATTTGCCTGATGTCTGATTTTGTTATAATTTGAGTAAATTATAATTAATCAATTATGTCAAATTACATGATTATGTTTTATTATTAATTTAGTTATAATTATTTAATCAAATATGTTTAATTAGTAATTAAAATTATAATTAATTTGATTGTAATTATTTTATTATGGATTATTTCTACTCGGTTGCATCATTTTATTTTTTAAAAAAATTAATTAAATTTTTATTATTATTATTGTTGTTGTTGTTACTATATATTTATTTTATAAATTTTGGAAATAGTCTTTGGTATTATTTATGTTGATTATTATTTTTGACATAGGATGGTGAAATCTTTGTAATTAGGAAGGAAAACAATACTAAAGAATCCAAATATTGAGATGAACTTAAAAAGTCATGTTAAATGTGTTATTTTCTTGTTTGAATTAATACGTAGTAACAAATAGATACATATATATAGTAGTATACTCTTTCGAAATTTAATTATCAAATTTCACCGTAACTGTTGTCGATCTGTTATAATCGTTGGCAATCATCCCAAATCCACCCATTTTAAAACTCAAACGAAGAAATGAAAGCTATGAAGAATGAGGCTTGCGAAGCAAATTAGCATTTGCTAATCCCTCTCTCTCCTCTATGATTTTACAGGTTTTCATGACGTAGGGCTTTGCTTCGCTCCATTGTGTAGTTAATAAGGCATCCTATGGCTACAACTCCGGCGGCTACGACGGAGGGCCGACGTCTAGTGTGCCGACCATTTACTCCGCAGTCAACAAGTATCATCTCCACCAAACTCCTTCCACCACCTTCGGCGTCGTGGTCCGGTCCTCCTAGCATTGAACGCATCTCGGCTGCGAGTAAGGGCCTTTTAACCACCCCCTCGCTTTCTTTCTAATCATGTTTCCTCATCTAAGATTCAAGTTATTATTATGTAGTAATCTCTCCCTTTCAAAATCAGAGATATGTTTTTATTTTTGGTGTAAAACATGTTGATTTAATTATTGTAATATGAGTTGGTTCGCTTAAAAAGTCAAAAATTATTTTTAATTTTGAAATGAAAGATAATATTTTTGATGCACAGAGGTTCCAAATTTAAAAAAATTAATATCTCAATGATGGTAAATTTTGAACGACTGATTTTTTTTTTTTTAAATTTTGTGTGTGTGCGCGCGCGTCCGCGCTCTGCTAAGTGAACGGCTGATTTTCTGTTGTGGAAGAAAATGTCTTTTTTATTCTTATACACATTTCAATTTGATCCTACTTCCTTTGGGAAATCCTAGGCTTTAACTTATGATAGGTATATATTGAGAATTTAAGATTACAAAGTTTGGTGACTAATCTATAAGTACCATCGTAATCCCTTAATGAGGCCAATGCCATAACATGGTTGGAGTTTTCCCTCACTTAAATTATTCGTAAAGAAAATAAAAAATACAAAGTTTGTATTCATGACTACTCCTTTTGTCTCGTAAAACATTCTAATTTGACTTTGGACCCTTTAATTCATAATAAACATTCTAATTTGACTTTGGAGGCTATATATTAACCATTTTTAAAATTAAAATTTCTATTTTCTTATGTATATATAGACAACAAAAGTATAATCGCAAGAAAGCTCGTATAAATAACTATATGTTCCAATTTTTATAATTGTTGAAAAGTAAATAAATTTGGTGATATTTGAATTAATGAATTGGTCAATTTGACGTAAATGTCAAATTAGGACATCTAATTTGATATGGAGAGAGTACTTGTAAGTAGATTACAAATTAAACTTTATTGATAACCAAAACTAAATAAATGCACATTAAATTTACATCATAGTTTTATTTCTCAATCAAGCACAGAGAAGAGAATAAATTATAATTAAATAAATGCACATTAATATTTATAATGCTACTAAGAACTAAGTACATAGATGAGAATACAATAATGTCGATTGTGGTAATTGTCAATCATGACTACATGAGGTATAAATGATGTGGTTTATTGGTGTAGTTATTTTGTTTTGGTAACTTGTTTTATTTATAATATGAGAACAAGTGAATTTAATTTATCTTATATATCACTTACAGAAGATGAAGAACATACCTATTCTAATACTACTGCATTTCTTCTTGCTGTACATCTGTATTTGCTAATTGTATGATCGAGGCTTGACCTGTATAGTGACATATATATTTTATGTGGTCTACTATCTGTCATAGCACTCTATCATAAGCCTATTTTGGGTTCCCATCATACAAGTCAAAGTGAAGCGCAATTTTCTGCCAATTCTTTAGTCAGGCATCCTGCATTTGACGGTGCAAGCAATTTGCCTACATATCCCCAGAGGCCAGGAGAAAAAGACTGAACATTTTATGGCCACAAGAACATGTAAGTTTGGAGATAGCTGCAAGTTTGACCATCCTATTTGGGTTCCAGAGGGCGGAATTCAAGATTGGAAACAGGTGACAATTTATTGCTATCTTCTCTTATTAGAAATTTTTTGTTTCACTAATGATATTTCCATTACTGTATAACTTTGTAAGTTCTTGTGTCTTTTTATGGACTGTGTTTTTATGATATGAACACTTTTTTGCTCTTTACCATCATATCATATACTCATATCACTGCTTCAGTAGTTTACTCCATGTTTACCGGTACCAATGATGTGAACTTTTATTAATTCTTATACAGAATTAATTGGATATGTATGTTAAGTTTTATATATGGGAATATCTTATTAATCTTTCCTTCACTTGTATTTGGATTGATGTAATAAAGATTATGTCCATTTGTTGTTTGCTACAAATATTTTGAAAATAATTTTGTCCTCAAGCAGCCAGTGATGCTGCTTGTAAAGGCCCTACTGTTCATCTTCATGCTAGGTAATAGAGCCTAAGTCTCACTTCTTCATGACAGTAAAGTGACTTGCATGTCACTAGGTTAGTTTCTTGTTTTCTGAATTGCACCAATTGTATCTTAACTGTGTTGAAGACAAGTTCTTTCCAAAGACAATTGGTTTTGTGGTGGATATCTTTTATATTTTTGGGTTGATGTATAGTACTATATTTTGTTGTTTATTATTAATTTTAGCTGTAGATATACCATGTAAATATGCATTTGAAGTACAACTTTATCTTCCTGTTTAACACTTCAAAATATGCTGTTTTGTGGATTTCATATTCGTTGTAGAAGTTGGGTAGATCAAATAGTTATTTATAATTGGTGGTCCCTATGCTTGTCTTCTTTTTGTAATTGTGTCCAAAAATTTATCCATATTGAATCTTGTCACAAAAGAAGTGCAAGGCTTCAAAGCCTTTTGTACCACAGGCATGCTATCTATGCTAAGACTTCATGATCATCGTTTTATTTTCATTTAACATCTGATTAAGCAAGTAGTTGCTATATAAGCCTCTATTAGTTTATTGCATTTTTGTAGAACCTTTTGCTGAATCATACTTAATACAGGTGCCCTTGAACATTACATGTCAAATCCTTGCTGATAGACCAGGAAAACGAACTTGTCCAGTAAGCAGAATTCCAAATAAATTTTATTCTATAAGACTAGGAACTTATACAAAATTTCTATCGTTGTGTATCAGTTCCATGTTTAAGAATTTTTTGGAGTGTTGCAGTTCTTCTTGAAGACTAGGAAATGCAAATTGGGTCTGAAGTGCAAATTCAATCACCCAAAAGAACAAGTAGCTCCTTCGGTAAGTATCACTGGTATTTGGGCTTGTTTGTCGTAATATTTATTGTGCCTTTATGGGTAATTCTAAACGAACAATCGTTGTTTCTATGTTTTAAATCCTAATGGTTTTCATGTGCTCTGAGTTTAGGATGCCCCCGTGCAAGGTTTGATGCTATGATTTGCCAAAGACCATGTGTTTAGTACTTTTTAATTTTTATGTTTTTGCTTATTGATTTGCACTCTGACTTTGAGTGGATAATGTTTGAACAGTTTTATACAAAGACTGGTCTTTGTATGTTTGGTGAAAATTGCAAATTTCATCACCCAAAAGAAATCATGATTCCATCAGCTAGACGGGATAATGGTCCTGCATTAACACACAACTCAAAAGGTCTTCCTATGAGACCGGTACTTTATCCCAATCTCATATAATAGATTAAAGGTAGGATTATATATACTGCCTGTAAGTGAAGCCATAGTTTTTAAAATTATGGGGTTGTTGCAGAATTTGAATCTGAAGTGGGAATTTGATCACTTAAATTTATTTATTAAGACGAGATTTCAGTATACATTAATATGCATGTATGGTTTCAAAAAAGTATTATTTTTAAACTTGTAGCAAGACAACTATTCTAAAGAATGCAAACACTGAATTGAATGGTAACAGATGAATCTATAAATTGATAATCCTTCAAGTCAACTGGATAGAAGAGACACCATTGTTGAAAATCTCTTTTTAACTTTTACTCCCCTCTGCACTTATTACTCTTTCTGGAAAAAAATAATTTTAAGAGTTTTCAACATTGCTAAGTCGCAGTTATTCCAAAAAGGATCGTTGTATCCTTGGAAGAAACTTGCTTACTATTAGTAATTATTTCTAAATTTTCTCCCAATCCTTCTCTAATGGCCTAAAACATTGGCTATTTCATATTTTCTTATTTTGTAACTGTGTTCTTTCAAAAATTTTATTTTTTATTAACAGCAGACACAGTTTGTAGTGTATTGTTTTCATGTCAAGGAACTAAGGAATATGCCAATATTGGTGTGGAGATTTCCATGTCATGGTTCTTATAACCCATATTCTATAGTTTTAAATAAATCTAACCGTATAGATGAAAAGACACTAAGAAATATGAGTGGAAATTTTCATGACCTTTTATGATGTCTAACATCATTAGGATACCTATGTACATTATGAAAAAGCAAAGCCGTAGGATATATTCATACTTTACATGATTATAAAAAAGTTGTTACTCATCACCAAAACATGTGAAAATTTGCATATTCTCATAACTTTTTATGTTCTTACCATCCATACAGTTGGATTTGCTCAAATTCAATGGCATGTTTGGCGTACCTCCATGAGACGATAAGAGGATATGAAAACTTTGGCATGACAAATTCAATGGCAAGTTTGGCGTATCCCTTTTCCCTATATGATAACTATCTCACAGCCCCATAAATGGTTAGACAACTACTTTGAATATAACAATGAGATCTTGACAAAAGTAGATGATGAAATAACCTTGAATCTACCATGATGACAGTGTAGAAGTATGATGAAGTCTTACATCATTTGAAGAACAGAATCACTTGACTTTTAAAATTGAAATTGACTCATTTCATTTAGATTTAGTAAAAATTATTTACGACATTAATATCGTTTTTGAAATTTTAAATGAATTATTTCAATTTCAATTTTGAATTAGTGGATGAGGCAAACTGTTCTTTCAAAGTTGAAACCTCCCTTATTATTTTTAATATCTGATTAATTTGTTCTATATTCGCCTTCTATTACAGCCTTCTGATGATCCTTTGATTTATTAAGAACCTTGCATATATATTAAACTTATCCTTTTAGCAGGGTGAAGTGGGTTGCCAATTCTACCTGAAAACTGGCTGGTCAGTGTGTTTAGATTTTAAAAAGAACTGCAAGTCCCTTGTCTCCTCATATCATTGTGTTGCTTATGTTAGAGAGATAATTGAACTGATATCGACGTTATTTTTACCTAATTTTTCTTCTCATATTTCAGCTGCAAGTTCAGTGCCAATTACCGTTTCGATCATCCTGATCGACATGGTATGTTTGTGTATCTGGTGTTCATCCTCTACTTGTAAGAATCACTTCAATTTTTTGTAACTATCTTTTAATTATTTCTCATGTTTTGTCAGCAGTCAATCCACCTGCTGCTGCTGGTGAGACTTTTGTAGCTTCTCATGCTGCTCATTTGAACTTTGGTGCCATTAACCCAGCTGCATCTGTCATGCCAAGTGCTGATCCTAGGTTGACTCGAGCAACGGTAAATTGAAATGCCTCTTGCATGTAGGTATTTATTTATTTTAATACACTGACAGCCTATTCCAATGAATACAACTCGATATTGATTAAAAAAGACGCCTAAAAATCGATAATGAAAGAAGAGGATCCACACTGGTTGTCTATTGTTTTTAGTGTTGCTATACGAGTCATCCAAGTCAATTTTGGAACTAATTTAACAAACTCTTTAATGACATTATCAACACCATTCCTATTCTTCTTCAAATTGCATTTCATTAGAAACCCACAAATCTATACATCAAAATCAAAACATTAGCCACCTCACCCACACCCCCGCCCCACCCACCCCACCAAAAAAAAAAAAAAAAAAATTATCAAAACTTTAAAACATTATAAAACTTTCAAACCTTACCAAAAGGTCAAAGTGTTATAAGACCTTATCAAATCACTTATTTAAATATATAATGACTTTGATAAATTTATACCAATAAATTCATTAAGAGGTTATAAATTTATTGACAATGAAACTTGCCTGTTGCTGTCCATGGAACAGGACACTAGTTTCAATATCAAGTAGATGCATGTAATATGCTGGTTGCAAGTTTAGTATACGCCTATTAATTTTTGTATCTTGTTTACATTCAAAACACATTTTCATTTGTGCTTGCTTGCATATTGTGCGACTTGCTAAGTGTTCGCTTGAATTGTATTAGCTTTTGGTCTTGTCATTAATCAATTGCTACTTTCATACCATAATCTAACACTAATGTTCATCTGTCTGCTGTGACTGGTCTAATAGTAGTAATAATGGAAAGCATAATGCTCGGGTTGATGAAAGATTTTATTTTTTCCAAGCTTTTTGCTTCATGTGACACATACCATGGATTTTATTAAGATGTTTGAAATTATCTTTTGGTTCATTATGTTAGATGCAGCTTGGATTGGGCCCAAATATCTTACCACAACGACCTGGAGAGATTGAATGTGATGTGTGTTACTTTCAACCTCACCTATTAATTTTTTCAAAATGTTGTGTTTTTTCAGTTCACATTTTATATGCATTTTTGCTCTATTGTAGTTCTACATAAAAAGTGGAGCATGCAAGTTTGGAGAGATGTGTAAATACCATCATCCTGTTGATTGTTTAGCTCATGTACTGGCAAAGGCAAACCAACAAGAAAATGTTAAGCTAAGACTTGCAGGGCTCCCTAGGAGGGAGGTATGTGCCTTCCATCTTCTATGCTTTCCAAAACACAAGTTAACTGTGTATATGTGCATGTGTAGATGTTGGATGTGTGTGTGTATATGCACACCATAATTTGGGTTAAAGACATTGGTATTTATACTGTATATTATAATACTGATATGATACTTATGGCAAGAAAATTATTACTAGTAGTTGTAGACTCCACTTATTTCAGTAAGATTTAAAAGGCTTTGTGTTCATAGCATTTTGTTATGATCATAAAAGTCCTGAAGTTAGTTTGTTCATAACATGTGAAGACTTTTTTGAAATGTAACGGCTATTACCCACCTAAGAAATCATTGGAAGTCTTTATCATCATATGTTACTTCAGTGAACATTAAAAGTATTTGATGCTTGAACAACTATGCTTGTTAATTGAACTGGGAAGCAAACCTCAGTTGGTTTGTACTCAGTATTTCAGAATAAAATTGTTTTATCATCATAGAAAACAGATCATCACTAGATGCATATCCCAAAAGGTTGCATGCAAATAAACTGGGCAGAAACATTTTGATATTAAAACTTACTCCCTCCGTATCAAAATTAGAGATACATATTCTTTTTTTAGTTGTTCTACAGTATCTTTATACTATAAAATGTCATGAAGTTTCTTAAATATGATTCCATTATTGAACTACTCCAACTAGCCCTATTACTTAGTGGTCCCTAGTATAACTATCACTACTATTACTTCAAATAACATGACAATAAGGGTATACTTGGAACATAAAAATTATCTTTAAAAACTGTTCTTTTATAAATATATTCTAGTTTTGGAACAGAGGGTGTATTTCCTAATTTTCCCTCTTTGTGCACTTCTTGTAAGTTTTCATGTATCTGTGATGTAATGTAATTGTATGACAATGCCAATAGGGTGCTATGAAATGCCGATTTTACATGATTAATGGTGCTTGCAAATTTGGTGCTGCATGTAAGTTTGACCATCCACCTCCCAGTGAGGTCATGAGTACTGCTACAACACAAACATCTACTTCTGGTGGGATGCAAGAGAAGAGGCTGCAGGAACCATTCAAAGAACGAGGGTGCCGAGTCTCTGTGCTAAAGGCAATGGGATTTAGTTGAATGAATTTGCATTTATCATAGGCAAATTGGTGGAAGCTAGGCATCTTATAGTAAACACTCCTATTAATGTGATTTAAGGACCTAGGCCTGATCGATGATAGCTTACTTGTGTTTTGGTTGGATTCTTTAAATTATATCTTCATATGGATCTTGTAAAGTTCAAATTCTCAAAAATTTATGCAGTTCTGCGGTTTGGGTAATAGTTTTATGCAGTTTCAGCTGAAATATACAATTGGTTGTGGTTTTTAGTAATTACATCTAGCCCAGTATGAGAGAAGAGTGTTGCTAGCAGACTCGTTCTAGGATTATTTCCAAAAGTAACTATCATCCAAAAACTTATGAGAAATTTGTGCAGGATTCTCCAAGATCACCACAACATATTTTTGGCCGGCAGCTCTGTTGGTCATTCTATCAGCGTGGTCGTTCAAGCTTCTAGGAATTTTCCTAAGCTGGACTTGCAGTTTTTGGAGGCACATAAACCTGCAAGCGACGAGGATCGGAGCAAATGGAGTGTCATCAGAAAGTGATTGTTGTTTCCGAAGTTTATTGCCAAGCCGAAGATACACAATCATATATTGCCTAATGTTCAGCTGTTAAAGCAGAAACCCCTCTCTCAACTTCAACATCAATGTTTAGACATGGTGCACGCACGTTTATGTACTTCAGATTTTATTTTATTTTCTGTATTGAAAAGTTAGTGACTACATATTTGGCTTAATTCTGGAGTATTATATACATAGGTATATTATACACCTCCATGATCCAAAATAAAATCCAAGGTACTACCCATTACAATTTTCCACCTTTTTTGTATGAACTATCTAGTACCCTTTAACTCTTAGATTTTAACTAATTTAGACAGATAAATGGCTCTGCTTCAACACGCTTGAAAGGCCTTCTTGTGAGACCGGTATGTTATCTCTGTTAATAATTAAACTAGCAGCGTGGCCCGAGCACAAGGACCAACTCAGGTATTTGATCATTCGAATTTATTATTTAACAGAAAAGATTTCCGTAAATCTTAACATGCATGTGTAGTTTCAAAAAGTTATCAAATAAAAATGAAAAATTATATAATTATTGATTGAAAAAACGAAAAAGTTTAATTATATTTTTAGTCATCAAATTTTCAACTTAACTAGTTTTGTTAGCCATGATTGCCAATTCAATCTACATATTTAGACGGCAATATAATATGCTTAAAATTTGTAGACTCACATGGCATAACATGGCATTACTTTTGTGAAAATATTTATTCCGCCGTTTCACGAGTAGTTTTATTACGCCAAACAATGTGGGCCTCTTTTGTTGAGACTAGAAGTGGGGGAGCTGGCAGCTTAATTATCAGTCAAATTAATTACTCCCCAAGAAAAGTTGACCCTTGTTGGTCACGGATCCCCTCTTACTAATATTTGTTTTTATTCCATATATACACAACTACACGTGGTAGAATTTAATTGTGTCTCCTTCCTCATTATCTTCACACACACACACACACACACACACACACACACACATATATATATATATATCTTTGCCAAGCTCATTTACTAAACATAAAGCATAACATCTAGACTTCCAAATTACTCAACAATGGAGGCCAAGCAGCAACTTGCTGCAAAACCTCACATTATGCTAATCCCATTGCCAGCTCAAGGTCACATGAACCCTATGGTTCAATTCGCCAAACGTCTAGCCTCCAAAAATGTACTTGTTACACTTGTGGCCGACCAGACAAATGCCACCAGCACCGACTTCTTCAAGTCCGAAACACCATCACTTGCAATTGAATATGTCTCTTATGGCTTTGTTCAACTCGACAAACTGGATAAATCCGACTTGAGCCAATTTTCAGTACATCACAAACTCCGAGTGTCACAAATCTTACCGGAACTTGTAAAGAAGCACGAAAACTCCGGTCACCCTATCCACGTCTTAGTATATGATTCTCACATGCCATGGGCTCTTGATATGGCCAAGGAGCTTGGCCTAAAAGGGGCATCATTTTTCACTCAATCTTGTGCTGTTTCTGCTATTTACTACCATATGCACAAAGGGACACTAAACATTCCCGAGGACAGGACATCTTTGGTGTCCATTCCGTCTATACCGCTCCTCCTCGATGTAAGAGATTTACCTTCATTTATCTATGATATGGGCTCATATCCAGGTTTTCTGTCTGGAGTTGTCAGTCAGTTTTCCAACGTTGGGAAGGCGGATTGGATCTTGTTTAGTAATTTTACGGCGCTTGAACATGAGGTAATTATGTTTCTCATTACAAATGAAAGAGTGTGCGCGCACGCGCATGTCTACCTATCCATTTGATTTAATTTAGTTTACTTGTCTACCTATCCATTTGATTTAATATAGTTTACTTTCCTAAAAGGGTTTCGTGGTTGTAGCATATAATGTGTGATAATTTGCGGCACTATAATAGTATGCCATACGTCTAAAATAACATCAAGACAAGATAGGTGATATTCCAACAAGATTAAAAAAAAGAAAAGAAGAAGATGTTTTCTCAATTCGTCCCGAATAATTAGTTATATAGGGGAATTGGTGTGTGAGAAGAGTTTAAAGTCTACAACAGATGAATTTTGTCTTTTCTATAATTAAAGTGACGATGCTTAAAATGAAGAAGTCTAGTGAGTCTAATTTGTCCTTATTTTGGAGTGACAAATGTGTTTTGTGGGCAGTTAATTTATGTGAATCAATGAATGAGAATATTTCGGACTCAGGCTCAAACTGTTCGATCCAATTTTCGTATGGCATTATATGTTTCATCTCCTGTTAGCAATACGAAGTTTAAGAGCATTTCTTTTCATTTTTTTTAAAAGAGATATCTAAAACCCTATTTGGATGGAGCAGCCTAAAAGGTTGGATCAAAAGATGTTATATACTTATATATAGTCCCTCCGTTCTAAAATTAGAGAAGATTTTTAAAATGACGGTTTTTAAAGATATTTTTATATTTCAAATATATTTCTATTAATAATAGTAGTTATGATAAGGACTACTACGTAGTGAGAATAATTGAGTTAGTTGAAGCAGTAGAAAGATAGTATAACTAGTTTGAGTAGTGGAATATCATTTATGCAATTTCATGGATTTTTATACTCTAAAAATATAAATGTTACTCTAATTTTGGATAACCAAAAAAAAGAAATTACATTTCTAATTTTGAAATGGAAAGGGTATAAAGGATTAGGCTAACCTTTCCCTATGCATTAGATACCTTTAGAATTACTCTTCTTATATACGGTATATATCGAGTTTACTTGTTCCTTTTCAAAATTAGAGATAAATTTTAGTTGATGATTTTAGATCCATGTCTTACATATTTTCTGGAGGAAAGTTGACAAACACTTTTGACAGGTAACGAAATGGTTGTCAAAACAATTGCCAATTAAGACAATTGGACCATCAATCCCATCTATGTTCTTAGACAAGCGATTAGCAGATGACAAGGACTACGGTCTTAGCATCTTCAAGGCAGACGTCGAAGCTTGCATCAAGTGGTTAGATGCTAAAGATGCTGCGTCAGTAGTGTATGTATCTTTTGGAAGTTTGGCCAATCTTGGACAAGACTATATGCACGAACTAGCGTGGGGCTTGTTAAACAGCAATAGTTTCTTTTTATGGGTTGTCCGAGAATCTGAACAGAGTAAGCTTCCGAAAAATTTCATGACAGCAGAGAAAGGTTTAGTTGTGAGTTGGTGCCCTCAACTCGATGTTTTGGCTCATAAGGCCGTGGGGAGTTTTATGACACATTGTGGGTGGAACTCGACACTTGAAGCATTGAGTCTGGGAGTGCCAATGCTGGTAATGCCTCAATGGACGGATCAAACTACGAATGCTAAATTTATTGTGGATGTTTGGCGAATTGGAGTTCAAGTTAAGGCTATTGACAAGGAGAGTGTTACAAGGGAAGAAATTGCGGAACGTGTAAAGGATGTCATGGAAGGAACGAGCGGGGAAGAACTTCGAGAAAATGCTGCCAGATGGAAGGAACTGGCAGTAGAGGCAATGAGTGAAGGTGGGAGCTCTGATATGAATATAGATGAATTCATTTCAGAAGTCATATCCACTACCAACTGCTGAATCCTCAAAAACTTGTAGGTGTAGCCTCTGCATATTTTGAAGTCCTTGGCTTGTTGAAATAAAATCATGTTTAGTTTGCACGTTTAAGTCCTCTAGTCTTTCAGTAGACTTAGTCTTTTGTTTGTTGTTTCAGTCAAAAATTTTGTTCTGATTTTTAGGAGTAGTTGAGATAAGTTTTGGGAGTTGTGATGTTGTGCAAATCATGTTTAGATCCTATTTTTTAGGTTTTCAGTTGTGTACTTATGCCTATAAAAAGGCTACAGAATCAGTGAATATAGGCAACAATTTTGAGCCAAATATCCTCTCTTTTGTTCATTATTATTTTCTGTGTTAGTTCTGCTGTTACTAGTTGTTAACAGTGATATCAAAGACAAGTTAAAGTACTGAGAGTTTTAGACACGAGAGATAAACTGAGCACAAATTTGAGAGCCAAAAGAAAAAGGGTAAGTGAGAGTATAGCAGTAGGTTTTTCTTCATTTCATTTCTTGTAGCAGCAGTAGAAATTCATGGCTTCAGACATATTTGTGCAACCATCTATTCCACGTTTTGATGGTCACTATGACCATTACAGCATGCTAATGGAAAATGTTTTGCGCTCAAAGGAGTATTGGGCCGTTGTTCAGTCCGGAGTTCAAGAGCCACCAGAAGGCAAGACTCAGACAGAGGCTTAGGTTGAACTTGAAGCCTGAAGGTTGAAAAATCTGAAAGCGAAAAACTATCTTTTTAGGCCATTGATCGTACCATCCTGGAAACTATTATTTGCAAAGATATTTTCAATGATATTTGGGACTCCATAAAGAAAAAAATATCAATGCTCAACTAGGGTAAAGAATTATGAGGCATTGGAGATGAAGGATAAAGAGTCTGTTAAAAGCTACTTTGCAAGGGTGATGTAAATTAGCAACAAGATGTGTTTTCTTGGTGAGAAGATAAGTGACAACACCATAGTGGAAAAAATTATACGCTCCATGTTAAATGGCTTTAATTACATTGTTTGCTCCATTGAAGAGTCAAATGACATTGATGCACTCTACATTAATGAGCTACAAAGTTCATTAGTGGTGTATGAGCTAAAGATGAATCGATCACTACCATCAGAAAAACAAGGACTGAAGGCATCTACCAATACTCACTCCAACAACTTCAGATGGAGGGGTAGAGGTAGGGGAAAGGGAGATCGAAGATATTCCGGCAAGAATTCAAAAGATAAGTCCAAGGTAAAGTGTTTTAGATGTCATAAGCATGGTCATTATGCTTTTGAATGCTATACCAAATTGCCCAACGACAAAGAAAGGGGGAGAGTTTTAATTTTACCGAGAAAGAGGTACGAGAAACCTTGTTAATATCTGTCCAAGAGGGAGATAATTCCAAATCTGACATTGGTACCTGGACACTGACTGCAACAATCACATGAGCGGAAATAAGTCTTCTTTTTTGCACCTTAATGAAAATTTTCGTTCTACTGTCAGTTTTGGTAATAACTTTACTATTAAAGTAATGAGTAAAGGTGATATTAAGCTAAGAACCAAGAATGGTTTTGTGGAAACAATCTCTAATGTGCTATATGTTCCTAAATTGGAAAACAATTTGCTGAGTGTTGGTCAATTGTAAGATAAGGGTTATATTATCACCATTCAGATTTATGATCCTGTTAGAGGTTGTATTGTTGTTATTCCCATGATTCAAATAGGTTGTTTCCATTAAAAATTTAAAGCATTCAATCTAGTTTACTGGCAGAAATAAAAGATCTGTCATAGCTGTGGCATTTTCGTTATGGCCGTTTGAGCTTTGGTGGATTAAAGACCTTGCAACAAAATAACATGGTCACAGGTCTCCCTCAAATTATAGCCCCGTCTCGAGTTTATGAAGATTGTATTGTTAACAAACAACCTCATTCTTCATTCCGAAAAGGCAAGCCATGTAGAGCGAAATGAGTACTGGAGTTGGTGTATTCAATTAAGCCATATTCCAATGGAGGTAAAAAGTATATACTGACCTTTATTGATGATTTTTCGAGAAAAACTTAGGTGTACTTCCTGCAGGAGAAGTCAGAGGCTTTTACAGCATTTAAAAGCTTCAAGGCTCGTGTTTAAAATGAGTTAGGAAATTCTATCAAGACTCTTCGAATTGATCGTGGTGGAGATTATTGTTCCAATGAATTTGATGCTTTCTGTGAGCAGAATGGGATCCGAAAAGAGCTTACTGCAGGTTATACACCACAACAGAATGGTGTATCATAAAGGAAGAGAAAAATCATCCTTAATATAGTGTGTAGCCTACTTGCAAGAGGTAAAGTTCTAAAGACTTTCTGGCCTGAAGCAGTTAATTGACGTGTACATGTTCTGAACAGATGCCCAACCTTTGTTGTTCAAAACATGAGTCCAGAAGAGGCATGAAGTGGTAGAAGACTTGATGTTGATCACTTCAAAATATTTTGATGCATTGCTTATGCTCATGTCCTTGATGTTAAGAGGAAGAAGCTTGATGACAGGCTAAGAAGTGTGTTTTTCTTAGTGTAAATGAAGTGTCCAAGGCATACAAATTATACAATCCACTGATTAAGAGGATTGTGACCAACAGAGATGTCATATTTGATGAAGAAAGGACTTGAAATTGCAATAGGAAACAACCTATCCAAGTCATTGGTGAGATTGAAGATGATTCTGAGACTAAACCAGTCACTATTATGCTTGACCAAACAATGAAGTTACAACTTCTAAAACTCCATCACAAGAAGCTCAAGAGGATGATACAGAAGTTGAAGCTCTTCGTCGTGTCAGAAAGAAGCCTGTATAGATGGCAGATTGTGAGGGGACGAGTTTTCTAGAAGAAATTACTCACTTTGCTCTGTTCTCAGACTGTAATCCTAAAACATATGAGAGTGTTGTCCAGGAAGATAAGTGGCGATTGGTGATGGATGAAGAAATTAATGTCATTGAAAGAAATGACACTTGGGAGCTATGTCATCTTCCTGATGAGCACACAACTATTGGTGTGAAATGGGTGTTCAAAACAAAGCTCGCTTGGTTGCTAAGGGGTACAAGCAAGAATATGGGGTTAATTACACTAAAGTGTTTTCACCAGTGGCAAGACATGACACAATCATAGTAGCACTTGCAACACAAAAGTCATGGCATATATAGCAACTTGATGTCAAATTAACCTTCTTGCATGGTTACTTGGAGGAGAAAGTATTTGTTCAACGACCTCCTGGTTATGTTAAAGTTGGTGATGAGCATAAAGTTTATAGACTGAAAAAGGTTCTTTATGGCCTCAAACAAGTCTCGAGGGCCTGGTACAGTTGTATAAAGTTTAAAGTTGGTTAATAAATGTCCTTATGAGCATACTTTATGTGTCAAACTTGGAAAAGATGGAAAAATGCTCGTAGTATTCACTGGAAATTGTGTTGCTATGTTTGTTAAGTTTAAAAGGTCTATTGTGAATGAGTTTGAAATGGCTGACTTGGGTATGATGCATTACTTTCTTGGGATAGAAGTGGTGTAATCAATTGATGATATTTTTCTGTCACAAAAGAAGTATGTTAGAGACATTTTGGATCAGTTTCAGATGAAGGATTGTAATCCTGTAAATACTCCAGCTGAATGCGGTTTTAAGCTTCACAAAGACGAAGGAGGGAAAAAGGTTTGCAACACATTATACAAGCAGATTGTGGGTAACTTGATGTATCTAACTGCAACAAGACCTGATATTATGTATGCAATGAGTTTGATAAGCAGGTACATGGAGAATCCATCTGAGATGCACTTGCTAGCTTCCAAGAAGATCCTTTGTTACTTGCAAGGATCCAGAAGCTTTGGTTTGAGTTATAAGGTAACAAGTCAAAATTGGTGGGCTTTACTGACAATGATTATGCAGGAGGTCAAGATGATCGAAAGGGTACTTTTGTCTTCGCATTTATACTCGGCACGAGTGCTATTTTCTAAATGTCAAAGAAGCACCCTATTGTTACTTTGTCAAATACTGAAGCCGAGTTTCTTGCTGCAACAACTTGCACTTGTCAAGCTATTTGGCTAAGAAGAGTTCTGAGGGAGCTGTTTGTTCCGTAGAGTAATTGCAGAAAGGGGGTTGAATACAATTTCTAACTACAGACTAAACCTTAAGAATAGTTATATCACCTTACTGGTATGATAAAACAATTGAAAAAATAAAGCAAATAGCAAGATATGAATGACAATCAATAATAAGTAATTTTATTGTCAATAAATTCGAATCTTTACAACTCTTTCTAGTAGTGATCACCAGTTGTTGCCTAGAAAGTAATTTCTAACTTTTCAAGTTCTAAGAACTTGCTACTCATTGTATCTCTCACTCAATATTTTACTCTAACTCTTTTGATACAACTTCTCTTTTTCTGTAAATTAATTACATTTTCTCAAGTTATAATAACTTGTTTCTCTTTCTGTAAATCAATTACAACTACTATATGATCTGAGATAAGATGTGTTCTGAGATGTATGTTCTTCAGATATCTTTTCTTAGATATGCGTGTTTTTACCTCACCTGCTCTATGTCTCTATTTATAAACATAACTCTCTTGTTCTCCAAGATTTTTCTTTATGATGCCTCTAAAAATATCTCTGATGTTCATTAGTAATTGCAGCTCTGTCACACAACTTCTCTTTTGTATAACCTTTCTTGCACGTCAATCTGTCATGTAACTTCTCTAGTGTATACTCTATTCTTATTGCATTAGCTCCTTTATTTTATTCTTGGAGTTCTCAAGATAAGTTATCTCTATAGCATCTGAATTTATATAACTTATCTATTTGAACGTCTCTGGTTCTTATTGGACCAGGTTTCATATTTTCCTCTTCAAGTTTTTATAAATTATCTCTGCAGTTTTCACACTTGCAGCTTTATACACACATGTGTGTATGTATAACTTATCTCCTTGATACTTCTCTGGCAGTCAATCTCTCCTTATTGGACCACTATCTTTATTTTAATTTCACAACCCCAATCTGATTTAGTGGACTATGCAGTCAGTCATATGTCATCCTTAATCTCTGTTGATGATCATTTATCCCCTGATAACCATTTACACTCTGATGAGTTAGTCTTTTATGGTCATTTAGTCTCTGACTCATATTAGGAGTCTTTGTACAGTTTCAACAATAGTCTCTCCTAGAATAAACCTTAGTCTCTGATAGACTAATCTTTAGTCTTCAATAGGCTAAATTTCTTAGTCTCCAATAGGCTAATTTTCTTAGTCTCCAATAGGCTAATTTCTTAGTCTCTGATAGTACAATTTTACAGGTGAGTTGCAGTATTGTTTTGAGCTTTCACTTGTTGGTTTAGTCCATCATTCATTGACTTTGTATTTTGAGTGGATAACATCCTCTGATGATCTCTCCTGATGAATAAATTATTCACTGATGAACAAACTTTGGTGCGAAGCTTTTTAAACCTTGAACATTTTGGCGCTTTACAACTTTGCTTTGGACTTTGGCGCTAGTGTTGATTACCCAACAAGTTTGGCGGTGAGTAAACTTGGGTTTCACTTGACTTCAACGATTGTGAGACTTCCCGACGATTTTGGTGATAGTCATTTAAGTTTGGTGCTTTACAAAACTTTAGCGATAACTTTGGCGATGAAATACTTTGCGCTGACTTTAGCGATAGCTAAATGACTTTGGGGACAGTCTGACTTTGGCGACAGTCAAATGAATTTAGCGTAGCCAAATTTCAATCGAGTTTATCAATCTTCGATCTTTGTTCCTCAGCTGCTACAAAATATCTTCTTATGACTGTTGTGATGAAATATCCTCTGAGATATCTCTTTGATGTGTATTTTATATTGTCAGAGGATACCTTCCACTGATTTATCTATTATCCACTGATGAACAATTTATACTGTCAGGAAATAATACTTGGACAAAACCAATTGCACTTTCAGTTTCAGTACAATTACAAAATCTAACAATTATAAGTGTTTATACATCATCGTCAAATGCTATAATTTCTAAAATTAACTGAATTTGAAGCAATTTGGAGCTATTGAGATTTTTCGTGACAATAATTTAGTAATTAAATTGTCCAAAAATCCAGTGTTTCATGAAAGAAGCAAGCATGTAGATGTGAAATATTACTTTTGCAGGGATCTTAGTACTAATGGAGCAATCAAGCTCTGTTATTGCAAGAGTGAAGACCATGTGGCTGATATATTTACCAAGACCCTGAAGGAGTTGTTCATTAAGCTAAGAAGACTGCTAGGAGTTTGTTTCATCCACTAGTTAAACTGAGTGTTAGCAAACACCAGTTTAAGGGAGGAAATGTTGAAATAATATCATGTTTAATTTGCAGGTTTAAGTCCTTTAATCTTTCAGTAGACTTAATCTTTTGTTTGTTGTTTGAGTCAAAGATTATGTTTTGATTTTTAGGAGTAATTGAGTTAAGTTTTAGGAGTTGTGGTGTTTTGCAGATCATAGTTGTTTTAGAACCTATTTTTCACGTTTTCAATTGTGCACCGATGCCTATAAAAAGGCTACAGAAGCAGTGCATACATGCAGTAATTCTGAGCCAAATTTCCTTTCTTTTGTTCATTATTATTTTTTGAGTTAGTTCTGTTGTTGTTAGTTGTTAACATGGCTTTCATGCTTTACATTTAGAAAAAAGAGATAAATTTTTCATTCAACTAAAGTAAACATGTTCAAGTTTTTACATTGGCAACAAATTGGTTATTTTTGGTTGTGCTATAATTATACGACCACCTCTTATGATCGAAAACTGAAGATGTTTACAGTAATAGACGTGTGTGTGTTGAATGAGCGTAGGCAGTGACCTTTTTTGTAAAACCAAGCAAAAAAAAAAAAAAAAAAAGCGCCTTTCATCACGTTGTAAAAGGGACGTTCTCAGTACTCCGAAAAAGGTATTTTATACATTGTGAAAGCCATTATTTCATTACCAAAATCGCAAGTTGCAGAAATAACTAATTCAGAGAACTATTTCAGCATCCAACCAAAGACCTCATGTATCTCTTTATATATTCATTTTGATCACGTATTTGGGATCAAAATGAAATTTCATTTTGATTTTATAATTTATAACAGAGGGAGTATAATAATTAACTATATAACTAGACAAACATATAAATAAAAGAATCTATTAAATTCTATCATTACTAATACCAATTTTGTATCTTGATATGATTTCTTTTGATTTCAAAACTCAAGTTTGAGTTTGAGTTTGTTCACAATCTGTAAGTCTCTACATTCTCCATCATACTAATAGCTTGTATGATGTGTATTATGCTAGGAAAAACTGCCGAGTTCTCTTCCAACTGCAGTATATAACAATAATTCAAAGTCACATTCTCTGCTTCTAGTAATTAAATTTAAGTAGAATTTCTCAGTTTTATCAAATTGAGACATAAATTATGTAAATATTTGTAGCATATTATAAAATACAAGTTTTATCATTCTAAACTTCGATGCAAATCTCATGAGATTTGAATTCGAAATGAGTTAAATTGATATTCAAAAGTCAAACTATAACTCTTCTACATGTATGTAAACATTAACTTATAAAAAATCAGTACATACGCGTTAACATTAATTCTCAACTAAGATTAGTAGTTTCAAAAAGTAATAGCGGTTTATTTTATCATTGAGATAAGCTTGTAATACTCGGGATAATTTCAATTATTTTCATAGTGTGTTTGTGATAGTTCTCGCTCATATTTTTTGCAGTTAGATTTTCACCTCTTTTCGAACAGTTTTTTGGAGGTGTATTATTGTTGTTATTGTATATGTTCATGCTAATTCTTTGGCAAGTGGAATTAAACAAAATGTTCATTTTTAAGACAATGCCTAGTGGTTTTTGGTAGCACAAAATAATCTCACTAAACGACCAATTGGTGTTTTTGTTAAAGATTCCGGATGATTTCAATCAAGACGAAAAATGGGACAGCAAAAGATGCCTATTTGGAATGGAGCATATATATGTCAACACAATATTCACTACATGACATGAAGCACATATGTAGTGTTATATGGATACATCTTTACCTTTTTCTACTTGGTATAAATGTAGCATACATATATATAGAGACATAATTCATAAGAAGAGTCAAAAAAAAAGGCACTTTTTTTTTAAAACCCAATTTCCATCCTTTAATATTAAAAAGAACGGTGAGATATTATGATGTAATTTTTATATTTGTTATAATTTGTAGCGGACGAAAATATCAATTTTTTTATAACCATCAAAAACAATTCAGAATTTCATTTGTCACAATTTGTAGCGCACGAAATTTTCAATTTTTTTTCAATTGCATTCATCGTCTTCTTTCTTTCATCCCCATTGACATTCTTTTGAAATTCTCAATCTGGTTTTATTTTTATATAACACTTTAATTACAATTGTGAATATGTTATTTGTCCATTTAACATCGGTAAGATAAACTTGCATTTCAGGTTGTGAACATCGTCATAATCATTTCAAACCGTAAGCTGAGGGAAAAAAATTAGAAACTTACACTTCTAATCCATTATGATGATTATGACGAACAAAGATATATATGTTTAAGAGTTTCAAAATGCAACAATGATGAATCAAAGGATTCCGAAAATGAAATATTTTATCCTAATTTTTTCATGTCCCGAATGAAAAAAAATTAAGAATTTACGTCCGTTACAATTTATATTTAATTTTGGACCGTAAAGATTGAGCTGAAAAATATGTCTCTTTCCGGCTCTCATATGTATGTTGTTACATCCGGCCGCCTAATTTGACATGAAGCATACACATCGTTTTCTCAGCCTCTTCTCTTTTAAAAACACGTCTCTCAAGTTCAAACATTTATTGATTGTAACAACCAGAAAAAAAAGAGATAGAAAGCAATGGAAACGACAGAGGCACTCACCAACAAACTTCACGTTATGCTAATTCCCATGCCAGCACAAGGTCACATGAACCCAATGCTTCAATTTGGCAAACGTTTAGCCGCTAAAGGCGTCAAGGTAACACTCGTAAGCAATACGACTGCGACCACAAGCGACTCACTGCAAGTCCAAACAACTTCAGTTAACATTCATTACATAAATTACCGCTTTGAGGAAATTGCGATGTCGAAAGAATTAGGATTCGTGAAAGCCTTTAACGAGCATGTGAAACTCAGAGTTTCACAAAGCTTACCGGAGCTCATCCGGGAGCAAGAAAACTCCGGTCACCCAGTAGATGTCCTAGTTTATGATTCTCTCATGCCATGGGCTCTAGATATTGCCAAGGAGTTTGGCCTAAAAGTGGCTCCATTTTTTACTCAATCTTGTGCTGTTTGTGCCATTTACTACTACATGTACCATGGGAAATTGGACATTCCCAAGGATAAGACATCTTTGCTGTCCATTCCTTCTTTACCAACCATGAAGCTGTGGGATTTACCTTCTTTCATTTATGATGACATCTCATATCCATCAGTATTGGGCATAGTTCTTAATCAACTTTCCAATGTTCAAAATGCGGATTGGCTCTTCTTTAACACATTTGAAGCACTGGAAAATGAGGTGGAGTTTCTTACTTTAGCTTATTGATGTCAAAATCAAGGCCTTTTAAACATATATATAATTAAAATAAAAAATTAAAATTCATTCCTTGCATTCTGATGCTTGAGTTCATCTGTTTTACTCTATATATGCAAGTTGTAACAATGGTTGTTGAACGTTTTGTTGGGACGAGATAGTCTGTACCAATTGTACTTCATCCCCTGTTACCTAAAGCTAAAAAGATGCCACAAATTTAGTTTTATTTCAGCCCCCTAAACTAAAAGCAATCAAAATCCTACGTGCAAATTTCTGTATCAGGGGATGAAACATGCATTGGAGCAGGCTAACTGCTCTCCGTTTTTTCAATTTATTTATCTATATATTGTTAAGCAGGTAGCAGAATGGTTATCGAGGCAGTGGCCTATTAAGATGATTGGACCATCAATACCATCAATGTTCTTGGATAAGCAACTAGCTAATGACAAAGACTATGGCCTCAGCCTCTTCAAGCAAGATACAGAAGATTGCATCAAGTGGTTAGATACTAAAGATGCCAACTCTGTAGTCTACATATCCTTTGGGAGCGTGGCCAATCTTGAGCAGGACTATATGGGGGAAATAGCATGGGGTTTATTAAACAGTAACAGTTTCTTCCTGTGGGTAGTCAGAGAATCCGAACAAAGTAAGCTTCCAAGTAACTTCATAACAGAAGCCGCGGAGAAAGGCCTAGTAGTGAGTTGGTGCCCTCAGCTCGAAGTTTTGGCTCATAAGTCCGTGGGGAGTTTCGTGACACATTGTGGGTGGAACTCAACGCTTGAAGCTTTAAGTTTAGGCGTGCCGATGCTTGTAATGCCACAATGGATCGATCAAAGTACTAATGCAAAGTACATTGTGGATGTTTGGCGAACTGGAATTCGAGTAAATGCCACTGAAAATGATGGTGTTG
The DNA here is from genome assembly GCA_014636745.2 of Centella asiatica. Taxonomy (NCBI): domain Eukaryota; kingdom Viridiplantae; phylum Streptophyta; class Magnoliopsida; order Apiales; family Apiaceae; genus Centella; species Centella asiatica. Next base: position 13,933,055 of record CM025781.1, on the reverse strand, counting down.
CAAGGGAAGAAATTGCGGGGTGCATAAAAGATGTCATGGAAGGAACAAAAGGGGAAGAGCTTAGAGTGAATGCTGCTAAATGGAAGGCACTAGCTGTAGAGGCAATGAGTGAAGGTGGGAGCGCTGAGAAGAACATTGATGAATTCATTTCAGAAATTGAATCCGTTACCACCACTTGAATGATAAAAAATGTGTAGCACTTTAATACTATGAAATCTTTAGATTGCACTAAACTTAACATGAGTTTTTCATTCAAGTCAAATGCTCCACTGTTCCATAATTATAGATACGTTCTGGCTCATACAAAATAAGTTTGGGAAATCTTATAATCCATAATTGAAATGAATTTTTTTCCTTTTAGTAGTTTTGAAGTGAATTATCATAGAGTATACGAAGAATATCTTATATTTATATTTTGACATTTTTACAAATTCATATGAGAAATAAAATAATAGAATTTGTGACATCTAATTTTGGAACGGATGGAGTACCAATTTTTCCACGTTTCCATTTTTATTTCACAAATACTATACCATTGTTTACTGTCTTTTCATACGGTGGACAATTTAGTTATTGTCTCTATTTCGTTGATAAAGGTACAAATGTACAATTAACTGCATTTAAGAATTTAGGCATATACCTTTTGAGCGCCATATCATTACTCTTCATACTAACATCAACATGCTTTCGTGCTTTGTCTCGTACCTTACCTATTTTGTTGGTTTTACATTTTTCTTTTTAAGTAATAAAATTTCTATTAGCACCCAGAAAATCAAAATACAAGCCATAGAGGATACTCAAAATATTTAGAATGTTAAACGCCCATACATATAAGCTATCAAATAAATACATCAAACGAATTACTTATTAAAACACTTTGAAAACTACCCAAAAGAATTTTTTTTAATCAATAAATACTTTAAATGTTAATACTACCCCAACTCTCACCTCATCATGAGGTTTGATCCCCCTCGATGATGACAAAGACTATATAGGACCATCAATTCCATTACAAGCGAATAGCTGATGACAAAGACTACGGCCTCAGCCTCTTCAAGACAGATGTCGAAGCTTGCATCAAGTTGTTAGATGCTAAAGATGACGGCTCAGTAGTCTATATATGTTTTGGTAGCTTCGCAACCTTGATCAAGACTATATGGAGGAACTGGCATGAGGTTTATTAAACAGTAATAGCTTCTTTTTATGGTTAGTCAGAGAATCCGAACAGAGTAAGTTTGTAAGACGGTTCATGGGAGAAGCTACAGAGAAAGGCCTAGTTGTAGGTTGGTGCCCTCAGCCAGACGTTTTGGCTCATAAGGCAGTAGGGAGATTCATAACACATTGTGGGTGGAACTGAACAATTGAAGCATTGAGTTTAGCAGTACCAATGCTGGTATTACCTCAATGATCTGATCAAACTACTAATGCTAAATTCATATTGGACGTTTGGCAAACTAGAATTCAAGTTAAGGCTGTTGACAAAGAGAGTGTTGAAAGGGAGGAAGTCACAGAGTATAAAAGAAGTCATGGAAGGAACAAAAGGAAAAGAGCTTACAGCGACTGCAGTTCGATGGAGGGAACTGGCCATGTAATTGATGTTCAGCATGTTAAGCTAAGTGTAGTTTTCATTACTCCCAGAAATGCATATGATAGTTAGAGAACTATTAATCTTCAAATTTTAAGGAAAACAGCACAGAGGGAATGCTTTGAGATGGAAGCTCTGATAAGAACATCCAGAAGTTTGTTTTGAAGTGGTTTAATTTTATCAAAATGACTTCTTGTTTGTGAGCCCTGAAGCTAGAAGTGATGTAGTTGCCTCATATATAATGCATGCCTCAGTCTATCTATACTTTTATATGAATCAAATGCAGAACAACGGTTTAATTGCAAATTTTGTCGCTTTATTGACCACATAGCAAGTCTGCTAATTTATTTTACTGGACATTATCTTACCAGTACTACAGAGTAATGACAAATAAACTTGGAATTATTTTTCTTTTTCTGTTTTTCTTGTAATCATCTTTTGTTGAAGCATTTGATTCTGTGGCTTAACTACAACAGAGCGGTCCTGCTTAAATGTTGCCCTCAAAGAAACATAATCCTAGACCAAGTTTTACTTTAAAACAACAAATCACCAATTTTTCAAAGCTAAAATATATGAGACTAGAGGATGTGCGTTTATATTCTGGTATTGACTGAGCTAGGAGGAAGGCTGCCTTGTCTGTGGGTTCCCTCAGATCTAAATTGCCAACGTCGATGCAGATATATCCCTCGTATGAACTTACAAACCACTTATGCAGCTAAATACGCTGTTCATTTATTTTATGTCACAATACTAGGGACGATCCAACTGTATGATCACGGCTACCTCTTCACATAGAAAATGTGGAAGTGTCAAATCTTGTATATTTACATGAAAGTAACACCGCAGGTTACATAAGACTAACACAAGAAGACTAATATTGCGGGTGTGTGAGTTTATGCATAATACTCCAGTACATAATCACACGACGTTTCCAGAATTTCAAGCTAACAACAATTTCCAACTCATTGGGAAACATCGCAAACAACATTATGTATTCTCGGAGATTCCTTTAACCTCACAGTACAACATGCCACGCCAAATAGCTACTAGATTAGTTTAAAATATGAGTACACATCGAATCAGAACAAAAAAAAATTCACATTGACTCTTCCTAGGTACTTGACATTTGCCCAAAATCGGCAGCGACTTCTTCAAAACATAAATTCTAAAAGCTCGATAGGAAGCATTTGGATGGAGCTTGAAAATATCATATGAAACTTGAAGATATACACACAGCTTATACGAAGTCTTGTGTGTATACAATCATATTAATGCATCAGTACCATTTTTTACATCACATGTATATATCCTATTTGAATGATATAAATATTTCTAACGACCTTTATATCTATGGCTTGAGAAATTGAAGCCCTTGGTACAAGTACTACCTCAATGTGTGCAAAATATTGAGAGTTGTACCCAGAAAATAATAGTCACTACTCACTAGGGGAAACATTTAAAATGTACCCCAGATAAAAGAACATTGATTATCTAACCAGATTACCCAAGGAGTTACTATAGTTACGTATAATATATGTAATACTGAACTAGCACTATCCGCATATAGTTATGCAGCATCATCTGTATTATTAACATCTTCAGCCCGAATCCCCAGCTTGACAATGTCTTCAACAAAAATTTTCCCATCTGCAGTATGGAGGATCAACAAAGTCAGGAATACAATCAAAAGAATAAATTAAAGTGGTTGCATTCCCAGCCGCTTCCTTAAGAATAAAAAATAACGAGAGATCAATTTTTCAATTACACAAGCATGCATTAGTCGATTGATAAAAACTTCAAGATTTTCTCATAGTTGAAATTCTGAGGGATGAATATTCTAGTATTCTACTACTTGAGGAAAGGCTGCTACATTTAAGGTAATATGTGGGTTGTGCCAAGTCCACATTGGTTACAGTGTAATAGTCCACTGCCTTTTGCAACATTGGTTAAAACCAATATATAGTTAAATGTAGTTCACTCTTGATTCTCCTGTAGACGTGGTAACCTAGACAACTCTAAGCTACGAATCTCTCACCTAATAAGAAGTCTTTAACATCCATATAGCTTTTCTGATTTAACTAAAGAGAGCCGAATCTCTTCGCCCCATCCATAGTAGCATAAAGCTAGAATACAGTAGAACAAATAATTCTTTGACCTTCCATCTGAACTTTTTTCCTCTAATTCATATACTTCGTATCTGCTGCAGTATTGCACAATGGAGGTCACAAGCACAGTTGAATATCAAATTTTGGTTTTCTTATGGGGTTAACTGTGACAAAGAATATAATCAACAGTAGTTTGCAGAAGTTAACTTCTTTTGGTTCATACTGATTAAGTGATTCGTATACATCTAATTGCTGGCCTAATACAAACTTTTGCTTATAAAAAATTACTAATAAATAAATAAATCATGCACCTTCTGGTATATTCTTCCACCTACCCTATATTCTCATCTACAAACACCCACCAAGAAATTGGCTCATAACTTCTAAGTTCTAACAGTAAAATGGAAGCTTTGAGCCATTGACTTCCCTTATTCTGCAAATTTATGCAGCTACATATTTTTCGACATTTTATTCACCTCAGCACTGAAACCCAAGTTTTTATTCCACCACTTGGATTACAAGTGCTAAATTCCTCCTGTCATTTTAATTGCCCTTGCAGAATTGATCTCAAACTTTACTGCCAAAACTTATACATTCTGATCGCCCTAAAAAATGTGGATTGAGTTCCAAATGATATGTATAGGTTTGAAGGCAGGGAAATACATAATTACTATACAATAGTAAAATGACTAGTCCCAGTTGTTGAATCAATAGCAAGTACTGACCCTTGTCTTTAGAAAGATTGCTGATGAGCTCTTGAATCCCCTCCTTGTCCAAAGTAGTCTTCAAGTACTTAGCTGCAGCCGCAACCTCCTCTTGACTAACTTTCCCATCATAGTCTCTGCAATTATAAAAGCATCATTAATATTAAACTACAAGAATTGAAAATATAGACCTCAATACTTTGATGAGATCTGGTATTCAATCTATCTCAAGAACATATATTAATGTAGGGCGAGCAAAGAGATTTGTTTGTCCTTTAGATTCGTCTGGAATGTGTTAGCTATTGTCTTTATTTTTATTAATATTTTTATTTGTAGTTATCAGATTACATTGGATTTCTAAAGTGTTAACATATAATTTTGAATGATTATTCTCTTTTTCCATATATATATAACAAGTTCTTTACTAACACAGGCAAGAAGCATATTTAAGTAAAACCAAAAGGACATCTATTTACCGGTCAAGAACCCTCCAACGGTCACCGATTTTGGCATCCACATCATCGATTTCCTTTTCAAGGTTTTGGAGCATAGCATCAACCTGAAGTGTCAACCATAACATGGTCAATATCATGATAACTCTACCAAGGATTATAGTAACTCATGTTTCATCATGATTAGTTATGTCCATCAAAAGAGGATGGAATACAACTACTTACCCTATCTATCAATGCTGATGAAAACTCATCACTGACATCAGCATGCGCAGCCTGCTCATTTTCTTCTCGGGCAGCTCTATATGCTTTCATGGCCTCTTTCTCACCATCCACGCCCTCTTTTTCCTTAACACTATTATAAAAATTTATCTGGAAGAAAAAAACCACATCATTAGCCAGAAATTTACAATCCAAGAAATAAAGTGATTCATATCCTTCAAGTTCACTGGATATAAGAACCACAAAAACAGCATATTTACGGTAAATAATTGTACAAACACAAAATCATTAGATGTTCAAAAGATTAAGGCAATGGGTTTAGAGATGATAATCTTAAAACACCCTCAGCATGGGTAAAAACCAAGTCCAACTTAAAATGACGGATAATATAATTCACAGTACCGATAAACCTGATTTCCCATTTGCTAACAATGAAAGTTTAATGTATAATTAGATATCATGTTATAAGCATGCAACAAACAATACAGACACTAATAAACTTCTTCATTGAACACTAGATGTGGTATTGCAACTATAAACAAGACTAAAGATGAACATAACTTTTGAGAATAACTATTTATGAAACGTAACATGGACAGAGCATTCTAGACTTGCAAATAATGCAATTTCTTGCGTCACATAAACAAGAGTGGTCATGCCAAGAATATGTCAAGCCTGGCTATAGAATGACAATAGTAGTAAATAAATTAATAATTTCAGTAGTAGCTATTTAGAGAATATTATAGGAAAGTACGGTCAGTTGCAAGGGTTGTCTAGTCTGCTTATTATGTTTTCTTGTTAAAGAGATCAGTAGAGTCTCTCTCATCCTTATGCTATCATCACTCTCATCCTCCTATTTCTCAGCCTTATTCCTTCTACTTTCTCATCCTCCTCCTTCATGAAACCCTAACTAAAATTAACCATCGCCAGGCTACCCAATGACTGGGAGAATATTATATAAAAATATGGATAAACCTTATTAATCATAAATTAATAAAAAGAAGGAAAACGTTCTTTCAAATACATGATGTACATTTGAGAGGAAATGACTGGCTAAGCATATGAGACATACCTCCTTATTGACAAGCCTCAGGAACTCTTCACGTTCCGTACTCACGGACTGCACATACAAGCATGAAAAGATCAGTACTCTGTGTGCCAACGCCAATGAACATAGACCATAATGTTCAATATTATTAAGCTTTGATGCTTACTGATGCAGAAGCTAAAACAGCCAAAGCACGGCTGAGTTCACAAAGCTGTTCCTGTTTGTCCACTGCCCGTGCTCTAGCTTGTTCTTGTGCTTCTCTTGCTGTTGGAATGCTCATCTCCTTGAGGGCAACATCCTCTTGATTTACAGATTCCTTCGCTTTAGACAGCTCTTTCTCCTCTTTCATTTCCTCCTCCTATGGAAAATTATAATGAACTGCTTGAGTAAGTTGAGATTAATAACAAGGTGAGCAAGGCATAGTTGGCAATTGACATATAATAAAAGCATAAATAAAGAGGTAGATTATCAAGGCTCAAGCTTATAAATGTTTATCTTTCCGGAATAGAACCTTAAACCCTTGAGGTTTCAAATCCTAATTATACTAACGGATTTGGTAGTATTTCTTTCTCCTCGTCTCTCCTTCTCCAGGGAAAATTTAGTGGGAGAAAAACCTAAACAACCAACCATTCTGGATTGGCAAATACGAAAGGGTGAGTACGGAAAGGTATAGAATAAGTCAAAAGGGAATAACCTTGATAAGTTCCTCTTGCATTTCTAGGAACTCTAGTTTCCTTTTCCTTTCTGAAACAGAATCTTCAGAAGGCAAGGATGTGACTCCAACAGTATCTACGACCTCATCCGGAAGTGAAGACAGTGTAGCTAGAACAGCTTCCTCAGGCTTCAACTTTCCAGTCACAGTGAAAGCTCTGTGAACAACATATGATTATATAATTATAAAATTTGTATTCAAAATGATATTGATGTGATTCAAATCTTACATCAAGCATACCGAGCAAGAGAGAGACAGAGAATCCAATATATACCTGGAAAGGATCAGAAGTGAAGATGGCACAGAATGATTAAGAGATAAATCCAACCAATCGCGGAGCTGCACAATGAAAATTATTCAATTGATAGATACTCCAAACTTATGCAATACAAATATATCTCATACTATAGAGGGCCATACAGAAAGAGAATTGTGGCATAAATCAAGGATATTTTAGATTTAGATCCATTATTGAGTTTCAAATATAGCTATCAAAGGCAAAAGTCATACGAAGCAAGAGGAGATGTGAGGGTTAAGTTGAAGCACAAAAGCTCAAGGTATCAAAATGTATGTACGTAGGTATGTATGTTATGTAACTCAAACTCTTATATTTGTGCCTTAAACTCTACATATATTCTGATGTTTGTATCTGTAAATAATCTCATGATCTAACATCATGATATGTGGCACCAGTACATAGTAAAACAAAATAATCAAGAAATCAATGGAAAGAAAAAGATTTAATAGAGTAAGAGTGAGATTAAGAATAAAAAATAGAAGAAAATAGGGGGAGAGAGAAAAATTAACAAGGAAATGAGGCTGAGGTAAGTTAGAATACAGTAAGCATTGAAAAGATGGAGGAAAAACTGTAAAGGGGAAAAAAAGAGGAAAACAAAAAGAAAAAAAGAGCAAAAACATAGGAAGAATAGAAAGAGTTGCATAAAAAATTAACATGAATGATAGGGAAGGAAAAGAAGAAGAAAACAAAGGGAACAAAAACAAGACGAAGAAAATAAAACCTGCTGACGCATTTCTTCCACTGAACGTAATCCAAGCATGCCACGTTCTCTACAGTCTTCTCGAAGTTCAGCTTCTGAGAGAGACTCCACACCTTCCGCTTGGATTAATTTATCATCTTTCTTGATCCTAAGATAAAGAAGTTAAACAATGCACTACAACACATGCAAGATTTAGTACTAAACTCATCCCATACTAAGAAAAGAAAAGAATACATCGTAATACAAACACCATACCACCACCACCACCAGAGGCAACATTAAAAAGGCCCCTACAAAATATATCTTTTATTTGCAAGTAAAAGGTCAAAATATTTTTGTGAGGGATTCCCAGGATTATATTATTTACAATCATATATTCTAATAATCTAGCAATACGAAAATATAGAAAACATGAACTTACCCAATCTCAGGAAGTCCACCGAAGACTTTCTACCTTGTAACCTTAAGATAAATGATGGACTTCCCTTGCGCAGAGGCATCTACTAACTCACGACAACCTAGAGCTATGTTCAAGAGGAGTTCTATTATTATTACAAAATTTATTGGTCTACCTGATTTTAGATCACAATTGCATGGTCAGGCATTTTGCATATGTATTAGGTAACTTAAAAACACCTATCACACAAAAAATGTAAATCAAACTTTTGCCATATCCCATACCATGGTGGAATTGAAAACTTAAAACACAAACAATAACCACCAAAGCTACAAGCATACAATAGCAGCACTTGTAAATTGTAAGAGATCATAAACCGTTCCTGAGAAGTACCTAGCTAAAAAGCTTGTGCTAACAAAGACAAACACCAACTTCAAAAAACATATTTTGGACATCTGTTCTTTTATATCTACATATATCTGAGATTAGAGAGAAGTAAAAAAATTGGGCCACGCTGCAGGGATGGATTCTAAAGAACTAGCGGTGTTTGTTACATATGGCTTATTCTGAATCTAAACCTCCAGCGGAATGCTTCTGGGCTAGAAGAATTTTGATGGACACGGCAGGGCTGGTTTGGGATTGTGATAGCCCGTAACATATCATCCCTTTGCCACCCTAGGAAAAGCAATGCACGCATCACACATTTCATCAGTCCTACAGTTAACCCGTACTCCTGAAATCACTCAACCAAGTACTAAAAAATTTCCGTTTCAGTTTCTCGCCAACTCGTATTAACACATTGACAATTAACCCAATATCTTTCTGCTACTCCAGATAGAGAAAAACCTCAAGTTTCAAAACTGTAAGTTGACTACAAACATTCCCGTCTTTTCTGTAAAAAATAGACCCAGATTTTTTTAAGGAATTTATAAAACTCTAAGATCAAAATTGATATGGATTCATTTGATTTTAGTTCATGAAACAAAATTCACAGTCAACTATCAAAAAACTATATAAAATTCTAACAATATGGAAAAACGCCTATGCTTTATTTTTCTGAAGGTGGGAGAAGAATACATTCCTTACACAATAAGTTGAAGTTTATTTAATTTTTGGCAAGTTCTTTTTGGTTTCCAATATTTTTGGTTTCTTTAACTGATTTTAAATGTTAGGACAAGTGAAACGGAGACCTTATCGTTTTATGACATCAACATATTGATGCATACTCCTACGTACTTCAACCTGCAAAAAACCCAGCCCAATTTTATTACACCTAGAAATTCATTGAAAGTCGCAATCATAGGTTGCTGATGAAGCTAGAAATGACTGGGTTATCAATCCATCACTACCCTTGTGGATAACTAGTATCTAGACTCCACCAAATTGCATATTCCAAGCTCAAACGCCACAAGGAAGTAAAAACAAAACGGGTAAGACATTGTCCTGCGAGAGTGTCTCTACATGCTCTATCAGGCCAAGCTTGAGCCCAAGCAGCACAATAGAATTTGAACTTATAACCTTGTAAAAGACAATGATATCTCCAATTTAGATCCCAAAACACAAGGGATAGATGCCAGCCAAGCCCCTTCTCATATGTTTCCTAGTTATAGTTGTTCAAAGGCTGTCATACACCATTATAACAAACTTCTAATTTAAATGATAATTTGAATCTATCTTACGATTGTAATCTTTTCCTCAGCATGAAACGCAGATATGCATCTGTTCCAAAAGGATTGATTCCCATATACTTGCACATATTCACTAACCGAGGCCTGTTAAACAATGAAATTGTAAGTAATCACACATCAAGCAAACAACAAAAATGCTCTCATATTGAATTGCAAAAATAATTTATGTCAAACTTTTTTACAGCAAACCCAACCTGCTGATATTATCCAATGTAAGCTCGTCATTGAACAGCTTCGCAAAGCCCAAAATTTCCTCATTAGACACAACTGCACCTGTTCTAACCTGTGCGACCATAATAGATGGTGGGTAAAAATACCAAATTGAATATAATGAATATGCAGGATATTTAAACAGCAAGCAGACCTTATTGACAAATTCATCAAGATCTTCCGCTGTTTGTTTGATGTCACCACTCCGGGAGTTCTGTACTTCTTTAGCCATTTCTCGAGCTGTGTCCTGAAGAAATTTTGCATATTCTATCCTTGCCTTTAGCTTCCTTTTCAATGCTTCCTGCAAGCATAGACTATAGTGGATCAGGATGGTTTTATTGTAGGATGTTACTGTAGAGTTAGCATTAAGGACTTCAACTATTTCATTCTTCAATATCTTGAACGTATTTTCAAGATTTTGGAGAGATAAAGATGATAAGAGTCATTACAAGTCGTATTTTGCTATCTTGAGGTGAGAGTGCTAGGATTTTATATTGTACAATCAATTTGTTCCTTTTCCTTGGACAGGATTTTCAACTGAGTGAATGAAGATATTCTAAATTTATTCATTCATGAGACATCTCTTAGGTGGAATAATCGTACACCTGGATGTGGCTCTCAGGTTTTCTCCCAGCTGTCCTTTCATGTATTTACTGCATTTTGTAATTGACATCAGTAAGAACTTCTTTAAGCTCTCAAATAAGCCCACAGATCTCAATGAATCCTATTATATCTCAAAACCCAATACTACCTCTACTTTGCATTTTGCAACATTTCTGACCATTGGGCTGATATACCTAAACCACTCACATCTCAGTCTTCAAAGAAAACATATATCTTATAACATTCTGAATAGCAATCATTGAAGAATAAGTAATTTTTTAAAAAATTTTAAGCTTAGTAGGGATATTTTTCGTAAAGAAATTTCTTACTATTAATTATGCTAGAGATATGTTCGAAATCTGGTATACCACAATTGAGTGGAAACAGCTATGGGAAATATATACACAATTTGACAAACGGTGAAGCAGCAAGTAGATGACTAGGTAGCCACGAGAACCTGCTCTTTCATCTTGTCTTGAAAGGTTGATGGTAGCATGTTGGGGAATAACTTGAGGAACACTGGCAACAAAAATTCCATGAATGGGACAACAATGAAAATCGCAACAGGAACAAGCCGGAATATATCAGCTGTGGTTCTAGTAAGTTGTTGCCTTTCCCTTCTAGATAAACTCTTCCCGCGAGCAAGTTTTACCAGCAACCTTAAACTGATCCTCACATCAGCACCCAGAAGCTTAATGCCCAACCAGTAATGTTGTAGTGTAGATACAAATTCATTCTTCCAGTGAACAAGTTTTTTGGCCCAATCTTCCCTAAAATTAATAATATAAGTAAAACAATTGTAAAAACTAGATAAACAAAAACAAACAAACAAACAAATTGTTTGCTAGGTGTATGAAACAAACAAAAGTGAATAAAAAAGCAATCCAAACCTGCTCATAGATGCCACAGCTCTCAAAGCTGGACCAACACCCAAAATGGCAGTCCACATTCTCCGTAAAACGGAAGCAGCAGCCTTCTGAGATTCTTGCAATCGTTTGGCTTTTGCTTTGGCCTTTGCACTACTTAAACCTTCAACAGCTTGATCACAGTCCTCTGCAGATGCTTCCTTTCTCTTTTTAGCCACCAATTCTTCATTATTTTCATCATCACTGCCCAAATCAGGTTGACCTGCCGTGGCCGTGGAAGCAGCATATCGAAAAAATTGTAAAGTAGGTTTGGCAAATTCTGATTTTCCATGTCCGTAACCAGATGTTATATTTCTGTAGCATCCATTCCTAAATAGTCCTAGTGCAGATAAGTTGAGCAACTCCCCATTCGCCGCTTTGGCTGCAGAAGCAGCATAATCTCCATAATCATTCTTCTTGTTATCTACATCTCGACAGGGAATATGTGTGAAAGAGCTAAAAGCACGAGAGTCCAACAACTGAGTAGACTGGCCATAACCTAGACTATGTACACTTTGAACATAGCAAGCAGAGTTCAGGTAATCCGAGACAACCTTCCTCTTCCTCAACAGTGCTCTACAAGCCATTTCTCAATTTTTCACGGACTCGGCACTTTACCGGGTCGAGTCAGCAATGGTGTGGGTGCGGGATACGAGTAGTCAGGTACGGCGGAAACTGAAAGACGAACGCGGCGGCCGGAAACAGTAGTCGATCGAAATCGCAGGTCACAAACAGGGAAAGAAAGAAGAAGAAAGGAAAAGATCCGAGAGCGGAGGAAGAGGAACTTACCTCATCAGTCGGGTCGGGACGATGAAGAAGAAAGAGGCGCAGTCCCATAAGCCTACCACGACTTTTTCCTTATTAATAAAATAGGGGTTTAAGGAACGAGGGGTTTTGCAAACGGGGCATAGAGAATTGGGGGGTCGTTACATAAGTGAAAATAATTGTGTAATCAAAGTTTGTAAGTACACCCTCGAATTTAAATTACCACTTATAAAAATTAAAATGGCAGCAGGGATTTGAGTAACTTTGCAGATATAAAGTCTTTAAATTGACTTGAATTAAAGGGCTAATAAAGAAATTTAATATTATTATAATTTAAATTGAGAAATTTTGTATAAACAAAGTCTGTCATTTTCCTTTTTCTCAAATTAAAATTATTGTTTATACTATTAAAGTTATTTTTTATAAATTATTATTTATTAAAAAAATAAAAATTATTCATAACTAATTTAAAATAATTTAATAATATGTAATTATTGTTAACATAAATAATAATATTGATTTTGATATTAACCAACTAAAAAGTTAGTGTTTTAATTTTAATATTTATACATAATAACTTTACTGTTAATAATTTAAATTTTACACATAATAATTTAAATTGACAATGACCATATAAATTTTGTCAAACTGAGCAGTAAATAATATCTAAACCATTCACCGACTGATAATAAACCCTAGAGAATTTATCAACTAAAACTATTATTATATTTATAAATTCATAATTTATTTGGTATAGTAAATAACTTTTTTATGATATAGAATATATTTTTTTTTATAATTATGTAAAATTATCAAGACACACTTCTACATTTTAGAGGGAAAAAAACATTTAGAAATGAGGATTGTTTTAAATAAAGAGTTATATTTGCATAAGAAAAATTATGATGTTTTAATTGAAAGAATTTAGCATTACATTTTTTTTATCATTAAGTTATCATTCAACACCTCTTAATCGAAATCAAAATGTATTTTTTATTGATATGGTGGTTGGTTTTATTAATAATCAACTATCTTATTTGAAAAATTAAAGAAACCTTAATTTAGAAATTTGTAAATTAATAAAAACTCTGAATCGTAGTCTATGGTTGTTAACCCCTATGGAGTAATTGATGGATAAGCATGTGTCGGTTTTAGACAATGGCGTAGTACCTAAAAAAAACAGAAAAAGGAAGTGCCTTTTGTTTTATTTGGGTATATCGTTTGACAAACACTACGCAAGTGAAGTTGTGAACAGGGGCCTAGGGCTTTTGGGACTGTGCACATTTCTTATTCATCGTCCTGACTGCAATCTCGCCGGTGTCTTTCGACCCCTCCGGACGGCAGTGAGAAAGGAGATACAATCGACCAATCAGGTACGTTCCTCCTTCCCTCTGGATCATCTCATTTCTCCTTTCTTCTCTCCCTCTCGATCTCCGATCGACTGTCGCCGCCGCCTCCATCTTTCAGTTTCTGGTACCTGACTCCTATCCCACCCCACACCCACACCCGTGCCGACTCGTGTCGACGCGGGTAGTTCACCCAAAAGTGCTGAGTTCGTGCAACACAGATCAGCTCCCGATCAAATATTTTACAGGTATTTATAATCGGTACTGATAGTCTATCTAATGGCAGGAGGAAGATGAAACTCATTCAGGGAGCATTGAGTTATTTGACTGTTGGTTTGTCGAACCAAGTTCAGCGGCAAATGATGATAAGAACTTTGTGTACAGGTTTTTGTTTTTGTTTTTTAAAATAATATTAATATCTATGATAAACTGTTAGAACTTTTTATATGCTTACAAGGGTGTTGATTGATGAATATAACATGGTTTCAGCTTCATGCATATTTATATTAGGGAAAATGGGAATAGGCTGCAGTCTATTCTTTAAGTTTAGGCTGTAGTAATTCCTTTTGTATTTTGCAATGTTTTGGGAAATTTAACCGGACGGATGAAAACGCAAAATTTCTTAAGTTTTTATGACGTGGATTGTAGTAGTTTTTATAATGATGCAAGGTTAAACAATTTTTCCTGAGTCATAATTTTATGAAAACTACTCTATGAATCACAAAAATTATGAAAATTTGCACTTCTTCATGTTTTTGAATGATCTATCCATCCATAAGGCTGGATTTCTTAAAAATATTACAACAAAAAAATGTAAATCATATATTTCAAAAATAGGCTACAACCATTGTCCCATTTCCCCCTTATATTAACATCTAATAATCTTCTTGATTGGCAAGGTAAGTAACCATTGATTTAATCACGTTTCAAGTTTACTTTGCCGAAGTTTTAATATCTTATTCTAAGTTAAGGGGAAAAAAGTTTCAATCAAACCATTTAGTCAAATTAATTGGATATCCATTAATTTATTATTATCTTGAAGCACCTAGATTTTTTATATCCTTAAAAGATTAATTACATGGCATATAACAAGAAGATGCCAAGTCATTGTTTCCTCCTCCATCTTCACCCGTTGCCATCTCTTGGATTATGATCCTCTCCTCTACTACCTCTCCTTAAGCATGTCAACCAATTCCAACTTCATTGGGACCACAATAGGTGATTAACATAAGTAGGTTATGTAATTGCAAGAGGGTCATATGTATGGAAGAACATATCTATGACAAAAAAATGTCCATAGAGGCAAATTCGATTTTTATGAATGAATGAGATACAACAAGTTGGAGAAATAAGGAACAAACTAAACTATGATGCGATCTATGTACGATGCAATAGGTATGTGTTATTTTTGATGGACCAAATTTGGAGATGATGAATGTTAAGAAAACTACGGTTCATCTTTAGGTTGTAAAAAGATGATTTGCATTTGATCCTTGAAACTCAAACAAAATGTAATGAGTTTTTTTTTCTTCATTTTAAAACCAATCCATTGTTACCCACTTATCCCACTCAGTTTTGTTATATTTATGGACACTTCATTGCCACGTTATTTCTTCATATAATTCTTGACTTGTAGGGAAAAAATAGATTCTTCCTCGATCCGATAATGTTCGCAACACTTTTCACGGATAGTAAGAATTTGATTTTGACTTTTTGAAGAATGTCTACAATAACTTTATATTATTTAAACGAAATCTTGTGTATGAGAAATTTCAAGGGGACAAAAGTGAGAAGGAACTTGAGAGGAAAAAGATAGAGAAAGAGTAGGAAAGAGGAAGTTATAATGTCAGGAATTATGTCTCAAATTCCTAGTTGGATTTGGATCATGGTTGTTATGGCGGTAACCAGACTGCCTGGACACCTAGGCGATAAGATGCCTACCATGGCTTCCACATGGAGATAAGTCATTGGTAATATATATTGTACAACGTACGTATAAAAATTATATCATTACATACTAAAATAAAAGAAGACATGAAAATATACTTTTTTAAATTAAGAAAATTAAATCATACAAAAAATTAGCACAATTAGATATTTATTATATTTAATATGATAATCTATATAATATAAATCATGTATTATAAATAAATATAATATAAAGTTACGTGTTTGTTCTTTAAATGTAATATAGTTTAATATACTATTAATTGGCTACTTACAAATGGTGGTTGCGCCATCAAATAGGGCTTCTCTTGCTTACTTGTATGTGCGTGGTTATTGGTGAAAAAGCAATATGAAGGGAAAATATACATAGGAAACCATGGTTATATAGATACTCAAGGAGATTCTTTAGGGCGTGCACTAAACAGTGCCAGGACGCCTAGGCGACGCCTTGATAACAATGATTTGGATGTAGGTGCTTCTACTAGGAGTTGGTTTTTTCTTCTAGTGCGTTTTCTATCCTATATTGGATCGGATGTTTTTTACCTTATATTGGATTGAATGTTTTCTAGGGTGTCTCTTTGTGAGGAGCAGTATGTATCTCTTTATAGAGTGTATCCCATGGAATTTGTGAGATTATTGCTTGTCTTGTGTGTGAGATGGTGCATGTGAGATTGGGTGAGCTTGATGGTTCCATCTTGTAATACTTATGAAATGGGAATGTTGCAGACGATGAGGGAATGTTGCAACAATGGGGAACTACCTATAAAGGAAAACATTCCAATAATCTCAAATGGAGATGTTGACAGGATTTCTCCCATTAATCACTTTTTAAAACTTTGACGTGTTAAAATAGAAGATGATTAGGGTAAACCAAAGAAAACGCCCAACATGAATGGGTAATTTCTAGTTTTTCCTAGAACGTTTCCTTTAATTTTGATCTCATTGAGAAAAATTCCTTGTTTGTAGTATATTAAGCAATAATGAATAAATGGCTTATGTGTGTTCAGTTATTTATTGCTTTATTCAGAAGTTAAATGCAAACCTGTTCCTAAGTACCTGGAGAAGTTGAAAGAGATTACACTTTCAATGAGATAAGGCCCCATAATTCACCCTTAAGGATGATGATAGTAATAATAAAGAACAAATAATGTAGTCCCTTGGTTAACCAAGATCCACGTTAACGAGAAAGAGAGAGAGTTGATTGGACAGACGTGTGGCTACAACAATTGGGAAATCAACAAAGGTTTAAAGCTCAATATTCCAGATTATTATGGAGATCACAATGTTGGTGTTTTCCGTGATTGGCTGCATAGCTTGGAGAGTTTCTTCAGATGGCATAATATAACATGAATGAAGCTCGAAAAATTTACTTTGTTGAAGCCAAGCTTAGAGGAACCGCTCGTGTTTGGTGGAAAAAGGAAGAAGTAAATTTTCGTAGAGTCGGAAGAGGTATATACAAACCTGGGCAGAGATGAAGGTTGTCGTGGAACAACACTTTCTTCCAACCAACTACAAGCAACATGATCATATCCAGTTAGTATGGTGCAAGGAAGTCTATCCGTCAGATAATATAGCATTAAGTTCTATCACCTTTGCTCTCGTTGTGAATATGATAACAAAGATGTTCTTGTTGCTATGTATAGAAAAAGTTTGAACCCTAAGATATTGATTGAGATTTTTGAAAATATATGTATCTCGTTGAGTGATATTGTTCAAGCTGCCTATCAATGGAGGAAGAATTGCCCGGCAAAATTGTTAATAAGCCTTTCATGCTAAATTACAATAAAAGAGAGAATGAATTGTCCACCCACACTAACGACATTGTTGAGAAATCCCAGAATGGTTCTTCTTATAGCAACAACAATCCTAATGTTGGTTCATCTCAAAATAACCTTGGTATGTCTCCATATAACAACCGTAGGCTCATCAACTTTTACTCGTTGCTCTTCTAGTTCCAACTATCAAGGTTGCTCTTCATCTAGTCAGAATTTCAACAAGTTCAACAATTTCAACAAGTCTCAAACGGAAATTACTTGTGGAACTTCTGGTGGTGGTGGTGGACAATTTTCAGCTCATTGTCGAAACAATAAATCAGTGACTTGTTGAAAAGGTAGTTGCTTCTGGATCTCAACGTGAAGAGGTAGTATGTTTGAAAGCTGAAACGGAATATACTCACGAAAATAGTTACAACGAATGTGATGATCAACGTTGTCTAATTGTTCATCCGATTTTCACTACTCGTTAAGATGTAGAGAAAGAAGATTGGCGAAGGAATTGTCTTTTCCAAACTTGAGTTCGTTGCAATGGATGCTTATGTAGTTTGATTATTGACTCTGGAAGTTGCACAAATGTTGTTTTGGAAGATTCTGTTCGCAAGCTTGGGTTGACGACAAAACCTCATCCACAGTCGAATAAAGTTGCGTGGGTAAACAACACCAATCTCAAAGTTCATGAGAAGTGTTCAATGACTTACTCCATTGAGTGATTGGTTGTTACAGTTGAGTGTGATGTTTTGCTTGCAAAAGTTCACAAAAGTTTGTCATATATGGCTAGGACGAACATGGCTTTTTGATCGAAAGGTGCGACATTGTGAATACAACACCACAATCATTCAAGCGTAGTGGTTATGAGATGAAGTTTATGCCTGCTAGAGATCAAACTCCCGTGAAATTGAAGCATGTGGCAGGATCATTGCTTCTCAAGAGAATTCCTAATGAAGATGGTATCCTTGGCCCCTGTTCTAACTCGAGGACAAGTTGTTCTTTTCAGCGGGGGAGAACTCATGTAGGACGAGTCTGAAGAACTCGTCCAACTTCATTGGATCAATATTATTTTTGGCTTAATAGGATTTATAATAGTAATAAACCCAAATACTAGATAATTCTAGAATTGTTTATTCGTTAAGGTCATTATTAATGAATAGGATTCTATTTTCTTATTTAATTAGGAGTGTCTTGCTCATTAAGTTTTAGGTTTTGAGTCAAACATATTAAGGGATGTAATCTTTATTTTTATGCATCTATGAATTAACACTTTATTATTATTATTGAAGCTTTGTGCTTGAATATCTCTCCCAATCTTCTTCCACATTTTTCAACCTCAATTCTAACCCTACCCGGTTCCCCAGTTATGATGGTTGTGATTGATTATTGTAGGAGTTTACTTGTTATCTAGGATTCCAGGTTACACGTTCCCATTTGGCTCTTGATACATAAGTACTGCTGAACTTTTTCTCATATCTTGCTTCACAGGTTCAAGAATTGAAGTATCTCAGTGTGCTGAAGCCTTTGAGCAACGGATATTTGGTGATCCCACTGAAAATAATCCAGATTCTCTGTCCTTTGAAAAGCTTAATAGGGCTGAGAATGCTTTTGAAGGATTTGATTTTGGTTCCAGATACAACTCTGGAAACAGATCCAAAACCTTTGATGGTTTAGATGAGAGTTTCAATACCTTGTCAGATGGAATGGATGGGAAGTTAAAGAAAGCTGCCTCTTATTTTGAAGTCGATGAGGATGAAGTAGAAGATGAAAATTACACTTACAGACCAGACGTGAATATTCATTGGGGAGGGACTTATGAAACTAAGGTATGAACTGTGAACTGATCTCACTGAGATATATCTACCTTTGGTGGTTAACACTACCAATTCTAAAATTTCTGCAACACATTTGAACTTGACTATGAGTTATTATAAAGTATTTACGTAAATTTGTCTTGAGCACTTTTATCTATTAATTTCTTTAATCTATTTCATTTGCAATTTCTTCTCCAACCATTATTATCTTAGCCCAAAAATTGCTTCAAACTATGTTCATGTAGCATTTTTAAGATACTGTTTAGAAAATTAAAGATGGTTAGTTGATTTATATTTTTTTGGGTAAGAATGGCTGCCTAAATGGCTAAATGTACAGTGTATAATTTTGAAATATAATGTAAAAGAAATGTTTTTAAAGTACTCTTATCTGTACATGTGCCTTATTCTGGCTTTTATCATCGAACAATTTTGGTAGTTTATATTTTGTTCATAAGTTGTTTATGATTACACTCTTATTTTACCTGCTGCTTCTTATGTAGGATGCACCCGCGTTCTTTTCATCTTCATTTTGTGTGGCTCCATGCAGGATCTGGATCTAAGAAGACCAGGGGTATGGAAGCCTGCTAAAAGGGATGAATTCAAAGTATCAACAGAGGAAGTTTTGAGAAAAGCTGATTTCAGAGTAAGCTCTCTGTCATTCATCTTCAAAGTGATTTATGTCCTATTTTCATTTTCACATCTTCACATTACCCCTTTTTTTAACATTTTGGTAACGTAATTGCCTAGTTGGATAATTGTACCTTTTATTCATGTCCACTGAAACTCAGGTGAAATTGCTCATCATCACATATTGCTTGTGTGTCTTTTTATCTAGCAAGAAGATAAAAGATGATATATATGCCGAATCTTGAAATTCGGGTCTCATCGCAGTATAGAACTTTCAGCCTGTTTATCATGATTCTAAGAAAATTTGTACTTTGATCCCAAACTTAACACATGATGGTTTCCTCAATCTTTCATTTTTCATGTTATTTATGGTTTAGATGATACTCTCTCCGTCCTCGAAAAGTAAATCTCACATAAATTAATATGCCGCTGTAGTAACTAAGACCCTTTTAAGTACAGATGTAGTGTTACATTTGATATATTTTGAAAGTTGATGCCAACTATTACTCCCTCTGTCCAGTTAATTTGATTGTGTGTCCTCATTTGAATGACATTATCACCTCTCTTTCACGGATATTTTTGGAGCACTCTAATACTGCAATTGGTTACCATTGGTTTATTCAGAATGGAATGGACTATTGAGGTTGTTTGTCATCCTTGCACAATAGTAATTCCTTATCTCATTCCATTCAAAAAGATCTGCGACTTTCCTTCCCAAAATGGGTTACTTGATTACTCATTTCCAGTAAAACCAAACTATTGTACACACTCCTCCAGTCCAGCTCCCTCAGGTTTTCTCATCCCTCCGTTCCACCTCTTCTTTTTTTTTCTTATCCATCCATTCCATCAAGGAATGGTAATCAAATGCACCATAAGATACTTACATCTTCAAAAATTGTTGCTGTTATATGACTTTTATATGTTGTTTTGCATGGTTGCAACTTGAACTAACTTCTACAAATGTCATGAACAGAATGTGAGATTCCTTGCCAACTTTATAACAGATGCTGGAGTCATCATCAAGAGGAGCAAGGTAATGGAATGAATTATCCTTTCAGGTCGTCAGTAATTACTGTTAAATTGATAAGGGAAAACTTAATTTCCTCTTTTGTTACGTAGACAAAAATTAGTGCCAAGGCCCAGCGAAAGGTGGCTAGGGAAATCAAAACAGCCCGAGCATTTGGCCTGATGCCTTTCACCACAATGGGGACAAAGCACTTTGCATTTGGCAGGACAATGGAGAAGCTTGACGAGGATTATGAATTTGAGACATATCATGGTAAATATGATTTTGTCGACGATGAAACGAGTCGTGGTCCTCTTTGAAGCCTCCTACAATGTATACAATTTTTGGTATTCTCTTTAATGCCATGTTGGTTCAAGAGTTCATTTATTGTGATAAAGCCTGTCACAGAGCAACTTACTAGACTTAGTGTGAAGTTGCTTTCCATCAATTCTTAATTTTGATAGACTTGGCAAATACTTAGGTTTACTTCTAAGTTGTTTTCTAACGGTATGGTGATCCATTCCATACTCGTATGTACTGTTTGCTCTTAATTCAGTTATTTTTAGTTGATTTAATTATTATAATATTATAATTTATAACAAAAATTTTGATCCCAACATAATTTGCATATCAATTTTTTATCAATTACATCAATTTTAAAGTCTAAAATATCGTCGTTAGACTCAAAAAATTAAAATTTATATCTTATTTTTGGAACAATAGTAGAAGTGGTGTCAATTTTCGATACGATAATCAAATACGAATATGACACGACTTAGGAAGATTTAGATCATAAACAGGTCAATCTATTTAAGACACGATTAAAATAATCGGTTTGTGAGTTAACCTGCCAAAATTTATTTGTGACCTATTTAATTCAATTATCAAAATAAGAATATTTAAACATTTTATTAAAGTAATTATGTTATATTTTTATTGTTTCTTTTAAATTAACTAATTAAGTAAACATTATAAACTTTGAATTAAATTAAATATCATCAATTAATTATTAATTAGTATATATGAATTTGTGAATCATGTTTACCAAGTATATATTGACTTAATAAGTCATATATACTTAAATCTCTTATTTATCATTCTAAAAAGTCTAAACTCACTTTATAATATTAGTTATTGGTTAATGTATATGAAATAATAGTTTTTTTTCTACATATACATTAAGTTAATATATATATATATATATATATATATATATATATATATATTAAACATATAAGATGAGTTTATATTGTAATTAAGACTAACTTATATAATTTTCAATGAATAAAAATATACTAATATAATAATAACTAATAATTATATATATAACCGAGTTATTCGGGTTATCTAGTTTATTCGGATTATCAGGTTGTATTTGTAAAATTAAATTTAAATTAACCATGTTATTTGTATCATGGCGTGTTACTCATTTAAAAGTCGTGTCGTATTATTTTGACTCATTTATTAATCGTGTCGTGTTATACTTAAATGTGTCGTTACAATTAATCGACTCGACACGAAAATAACCTACCAACCCATTTTAACCCTAAATGATAGTATGTAGATGTTTATGCCTAATTTTGAGTTCACTGTCTTGATGTAGAGTTGAAGTCCTTTGCTGAAATACGTTGCTGAACGGTGATTCTTAATACAATGGTTAAGAATCCATTTAATTTCTTTTACGCTAAAACTACAAGAACCGATCGTTTTACGTCATTAATTTATGAACCGATAAAAGTAACAAAAGACCGTGTTTGGATTCTGTGATTAAAATCTGAGACTAAAATAAGAAGAAGAATAAATTTGATAACAGTTGTTAAAGAAAATCATAAAGTATTATGATCCATATGAATCATGGTGATGTGATTGAATGAACAATTTTTAAATATAATTTTTTTTGCTATATATGGAGGTAATTGTTTAGAATTCTCACACACTCATCTATCAATTATTTTTTACTAACTTAAAAGATTTAAAATTTAGATTTCACTCACATTTATTCATAAACTATTTTTTATTAGTCTGCAAAATTCGAAACTCAGATTTCACTCACACACTTATCTATCAACTATTTATTATTAGCCCGCAACACTGTATTCACAGACTCATCCATCAACTATTTGTTATTACCTTGCAAGGTTTGAAATTCAGACTCACAAAGTTCGAAACTCGAATTTCATTCACACACTCATACATCAACTATTTGTTATTACCCTGCAAGATCCGAAATTCAGACCTACAAGATTTGAAATCCAGATTTCACTCACACGCACTCATTTATCAACTATTTATTATTAACTTGCAAGACTTCACTCACACGCTCATCCATCATCTATCAACTATTTATTATTAGCCTACAAAATTTCATTCACACACTCATTCATCAACTATTTGTTAGCTTGCAAGGCTTCACTCAAACACTCATCCATCAATTATTTGTTAGCCTGCAAGATTTCACTCACACACTCATCCATCAATTATTTTTTATTAGATTGCAATGTTTGAAATTCAGACCTCAATTCTCATCCATCAATTGCAAGGTTTGAAATTTGTTATCCTACAAGACTTCACCCATCAACTATTTTTTATTAGCCTGTAGTGTATTACGATGTTCAAAATCCAAACCTCAATTCTCATCTATAAATTGCAAGGTTCGAAATCTAAACCTCAATTCTCATCCATCAACTATTTTTTATTAGCCTACAAGATCAACTACTTAGATTTCACTCTTACACTCATCTATCAACTATTCTATTAACTATTGTATTACACCAATCCAAATACATGGTAATAATAGACTTGTTACTCCGATTTAAACACTGTTAGGTTTTAGAACATTTGATGATGATTGTCTTTATATTACTTAGAGTACAAATGTATAGAGAGTGTTAATTAGTAACACTGAAGTTTTGTAGCCAGTAGTTATCTCTTTGTTTGTAATTCATTTATTCTTTGTAAAGAGATACGATTATTTTTATTTGTAATTAACTGCTGGAATGGAGTATCAAAGCTTCAAGAAGTCAAGTTGTGTATTTGATCTGTTAGAGTTTGCAAAAACGCTTATCGGAGACTAGAAGAACTGGTCAGAGACTAAAATGTTTTAACTGTCAGAGACTAGTTTTTCTATCGGAGACTAAAAGCTTACGTCATCAGAGATTAAAGAAAAAGGAATCAGAGACTAAGCTGACGTCATCGGAGACTAAGCCTTAATGTGTCAGAAACTAAATAACACTATCGGAGACTACACAAGCTGACATCATCAAGAAAAAGTCATCAGGGACTAAACGTACCAGGGACTAAAAGAGTCATCAGGGACTAAACGTACCAGGGACTAAAAGAGTCATCATGGACTAATTGTACCAGAGACTAAAAGATACGTCAGGGACTAAAGTCGTCGGAGACTAAAAGAAGTATCAGAGACTAATTGTGAATTAATCTCTGAAAGATACAGAGTTCGAATTGAAAAAGGAATGTCTTCCACGTAAAGTAAAATATTATTGAAGACGTAGCTGGTAAGGAAACTCACCAGATATCTTTACCTAATCAAAAAGGAAAGATTGTATTTGATTCGAATGAGGAAACTGAATTTTATTCAGAATAGGAACTGAGTTAAGAGTAATTCAGTTGTCATAGAAGCTGTAATTAGTTACAGAGAGTAATTTGAGAAGTTGTATAGGTTTTTCATAGTTTTGTATCTTTTCCTATACAGAATAGAAAAGAAGCTGACAATTACATTATTGTGATTGTTAGGATTTGTATTCAATTGTAAATCAATAAATCAATTGTTTATAAATAGATTTGTGTTCTTGTTCTTTTTATTCCGCAAGAAAAATTTAGTTTCTTAAAGAACAAGTAATCGAAGAATTTTCAAAGAACTTGTATTCAACTCCCCTTCTACAAGTTCTTGTCATCTCACTGAAAAAACAAGCACAACATAACAAACTTGTTAAATACTGTGTATGATATCCCTCTGAATCGAAGAAAAGTACTCAGAAGATTATTAAATCTGATTTTAGGAAGAAACGGAAAGAAAATGATAGAAGATCTCTAGGTTCTCTATCATTTTTCTTTGTCACTAAAGTTTTCAGGATAGTCAGGAAAACATTGATTGAAAAAACACGTGACCAGAAAAGTTACATTTGTACCGTTTTAATTAATATAATATTATTATTTTCACAAATTTATTATCATAATAATCTTATCTTATCAATCAATTGAAAATTAGAAACAAATTTCTCTTAAAAGAATTATTACTTGTATATGTAAATCTTAATTAATATGCAAATCTAATATTTGCAAAAAGTTCTCTCTTGTGTGGAATGGAGAGCATCATCTAACTTAAGTGTGTTTTTTTTCCTTCGGAGAAAGTATCATGTAATTTAAGTTCGATTCTTTCCATTTTACAACCCAAAAGAAAAGTTTATAAAATTATTATTATATTATCTCCAATTAATGAGGGACTTTTCAATAATTTCTTTTCTATTTAAAACTCAAATTTCTTTTCCATTTGATACCGAGTTAATAACGACTAAGAATCAATAACAACTCTACATCTTTGAAGTAAGAAAATTTTATATAAATGATAGACGGTGATTACAAACTTTTTACTAAAAAGCTATTCAAAATTCGCATATCCGTTTTCATTAAAAGTTAAGTTTTAAATCATTAAAATTTGTAACTTATTTCAAACAGTACCTATATATTTTTAGACACAAAAACTAAACCTCACCGAGTCACTTCTTATTCAAGTCATTTTTTAAATCGACTACAAATTTTACTAAGTTAATTTAGAAATTATAACCTTTAAACTAGTTGGAACTTCTAAATCAATTGCCGCTATTGTTTAACCATTTTTTCCTAGAAACACAGAATTTTTTTATTTTATTTTATTTTTTTTATCAAAATCATGAAACGATTGATAGTATAAGCATGCACTATGTTGCTACTTCTATTGCTGAACAAAAAACAACATAAAACATCAGTTGGGACACTCTCTTTTAATATCTTGAATATAAGAATAATTTCCCTTTAAATAAAGTTACCTTAACTAATACACTAAAGCGAATAAATTACAATTTATTTTATATTTATATATTAACAAACTTTGTTACTCATGCCAAACATATGTTTTATTTTTTATAGTTATATATTTGTGTAATCAAATTTTAAAAATTAAACTATTTTTATATTTGTTTATATTTTATGAGTATTCATAATCATTATTTGAGTTATATTTAATAAAAAAAATTGTAATAAAAAGTCAAAAAACTTGACAACTCTATTGATTTTATTACATAAGAATTGTAGTTTATTATAAATTAAATTTTAATTTGAAAAATGATAAGACATGTTAAACCAAATTAAAATAAAATTGGAGAATTTTTAAGGATAAAATCTAATTTTGGTCTAACTCGTATAAAATCTAAATTTAGCGTAACTCGTACATGATCAGGTTTATTGAATGTTGAACCGAGTTAAAATTACAATGAAGTTAATTTTAACACCTATTTAGAAAGTTTTTGATAAAATATTTGTTCAGTTTATATATATATATATATATATATATATATATATATATATATATCTCGACTGCCAAGCAAGTTCAACCGCTTTGAATTTTGTTTTTATAGGCATTCCATTGCTCACACGATACTTAATATGAAAGAAAAAGCCATAAAGGCCAAATTTTACTATGAAAAAAATTGACTAGTTGAAGTTGAAAATACTCCTTATTCTAAAACAAGGGAAGAGTGAAAATATTAATGACAAAACCTATAAAAATACTATTATAAAAATACTATTCATGTGATTATGTTTTCTACAATTCACCACTCACGTTATTTATGATTTCGGTTAAATATGACTAACAGAGATACTTATTTGACATTCAATATCTAACGTGACAACTTGACACAGTTGATTGGGTGTGAGTTTATACACATACCTTGCACATGAGCCATTCTTCTTCTTCGTAATAGTAACTAGGTTCTTCTTCTTCTCTACAAAAAGATCAAATTAAATAATGTGAGTGATAAAATTTGGGGACTTTAATATCTTTGAACTTCAAATCATCATCCGACACTGCTCAACTCGTCGATCAGCTTCAAGGCACAACAGAAGGAGTTCAATGACAAAAATCCATCTGCATACCTCTATGATACCCTTTTGCTGGGATTCATGGTATAATTATTCATTCTTATTGCATGTCATCGGCTTCATTTTCAATACTTAAACCAGAATATTTCTTTATCAGCAGGTTAAATTTTTTCGGCTATGTTAAACTAATTTTTTTAAGACTTCAATTTGTGGTTTACTTGGTCTCCCTCGTTCCAGTGCGGTCCTCTCACAATCACCAATGCATACCAGGAGTCTTGCAGTCCCCAGGAGACAGGTGGATCGAGTCTTCATCTTCAGAATATTCTCCGTTGTCTATAAAACCAGAGTATCTAAATATTTTCAATCAATCTGTTGATCCATGATATGCAGTTGATAGGAAAGAAAATGCAGGCAAGCAACTCAGAATGCATGCGGTGTTCATTGAGATGGACAGTTCTGAAGATGTATGTAGGCCATTTATGTAATTTTGAATTCTGTTGCTGCATACCCATGTGGTTATCATTTCACATTTATTTATCTTATGAAAGCTATGTTGTTAATATTGTAGACTACTTATGTTGATAAAGAGTTAGAAAACTTGAAGGATGCAATTATGAATCGTGCAGATGGAGGAAATGCTAAAGGAAAATTTGATTCAGCGAAGCACATTGAAGCACTTGCCTGTCCGAGTTAATGAGTAAAGAGTCTATAAACTCCCGCCCAATCCACGTCACATTTTTCTTTTTCTTTTTTAATTGCCACGTTGGATATAGATTGACGGTATCAAGAGAGATCCAATGAAGGAAATCAACAGAATAGTTGGACTTTAACGGTATCAAGAGAGATCCAATGAAGGAACGAGTCATTCAATTTACATCGGTCCAATGACTTTGACGCCATTCCATCTCCATTATATTTTATCTTATTTTTTTAGTCTTTCCTTACATTATTGCTCCACCAATTTTTCGTTATCCCTCATATTTCATTCATGCATTCCAAACGCACCATAATATCTCATCAGAATTATTGAAAACCCCACGGATTCCATTCAGTCCCCAAGAGCCTTTGTTGATCTGTCATCGTAGAGGAGCAACCACATGAAGCCCCATCACCATTGAATGCGTCCTTCGATCACAACCTGAGACAAATATTTACTTTTGTTAATTCATTTTAAGCCATAAAAAGTTTGCCATTAATAACTTGCTCGCTATGAGAAAATACACAAAACAAGAAATAAATTTGCACAACTGGGGAATGTATAGATTAGTTGCAAGGTTATTAAGGGAGGTGAGGAACCTAGCAATTGTGGATTTGACAGATCAACAAGGGAACCTGACCGCATACACTTAGAGATTTGACAAGGAACAGTTTCCGAGTGACAAACCTCGATTTGGTGTGCTTAGTAGATTACTTAGGTTGTGACAAGTAGCAAAACTGACACATTTTATCTGGCTGCTTTATACCTAACGATTACATTAGTCTATGTTTTTGTTAGGAGCATATATAGTTGGTTATAGAAGAATTAGATTTTGCAGGATTGTTGAATGTTTTATTTTCTCTGTACAGATGAATTATAATCGGGATTCGGGATTATGGTCCATGATAATCTATCTACCTACTACTTTCTAGGGACCGTTTACTCCTTTATAGTTGCTAACCAGTGTGTGTGTGTGTTTTCTTTTTGATTTTTATATTAGGGATTAGGGATAACCATTGCCCTTCTCTGCCACATTAAACTAGCTTCTTAGTCACCATATCTCATTCACCTTCCGCTCCAATAAAAAATTTCCTACACTTTTAGCCCATCAAGCAGCAGTTCACAGTTTTACTCCAATTTACATAATACAATCGATTGATAATGAAAGGTTAATGGGTCCAAACCATCTAACTGCATTTATACAGTGCTGTGAATATGGCAGGCAAACAAACATAGGATTAAATTCTTTAAAGGACTAGTAGTTTGATCCAAATAATAGTCCCATGAAACATGGCCCCAGTATTCCCTAGCTCTTTAATGTTAGTTTCCCTATTCAAATAACTGTGAAGCCCAGGTGAACAAAGATTTGCATCAGGTAAGTTGCACTTTTCACTCAGAGTGCGTTCAGCTAACATGCATATTGTACACATGTAACACATCAACTAAAAACATTACTATTGCTGGGAGGAAAGGATGAACTATCGCCAGTCTAACCCAGGATTTTCTGTTACCATATAGAACATACATCATTGAATTCCACTATTCTGAACATGACATTCTTTTTGTACAAGTTACTTATGTCATGATGCTAGGACCTAGATAACTAAGCTTCTAAAAGATGCAAGCCTATCAACTTTGATTTACAAGAAACTAGAAAAAGATTGCACCAAAATTACTAAGAATGTGAAGGGAAGTGTCGCGAACCGATTAAGTTTAGAATAAAGTTACTACTACCTTTTTGATAAAGAAAGTATCATTACCCATAGCAAAACTTACGATAAGCACAAAGAATTATTGCACTTTTAACAGATACAAACTAAGAATTATTGCACTTCATTCAATGTCTCGATATAGAAAAAATGCGTTGTAAAATTTTTATATGTTACTTCCTCTGTCCCAAATTCTTTGACCTATTTAAACTCTAAAATTAAATTTTGACTCATTCTCATTTGAAATTGTAAAAAAGTTGATTTTGTAATTATAAGTACTTTATTTTCAGTTGAAACATTCATAATTTTACAAAATGATCCATTGTAAAACATTCATAATTTTATACTTCATATTAACTAGAGTACTTACTACATTTACTAGAGACAACATTGGTATTTCTATAAAAAGTATATGCATACATATTTATTTTAAAAATGAGTAAAACTGACTTTTAAATGTCAAAATAGGTCATCTAGTTTGAAACTAAGGGAGCATGTGTTATTCATATAGGTTCAGTATATGTTTGTAAACACTTACACTCCTCCTAAATCTGTTCAAACTTGAGCAAACTTGGATCACACATGCTTAGGTAGCAACTTACCATTGATCCCTTTGTGGCATGTTCATTCTGTATAGAAACTATACAAAGAAAGCTATAGAACACTAAATCGCCAATTATAATTTCAACAACTTAGCATAAGGGTCAATACCAAACAAGCACTCATAAGGAATCTTCACTGTTACTCCTACATTGCTTGTCCCGAGTACTTCATATTTAATGATCCTTTAATACTATAGAGATAATTAACATTATATATAGTAAGACATGCATACCAAGGGAGCTTGAAGGTGTTGTTCCACCATCCTTGTTTGCAGCAGTTCTGGATTATCTTGTCCAACCTTGCAATGATCTCCGAAAAAGTAGGCCTCAATTCGTATTGTGGATTCCAACATTCTTCAATCAATCTATGTGTTGAAAAGATGATATCATCATGAGACCATGAATACGTGACTGATGACTCAATTAGCAAACAAACAGCACAAAACAATTCATGCAGGAAGCTTGGCCTGCCAAGAAAACAAAAACGACTACATAGAGATTGAAGAATGGTCTGTGATTTTGAGACATGGTTACTAATATATGGCAGGCTACTATCACCAGAGTGAAGCCTCAGTCGGATTGTCACGAATTCCATTAGTTGCATATGACTATTAGTCCTACATGTTTTATGGGAAACGTTGATATGGTCTTTGGCTTCCTAGCAATTAGCTTTCAGGTACAAACTCCTTAAGATCATAACATTTTTTTTTTCAGAAAATCAACACTACTCAGATTAGGTGCTGTATGCAACTAGGTCAAACTTAATAATTCCTTTGACCGTAGCTGATACAACTATCGGGATTGCCTTTAAAGCATAATGGTGGTGACTTTGTAGATATGTTTCATAAAGGATCTCTATATTACTAATGCTGTATTTTTTATTTTATAAGCAAAGCCACCTCTCTTCTCTCCTAGATCTATGTGTCATATCAGTGTATATCAGTGTGTGTATGTGTGCGCGCACGTGCATTCAAGAACAACTTTTTCACTGCAGAGAAATATTAGCTAGCACCAGGAAATTTTGTTTTCAAGTATTTAATTACACCTTATTAGTTCAGGGGCTCCACCTCAAAAGATGCAAACTTCAGAAATGTAAAAAATTAGTTTCCCTATTTTCTTTCCAGGTAGAACCGGTTTCTTGATTCCATCGATGTAAGAAAAGATTTCAAAGTGCAGAACCAAAATGGTACTCAAATGAACCCTAGATCACATACATTTGCATTTTTTTAAGAATATTAAAGTTGTATGGTTGATTGAAATTTACATCTACATTCATAAACTTTGTTATAAATATAGAAGTGATGATAAGACACGAAAATTGTAATGATAAACATTAAAACTTATAACATGATAATAAAAAAATTATGCAAATGTAACTCTTTTTGTGGAATAAATTTCAATTTCAGATGTAACTAACTCTTTTGTAGTACGAAGGGAATAAATTAGAGTAGAAAAATATGAACTAAATAACAAATCAAATTTTGTAATAATAGCTTAATCAAATTAGGTAATATAAAGTATAATCATATTATTTAATAAAAAAGTATAACCAAATTTGGTAGTGACGTAGTGTAAAATATTGTGAAACCATGTGTAACCCAGTGACGGACCTTCTTAAATGTCAATGATGTGACTTCACAGCTCAAATTTCCTTTAATATTGCTTACCCTTTTAAGCAGTACTAATTTTGCAGAAGCTCAAGTGGTTGCTTTTTCTATTTTAACGTAGTGGTCAGGAGTTCGACCTCTTTGTTATGGAATTGTGCTAATATTTGGTAGCCAACTTTTCCATTCTGCATGATACATTCTCAGATTCATTAAATTATAGCAATCACCACCACCCCCCGTCTTCTCTTCTCTAGATCACTATATCATACGCTTACTTTCATAGGCAGACTTTGCAATGATTATCAGAATTAGACGTATTTTTAGGGCTGCGACTGAGTCGACTCAAGCTTAGTCAAGCTTAATTATCAAGCGAGTCGAGTCGATCATGTATTACTTAATGAATAAACAATTGTGTTCAATAACGACTCGTTTAAGCAATCAAGTCAAGTCGAGCTGAACACGAGGCGAACAGTATAAATCAGTTGATGAGTGAAGCCAAGCTAAATTGTTAAAGGAATAAGAAACCATGTTCGATCAACTCGTTTAAGAACTCGAGTTGAGTTTTAAACGAGTTGGGTGGAGCCGGACAAATAAGCAGCTTGGTTCGTTTAGAGCTTTACATATCTTATACAGTAAATTATAACATGATTAATGATTAAATTGGCCAGAAAACATAGAAGTCAAATATC
Organism: Centella asiatica; assembly: GCA_014636745.2. Taxonomy (NCBI): domain Eukaryota; kingdom Viridiplantae; phylum Streptophyta; class Magnoliopsida; order Apiales; family Apiaceae; genus Centella; species Centella asiatica. The sequence continues at coordinate 13,900,758 of CM025781.1, read as the reverse complement.
TTGAAGAACGATGGATATCATATTTAGGTTATGTACGCTAAGTTATATCTATAACTTTCGCTAGAAAAGATGATCCCACTCCAAATATATTTTGGGTCCGCCACCAGTGCAATCAAAACAAAAAACTGATTTTGTGCTTTTAAGTGGATACTAATTTTGTGATTTTGTCCATTATAAAACTGAACTTAATTAAGTGGTGAAAGCAGCTTGTCATCACTTCACACATTTTCAAATCAAACATGGCTTACTCTTTCAGATCTGGAGGATAAGACTTTGATTTTTGCTTAATTGTTGGTCTCTTTCCTTCCACGCACATCAATCTAGCGGCATCTTCGGGAGACTTGGATTGAAATGGTGGGACTCCCTCCATCATCTGAATTTTATCACAAATTAATGTGAGATACAGATCCATTATCTCATAGATATCTTTAACTTTATTAAATTCCTAGAGAAAATAGCAGAATTGTTTTACTTCAAAAAGGGAGAGAGAAACTGTAACAAATAAGTGCTAGAGGAAAATTACATCATCTCAATCAGGGTTAAAGCTTTCTATTAAAAAGAATGTAATTAAGCTTATATTTGATCAGGATAAGAAAGAGTGCATTTGTTAAAAGTTGACTAATGAATACCCAGAAAACCTGGTTAATATTATAAACTGAGCAGCCAACATCATTTGAACAAATAAATAAGACTGAAAAACACATATTTGCGGTAACAAATGGATACACAGATGAATTACCTCGTACAAGATAAGAGCAAAAGAGTAAACATCAACTCTTTTCTCAAATATTTCATCATTGTAAATCTCAGGGGCTAAGTATAAACCTACAACCACAAAAAGAGAAACAGCAGCATGAGCTCCATACTGAACAAGCAACTTGCCTTTTCTTTTCATGCACAATTTTACCTGTATTAAAGTTGACATATAATTACATTTGATCATTACAAAATCTTTGGAAATATTTCACAAATTTAAAAACTATAATATGCCTAAACCTACCAATTGAAGTAGCAAGTTACTGCACTAAATTGTGAAATTTCAGATATGATGAGTACTGAACCAGCCAAAAAGGGAATGTTTTACACACATGAAAAATTAAGTATTATATTTAATTTAGAGAGATATTTTAGCAACGGAAGAACTTAAGATGGTTCCTCTCATCCTTTTGTACATAAACTCAACCAAGTACTTCTAGCCTGGATAATGGCACGTAGCTAGTTCAAATCTGAGATATATTCTTTCAGGAATATATATAAACTTCTGGATATATATGAGATATGAAATGACACCGTCAAGGAAAGTGTATAAGTGGTACCTGAATGAGATACTGTTGCTACTTTATTCCTATATTGTGTCCGATTATTTGGATGAACTATTCATATATTTTTCCTTTTACAGTTCCAAGTATTATTCTTTTATGGCCTTAAGTACATAATTTTCTTCTGTTTCAAGCTTCTTGAAAGTTCTTCATGCTTTAATTTTCTTGGCTCCATATTACCTCCTATGACTATGTGGAGGAGTCACATGGTTCCCGAACTATCAACAGAATTCATTGGTCAAAAGTAATGCGAACTTCATCCAATCCCAAATTCATTCTACAAGACATATCTTGAATATCCATATTAGAATTTATGGTTATTGAGAAAGATTGTATTAAAAAAATACTAGCTTAAAATAAGTTTGCCCACAATTAATGTATGTTCATTTCTAATTACCTGTTCTCACTTTATTGTTTAATGTGTCATTTCAACTACTACAGCTTAGCTCCATCTGAAGCAATAGATTATCACTCCGATTTAGTGTGTGCAAAGACTTACTGGAACGATCAATGGCCTCAGGCTGCAATAATTTTGCTTTGTCTGGGGAAATTATTGACATCCTTAGTAAACCAAAACCTGCTACCTTCAATTGACCTCCACTATCCAGCAAAATATTTCTGGCACCTTACCAAAAGTTTGAATATTAGAACATTGCATCTTAAGAGCATAATTCAGTTAACAAATGGTCAAACATAAAAAATGACTACTGCATTTAGTTCCTTACTTTGGCTTTAAATCACAATGAATTACTGGGTCTGGTTTACATTCATGAAGATAATTCATGCCCCTGGTGAGAACAAATTTTCCGAGATCAAAATATATATAGGATAAAGACTTCTTGAATAAACGGTCAACAAATTATTAAAAATAATCATTACTATATGGTGAATCAGAGCCAAAAAAATAAAACTAAAGGCATGATATAAGAGCAGGATGAAGTATTGCAGAATCAGAAGTCGCAAAAATCTAGACTTGAAGTAATTAAACATTACTTGCCTAGCAATATCAAGAGAGAATTTGAGTGCTTTAGATAGAGAAAGACGCCCTTTCTTTTGAAGATACACTTTCAAGTCACCCTGAAAACCAACCAGCAGCCCATCATCATGAATTACTATCATGGTGTATATTATAATCATATATGAATTTCCAAGAGGGAATTCACCCTTTTTCAAGTTTTTAGGCTATGTAAGGCAAACTTTTAAATTTATTTATAGGAAATCTGGTGCCATAATACAGCCAAATGCTATCAGGCGAGAAAGAAAGGTAGTAGATACAAAACATAAAAATGCATAAAGAGGAGCAACAAGTGTACCACGATAATGAGAAATTTGTACCATGATATATGCACAGCTACCTATGCAGTTTCTATGTAACTATTCATATTCTGACACTTTTTTAGTTATATTAATCTAATGACAGCCACACAGGGACTTATAAGATCTAAGTTCATGGTATTTTGTATATTTTAAACTGTACAACTTGGTGGAGTACTCAGTAGACAAAAGTTTGTATTAGAAACATAGGTAATCTCCTGCTTTTTTGTTCCATTATTCCATCAATAACTTAGACAATTTTATTTGATTAAATATAATATTTCATACAGAATCTAGTAAATTATCTTAGTATTACATATTTATATCATACACAATATTCAGTATATTCTCATTATTTTGCAGTATTTAAATTTCTTTCAATTCTGTACCACAGAAATTTAAATGCCATCAGCGAGATTGATACAAAGAAATAGAGGGAGAGACACTTACTTTTGAATGATACTCTGCAACAATCATCATGGGTATATTCTGGGTCACAGCTCCAACAAACTGAATCACATTAGGATGTCTAACTTTTTCTAACAAAGTTAACTCATTTTTGAAAGCGTTTCTGCACATTACACGAAATAAAGTTGGTAAAATAAAAGGAAAATTAAAAGGTCCAATAAAATTTGCATAAAGAATTATTGAGATGGTTGTGTGCTCCACACACATAACATATCATGAAGCCTCCTGAGCTTTTGGAAGTGGAAAATGCAAAGTTGAACCGTTGGGAGAGGTCTAATAGCATAGAATTTTATTAGAACAACTAAACAAGACAAACTTATTAAGTAGATAAAGACTTCAGAGGGGAGGTTGCTGATCCATTTTTGAAGCCTTTATCTGTTTTAGGATATTTTGCAGAAAAAATAGTGAATGCTTGGACTGGTGCCCTGATGATAGGAGGAAATTTCATTTTGTGAGGATTCCTTCTGTAAACAGGACTGTTCAATTTCTACTGGAGCTATGCCTGACTTCTGAAGTTTACTGGATAATTGGCTCTTTGAATTTACCTCTTTAAGGCAGATTTTTTATATGGTCTACTCCAGGCTGGGAGGTGGGCTACTTATTCCCCTCCACAGGAAAAAAAATATTTCATTAGTGTCAACTGAAAAGCGCTGCTTCTTAAATTTTATAATCTAGTCCTCAAAAGAAGTTCAACTTCACACTACTTAATCGTGGGAGATGAACTGTAAAAGAATACTCCATTCAAGTCGGAAAAATGTGATTTGACTTACAATAATAGGTGACATGCATATGATTCCTTCATATCCTTAATATATATAATTAGGAATCTATTTGCAAAAGAAGCATAATTGTCTAAAATTCTGTTTGAGAAGTAGAAAAAACCCATTACTTCCAAGAAAAGATAATCACAGATGAGAGGAGAAAAGGTGAGCTACATACATGCATTCGGGATCTGAATAGCTATCCTTGTCAAGTATCTTCACAGAAACTTTTGTGCCATTCCATTTGGCAACTTGATACATTCCCTGCCAATAGACAAATCAATTTAGCTATGAAGTTAAATAGCTTTAACAAGGCCGTCTAAGCAATGCAATTTTAACTGGGTGTTAAGGGGTGTGGGTGTGGCAAGAAAGGATTAACATAAAATCATACCAATAGAACAATTCTAATGTACAAATATTCTTCATTTATTTTTTTATACCAACATTTAAATAGATTCGGAAACACAATAAATTTCACAATACATTTAAAAATTTACATGCTATTTTAGTCCAACCAGTGGTAATTCAGTAATTCATAGTAAATTGAATAAATAACCTGCTTGTAATATCCAAACAGCATGGTGAAATGAGAGACTGGATATGTCCATTATTTCTTTGACAAAAGTCACATTATTGACAAGCTCTTTTTAATTTCAATTGCAGGATTAGTAAATCTTTTAACATGTATCTTGATTTAAGTGACTTCCAAAAATATTAAATGAGTGTGAATGAGCATAAGAGAATATGTTGCAACCACAGCCATATCTCCATTAATAATTTAAGCCTCAAACGCTTTAATAAGTGCATTTGGTAATTCTCAGTCAGCAAATTAAAAGATGATGATGATAATAATAAGAGAGAGGCCTTTAAAGCTGCAACCATATAATTAACAAACAGAGCGACGTTCATGCCAATATACCAATTGAATCAAGTTATATAACACTTCCATACTCCAGCATGACTCCCTCAGTGAACCTAAATTAACTTTCCTAGGCCCGGTTTACTTGCAAACAATGTTTAATCAGCAAAAGAACATAAGAAATTAAATCTCAAGCAAGCACGGGCTTTAGTAAAACTTGTTATATGTGAAATAATTTTAATAACTAATTAAAAAATTACTAAATTGAACTAAAAAAGGAAAGGCATATATCAATAATTAATCTAAGGAAATTTCAACTGGAATTAAAGTTGTAAAGATGCATCACTAATTGATAAATTAAAGAAATTATGATATTTGAAATTGGTGTATAAGACATCCATCAGTAATCATTGATTACAAAATTCCTAAGTAAATTCTAAATTGTTTCTATTAGAACTGTATTTGAATTAGGAAAGAAAGAATTCTGTTCTTTCCTTTTCTTTTCTTTTTTTTAAATTATACTTATTAAATAAAGACAATACAAATGTGACCGAAAAACCATGGCAAACAATCTGTACTTTAATAATATAGTATAAATATGAAGAAGTCATCTCGAAAGACTAAAACAGAACATTATATTTGCTCAGGATGGCATAAAGCTGAAAAGGGCTGAACTTGCACATTTGAGGAATTTCAAAAGATATAAAGTAATGACAAAAAATCACTTTATTTTTGCTCAAGTACATCCATGAAATGCCTCGTAATGATTCCATTACTAGCTTATGGGGGCTAGTCCTGTAAGTTTATGGTATACGGACAATCTGGTGTGACTCTATGAGATGTGGTCATGGAATGTCATTCCCATTAGCCACAGAGATGGGCTTTACCTCCCTAACAGCTAGCTCATGATGATGGACGAATTAAAATACTGATAGGCATATGACAGTCTGGTGTTGCTAGAGTAAGATCACCATAATGAAGATAATGGTACAGGCTAAATTAATCTTTTTTTTAAAAAAAAAACTAGTAGCGTTACCAACTTATGAGGTAGCAGTGTTGAAACCGTCTTAGCCTCTACCTCTTCAACAGCTAGCTTTAGGATTGGATCCCAAAAGATTGTAACATGCATATATATTCTAGTCACTGAACATATCTAATGTTGACTACAATGATTTTTATTTTTATTTTTTTTGAAAACAGTGTTGACTATAATAAATGAATGCCAGAAGCCTGACTAAGATTGCACATGCATTAAACAAATAAAGATCTATTTTCACTATTGACTACCAATAGAACATTGGATACTAACAAAACAAAAGGGAATTGGTTCCAAATTAAGGAAAATTCAGTGTGAACGGTAGCAAAACAAAAGGGTTCAGTTCCAAAACGAGGAAGCTTCATAGTCATTCTATTCTTATATCCCACTTGCCAACAACTAAGAAAAACAGACCCACCTACACAATCACATTTGGAAATATAGATAAGCGGATATGCTGATTAACTGACAGACAGTTATCAAGATATATTTGTACATTTCTTTATGTTAGATGACAATTTTTTCCGAAAGCAGATATTTTTCTATATACGGTAAAAGAATGAAGGGATGTAGATCATGCCTTTGAGATACCATCACTTTTGCGAACCTGAAGCTCCAGTGGATTGAGCTCATACTCTGGGACTTCTCGCGGATGTGCAACTGACATTGGAGTCTTCCTGGTTTTCTAGAAACACAGCAAACACTTCCATGATTATCTTGAAAGCAGGATAATATCTTAACACTATAGAGGGAATCATTGCTCACATACAGGAGTTTTAGCTCCGCGTGCCTTCAAAATATTATAAACTTCGACATTGCCATAGTACTTGGCATCAGCTGCTGCCTGTTGCAATAAATGAAGATTTAGAAAGCACAGCGTTAAACGAGAAGCAACATAACTGATTAAAGGAATAAAATTTGTGGTGACTTTCGGGAGAACTATGAGAGCCAAAGGCAAATGTGGAAAAAACGTGTATTTTATTATAAGAAAACAAAAGATACACTTCCTCCCTTCCCAAAAAAAGAAATTATATTTAAAGTTTTGTGTTGCATATTTAATGGAGATCTATATCTACGAATCATAAGATTACTTTATGAAATTTGTTACAAACATTGTATCAAAGGTAATTTTCATGAAGAGTTTTACAAATAATAGCATTAAAACAAATAAAATTTTATTTTATGTAAATGTGACTTTTTTGTGAAACAAATTTTATTTTTGAATATAAAGTATATAAAAACAGTTCAGATTACCCTAAATTCAAAATTAAAAGCTTTTAAAGGAAAAGAGAACAGATAGATTATATTCTGATGTTTTTTTATATTTAGAGAAAGTAAAATTATATTTCATTCGTTGATGTGACCGTCCAAAAACAAAGAAAAACAAAGAAAGAAAAGAAGTGGATGCTGGCAAATAATTGATGAACATACCGTACTACCCCAACGATCACGAGCATCAATATTGGCCTTGCGAGTCAACAAGAGCTTGATCACATCCGTGTGTCCTTCGCAGGCAGCAATATGCAACGCGGTCCGTCCATCCAAATCAATGCTGTTGACATCAACCCCATCGTCAAGCAATTCCTGCACCCCATCCGCATCCCCTGTACACGCCAAAAACAACAATTGCATCGTCGAATCGAGGTTCTCGGGAACTGTGAGATCATCGTCCCCAGGGTTTCTCCGGATGGGATCGAGCGACGATTGCCTTCCGAAGCTAAACCTCAAGTTCTTAGAACGGGGATCCAGAGAATTCTGCCGCCTGAAACTGAATCTCCCGCCCCGCAACGATCCCGTCGAGAATTGCCGCGAAATCCCTCGCTTCAATTGCGCAGCTAAAGCCATGATTCTGAGGTTCCGGAATCGAATTTAGCAGATAATTCTACTTCATTTTTGGGAACAGAAAATTGAAGTGGAGTTTGGGCTCTAGATCGAGAGCTCCGGCGAAGCTCCGATTAGGAGCGGAGAAACGAAAGTGGGGGCTTCAACGGAAAGAGAGATGGAGTGACAGATTGATCAGAAAAGTGAAGGAGAGATTTGGAGGAGAAGGCTTAAGATAGTAAACAAGAGAGAGAGAGAGAGATAAAGTTTTGGTGATTCGAGAGAATCCCCGGAAAAAGCGGTTACTGGAACTTCCGTTTACTTGTGGTGCCGTTAGTTTCTTTTTGGGTGGTTTATTAAGGCGCCAATTCTTCTTGATACATTAATCTTTTATCATTTATATAGTAATTAATTTATTCTACCATCCTTTCTAGTAGAGTCTAATTGAATATTATTGAGAGAGGAATTTAATTGAGCGTGCTAATTGAGATAAATTGAATTAAATACTTTCTCCGTCTTTTAAGTTGAATTATAATATGGAGGCTCCATATTATAATAGATGTTATGATTCTTAATATTATTTAAGAAAAACGTAAATTAAAATGAAAAATACCATGTTAAAAACAGAGATAATAATAAATACTCCATCTATTTCACTAAATAAGCTTTTTTCTTTTTTGACAATAGACACACTAAGGACTCATTTACTTTTCGGATTTGAAGGCAAAATGAAAATAATCCAATAATACATATATTAATATAATTGTATGTTTTAAAGTGTAATTTTGTCCATATAATATATAAAAAATTTTATTTTACTCTTTTTTTATATTTAAAAAACAAAAGAATGTCAATTAAAATTCTTATTCGCATTCCTCTCATATTCATTCTTACCTTGTTCTCATTCTCTTTTCCACCCATGTTTCATAAAGTAAACTAGACCAAAAGAATCACTAACATTGTATTTGGTTCCATAGAATAAAATGACATATAAATGAAATGAATTTTACACTATTTACTAGTTTATTTATGTGTAAAGTTCATTTATTACTTTATTCATTTCTACAAACTTATGTGTATTTCTAAATTCACATTCAAATATGGAGATTATTTATTCTATCACAATCAAAATTTTACACATAATCTACAATTTCTCCACTCTTATACTCCTCTCATAATTTTTTATAATTTTTGTCTTCTACCTTTATTTTTTTCTTATCCACCAATTACATTCCGACGTTATTTTATTTCGTTCAACCAAATACAACCTAATTATTTTATTTAATTTGTGTATATTATCAAAAATACCTTGTATTTTTTTAATGCATAAAAAATAGGTATTTCTTTTCTTATTTAAAGTTAATATCATTAAATATTGTTGAGACTATTTTAGGAGAAAAAAAATTAATTCCTCTCTGAAAAAGTGTTAGAATATATGTAATGGGACATAAGAAACCTCTAAAATAGATTATCTGATAAAACGTAGAGAGTAAGAATCTATGTCCAAGAAATACTCGTTCACGTTGGATAAATTAATGCTCTGACTGAAACTTTATTTGAAGAGATAAGAGACACGACGAGAAAGTGGATAAAATTTTACTTTTCTATAGTCTTTAAGTGTTTTTAGAAGGGAAAAAAAGAGAAAGAAAGGAAGAAAATATACAATTTTATCTTCGCAAAGTTTTTTGTCAAAAAATGATAATATCCAAAAAAAAATTTCTTTTAATCTTTATAAATTTCTTTTAATATCAAATTTATCATTCTTATTTTTTTATAATATCATATTTATTATACTTATATTCTTTAAATTTTTTCATCCATAAACTTTTCGACAAGAAAGGAAAGATATTAATTTTCCTCATTTTTCATTTTTTCCTCTTCCTTACTTTTGTTAAATTTAGAATTCCCAAGTAAAGACTAAGGGCACTAGCATTAGCTTCCCCAAAATAGGATTATCTATAATTTTAGGGAATGAAGTGAAAAAATTAGAGAAAATGACTAATCTAGTAGATTCCTTAAAATAGAAAATTTTATATTTTAGTGAACAAACTTGAAAAGTGATTCTCTAAATTTAGGGAATACTATTCAACATTTTTATATTTAAAAAATATTAAAATATTCTTTTGGACCCACACATTTCTTATTCATCAATATTATTTAAATGTATATAATATAAATATATTATATTATATAAAATATGATGAAAACTATATTGATTAATATAAACTAATTATATTATATTAAATAATTTAATATTATATTTTAATTACATTATACAAAACATAAATTCTGTGTATAATATATTATATTTTATTAGGTGATACAATATAATATACTCCATAGTTTATATTAAATTATATATTATAATTTATATAGTGTGTGTATATATATATGTATGTATGAACGTATAGTACAATATAATATTAAATAACATTATTATATATGTGGTATAATATATCATATATCACAATTTTAATATATTATACTATTAATTGTATAATGTGATAATATTATATAAAATATATAGTACATATTCAATGTTATATATTATATATATTGGCATTTTAATATTATAACTTATAACATATAATACATTATAGAAAATTTTCTACATTATCTTAATATATTATAATATAACCATAAAATACATTTTTATGTATATATATATATATATATATATATATATATATATATATATATATATAATATGAATTATAATATATAGATATAGTACATATTATATTATATAATATAATATTTGTTATTCTCGAATGAGTAATTATAAAAAGGGGTTGAATACAATTTACAAATTTGTTTTCCAATGTAAAAATTACAATACAATCTGAAAATAATTGTAGAAGTAAAAAACATAGCAAATTGTATTATAGAGTGAATATTTGAATAACCTCTCTCTTTGTTTTTGTGTGTTTTTTTATATGATCTGTGTTGTGTATGTTGTGTTATTTTGTATGCTTTCCACACAACTTCATATTTCTGATCTTTTATACTTTTTAACAACTACTCTATTCAATTAGAGCAGCTTCTCTTCATCAATAGTTGTAACAACTCTGTTAAGTCACATCATTGTTACTTTAATCTATTTGCTTTAACAGATTAGCTCCATAACCTTGTAAATCCTAACTATAACTCTGTTGTAGATCTCTGTTAACTTCTCCTTTAATTCAGAGTTGAGAAACATGAAAAGTTTGTTTGTTAATGAATTCTGATAGAGATTTGTTGTGTCAACCCATTTGTCTCTTGATGATTTATTCATCAGTAAATATGTATCTCCTGATATGACTTTATTCATCAATGAATATGTATCCTCTAATATGAGACGTTATTCATGAGTAAATATTTATCCCCTGATATGAGATTTTATTTATCAATGAATATTTATCTCTTGATATGAGACTTTATTCACTACTTGATATTTATCCCTAGATGACTTATTCACTTATTAATTAATAGATATTTATCCCCTAATGACTAGTTCATAAGTGAAAATTTATCCTTTGATGACTTGTTCTTTGACCAGTTTCAATAATAGTATCTTATATGCATTCCTAATAGTTTCTAATAGTACACTATTGCAAATCTAGTACAATTCTAACCTCTAACAATTTTAAATATTATACATAATTATCAAATGTAATAATTTCTAATATTATATATATATATATATATATATATATAATTTTATAAGTACTATTCAATTATATAATATATTTAGATGTTATTTTAATGATAAATTAAAATAATATAATAAGAACTAATATGAATATATATTAATATTGTAAATTAAAATCTAGTAAAAGTCATTAAGAGATATTATTAAGAAAATTTGTATAAAATATATACCGTTAACTATAAAATAGAGAATTTCTAAAAAAAACTAGTACAAAAGTTTTATGAAATCGATTAGACTTGTCTCAATATGATAATAGTAATTGGATAATTGTAAAATGGTTGATGGTGATTTATGGTCCACAAGTTGGATTTGTATGACAGTCCTGTATATACATTGATGGAGATCGGCCCACTTTAATTTGTCACGTGGACCGCTTCCATTGAAGGAGACCGTCACGTCGGTAAATAAATAACCCATTGACTTTGTCGTTATTTATCTTTGCTTGGCCTAGTAGTGTACTGGCTTTTAAGTTGAGTTTATTTTATTAAGTTTCTGAACAAGATTTATCACATCTGAATATTTTAAATTAATTAAATATTTATATTTGAATATGTACTCTTATCACACTGAGAATTATTTTTATTTATTTATTTTATTTAAATAAAATTAAGCTTATTAGATAATATCTGATAGCACTTAAAGTTTAAGGTTCGTTAACTTTGTGGAATATGAGTGGAAAGAAAATGTTAATGAGCTTGGAATGAATGCGGGAAAAATGAGAATAAGAATTCAAAATTATATTATTTTGTTTATTTAAATATAAAATAAAGATTGAAATAAAATATTTCGTATATTACATGAACAAATTTGTGTTTTGAAATATACAACTATATTAATATATGTATTATATCATTTAATTTTTTTTAAGTAAACAAGGGAATGGAGGTAGAATGTGATTATATCATTTTCATTCCACATTTTAATCCAAAAAATAAATAAGTCCTAAACCAATTTAGAAGTATTAAGCGCTAAATAAACACATACTAAGAACATTAATTTATATACAAACAAATAATATATAAACTAAAAGGATTATATTAACATCAATTTATATGCATAAATTGAAATAATTAAATCTTATTAGTGAATGATTATTAAAAAAATTAGTGGATGACACTTTATCATATATGTTTACATACATTTTTTTTTTGCTACATTACAATTCGATATACATATATTTATACATATTATATTTATTATGCGTGTCCTTGTTGCTAGGATTTGATTTGTTGGTAAGATTTGACCATTTCCGTTATTAGATTAGCGTATCATTATGGAAAGAGACGTATTTAAATTCTTATAATTTATCTTAATATTTCACCAATTGTGATACGATAAAAAGTTGAAATATTTTTATTAATTTATTGTTATCATTTTTGGACCGAGAAAAATTCTCAAAACCTAAATTATATTTTATAAAAAAGTTTAACAAAGTTTATTAGTCAATTGAAAATAAACTAATACAAGACTGTTGCTAAAATTTGAATTCAACACATGGGAAATTAAAATTAAAGCATGAAAAAGTAAAGATAGAAAAAAATTAACAATACTTACCCAAGTTGGTCACATGAAATAAAATGAGAAAATTATAGTCATGAACATTGAACAATAACTTCAATAACTCCAATCCGGATTAAAGGAAATCAGAAATAAAAAGCAAAATAAAAACTTACTTTTGCAAATTCCTTGAGGAGAACAAACCTACAAATAAAGAGTTGGCACTGTTTAAATTTTGGTTGAGGTGCGACTTTAAATAACACATTGCTTGTGATATTATCTAATAACTATAATTATGACATGGAGACTTGTTAATTGAATGGGCTCTACTAAAATTGTTAGAAAATTAAAAGTCGGTCATTTCTTAGATATGAAATTAAATTGGAGTAATCATATTTTCATATCTTACATTGGTGAGCTTATATACGTAAATTAACCATAATATCCCTCAAACAAAATTACACAATTAATGGGTTTTATTCTTAATCTTAAATATAATTATAGTCAAAATTCGAATTCAAAAATTACATCTTCAATCAACTTATTTATTTAAATATCTTACTTAGTCAAATTCATTAAGTTACTTAATACAACTAAAACATTACTACCAGCATCATTATAACCGTTACTACCGTCATCGTCACCCACCATGACCATCGCAGCCGAGATCACTATTACCCCTCCTCACTATTGCCGCTAACCCCACTGATACACCGCAAACAAATAATTTAGTAATATTGAAATGACACTTAGTGATATTCATAAATACTTTAGAAATATCAACACAACATTTAATAATATCAAAATATTAATGTGATAATATTAACGTAAATATTAACAATATAAACACAAAAGTTAGAAATATCCAAATAAAGTTGGGGAAAAAAATAAATAGTACTCCCCTATGTCCCAAGCAATTTACTTTAGATAATTATTAAAGAAAAAGTGATTTTTGATGAAATGTCTATATTGTTCTTCGATTGAAATATGTAAAAGTGGCGAGAAAGTAAAAATATCAAAGTAAAATGATGTGAAATAAAGTGAAAGTTGTAAACGGATAATTATTATTTTTATTTTTTGAGCTAACAAAAATAAATATATTGATGAGAATCGAATTACATATATGATAAGAGCAAAAATAAAACTTCTGTTGTCCAAAATAAAATTCGAACACAATAAGATAGAAATCGAAGAAAAATTCAGAATAAAGAAAAAACATATTTATCTATAAAAGTTATTTCGGTACATCTTTTTTGAAAAACCATTAATTAGATAAATCATGCTCCAAATACCATAACCGTATCGTAGGATAACTTGATGGAGAATGTGACAAATATATTTGTTGCTTCTAATCGTCAGATTTGATGATCTGTCTGCATCTTTAATTAAAGTTGACTTCAATATTCACAAATGGGAGAAAAAACTCTACAAATGAAGATAATACTGCACAATAGGAGAGATAACTCCATAAAGAGAGAGAAAACTTCACAAATGAAAGAAAGAACTCTACAAATGAAAAAGAAAACTTCAGAAAAAGAGAATTATTTTATTAGTCAAAAGATAAATATTTTTAAAAAGAATAATGTTACAAATGAATGATACATGCGGAGAAAAAAAAGATAGTGCAAATGAACATGTATGATATGATGGGAACATCACTGACTATTCTAGCACATAAATAAATTACATAATACTCACTTCAATCCAAAATGGTGTCCCAAGGACACCCATAAAATTATTTCCAAAATCATATTTAAAAATAAATATTTCACTATTAAAAAACAAATACAACATTATCATCTTTTAAGTTCTCTATCCCTTATCTAAATGCGAATCTGATTTTATTATCTATTAAACACCACCCATTTAAAATCACTCTCATCTAACTCTTAGGTGCTAGTCAATTTCTCATCTTAAACATAAAAAATCTTTGTATACCGACAAAGTCCAATATTTGTTGTGGAAAATATACATCGATCAAAAAGTAAATGTAAGTTGAAAATTTGGATATTCTTTTTCACTTTCATTTTGTTTCAATAACTAGAATAAGAGTCTTTCATTTTCGATCAATATCTAGACAATCACCAATAAAGTAAATTTTGGTAATTTGTTGTAAAAGATTCTGATTCATGTCTCCAAGATTTAAATATTTGGTAGTTGTTTGGAATTATGAGATATATTTACTTCATAGAAGATGTGATCAAAATCTAGTCCCTGATTCACTAAATGGATCTATGTAATCTTAAAATTTTGTTAAATTTGATTTGCCCTGCAGTGAAGTATTGTCGACATGGCTACTCGTCGTCAAGAATGGAAATGAATTACAAAAACTTTCTTCTTTTAGTAAGTCTTGGCGCTAGTTTTCTACCTCAAATCTGGAGACCAAAGGGGAAATTTCAAACCATCGACTTAAGCAATGGCTTCCACGTAATTGAGTTTGCAGATAACAACGATAGAAATAAAGTTCTAGAAAATGGACCATGGTTCGTTGGTGACAAGTTCTTGTCTGTTCAGGGTTCGAGACCAAACTTTCATCCTTTTGAATTGAAGTTGTCTCCCATATTGCCGTTTGGATTCGCATTCAAAATCTTTTTATTGAATATTACGCCAAGGAATCCTTCTATTATCCTTGTATGAAGGATTTGTGAGCCGATGATAAAAATGAAGTCCGCACAAATCAACTTGAAAAGGCTTGTAAGAATAAAATATTTAGAGAGTAAGTGTTGTGAAAGCATACAAATATAGCTTGAAGGCAAATGTTCAGATCCTTATTCTGTTAAGATATATTAAAAACGAAACAAACAGAGCCTAATTCAAGATGGAACTGGTTAACACCAGTCTTTTCAAGAACCAGTTCGATCTAGACAAATGAGTTCGTTTGTTCATCCATGCGTCGATATCATTTTATCGTTTTCGGTCTATTATTTTATATTTCTTCCGTCCCACA
Organism: Centella asiatica; assembly: GCA_014636745.2. Taxonomy (NCBI): domain Eukaryota; kingdom Viridiplantae; phylum Streptophyta; class Magnoliopsida; order Apiales; family Apiaceae; genus Centella; species Centella asiatica. The sequence continues at coordinate 13,885,045 of CM025781.1, read as the reverse complement.
AAAGAGTTATATTTGAAATTTAATGAATACTAATATTACATATTTGATTTCGAATTACATGTTCTGATAATAATTTCATGAAATTTGTTACAAATACTCAATTAATGATGAGATAAGATGATTTTAACGACAAATATGAAAAAAATATAGCATTTGAATAAAAAAAATATGCTAATATAACAAAATGTTATTTTTAAATGTAGCTCTTCATTTTGTGGAACAAAGGAAATATTCTTTTCTGGAAAATGCTAGTCACACGTAACAAAATCTAGGGGTGGGGGGTGGAAAGCAGCCCTTCAATCTAATGAAATACTCTTTAACGATTGAAAATATACCACAAACTTCATGACTAAGATAGACACATCAAGACAATCAAATCCGAAGTGAAGGAACAACAATCATCTACAGGTCCAGATCAAAACAAAGAAATACAGAATTTATTTTAAAGAAGATAAGATTTAGGCAATTGAGTGACTCATTCATGACACAACTACCACTTGTTTTCCAACATTGCGGCCAGAGAAAAGGCCAACCAGAGCTTTTGGGGCGCTTTCAAGGCCTTCGGCTATGTCTTCTAGGTATGTTATCTTTCCTTTAGACATGGCAAAATCATCTCCAAAAACTTGGAGTACAGGTGATAGTAGTCAAGTAGGATGAATCCTTTTATACGAATTCGTTTCGAGACGAGGCAGAACAAATTGTGTACCCCATCTGGCTTATCAAGGTTATATGTGAGATCATCCCACAAGCCGCGATACGTCCATGGACGTTCATGTTGAGGAGTACTGCATCCAGCATCTTTCCTCCAACATTGTCCAAGTAAATATCTATGCCATTTGGAAAGTAACTGTTGGAAACACAACACAACACAACACAACATAACAGAATTGAATGATAGTTTGATACATACAAACCAAGAAAGTGAAATGAATGACATAAGTTCAGGCTCTTTTATTGCATAGATAAATAAATAGGGACCTTTTCAATGCAGCAGTTAGGTCTTCCTCTTCTTTGTAGTTAAAAGCCTCGTCGAAGCCAAGTTTATTCTTCAAGATGTCAATCTTTTCTTTGCTTCCGACGCTTCCAACAACATAGCAACCCAAAAGCTTTGCAAACTGCCCTACAACATGACCAATTGCTCCAGATGCTGCAGAAACGAAAAAAGTCTCTCCTTTCTTTGGGGAGCACACCTCATAGAAACCAACATAGGCAGTCATACCAGACATTCCTAAAATAATGCCACAACAAGTAAATGAGCGATAATCAGGAATCAAGACATGCCAATACATTCAACATTTCTCAAATGTCCTAATTGCAAGCTAAACAACAGCGAAACTGACTTATAGAACTTACAATGACAATGCCCAATTATGGAAATGATTAAACATGTTGCAAAGAAATCGAAAACGTTGAAGTTTTCTAGTTATTGACATATTTTAGGGACAACATACTCTTAAACAAAATTCGACAGTTTTATGATGATAACTACACGACATATATGTATTCTATTTGACAATTTGTCTAAAGTTACATGTAGACATGTTGTCACACTCACTTAATTGACCAAGGATAAACAAGCAGCCTCCAGGTCTCAGGTCCTGTTCGGCAACGACTTTTAATGCTATTTTTAATCCAAAAGATACTTTTTAGACGAACTATAAGGTTTTTATATTAACTTATAATACAAAAAAAACAAAAGCAAGTGCTACTTATTTTTTAAGAAAGTTTTTAAGTTAAACTTAGATTATAATCTAAAAGTCACAAGTTATTGTCGAACAGATCCTAAATGGTTAATAAACATATACAAATGAGGAATTAACAAAAAAATCAAGAAAAAAAGAAAAACAACAGGGAGTTAATTTAGAAGCGGAATCATATTATTCTACTCATGCAGCCTCAAACAATAATGATTTAGCACCAAAGTTTAATACAATATACTCCAAAGTAACAAGTCTTACCCAGCAATCCAATATAGTAGGAAAGTGGCACATTTGTGTGCAGTGGCGGATTCAGAAATGTAATAATGGGTGTGCTAAAATAAAAATTTTAAGAGAACAATATAATTTTTTTGTCACTTATAATTTTTTTTTTTTTGGCACTTAAAAAAATAATAGGAGTGCGCGGGCCCTTACACACCCCCGTAGATCCGCCCATATTTGTGTGTTCCATTTTCAGCAAAGAGTCTAAGTCAGTAAGGAGGCTATACTCTTCCCATCCTGTAAATCCCCAAACAAGGTCACCTTTCTTGAAATTCGGATGTCGTGAATCCAAAACTTTCGCCACTCCATATCCAAAGATTGTCTGCAAAAGTGCAAATAATCAAAATGTTAACTTTTTAACTTTTTTTTAACTAAATTTCTGACTTTAAGTAAAAATTAATACAGAGCACTTTTTAACTTAAATTTTTGTAAATTTTTTACTTTTAGTTCCAAGTTAAATTTTAACTAAAAGTCATAATAATTAAAAAGTTTAAAAAGAACAGGCCCTTAGTTTGTGACTACAAATAATCTCTGATCCAAAGCACTTATAAATCTACATGTAACTGTTATTATGTATATCTTGTATGTAACTTTTTTTTTTATTTGAATTAATAGGGTAGTTTACACTTTATGGAATTACCTTACCAGGGGTGAAGGAGCCAAAATGGCCAACCTCATCCGTCTTAGTCATGCGAGCACGCATGAAGGCATCGCAAGATAAGTAGAGATTCTTCACCAAAACCCCATTTAAACCCTCTGGCAATTTGAGGGGTGTTGTTGATATTTTAGTAACGAAATCTGTGTCTTTGGGGAAACCACCACCAATGTATTCTTTCAACACAATCTGCTTGTTCTTCACTTCCCCCATTGATTTTATTCGTCAATTCTTCAAATTTAGGCTGAAAAGATTAATGGGTAATGTAATGAAATTGATGGAGAATCGTTTGTTAATATGGAAATTTGCAATGTAGACAAGAATGACAACTAAAGGGACTATATGTAATTTGGTGTTCTGTGGTCTGGGTTTTGGCTTCTCTCTCTCTTTTGAATTTCTATGGAGATTTGGCAGTAGTCATATTCATATAGGCCTAATATTTTGGTGCTTTCATTGGAACATTGGCAGATAGTGGTGAACTCAAAGTTTTTGAGAGATCACACTCATATGGGAAATTAACTTTACCTATGAGACACGGCAAAATGGGTATAACTAGTTTGGTGATTAAAGTGTTTTTCTTTCATTTTTTACGCACGCTTTACAGAAAGCAGCACAATCAATCTATCCTTTTATCCTTATATATTAATGCATGAGAAAAGTTTATATTTAAGAGACTTCTTTAATCTCGTATTTGTATTTATCTACCCATATTATACTTACTAATACATTAATTCACAAGAGTCGTCCATGAATTGAATTGATCGAGACATTAATTCACAAGAGTCGTTTGCGAATTGGATTATGCACCACAAACATACTAAAATAGACACATTTAGATAATGAAATCCAAACCAAGTTCTAGAAATCTGGTGTAGTTCCAGATCATAACAAAGAAATAAACACTTTGGTTAAGAACAAGAATAACCTATCAACATGAGCAGTGTTATTCAATGAAGATAAGATTTAGCAAATTTAGTGAATTATCCATGAGAAACAACTACAACTTGCTTTCCAACATTGTGGCCAGAGAAAAGGCCAACCAGAGCAGCAGGGCCGCTCTCAAGGCCTTCGGCTATGTCTTCCAGGTATGTTATCTTCCCTTCCTTTATACATGGCAAAATCATCTCCAAGAACTTTTGAGTGTAATTTACACTACTAGAATGTGTTGAAGATCGTAATGTCCTAGAAACTGAAATGAATGACACAACATTTACTTTATAATACTGACCTTTTTAGTGCTGCAGATAGGTCATCCTCTTCTTTGTAGTTAAAAGCCTCATCAAAGCCTAATTTATTCTTCAAGAGACCAACATTACGAAAAGGAAAAATATTGTTAAACAAAAAGGAAGCCAGTAAATCTGTATTCCTCTGTGCTCTAAAGTGTCTACAATCATGATCAGAACAAGTGAACTCCACTACTAGATTAGCTTCAAGTGATTTATTTACAATCACGATTATCTTTTCACTTAAACTTATGCTAGATATGTTTGGGACGAATAACAAGACGTAGTGATTAATACTTGATTGCCACCAACCTTTTCTTTACTTCCCGCGCTTCCAACAACATAGCAATCCAACAGCTTTGCAAACTGCCCTACGAGTTGACCAACTGCTCCAGATGCTGCAGAAACAAAAACAGTCTCTCCTTTCTTTGGAGAGCACACCTTGTAGAAACCAGCATAAGCAGTCATACCAGGCATTCCTAGAACAACGCTGCAAGAATTACATGAGCAATAAACAGAAATTTAGAGCATTCGGTGCAAAGATCAATAGAAAGGGCTTCAGTTTGTAAGCCACTATAAAGATCAAAATCATATTTATGTCTTAAACTGCAGGCTGAAACACAACAGGAAAAGCTTAACAACGCAAATTCCCCAGAGTTAAGAAAAATCTACTGAAATAATGATGATAATCCCCAACTTATGAAAAAGATTGTACATTTACAGAGAAATCTAAAAGATTGAAGCTTTCTGTATCTTGAAATTTTTCAAGAACAAAAAACTCTTGACCACAATATACATGTATTGTTTATGTCTAAGGTTGCATATAAACATGATGTAATCACCATCACATAACTGACTAACAATAACCAATCACCGTACAGGTCTAAATGATACAGTAAGAAACAAATTATATCTGATGTGCTGACCAAAGATCAGTATAGAATATGAATGCAAATGCTAAAAAATGCTTAAAAATTAATGCACAATTTAATGCAAATGCTAAAAAATGAATGCAAATATGTTGCATATGAATGCAAATGCTAAAAAATTAATGCAACAATTTAAACAAAGATAAGTATAAGATCAAACTTTCGGAAACATCCAATAATTTGCTGACCAAATACAATTTTATTATAATATTAAAACTATTACAAGATTGAAGATTGAAAAAATAAATATGGAGCAAGCTACTTTTGGGAAAAGATTTGGAGAAAACTCTCTAAAAATTGCATGCCTCTTCGAAAAGGAGGAGAGCGTTTAAATAGAAAATTTTGGACTGCTACAGTGACTTACGATAAAAGTGCTATAGTGACTATTTACAGTAAAATGCTACAGTGAAAAGTCAAAATTGTCACGGTGAATTTTTTTTTTTCTTATTCTGTCTTCTTCAGAGAAGAGATAATCTTCCTCATCTGAATCAATGTTCAAATGGGGATCTTTGTCCTTTATTCCCGAAGTACTTCCTCTGGAGGATTTGGTGTTAATCTTCTTAGATAGCTGGAACATGATTTTGAGGAGGCTTTCCTCATTTGAAGTTGCGGTCAAGTTGGCTGATAAGATAGATTTTTGAGCTAAGAATTGAGTTTGCTCAATCTTTGTTGTCTTGATGTGTTGGCTGATAATTTGTAATTTATGAGATTGTTAAGAATATAATTTGTAATTTATGAGATTGTTAAGAATATAATTTGTAATTTTCTAGTATATCTAAAATAGTCTGTAGTATATATTTTTGAATTAGGTCAAGGGGTCTATTGATATTCCAATGAGTATTTAAGAGTTATTTTATCATAAGCCTAGAAGTGTAAAAATCATATATAAGTCTATTGCTTATGTATTCTTGTTAATTCCCTAATCAGGTTAATCATTAATAAAAAAACACATCTTGCAGGAGCAGCAACTCTGCCTTTGTACTACCAAAAGAATCGTCTACTAGTTTTATAGAACAAAACACTTCTGTCATGCACCAACAATGAGATGCAAGATTATGATTCTTGAAAACCTTCATGCTTAGCCGTTATATTTCTTTTGGGGGAAAGGACACTTAAGGATATATCAAGTAAAAAAATTCTACTTAGTTTCTAACATTTGTCATGCTTCCACTCAAGCCTAAAATCCCGCCCAACATTAAAAAGAAAATCTGTTAACCCTCTCTCTCTCCTTGGAGTCTCTCTCAGCGATTCGCTGGCGCTTGCTGGGGCTGACTGGAAGGACACGCCTGAGGCTCACCAGATCTTGATAGACGTGCCGGGAATGAAGGAGTAGGACGTGAAAATCGAGGTGGAGGAGAACAGGGTATTGAGGTTGAGCGGCGAGAGGAAAGGGGAGGAGGAGGCGGAAAGGGAGAACTGGCTCAGATCGGAGAGGACAAGTGGACAGTTCTTGAGACAGTTTAGAATACCCATGAATGCTGATTTGGAGACGATCAAAGCGAACCTGGAGAATGGGGTGTTTTAGCTTTTCCCAGTTGGCCGGGGAGAAGAAGAGGGAGGCTAGGCTAGGCTAGGCTAGGGTGATTGACATTGGTGGAGGTGAGAGATCTGGCCCGTCTGGGGAGGGTATCAAAGCTACAAAAGCTGACATGTAAATTCGGGTGTTCGAGTGAGTTTATGTTTGTGATTCGTGTGTGATTTTTTGACATGGTAGTTACTGATTACAGAAAATAACTTCTTTTTAATGTAAATACCGTTGGGGCAGTTGAGCAATAATGCAATATAATGATTTAAATGTAAGTTTCATATATCCATCTACTAATATTATTAGTAGTAATAAGAAGTTAATCACCTCCCTCTTTCATTTGTTTGTTTTAATGAACTTAAAATTTTGTATCTTGGGTACAATCAAACAATGAATCCTGTGACAAAAGCTATTTCCAAAATGTTCCCGACAAAAATATCATTAATTCTAGACATTCTTGTGCTTCTATCTAGAGTAGGAAGATCATCGATGAATAATTTGGGTGAACATGTGGCCTATATAATTCTTATATATTTGTATCTTTAAATCTATCTCTTATTCATCTAGAGACGGAAGAAATAAGTATGTTAATGACAATTGTCGTAAATGTAATGAATGAGATTGTAAGAGTGTTTTATTTAATTAACATTATTTTAATTAAAATTTAAGATATATTGTCATTTTTAGGCGTGAAAACGAATCAAATTCGAGCGAATAGTAGTGTGCTCAAATTTTACTCAAATAAAATTTTTGATACTCGAATTTGATTATTTAATCGAATAAAATTTTGGTGTTCAGATTCTACTTTAATCAAATTTGAGTCGATTATGAACTACTCATGAGCATCCAAATTTAATAAAAAGTTTCATAATAATACAATTTTTATTTCTTTCAAGGTAAAAATTATATATAATAATTTATTTTATTTATGTATATTAATTTTAGAGTAAATTATTGAATACGTATAATATTTAAACATATTATTAAAACAATCAATTACATATTTTTGATATATATTATAATATTTTAATATAAAGAGAAAAATTAAACTATTTATAAGTAAAATCAAACAAATACTGATTTTCTCAGATTTTTCTCATTTTACGTATCAAACTTGGATATTAAATTTGACTCATTTTCGTATCGAATTAAATTCAAATTGATTAATTTTTAAATCAAGTTCAAACAAACATGAATCATATAGTTTGATTTACATCTCTTAACCATATTGGATAAAATTGTAAATATTGAATTTCGGAATGTATAGCACGACTCTTAATATTATTACTGAGGTATAGGACATCGATCACCATTTATTATAGAAAAAACCTCTTCGATCGTCATTTTAAAATATAAGCAATCAAAAAAATAGAATCACAGAAATAGAATCACAGAAGTTTCAGACTAATACTGATGTCCACCAACTTACAACAAGCAGCTACAGAGAACCAGAACACTGAAAAGAGACAAGAAACGCTCCCTGTACGCACTTTATTTGTTAACACGAACACTTTCTTATTTTTACAAGAGGGGAGCTGGACACATAGAGCGACTCATTCATGAGAAACAACTACGACTTGCTTTCCGACATTGCGCCCCGCAAATAGCCCAATCAGAGCTGCCGGGCCACTCTCGAGGCCTTCGGATTTGTCTTCCAGGTATGTTATCTTCCCTTCCTTTATATATGGAAGAACCATTTCCAAGAACTTGGGATAGAGGTGATAGTAGTCAAATACGAGAAACCCTTGCATCCGTATCCGCTTCGATACGAGGAAGAACAAATTGTGAACCCCTTCAGGCTTATCAAGGTTGTACTGGGAGATCATCCCACAGACAGTGATACGTCCATGATGTTTCATGTTGACAAGTACTGCATCAAGCATCTTTCCTCCAACGTTCTCATAGTAAATGTCAATCCCATTGGGGAAGTACCTGTTAAATAATATAACTTCTGATTAGCAGATTTAATGAGAAGGCTTGATACTTTACATTGAAAAATAGTTTCAAGTTGCTTAGTATTCTCATTTTGCATTTGGAAATTAAAACTTCAAGCTTCATAGCACCGACATGATCCTTTAGATAAAGAAAACTGACACTGACCTTTTCAGGGCCGCAGCCAGGTCTTCCTCCTCTTTGTAATTAAAAGCCTCATCGAACCCAAACTTATTCTTCAGGAGATCAACCTGATGAAGACACAAGACATTTGTGAAAAAAGCAGTTTAATCTATCATCCTCCGTGCTCTAGATTATCTACACAGTTTCATGATCAGAACAAGTGAAATAGATCGAACTAGCTATTAGTTACTTATATCATCAAAGGTTCCTGATTAAAACAAGAAAAAGCGAAACCTACCGCAAGAACAGTTAAATTTAATATGTTTGGCTAAAATACCAAAACAAGTTGAACATTTGCATGGCACAGACCTTTTCCTTGCTTCCAGCACTCCCAACAACATAGCAACCGGACAGCTTTGCAAACTGACCAACAAGTTGACCAACTGCACCGGATGCTGCTGAAACAAAAACAGTCTCTCCTTTCTTTGGAGAGCACAGTTCATAGAAACCAATATAGGCAGTCATACCAGGCATACCTAGTAAATCACCATCAAAAGTAATGAGCAATAAATTTAATTAGTTGAAACTACAGCATAAAAATTATAATAAGCACTGCATATGAAACTAAATGTGCAAACAGTGTATACAGAAAAAACTGAGAACACCAAATAAAATATAAAAAGATCATTAATAAATAGAGACCTGTATTAGGAGTAACAAGAATTACCTAGCAATCCTGTATAATAGGAAAGTGGCACATCTGTGTGCTCAATTTTGAACAGGGAGTCTGTAGACGTAATGAGGCTGAATTCTTCCCATCCCGTAAATCCCCAAAAATAGTCCCCTTTACTGAATTTTGGATGCTCGGAATCCAAAACTCTCGCCACTCCATATCCGATAATAGGCTATCAAAGTGAAAATGATTTCCAAATGAACACATAAGTAACATCATTTACATCTATATATATATATATATATAGTCCTTATCAAAAACAAAAAAAGAAGGGAAAAAAAATATCTGTAGTCCTCTGTTAGGATTTCTATATCAGAAAATGGAAGTGCTATTTTCGATCACTCCATCTAGTACTATACAACAACAATGAACAAATTTTGAAAGCATTGTTTGCTCTAAGATTTCAAGGATATAACAAAAGTTATAGCAGCTGGTCCAAAACAAAGCAAGACACAAGATTCGAAAAATATACATGCACAATATTTTAAAGGTGCTGAATTTGCCAAAGAAAGAAATATTGTTGCTACATCAACATGTGATTTTTATTTTTATTTTTTTTTTGGGTTAATTGTTGTTATAGCAACATGTGCTTCTTTTTTTCTGTTCACAAAAAGTGTAGGTAAGGAACGCTCCTAGTCCAGTGCCCTCTCTAACAATTAGGTTGCGTTTGGTTTGATGGAATATAATGATATGGAAATGAAATGGACAAATAAGAAGAAAATTAGTGATGAAAGACAAAAATCACGAAATTATGAGGGAATATGAAAATGAAAAAAATGATAGGTTGTGTATAAAATTTTGGTTGCGATGGAATGGACAAACTTCATCTTAAAAGGGTATGTTTAAAAATACACATAATCTTGTAGTAGTGAATGAACTTTGCACGTAAATGATCTAAAGAATGAACTTTGAACATAAATGCTCTATCAAATAATAATAATGTAAAATTCATTCATTACACTTCATTCCTTGCACATAAATGATCTATCAAAATATGAAATAATGTAAATTCATAGCATTCCATTCTCATGTCCTTTTACTCTATCAAATCAAACGTAATATTAGAAATTAACCATAACGAACGTTAACACGACTCGAACTCTCAACAAGAGCACTTCCGAATTATTGTCAGCTAAACCAACCTTCATTGGCTTAGTAGCAACATGTGAAGTAATTTTTGTCACTAAAATTGTATTTAAATGTACAATTGGCATCAACTTTATTATTCTATCAATATCAATTTCTCTTTAATAATGCATCATGTTTTAGAAAAACTGTGTCAGGATAACCTTTTAAACGTATTATAGCTTATTTAAAATTTTAAATACACACTTCCAGCTCATGTGCAAACATATCGAGTTATTTAAATTTCCGCTTATAAACCCATAAGCTGATTGAAATGCACGAAACAAAACAAATGTCCATCAGTCTATAAAGCAAGTTTTCTCACAGATCTTTAAAGATCCTTAAAAGTTGTAGACGTGCTCTTATACTTGCCGACAAAGCTATTAATAAAACGCTACCGAAATGCTAAAAGCCACTTTTATTGAATTAAAAATACACAATACAGGGCCCAATTCAATTTTTGCAATTTCAAAGTTTATATTTGATATAATATGAAATTTAATCTAAAAAAAATACTAGGACAAATAAATTCGTACGAGGAAGTACACAGTATTTATTAAAAGAGACGACTTGGTTGGGTGGGTAATTTTTGAAAAGACACTTCTTAATTAAGTTAAAACAATGTGTGCAACAAATAAATTTGAACATTATTGTAAAAATCACCGCCTAAACCTATTAATTCCTCCGCTCTAACGTCTCATCCGGTCTAACTCCGATTAAACATGCATCTAAATACTACTCTATGTATCTGCCTAATGTTTTTTATACGATATTGAATTTGGACAAGAAATACAAATTTTAAAAGCAATTAAAAATGGACAGAAAGAATACAATTGTAGTACACAAATATCAAAGAATTACCTGACCAGGAGTGAAGGGCTCAACATAGCTACCTTCAGATTTCTTAGACATTCGAGATCGCATATAAGGGTCGCAAGACAAGTAGAGATTCTTCACCAAAACCCCATTTGAACTTTCGGGAACTTTGAGGTTTATACTTGAAGTTTCAGTAATGAAGTCTGCCTCTTTGGGGAAACCATCGATGTAATCCCTTAGCAGTATCCGCTTGTTCTTCACTTCCGCCATAATTCCTAATTTCTTCTTCGAGTAATTTGATGAAATTGATGGATATTTGTATGAAAATGTGAAGGGTTTTTTTTTTCAGTGATGAGGATTTTATAGTTAATTTTTATAATATCTGTTCCAGAGATTTCTGGGCAAATGGAAATTGGAACATCATCATATTGTAACGTTATGCATTGAAGTTTGCTGCTGCCTGTGCGTGTCCTCAGGAGATAATTGTAGATTTGGTGCGAGTGTGCGATGTATGCCTCCTTCCTCTTACACGTGTAAAGGCCACCTTCCTCTTACACGTGTAAAGACCACTTGTAATTTTTTTTTCTATAGTTTTTCTTTTTTGTGACAAACCTGTATTTATCCTCTTCAAATTTTTCTAACATACTAGAAAATTGTATTATAAAACAATATGATGAGTTGTAATTTTTAATTTTTTTCATGGTAATAATATTTGTAATAACAAGGTAAAGTGTAATGTATCATGTGAGTATCAGTCCCTCTATTTTTTTAAAAGCAACTTAACTACAGTCAAATACGTAAATTAAAAAAAAAGAAATATCACAAAAAAGTAAAAGAAAGAGAGCGTAAAAAGAAAATAAATATAAAATACATACTTTTGAACATATTTTTGAAGATAACATTTGGGGTATACTTAAGTTATTTTTTTAGAAAATGAAAATAGTACTATCTATTGCTTTTGGAGAGATATTTCACTTTTGATTAAAATATTATTTTTTAATTATATTTTATCTCTAAATATTAAAATTAAAAAAAATCTATCGTATCTCTAATTATTATTATTATAATGCAAAGTTGATTAGCAGCCATTAACATAAATGTATAATATTAAAATTATGTGCCTCTTAAAATAAAACAAAAAGTATCACAATAGAAAAGAATAAAAGATTAATAAGATAAATAATAATAAATAATAAAATAAACTAAATTCTATAACAAGTACAACCAAAAGAAAAATACTGAATAAGAAAATATTAAAATTAAATTATAAATTTTACAATTAATAAATTATTTTAAATTAATATAAAGTAAAATATATTTAATACTAAGACATGTAAATTATTTTACATAATTATAATAAATAAAGAAAACTAAAAATAAATTACAAATTAAAAATATAGTTAAATGAAATAATAACTTATTAAATAACTCATATTTAAAAAATAAAATACACCCATTATATTTTTAAATTTTTCAATATAAAACTAATGATATTGTACACGATAATATAAAATATTGATCTTAAATTTAAAAATAATACATATTAAATTCAATAATTTTAATTAATTAAAAAAATCCGTATTATGTACGAATTGATAAACTAATTTGGATTGATTTGCAGTGCTTAGAGATCGAAGTTCTAAGATATTAGTCAATAACTTGATAAAAATGACGAGTAATAATAGAAGAATTAATGACTTATATAATATTACTCCCTCCATTCAGATTTATATGTTATAATTTAATTTTTTTTAGTTAAATTGACCATATTTAATCTTGAAATATTTTTTTGTATTTATTAGTTAAAGACACATATCATTATCCTAATAAAATATATTATCAAACTCAATTTTATAATTTTTAAATATAAAATATTTTTGTCAAAATCAAATTATGACATATAAATATGGAGGAAAATAATACATATTAAGTTTTCAAAACCTTAGGGATTATTTAAGAGACTTTAAATCAATATACTACAATAGAAATGGACTAAAATCTTAAGAAATGCAATAATTGTTCTTCTTCTCTTTTGGTTAGGAGATTATTTGGGAACAATTTACTCCATCTCAAGTGGCTCCTCAGATCAAGAAGTAGCTCACTGGCAGATTACAGAAGTGCTTCTACAAACAAGACCTTTGGCAGCACAATAAGCAAACACTTGTAAGTAAAGAAGGAAATGTAACGAGCTGACCAACAGCTCCGGATGCTGCTGAAATGTAAACATAAAATATTAAAATAGATCAATTTAGATATTTAACGCAAAATATTAAATAACCAATACATTTTATTATCAATTTAGATCATGTTGGTCTCAGCTAGAATTTAATAGCAATTGCTAAGTTTTAAGTCCTACAATATTGACCCCAACATCAGGTTAAACTTAAAAAGTTCTCAAAAAACTAAAACGATATGCTTCTGTTATATCAATATTAGCTCATCTAATTCCCTGGAAAACAAAAGGTTTACAAATACGGCCCAAATATAGCAAAATTAAACTCCTACGAATTATGCATATAATTAGCTAAATCTATGTTCTCTTTAAATTAAAAATTACACGGGCTATAATGGTCCTACATATATGTGCGGAGGGCTATAAAGGAATCTAGAATTGATCCGAAAGAGAAATAAAACCAGGAATCATACAAAAACACAGTGATTGATTCATTTATTGTAAACAAAAAAATAAAATAAAAAACCACATAAATAAATCTTTAACCGAAACAAGAGAACCCACCTATACATCCAAAATACAATATCAATCTGAAACCGGTAACTGGTATCTACTCATTCGCAATTTCATATTAGGAGGAGGGACGTTTTCGTCTTGTTTATTTTGATTTAAATTTTAACTATTTTTTTTAATAGATAAGAAATCAGTGTTTAAAAACTCACGCGTACACTCATCAATTATTTTGCATACACTAGCACACTCATCAATTACTTTACACATTTTTTTTATTAATTTGAAAGGTTCAAAACTCTGATTTCTTTTACTTTTTAGATGAGGTAGTCGATGACTAGTGAAAATCTTCTACCGATACATGGACAATTATGTAGACCGACAAATTTACCAGCCTTAATCGTTATAAAGGACCATGTTAAGGAATCGAACCCGTTCTTAGATAAGAAAATCAATATATTAAACCGAAAAAAGTGGGGCGACTATGTTGCATATAAATCCAATCAAATTATATGCAACGAGATATATTAAAATTACCTGACCAGCTGCCTTCCGTGTTGGCCACACTGGCGGATGGAGGGTAGGTCCGGGGGGGACCACGCTCTCCTCAAATTTTTTTTTTTAAATTACAGCTGCCATTTTAACACCAACTCTCGATTATGCCCCTCCTTAAATTTTTTTTTCCCTACCCATTTTTTATCCACTCTCCTCCTCATTTTTTTTTAAAACTAAAACTGGCTGCTGGCCCACACTCTTACTCTGTTAGATAAAAACCCACCTCCTCTTTTGCATCAGCTGAAAGCCCGAAACCCCATTTTATTTTCACTACAGCAGCCAGCAGGAAGCAACTGAAAACAAAAAAAATTTAGAGAAATCAAGAGATAAAAAACCCACCAGCTCCTCTTTTGCATCAGCCGAAACCCCATTTTAGTTTCAAACAGCACTACAGCAGGAAGCAGAAACCAACCGAAAAAAAAAGAGGTTAGTTTTTTGAATTTTGAATTATTAAATTTCAGATTGGTATAAACTTTTTCAATTAATTAGTAATTAAACTTTGAATATTTAGACTACAATTTGTTTATTTATTACAATTAATTTGGACTACTGTGATTTTGTCATTGTTGTATGATTTGGGTTAATTTTTAATTTGCCCTAAATCTCAAATTGTGAAAATAGTTTGTTTGAGTCCATTGAATTGAATTTTATTTTTTTTGTTTTTTTCTTAACAGTTATGGAAAAGTTTTTTAGTAAAAGAAGAAAAAGTGAGTCTACTGATGAATTTAATTTTCAACAGTCCAACACCGTACAACAACCTCAGCCATCTTTAGGTATTCCACAAAAAGACATTAATTTTGATGAGCTTCCAGTTGACCCTGCAGATAGAAAAAATATTTTTGAGTTTGATGTAAGTGTTAGAGAAATTGTTCGAAGATTTTATTTACAAAAGGGTCCTTGTCAACCTAGGAATCACAAATTTCCTTTTACTGAATGTGGAGGCAAGAAGTGTAGATTTGTACCTTCTTGGTTTAATAATCATGCTAGTTGGTTGGAGTATAGTATATCTCAAGATGTTGCATTTTGTTTATGTTGCTATCTTTTTAAACCGGAACACGGAATTCAAGGAGGTGGTGACATATTTGTTAGTGGAGGATTTTCAAATTGAAAAAAAGGTCTAGAAAAATTTAAGGAGCACGTCGGAAATCACAAAAGTATTCATAACAAATGTTTGAAGGCTTGTGAAGACCTAATGAATCAAAAGCAACATATAGATGTTTGTTTGTCTAACCAATCTGACCAATCTCAAAAAGATTATCGTGGTCGCTTACTTGCATCAGTTACGTGTATTAGATTTCTGTTACGTCAAGGATTGGCTTTTCGTGGGCACGATGAGTCTAAAGATTCGAGCAATAAAGGAAATTTTCTTGAGCTTCTAGCTTACAGTGCTGAACTAAATGAGGATATGAAAAGAGTTGTACTTTTCAATGATCCGGAAAATCATCAATTAATAGCACCATCAATTCAAAAGGAGATTGTAAATGCAGCTGCAATTGAGACAACCAGTCTAATCATAATGATGTTAAAAATGAGTTGTTCTCCATCTTAGTTGACGAGTCTCGTGATAATTCTATAAAAAAGCAAATGACAATCGTTTTATGTTACGTGGATAAACGAGGATTTATCATTGAACGTTTTCTTGGCATGGTACATGTTCGTGATACTACTTCTTTATCACTTTAAGTAGCTATCGAAGAAATGTTTGCCAAATACGGGTTAAGTATGTCAAGCTTACGTGGGTAAGGATATGATGGAGCTAGTAATATGCGAGGTAAATTAAATGGACTCAAGAGTTTAATTATGGAAGAAAATTCATGTGCTTACTTTATTCATTGTTTTGCACATCAATTACAACTGACACTTGTAGCTGTTTCACAAAAAGACAAGAGAATTGCTACTTTCTTTAGCTTGGTAAGTATGTTGTCAAATGTTATTGGAGGTTCCTGTAAGCGCAAAGATATTATTCGTGATAAACAAGTAGAAAAATTGTTTGAAGAAATTTCTAGTGGTGAAGTTGAGACGGGACGTGGATTAAACCAAGAATTGACCCTGAAACGTGCAGGAGACACTCGTTGGAGTTCTCACTATCATACACTTTTGAGTTTGATTTCCTTGTTTTGTTCGGTGATTGATGTGCTTCATTTTATTGTGGAAGGTGGAACTAATGAACAGCGCGGAGAAGCATATTTACTATTGAGTCAAATACAGCGTTTTGAATTTGCTTTCTTATTGCATTCGTTGAAGAATGTTTTGGGAATCACTAATATTTTATCACAGGCATTACAAAGAAAGGATCAAGACATTGTAAATGCAATGGAGCTTGTTGATGTTACAAAGAAGCGACTCCAAATGATGAGAGACAGTGGATGAGAGTCTTTGTTGCATGAAGTTTCTCTCTTTTGCAATAAATATGATATTAATATTCCTAATATGGAAGAAAATTTTGTTGCTCCAGGAAGATCACGACGCCGAGCTGAAGAAATGACAAATCATCATTACTATTGCATTGAGATTTTTTATGGACTGATAGATTTGCAGTTCAAGAGTTGAATAGTCGTTTTAATGAGGTGAGCAAAGAGATGCTTTTGTGCATGTCATGTCTTAATCCAAGCAATGCATTTTCTGTATTTGATAAAGAAAAGTTAATACAATTTGCAAAATTCTATCCAAATGACTTTTCTCCAATTGAGTTTTTGGAGTTAGATAATCAATTTGAAAGTTACTTTATAGATGCAAGTTCTAATACCAAATTTTCAGAATTTGTTGGAGTTGGGGAGCTTGCTAAAAAAATGGTTGAAACAAGGAAGCATTTGATCTATCCACTTGTATATTTACTTTTGAAGTTGACACTAATTCTTCCCGTAGCAACTGCTAGTGTCGAAAGAGTTTTTTCTGCTATGAATCTTATCAAGATGTATTTACGTAGTCGGATGGGAGATGATTGGTTGAACGATTGTTTGGTGACATACATTGAGAGAGACATATTTAACACTATCAATGATGAAACTATCATTCAATGATTTCAGAATATGAAGAATCGTAGAGGAGTGTTATGAATTCATTGTAATTTTTAATTTATTATTATGTAATGAATTTAATATTAATGAACACGTTTTTATTTTGTATTTAAATATTTTTAACCCCCCATCGTCATAATCCTACGTCTGCCACTGGTTGGCCATACGATTTCTCATGCAAGGGTGGCAAAAGAGGTAGTTATTTTTGACCAAAACATCATTTGAATCTTGTGGTAATTGCAGTGTGATAGTTGAAGTTGTTGATATGAAACTCTTTGAGGAAACCCTTTACGTCTTTCAGTAGTATCTGCTTGTTCTTTACTTCCCCCATTTTTGTCTCCTTCTCTCTCTACTCTCTACTCAACAAGACTTGCTTTTTCTGCAGCATAGAGGCAGTAAATTTGTAATAGAAATCTAGGAGTAATCTTTTAACTTTCAAATTAGTAAATTACACGTATATAATTGTATTTCTACAATTGCACAGATTATTATTACCTTCAATATTCGAGAGTATAAGGTTTGATTTGTTTTATTTTTTAATTTAATTTTAGGTGAAATTTAGTACTTCCTCCGTATTTTAATACGTTTAAGATTTTGTCACACAAATCAAGTAAATGATTAAAACGCTAGAAAATTATAAATTTTATCATTAATATTTCAAAATTACCCTAATTTATTACTCTAAAGGTAACATTTATTAACAGTGGCAATGAAAAAAAAGATTTTGAATTTATCTTGAAATGTGAGAATAACATCTAAACAAAAATTTTACTCAAAAACTAAAACATGTATTAAAAAATGGAGGAAGTACATGTTAAATAATTTATATAATTATAATTTTTTATATCATATTAATCTTCATTTAAAATGTTTATGTATTTTAATTTTTATTTAAAAAAAAAATATTTAACATATGTTAAATTTTATTTAAAAATACGTATAAAAAATCAAACGTTATACATTTTAAAATGAAAGAAGTAAATTTTATTGTAGATTGACTAAATTCTTTTATGAATAATTCGTTATTTTTATATTTATACAATAATAATAATCTTTAACTAAAACTAATCAAAAGTAACCGTTAATTAAAAAGAAATAGAAAGAATAAAATGTGTAAAGTAAATGCTTGTGCTTTGAGATCTGTTTACGTGAAGACGTGAAGTAAAAAAACTGCCGATCAAAGTTGACTTTTTTTTATACAGTACCAGATCAAGGTTGACTGAGTATAGCTGTTCGGTGTTTGTTGGACTTAATGGTCAAAAACATCGAAAAGAAAAAAAAAATTAAACTATTCAAGCTTGATAATCTTTCCGAATTCCTAAAAGATTGACAGATTCCGATCTTAACGTGCGTCGATAAAATTATTTTATGTTTAAGGTTACCTTTGTTTCATCGGTGGTCTTAATTTAAATAAATTTATCACATCTGAATTTATTAAAATTAATTAAATATTTATGTTTAATTCTAAATACAAATTTTATTATTTGTTTCATATTTGTCTTATAAATCTGAATTAATTTATTTGATAATTTTATCGGATGTTAATTCATTCAACTTCATTTGTATGATTTATTGGGTTCAGATAAAACTGACTCTATTAAGAGTTAAGTGGTAAATAAAACAAATTGTTTGAACGATACAATATTTAGACATATTCAAATTTTAAGTTTGTTAGAAAGTATTAAAAACTAAATAAACACAGTCAAGTCAATGATTCCAATTAAGCGGTAATAATGTTTAATTTGTTGGATTAATTATTTTTTCCTAATATTATTTTTTATTTTTTATAATTACTTATTGAATTATTTTAATATGTGTTT
This sequence comes from Centella asiatica, assembly GCA_014636745.2. NCBI lineage: Eukaryota > Viridiplantae > Streptophyta > Magnoliopsida > Apiales > Apiaceae > Centella > Centella asiatica. Next base: position 13,865,930 of record CM025781.1, on the reverse strand, counting down.
ATTGAGGGTTTTTTTTTTAAAATTTTTTTTAAAAATTATTCATTTGTATGATTTATTGAGTTCAGATAAAACAGAGTATATTAAAAGTTACATAGTAAATAAAACAAACTGTCTGAACGATACAATATTTCAAATTTTAAGTCTGTTAGAAAGTATTAAAAACTAAATAAACGCGGTCAAGTCAGTGATTCCAATTAAGCGGTAATAATATTTAATTTGTTGATTTAATTAGTTTTTTTTCTAATATTTATTTTTATTTTTTATAATTATTTTTGAATTATTTTAATATGTGTTTATTGAGTTTTTTTTGTTAATTTGTTTTACGCAATTTCTCTTGATGATGTTTTCTAATATATGGTGTAGTTAAAAATTAATAACAGTAAAAGTTTTAAAAAAAGTAACTCCTCTAAATTTGTTAATTTTATTACGTAAGATTTTTAGTTAGCTACGAATTGAATTCTGTAATTAAAGAAAAAAGATAAGTAAATTTGAACCAAATTAACAAAATTAGAAAAACTTTAGTAGCTTCTTCAATTTAGCTTTCCCCTTTTCTTGGGCTTGTTCTTATACAAATTATTACTCCGGATATAAATCAATCCAGCGCTTATTTATGAAATTCAAGATTAAAGACCACAAAATACAAAAATAAGCACAAATACTCAGTGAAGTAAGTGCTTCCACAGAACAAGAACTAGCACACAGTTGAAGTGCTTTCACAACATAAAGAAGCTTCGGCCGTGTCTCAGTCACGAGCAACCACAACCAACTGTTTTCCAACATTGCGACCAGAGAAAAGACCTACTAGAGCTGAAGGGCCACTCTCAAGACCTTCTGCAGTGTCTTCCACATATGTTATTTTCCCTTCCCTTATCCATGGCAAAACCATCTCCAGAAACTGTGGATAGAGATCAAAGTGGTCGCTGACGACGAATCCTTCCATGCGAATACGTTTCAAAACGAGGCAGAACATATTGTGAACCCCTTCGGGCTTATCGAGGTTGTACTGTGAGATCAACCCACAAACAGCAATACGTCCGCGGAGTTTCATGTTAAGCAGAACTGAATCAAGCATCTTTCCTCCAACATTCTCAAAGTATATGTCAATGCCACCGGGAAAGTACCTGTTGAACAAGACACGACATAATGTGAAACCAACTGATTGGCGTCCATCTTTGAAAAAGTACAATAGGTAATCATCTTCAATTTTGGTAATAATCAGAAAATTGAAAAAGAATTCTCATGAATGGGACCAGTACTAAGAGTCTAATATTACATTTGCGTGAATATAATAGGTAACTGGGTTAAAAAGAAAGTATTCGAAACAGCTAAACAAAATAAGAAAAATCTAAGACACGTGTGAACATACTTTCCTTAAAACAGTTTAGTCCCTTCACTAGGTGCTTCAGAGGATCGTCAGACTACTGTTTCCCAAGATACAACGGATTACAGAGTCCGGACTTGACACAAAGTTTGTCTACTGACGAACAAGAACTAGAAAACTATAATGAACACTTTTTGGGACGAGGAAATGACGTAAGGCTAAAACAAGGGTAAGCTGCTATATCTTAAATTGATGGAATAAGCCTCTATATATAAGCAAGAGAAAACTGTTTAGTTAGGTCACGTTCTCATTAACTCAGATACAATCCCACGTTCCCAAACGTTGAGATACAGGGCCACGTTCTCAACCGTCGAGTTATAGGACCATGTTCCCAACCGTTGAGTTATAGGGCCACGTTCCCAACCGTCGAGTTATAGGGCCACGTTCCCAACCGTTGAATTACAGGGTCACATTCTCAACCTTCGAGTTATAAGGTCACGTTCGTTGAGTTACAAGGAAAATACCTAAAGACTTCTCTTCCATAAATTCAAATACAAAGCAATTGACTGAGACCGATTCAATTCAGTGGTTCTGCCTTTTGGAATCGTCAGTGGATATTTACTCAATCTTCTGACGCCCCCATTAATCGACTTCTCCTGACGGCATGACATCCTCTGACTCCCCATTTCTCGACATGCAGGCATCCCCTGATATGCACACAGTCTGAATTTCATGAATAAAAGAATTAATTCCGAAAACAGCAAAAGGTCGGGTTGATCAGGCCCTCCTAATTACGGTCCGACATTCGTGTTCACAGGTCGCGCCTATGCATGAGTCAAGCCAAATTGGCTTTCGGAAATTCTTGGATTTGCAACCCCTGTGCGAGTGGGTTAGATGGAGCATAGTGTAGCCAATCAATTTGACTAGTCTATTTGTGTTTCCCATATAAATGGCGAACACCACTCCTTCCAACTTTGAATGTGAGACTAAAGTCCTTTCATATAACTCATCTCTACATCTTTCATTCAAAGTGAAAAGTTTCCCAAATTAATGAGAGAGCAATTCTCATTCAAATTCTCCTCAACTTCCAATAATCCCCCACATGTGTTAACCTTTGAACTGATCCTCTACATAGAGAAAGTAGGTGTTACCCTTTGAACTTCCTCCTTATAAAGTGTGCTTGCTTTACCAGCTGTCCAGTAGACGCGATGTCTTTGAAATGTGCATCTATTAGAGCAAAGAGACACACATACAGTACACATGAACCATCTCTGTGGCGTTCTGTTCTCATGATTTGGTCCATTGTGACCATAAAATCCCCTTGGTTCTGCAAGAGTTGCTAAAGAACTAAGCCTTCAAGTTCTCCTTTGAAGCGGCCCCACTTCTCTCTCACATAGGTGACTACCTAAATGCAGAGTAAACACGATACTCTCTTAGTAGTCGTAAAACACAGTACTAACCTTACCATTTTTATCACTGTTTTTTGACAGGAATGAGATGAGGTTACCCCCACAGTTATCACACTAAGTCGCACGATTAGGTTGTCCCTTTGAACCTAGATCTTGGGATCTCCAGTCAACTAAGTTGGGTTTTTCGTCGTAAAACTTTTAACATTTCATAGGCTTAACACACGTTCCTTTGGTCAATCTCTCAACTGTTTCTTTGTTCAACGCTTTGGTTAACAGATCCGCAATATTCTCTTTTGACTTAACATAGTCAATTGAGATAACTCCAGTTGAGATTAATTGTCGAATGGTATTATGTTGACGGCGAATATGTCTTGACTTACCATTATACATAGTACTCTTCGCTCTGCAATTAGCAGACTGACTGTCGCAGTGAATGCTGATAGGCAACACAGGTTTATCCCAATTTGGAATATCTTCCAAGAATTGGCGTATCCATTCAGTCTTCTCACCACACTTGTCCAAAGCAATAAACTCGGACTCCATTGTAGATTTGGCTATCACAGTCTATTTAGCATACTTCCACGACACTGCACCTCAAGCTAGTGCGAACACATAACCAGTAGTGCAATTCGATTCCTTTATATCAGATATCTAGTTAACATCCATATAGCCTTCTAGTACAATAGGATATCTGGTATAATATAACTCATAATCACGAGTATATCTTAAATATCGTAATACTCTAATTATAATAGTCAAATGCTCAGTGCTAGGATTACTCGTATATAGAGCTCAACTTGCTTACCACGAAAACAAGATCGGGACGTGTGCAACTCATTAAATACATCAAACTCCCAATAATGCGTGAGTATTCTACTTGGGAAACACCCTCAGCAAGATTCATTGTTAAATGGAATTTACTATCTAATGGCGTTCTTGCAACACATGGATCATCCTTGTTAAATTTATCAAGAATTTTGTCCACATAATGAGCCTGACTTAATCCTATACCATCGCAGTTTTAAGGATTTTTATTCCTAAGATCACATTAGCAAGACTCATATCTTTATGTCAAATTTAGAATTTAATATATCCTTTGTAGACTTGACCAACTTGTCAGAGCTACCAACAATGAGTATGTAATCTACATATAGACATAAAATGACATAACCGTTTTTAGTCTCTTTAGCATAAACACATTTGTCACTCTTATTGATCTTAAATCCACTAGTAATCACTGCATAGTCAAACTTTTCATGCCACTTCTTTGAAACTTGTTTAAGACTATACAATGATTTGACTAGCTTACAGACTTTCTTTCTAGTCCCTGGAGCTCTAAAGCCCTCGGATTGCTCCATGTAAATTTCTTCATCTAAGTCTCCATTTAAGAAAGATGTTTTCACATCCATTTGATGGAGTTCCAAATTCCTCAGAGCTGCAATAGTAAGAATCAACCTTATAGAATTTATTCTCGTCACGAGAAAATATGTATCAAAATAGTCTAAGCCTTCGCATTGCCTATACCCTTTAATTACAAGTATTGCCTTGAACTTATCAATGGAACTATCTGGTTTCATTTTTCTTTTGAAGATCCACTTAGACTCTACTCGTTTATTCCTAGGAGGGAGATCGTCCAATCGTTTATTCCCAAGATGGAATCGATTTCCCTCCTTACAACCTCTTGCCACATAGGTCCTTCAGTGGAACTCATTGCCTCGGCATAGGTCAGTGGCTCCTTCTCCAATAGGTAGGTTTCAAAATCATCACCAACAGATTTTTCCACTTTTGCTCGTTTGCTTCGTCTCAGTTCAATTTTTTGAAGTTCAGTGTGATCTTGAATTTCTTCATTAGTTCGTTTAAACGAACTGGATCCACTGCTAGACTTGCATGGAAAGACATTTTCAGAGAAAGATGCATTCCTTGATTCCATTATCGTATTCTTGTGTATATCTGGTATCGTCGAATCATGCAAGAGGAAACAATAAGCACTACTATTAAGCGCATACCCGATGAAGATACAGTCCACTATCCTAAGACCAATCTTAACTACTTTAGGAGCTGGCACAACAACCTTAACAAGACACCCCCACACTCGCAAGTATTTGCACCTTAGCAAGACACCCTCACGCTCGCAAGTATTTGTAGGATGGTCTTGTTCCTCTCCATAGTTCGTACAGAGTCTTGTCCTCTTTTTTCCGGAGTACCCTATTTAAAAGGTAATTACTTGATAAGATAACTTCTCCCCACATATTTGGAGGTAAGCCGAAAGTAAACAACATCGCATTCATCATTTCTTTTAGAGTGCGATTCTTCCGTTCAGCAACCCCGTTAGATTGTGGTGAGTAAGGCACTGTAACTTCATGAATAATTTCATGTTTTGCACAAAATTCACCAATTGGTGCCTCATATTCACCACCTCTATCACTCCTCAACCGTTTAATCCTTTTACCAAGTTGGTTCTCAACCTCAGTATTATAGAGAACAAATTTTTCTAAGGCCTCATCTTTGCTTTTCATCAAATATACATAACAGTATTTTGTAATATCATCGATGAAGGTGATAAAGTATTTGTTACTACCCTATGTTTGAACAATCTTCAAATCAAAAACATCACTGTGAATTAATTCCAGCGATTTAGTGCTTCTAGTTATAGATGAGAACGACAACTTTGTTAGCTTTCTTTCAACACACACTTCGCATTTATGTTCTAAATTAATCTGGAATGTTGGTATATGGTTCGAGTTAATTAAACGATGAATCAAATTGAAATTAACATGACCTAGTCTGCCATGCCATAAATTGGAAGACTCAATCAAATAAGTAGAAGAGGTACTTGCATTCATTTTATTGACCACGGTCATTACATTTAGTTTAAACAGCCCATCAGTGGCATACCCCTTTCTTACAAAAATTCCTGACTTAGACAAAATAAGCTTGTCAGACTCTATTACAATGTGAAAGCCATGCTTGTTCAGTAGAGAACCAGACACAAGGTTCTTGCGGATCTCTGGCACATACAACACGTCTTGTAGTGTCACACCTTGCTCGAAGTCATCTTCAGCAGCACATTTCCCTTGCCTTCAACTGTAGCAAATAACAACATTTCCCATGTACAGTTTCTCACCGTTAACTGGCTTAAAAGTTGAGAAGTGGTTCCTATTAGTGCAAACATGTCTGGAAGCACCGGTGTCCATCCACCATTCTTTCCGGTTGGTTTCCACCATGTTCACTTCAGTAATCACAGCCACCAAGTTCAAATCTCCCACCTCCGTAGTGATCTCATTCAACAAGTTGGCCTCATGATTCTTTTTGGATGATCGGCATTTGTTTGACTTGTGGCCTTGTTTACCACATTTGAAACATTTGCCTTCAAATTTGTATTCCTGCTTAGTGACACCGTCATTGGCTGTCCCTAGCTTACCCTTGCCTTTGTTAGCATTCTTTCTCTTAGAGTCATGCTCCACAATATTCACTTAGCTTCAACACCTCTTGATGCCTTAGACTCGAATTTCTTGTTATCTTCTTCAATTCGAAGTCTAACAATCAGATCCTCTAAGGTCATCTCATTGCGTTTGTGCTTAAGGTAATTCTTGAAGTCTCTCTAGCCCGAAGGCAATTTCTCAATGACCGCAGCCACTTGGAAAGATTCACTTAGCAACATACCCTCAGCTTGGATATCGTACAAGATTAACTGCAGTTCCTGCACTTGACTGGTTACAGTCTTGGAATCAATCATCATATAGTCAAGGAACCGTCCGACTATAAATTTCTTTGAGTCGGCATCCTCAGTTTTATATTTCCGATCCATTGATTCCCACAATTCTTTAGCTATTTGAAACTTACAATAAACACCATACAATGAATCATTCAAGCCATTCAAAATATAATTGCGACATAAAAAATCAGAGTGTCGGCATTCCTCAATAGCAGAAATCATTGTCGTATCGACGTTACCTTTTGGCATCACAGGAGCAGCCTCCGTTAAAACTTTTGCCAAATTCAAGGTAGTCAGATAGAACAACATTTTTTGTTGCCACCGTTTGAACGCAATAGCAACAATGGTGAATTTTTCTGGCTTCTCAACGTGGCTTGCTGGAACATAGACAGTGCCAGCAGTAGCAGCAACAACAACTGGAACAGTAGTAACAGTGGTAGCATCCACCGTTGCAGGATTTGAAGCAAAAGTGTTGGCTGCAGCAGAAGCTTTAGCGGTAGCAGCAGCGGAAGCAACATCAACAGGAACCTCTTCGATATTAACTATCACGAACACGATAAACTGTTTTAAGATTGTTAGGATTTGAATTGGGTTAAAAAGATAGTATTCGAAACGGCTAAACAAAATAGGAAAAATTCGAGACATGTGTGAACACGCTTTCCTTAAAACAGTTTAGTCCCCCTCACTAGGTGCTTCAGAGGATCGTCAGACTACTATTTCCCAAGATACAACGGATTACAAAGACTAGACTTGGCACAAAGTCTATCAACTGGCAAACAAGAACTAGAAAACTATAATGAACACTTTCTGGGACGAGGGATTGACGTAAGGCTAAAACAAGGGTAAGCTACTATATCTTAAATTGATGGAATAAACCTCTATATATAGGCAGGAGAAAACCGTTTAGTTAGGCCATGTTCCCATTAACTCAGATACAATGCCAATGTCCCAAATGTTGAGATACAAGGCCACGTTCACAACCGTTGAGTTATAGGGTCATGTTCCCAACCATCAAGTTACAGGGCCACGTTCGTTGAGTTACAAGGAAACTTCTCTTCCATAAATTCAGATACAAAGCAATTGACTGAGACCGATTCGGTTCAGTGGTTCTGCCTTTTGGAATCGTCAATGGATATTTACTCGATCCCCTGACGCCCCCATTTCTCAGCATCCCTTGACGGCCCATTTCTCGGCATCCTCTGACGGCATGACATCCCCTGACGCCCATTTCTCAGCATGCAGGCATCCCCTGATATGCGCACAGTCTGAATTTCATGAATAAAAGAATTAATTCTGAAATCGGTTTGGCATTCGTAATGCAGGCATCCCCTGATATGCGCACAATCTGAATTTCATGAATAAAAGAATTAATTCTGAAATCGGTTTGGCATTCGTGTCCACAGGTCGCGCCTATGCATATCGGTTTGGCAATGCATATCGGTTTGGCATTCGTGTCCACAGGTCACGCCTATGCATGAGTCAAGCTAAATTGGCTTTTGAAAATTCTTGGATTTGCAACCCCTGTGCGGATGGGTTAGATGGAGCATAGTGTAGCCAATTACTTTGACTAATCTATTTGTCTTCCCATATAAATGGTAAGCACCACTTCTTCCAACTTTCAATGTGGGACTAAAATCCTTTTATATAACTCATCTCTACATTTTTCATTCCAAGTGAAAAACTTCTCAAATTAATGAGAGAACAATTCTCATTTAAATTCTCCTCGTCTTCCAACATTCTCATGAATGGGACCAATTCTAAGAGTCTAATATTAGATTTGCGTGAATATAACAGGTAACTATTTTCAATTTTTAATAATAATAGGAAAAATAAAAAGTCCAACATAATTTGTAATGGCAATAAGACCACATAATTTGATAGGAAAATCACAAAGTCAATTATGACAATGATCTTGATCACCCACCCAAGTTAAAACAAACAAATGAATCTGCAAAAGTTTAAACATTATGCTTCTCAGTGTTAGAACCTCCCCGATGGAAATTATAAAACTAACCTTTTTAAGGCCAAATTTAAGTCTTGCTCTTCCTTGTAGTTGAAAGCCTCATCAAACCCAAGTTTATTCTTTAGCAGTTCAACCTTAAGAAAAAATCAAGCAGAGAGACATCATATTAAATGAGGTTCCACTTCTGTTTGAGCACAAACTAGTGACATATTCTTAAGTATGAGATAAGCTTGTGTATTGGATTCTTAATGAATAAACACCTCTAAGTATACAAGGAAACTGACCTTTTCTTTTGTTCCAGCACTCCCAACAACGTAGCAGCCTAACAGCTTTGCAAACTGCCCAACAAGCTGGCCAACAGCTCCGGATGCTGCTGAGATATAAACACAATCCCCTTTCTTTGGAGAGCAACGCTCATAAAAACCAACATAAGCAGTCATACCAGGCATACCTACAGTACCACCAGAGGAAGACAAGGAAATTTAATAAGATGACTGTACAAATAATTGGAAATAGAACCACATCAAACGTATTTCAGAATAAAACACACGGTGGATGATGCACTGGGTTTTACCTTGTTATTTTTTTTTTTCGGTGGATGATGCCCATACAACTGACTGGAGCATAAATAATAATAATAATAATAATAATAATAATAATAATAATAATAATAATAATAAATAAATTGCTATATCTATGTTGTTTGTTACTCCCTCTGTCCCGTTTTTACTGGTCACTATTTCCATTTTAGTTTATCTGGAATTGCGGTTAAGGAACGTAAAGGCAATGAAGTGTGGACACTAGAGTTATTTTTTCTTTGTTTTTCTAATTGGAAATAGAACCACATCAAACGTATTTCAGAATAAAACACACGGTGTTTGCCCATTGATGCAGGACAGAAATATCAGACAAAAAATGGTGATAGTCAATTAGAAAAACAAAGAAAAAATAACTCTAGTGTCCACACTTCATTGAATCATGTGTCCAATTTTGCATAGGTCCAGACATCGGTAACTTAGAAGGCTGACTTTTTGGATTTATCTGGCATGTAGAATGACTAGCTCAAAAAATGCAACAACTTATTATTCTTGAGTTCTCAACTAAAAGGGGACTAACAGTGCACAATATCTATCCTTGTAATATTTCCCTTAACATTAATAGTATAAAAAGAAAATAAGCGATAAGACTTACCCAGTAGTCCAGTATAGTAGGAAAGAGGGACATCAGTATGTTGTATCTTAAATAAAGGTGCTGCAGCCTTAATGAGGCTGTACTCTTCCCATCCAGTTATTCCCCAAACCAAGTCACCTTTCTTGAAGTTTGGATTCCCGGAATCCACCACTTTCGCCACACCAAACCCAACAATAACCTGCACCTCATCAACAATGTGTGTCACCGTATTACTTCCAATTATTTGTGATCCTTTATAACATTATGACAACCTAATTCTACAGATTTTGTTCTAAGTCATCCACAACAGCATAACTCATACGGTAGTAACATGTTCGAAAATTATATGTTTGGCTCGGTTCTAAATTGAATTGTGAATCCTAACATCCATTTTTGTAATATCAATCAATGGCTCAGCACAGATGTTTAGTGTTAGTTTGTGAAGCAGTTGAGAAGAATTACTATGTTCAAACTTTGTATCTTCAAATTTTTCAATATAATAACATAATTAGAATTTTAGGGCATAAAAAGTGTACCATGATAAAAAAAAAAAAAAAAAAAAAACAAATTCCTATATCATTGCCAAACGCATGATTTTTTATTTTACCAACTGGTCCAGACTCGTGCAAAGTTTTTTTTTTAATCATTTTGGTCTCAGCGAATATTTAATAGCACGTGTTTCTCTAAATTGCAAGATCTAATGACACAAAAAACCTATAAACTCTTTGTTTTTTAATACTTTAATTCCATAACTAATATTTTAATAATTAAATGTTTAAAGTAGTCAAAAATGAGTAGAAATTGAGCAAATTTAACCTGACCCAAATTAGAATTTAACTAATTATGTTGGGTCTCAGTTTAAATTTGGGCCATTCCTATAATGCATTTTTAACTAGTTTGAAGTTTAATTGTTAAAATATTAGTTATAGGGTTAAAGCATTAAAAACCAAAAAGTTTATAGTTTTTATTAGTGTTATTAACTATGAATTTAAGTCCTAAAATAGGACCGGAACATCAGGCAAAAATTTAATAAATTAACAAAATAAAATAAAATAATTACCTCCAAATCCACACGCAAATGATTGATTCATTGCAAATAAGCAGGTGCATATCTTCAATTGAAAACAGTATAACCCACCTCCAAACTCCAAAAAAGAAAATCCCAACCAAACCCAGTAGTTGCTGTGTACTCACAGGAATTGGACGATATCCCTCAAACCCAATAAATTCATAAAAATTGAATCAAAGGAATTAATAACATTTGAGGCAAGAAACAGATAGAAATTACCTGACCAGGAGTGAAGGAATCAGTGTAAGATCCTTCAGATTTGGCCATACGATTTCTCATGTAAGGGTCGCAAGAGAGGTAGAGATTTTTGACCAAAACATCATTTGAATCTTGTGGTAATTGCAGACTAATAGTTGAAGTTGTTGATATGAAATCTGCCTCTTTTGGAGAACCCGTGATGTAGTCTTTCAGTAGTATCTGCTTGTTCTTCACTTCCTCCATTATTTTCTCCCTTCTCTGTACTCAGGACTTGCTTTTTCTGCAGCAACGAGATTGCAAACTGAAAAATGTGAGGAGCAAACTTTAATGGGAGCAAACTTATAATCAGAAATCAAAACTGCCCAATTCACAGTCTGAATGAATTAACGGTGGCCTCGTTTCATTAATGGAGGTGTGAATAACTGCCCAACTTGGAACAAGGTGGAAAACGTGGAAGTTTTCTCCTGCCTATATATATAGAAGTAAAAGATTATACCGGCAGTCATGCAAATAGAAGCTTCGTCCTTGTTCCGTATTTTAGCCCCTTGTTCGTCCATCCCTCTTCCCAAAAAGTATTCTATTACAATTTCTCTCAAAAAGAATTTCATCACAATTTTTAGTTTTTATTCGCCAATAGATAAATTTTGTGTCAAATAATTAAAAAAAATGTCTATATCGTCTTTTAAAATGAGTGAGAAAAAATAAATTGATTTAAAATAAATAAAAATAATTAGCAAAGTAAAATTGTTGAAATAAAGTGATGTGACATAAGATAAAAATTGTGAATAGTAATTTGGATAAATTAAAATACAAAAGATCCTAAAAATGATAATATTATAAATAAATGAGACATTCATAAAATGTAAGTTTTGTAAATTAGAATAAGGATCTCACATATTTTCACCATCATTAAATAGTAAAAAACAAATAAATTAAACTATATATTATTAATAACATAATATAATTCCGACTACATTGTTTAAATAATTTTTTTTGTTTTAAAACTTATATAATTTTTCACTTTTATCAAATTATGTGCGAATAAAGAGGGGAGAGAATAGGGACTCAAATTGTTTTTTGTCATACCATAATTATATATAGTATATTTCATTTGTTTCAAAAAAATAATTACACTTGAAAATGCGATTAAATCTAAATTTGAAATTTCATGTTTTATAAATAATTGATTCTCATCAGTAAGAATTTAAAATTATCAATATTTATAATGGTTCGTTTTTTATTCGAATTGTTTCGTATTCAATGATACACAATTTTGTCTCATAGATTGAAAAATGATCCAATTAATAACGAATCGAGTAATATCGAATGATATTATAAGCCAAATCTATACAAACTTTAGTACTCGAGTTCAAGTTCGTATTTTCTTTGACGAGTAAAATTTGAACAAAAAAGTGTTCGCTCAATTTTGACTTGTTTTCAGTCTAAATTGTGCCCATTTAATAATAAATTATTTTTAGTTTTACTTATAGTTAAAATTTTAGCTAAAAATAAAATGATTTTTAAGTTTTTATTGACAAACAATTATTTGGTATTGATTTGTTAAGTTATTTCATGATATTTACCGGTGTCGAGGTTGAAGTTCAATTCACCATAATGGTACACTAAAGTGAGATAAAATAAATTTATTGTGAAGAATCATTCAGTGAGACTTTTTTTAGTTTTGTATAATTTAATTAATTATTATGTCAATTTCAACTTATTGTATTAATTATGGGAGTTGATTGATTATTTGTGATAATTGAAGTGGATTAAAAGCGAAGTCCAGAGGTTAAGTTAAATTTTTTCTAAATATAGATTTTGTAGGTTTGTCGGCACAATGTCCCATGTGCCGAAACCATGTCACATAACAATATTTTAATTCATTTTCCTTTGTCTAAAAGCCCCTCGAGTTTTCTAGGGGACCAAAAGATTAAATGATCATCATTTAATGTTTATTTAAAATATTAAATTAACATTAAAAACTTCACAGATATATTGCTAAGAACTCCAAATTATCAATAATAATATTATATATATATATATATATATATATATTATATTAAAAGTTTAACTTTTAAAAAAGTATACAACTAAACATTACAATAAAATTAAACCAACAAATTTTCAAGATCAAACCTTATATATTAATTATTTATTATAAAAATGAAATATCAAAATAATATAAGTCAATTCAAAATTTACAAATTAAAAATTATACAATTAAAAATATTTATTATACATATAATAAAACATGCCTAGGGCACGAACGCTTCAAGCTAGTTACTACTCTCTCCTTTCTAGATTTATGTGTCAATTTTGGAATCTACACGCTTAATAAGAAATAATATTAATATTACTAACTTCATTCCAAAATGAATGACGTTTGACTTTCTTTCACGTAATTTTAGGTGAAATTTAGTACATGTTAAATATTTTATATAATTGTAATTTTTATATAATATTAATCTTCATTTAATATATTTTTGGTTTTCAATTGTAATTTTTAAAAAATAAAATAGTTAATGTTACAACAAAATAAGCTAAAATGTTTGTAGGGGGGAGGGGGGGATTGAATACAAACACCACAACTTTTTCGCTCTATTAAGACTTAATAAAAACAAACTAGAATAGTTGTAATAATCAGAAAAACCTTACTGATATTTAAAATGAACACACAAAGTTTCAAGTTAAAATAGTTGTATTATAACTTTGGTTTTTTTGAAAATCTGTATAATCACACAATGATTAAATAGGTACAAATCTGTAAGTAATTACAAATTCTTGTTTCAGACACTAGTGATGATTTCTCTCTGAATATTTCTCTCAAGAACTATTACAAAGTTCTCTCTAGTGTATGTATATTGACAAAGATATTTTTAAGTTTTTTTATATCTTATTTTTCTCTCTCTCAACTGTTTTTGGTAACGTGTAACACCTTTTATATATATAGGAGAATAGAGATAGAACTCATGTGTTTGTCATGCTTCTCTTTTTCAACATAGTCGCAGTATGTCTTGTTATTATCCTTTTGGAAATACACGTGTCAGACTGTCATTGGCTTTTGTTGCTTCTGTTTCAATCCCTTTTCTCCATGCATTTATGGTGTAAAATTGTTATTGGACCACCATATAGCAAGGAATATCTTCCTAGTTATACCCCTTGCGTCTTTGTCAAGTACCAGTGCATATCTTTTAAGCCATAATGATATATAAATTAGGTCTTAACTATTCTCTGATGATGACTTGATCAGTGCTTCTGGATCCCTTGATTACAAGCCCTGATATAGACTTGATTGGTGCTTCATTATCCACTGATGCTAATATCTGATGTAAAGTTAGATCAGTGCTTCTTGATTCCTTGATATTAAAACCTAATGCTATCCATTGATGTCATCTGTTGATACAGTGTTCAGATTATCCCTGATGATATCCCCTGACACACTCAATTGTTGATGTTATGCCCTGATGGTATCCCCTGACGTTCAAGCTATTCCCTGATGGTATTCCCTGACAGTCAAGTTATCTCTGATGACAACCCCCGACGGAGTATTTAAGCCATCCCCTGACAGCTTTATTCACTGATGTCTTTTCAAATACTTATGTCTTTAATCACTGATACTACTTTTGGTATTTTTTTGAATGCCTGATTGTGCAGAATACTTGAACATTTAGTATAACCAGACATTCCTCAACGCTAATAAGTCTTTAAGATATCCCTTGATGACTTGCCTAGAACAGTGATTATCCCTTAACAAACTGAGTTGCCCATTAGTGGATGCTTATTTGTGCAAATATACTAAGCCTTATAACATATCCTAAGTATTTACAAATACACAATTATAAAATAATGATTATATCATCATCAACATCATTATACGTAACAATCTCCCCTCTATTTATGATTATCAATTGGATAACCATAAATCTAATTTCTTTACTAATGATGATGTCAAAACCAAAACTATAAAAAATAAGGAATGAGAAATGCAATTGCATTGATCTATGTGTATTTGAACAAATTGAAGGAATAATTATATACAAAAGTTTACAATGTTGATATAAGTGTTTAACACTTAGACTTCAAGATTCTACTTTTGTTGAGTAGTAATAAAGGGCAATGGATGACTTAATTCAATTGGTTGAGAGTCACTTCCAAGGCCTTGTTTTCTTTGGTCAGGATTTTGTTCCAAAATCCTGAGTCTTTTATCTTCACCACTTGTCTTCAATGTCTCAAGCTCTTTTGGTAGCAATCTTCTGAAATTGACAATGTTGAGAATTTTGTTGTGTTCCAAAGATTTAAGAACAAATCCAATCTCTTTCAAGTTGGCTACAACAAGTTGTGACCAGTAAAAGGTGACAATCTCCCCTTTGAAATTCTTGAACCCAATGCCCATGGGGTTTGTGATCATTTTTGGATATTTTTTGAATCCTTTTACTGGGGGAACATCCCTTACAACTGCCGAGATCCCATCATTAGCCCTGGTCTCTTCAATCTCTTTCAACACCTTCTTGATAAGTATGGCTCTGAACTTGATGACATGTTCATTTCTGTGATAAACAATTTGGCTTAGAACATGCATCGCCTCTTCAAGGTCAAGCTCATCAACATCATTGGCCCTTATGTTCTTCTCTTCCCCATCAGCAGCCTTGTAGTATAACTTCAGTGATTTCTCTATGGCTATTGGCAAGGTTCTGTTGTCGTTGATGACTTTCCTCAACTTCTTAAGCACCCCTATAATGTAAGTTGGCTAATGTCCTGAATCAGTCGAGAGTAACTGTGAACTCAGACCTACTTTTCATTTAGATGACAATTAATTTCTCTTTGTTGCTTTTTACCCTAACATATATGTTGTTTATGGAGTGCATATATGTCAGGCTCTTTTGTCTGTCATCCCTTTGAAATTCGACCAATGTAGTAGGCCCATATGTTACAAGAGTAGGAGTTTGAACTTTGGCTTTAGTTGACTCGGGTTTGGTGACATTAGGGGATTTTGGATTGTCTTTGTTTTTATCCCTTGATATACCTTTTGGGGGCTGAGATTTCTTGGGATAAGTTTTCCTTGAAGCTCTTGGAGTGACACTTCTTTCTCCTCTTCTTTCTCTTTCTCTGCAACCATTTTCTCCTATTGTTGAATGTAGTGCATCAACTTCTACAAGTTTCATGTCTTGAGAAAAGACAAGCTCCATTTTCCCATCAATTAGAGCTTCAACATGTGTTGGGAAGTGAGTTGTCTTCATTGCATCCCCAAGTAGCTTAGGTTGTCTTGATTGAGTAATGTTTTTCTTTTTAGGTTCTTCAATCAGGATGACTTTGAAGCTAGCTTGTTGGGAAGAAGGAACAATCATATCCCCTGATGGTAGTGTTTTGATCTTCTCAATAACAACCCTTGATGAAATGTTTGAAAATTTCTCCTTTTTTTTGGCAGCATCATTAGTAAAAGTTGAGAATGGGGTTATGACTTAAAGAATTTATTGATGCTTGTTAGCCATTGATTGTTGCAGAGATTCCATTCTTATCAATCTGGTGTTGAATGAAGATAATTGTTGGTCAACACTGTCAGTCAGCATCTTGAACTTGAGTAATGAATGGCTGGTGGCAAAGGCATCAACCACTTTCTGTACATTTTTTTATCTTTTCTGTAAACAGTGTCTAGAGCTTGTGAGACTCAACGTCCATAGATTTACCTAAGATGACATGTGATTTCAAGATCTTGACTAGGATAGGATCTATGGCACGTGAGAGCTACTGTGTAAGAAGTTTTATTGTGTTTGTCATGGGATTTTTCTAATAGTAAAAATCAACTCCCATGGGTTGTAAAAAAATCACCCAAAGGAGTGCCATCTATTGGAAGAAGTAGCTGTATGTACATTTTTAGAGTTTTCTCTCTATTCTTTATTAATAAGGATCTCATCTTTATCTACCTTTTGCCTTCCTTTTGCTTTGTCTTCTAAGACATCTCTCTTTGTCTCTTCTTTTTCATTACCATCTAATGTAGTACTCTCTTTTTCTCATTTTGCCAAGGTTCTCTCACGGGTTTGACCTTGCCTCTCTGTACTATGTATTCTTTCAGCCTCACTGATTATTGTCCTAATAGGGCTCTTATGGGCTATGGTCTCATCAACTGTGGATAAGGTTAATGTTAGATATAAATGATGATGATGATGTTTAGAGAATAAATGTGCAACTGTAAATACTCAAGGTATTCTATACACATTAGTATATCTGCACAAATTTTGCATCCACTGATGGACGACTTAGTCATCAGGGGATGAATTTCACTGCACTGAGCGAGTTATCAGTGTTTACTTGAATGGACTTGACAGTGTCAAGGAATGGTTGTTGTTACTTAAAAATATAAATATTCCACACAACAGACATTCCAAGAAAAGCCAACAGAGTATCAATGATCAAAAGGATAAGTATTTTTAAGAGGCATTAGTAAGAAGAACTTATCAGGGGAAGCCTAAAAATACTATATCGAGGGGATGACTCCATCAGGGGAAGCCATCAGGGGAACCCATCAAGGGATGACTTCGTTAGGGGAAGCCATCAGGGGAAACCCGTCAGGGGATGACTTTGTCAAGAGAAGCCATCAAGGGAAACCCGTCAGGCGATGACCTCATTAGGGGATGACCTAGTCAGGGGAAGTCGTCAGGGGAAGGCATCAGGGGATGACCGAGTCAGGGGAACCCATCAGGGGAACCTATCAAAGGAAACACTCTTGTGTCCAGACTTTGGCGACAACATACCTCCAGATGAGTTTGGCGATGGCTAAACATGAGTTTGGCGATGGCTAAACATGAGTTTGGCGATGGATAAAAACTGACTTTGGTGATAGTCATTTTTATCCACTGACGAAGAGTTTGGCGATGGCTAACACTGACTTTGGCGATAGTCAGTTTTATCCATTGACGACGAGTTTGGCGATGAATTAAATTGCCCGACAAGTTTGGCGATGACAAAATATCAACTCGTCAGTGGAACCCTACGGTGGATATCAAACACTGATCAAACCTCCATCAGGGGTTGACATCGGTGGATAATGAAGCACTGATCAAGTTGCCTTTAGTAACTTGTCATCAGCAAATCCAGAAGCACTGAACAAGTCGACATTAGGGCTTGACATCAATGGATTGTTATGACCTAATCCACACGTCATTAGGATTGATATGCAAATCATTGATACTTTGCACGGAAACAAGGGGTATAACTGGAAAGATATTCCTTGAAGTTTGGTTACCCAATAACAACTCTCGAACATTTATTACATGCAGATCAGGGGATGAAAAAGAAGCAACAAAAGCAAACAGCAGTCTGACACACCACTCTTAAAGGACATTGATGTGACATAACTATGGCTATGTTGAAAAAGCAGCATGTGTAAGCACGTGGGTTCATCAACTAATCTGCTACATAGATAGAAAGAGTTGTTACACAAAGGACTAACCAACCAAGCGAAGGAAGAAGAAGTCACAAAAAAAAACACTAGAATGAAGCTTTGTAATGGATCTCGAGAGAGAGATATTAGAAAGAAAATTGTAGCTAGTGTGTGTGGAAAAAGAAGCTGTAATTTTATTATAGAGAAGCTGTAACTCTTTACAGAATTTGTAGTTGATAATCACGATTGTGATTAAACAGATTTTAGAAAAACATCAAGTTTTAATACAACTATTTTAACTGAAATGCTTGTGTGTTCATCTTAATATTGTTAAAGTAATTCTGGTGATTGTAGCTATTCCAGCCTGGGATAAAAAAAAACTTTAAAAAGAACAAAAAGTTTGTAGTGTTTGTATTTAACCCCCACCCCCCTTCTACAAACACTTGAGTTTCTTTTGTTCTAACAATTAATAAAGCATTTAAAACAAGTGTATGTACATTTGAGAGCTGAGGAATGGAAAGAGATTTATTTGTATGTACAATTGGGGATTTATAGGTATTGTTAGATATAAATGATGATGATGATGTTTAGGGAATAATTGTGCATATGTAAATCCTCAAGGTATTCTATAAACCTTAGTATATTTACACAAGTTTTGCATCCACTGATGGATGACTTAGTCATCAGGGGATGGACTACACTACACTGGGCAAATCATCAGTGATAACTTGAACAGACTCGACTGTGTCAAGGAATGACTTGTTACTTAAAAGAAGATGAGTATTCCGCACGACAGACATTCTAGGCAAAACCAACGAAGTATCGATGATCAAAAGAACAAGTATTTTTAAGGGTATCAGTGAAAAAAACCCATCAGGAGAAGCCTAAAAATACTGTATCAGGGGATGACTCCATCAGGGGAAGCCATCAGGGGAACTTGTCAGGGGATGACTTCATCAGGGGATCCGTCAAGCGATGACTTCGTCTGGGGAACCTATCAAGGGAACCCGTCAGGCGATGATGTGAGAACCGAATAATTTTAAATAAGTTTTGTTATATGATTAATTCATTTTGTGATTAATTTATTTTATGCATGGAGATTTAATTTTTGGGATACAAATAATAAATTCATATGTTAAATGAAAATTGTATGGCAATATAATGTCCAAAAGATTTTAAATGCATTTTAAGCACAAGTCTCTAAATGATTATTTTATTCAAGTTTTATCTTGTATATGTGTATGTTTTCATGTGGAAGGCACTCGAGAGTGAGCTGATGTGAGTTCAGTGCTCACTTTGAACCAAAGACTGATATGAGAGAAGTGGGGTAATTAATGTATTTCAGAGTTGTGCACATGACCCGTCAAGTGTATATCGTTTTCAACAATACACTTGATTGTTGGCTATGATTGATGACTGGCTGACTTCTAGCAGCCGTTACATCCACCATTTCTAACCAATCACTTCTTTCTAAAGCTTGTTACTGCCTTTTTCTAGCCAACGGCTGAAATCAAAACTCAAACAATCAAACAGCTCTTGTTGATCGACAAGTGAGATATATATATATATATATATATATATATATATATATATATATATATA
>CM025781.1:13810810-13846095 GCA_014636745.2 Centella asiatica | reverse complement strand
ATATATATATATATATATATATATATATATATATATATATATATATATATATATATATATATCGTTTGGATACAACCCTAGCCCCACTTTCAAAAATTTTTCATACGGCCAACTACCCACAAAATCCAGGTTCACTTTCAAAGAGCAACTATCTTTCTCGAAGAACAATCCATGCTTTTAATTTCTCCCTTGCTACCACAGAGGTAAGAACATTATATTAAAACCTTGCTCTGTTCCTACACCTTTGTTTTGTTATGCATGCCATGTTGGTAAAAATACCTTGTTTATGCACTTCCAAAAAGTATGATTTAATGCATGCTTTTCACATCTGGAGTTAATGTCATTTATTTCAAAAAAAACTATCCAAGATGTGTGTATGAAATGTCGACGACCACCTAGTAGACAAACCATTAACTTCCAAATATTCTTTTTAACAGTAGTGAAAACACCATGCTTGAGTCTTCATCAACCTGAGTTCTTGAGGTTTAACAGTGTCTATAAGATCTAGTAGACCACAAGAGATGTTATATATTACCGAGAGGATGATAAGAGTTGACCTATGTATGGTTGTTGTTGAGAACACCATCCATGGAGGAGTGAAGAAGACACCACTGTATCTGAGACAAGTTCTAACTTAGTTTTCGACGATTTGGAGTTAGTCTCTGACCGTATAAAATAGTTCCTGGGAAATTCCAAGTTAGTCTCCCACAGTATATAAGTTAGTCTCTGATAGGCTAAAACTTCATAGTCTCCGATGAAGGAAATTTCTTAGTCTCCAATGAAGGAAATTTCTTAGTCTCTGATGAAGGAAATTTTGATTAGTCTCTGATGGGCAAAGTATGTTAGTCTCTGATGACCAAAGTTGTTAGTTCCCGAAGAATTTAGTGATAGCCAACTGACTTTGGCGCTGACTTATGGAGTTTGGCATTGAACAAGTTGTCACCTGACTAGTTTGGTGGTGAATAAGTCCATCTCCTGATGGGTAAGTCATCCCTTAATGACTATCCCCTGACAGGTGAATTACTCCCTGATGGTCGAAGGCTATCTCTTGATTGCCGAGAAACCATCCCCTGATGGGTGAGACATCCCATGACGGGTAGTTTATCTACTGATGATCAGTCATCCCCTGACGGGTAATTATTCCCTGATGACTAATTATCCCCGATGACTAATTATTCCCTGACGTAGAAGATTATCCACTGATGGTTAGATTATCTTCTGATGGTCATTCTTAAACCCTTATGAGATGTTTTAATTATTTATTTAACCTCAACGGTTCTTATGTCAGATTTAAGACATTAAAAGTTTAAGGACATCACATATGCATTATCTTTCATAAATTTTATCAAAGTATTAAATTTATCATGTGATATGCATGTTTTACAGAGTCTTTCATTCATAAGTGATTTGAATTAGATTTAATTAAGGACCGAGGCAAGTATATATTCAATCTGATGCTTATTTCAATTTAACGCATTATCTTTTGATTCGATATGCGTGCAAGGCTATGATTCATATATTTCAATTGCTTTTATGAATGAGAATGCTATGCTTTAAATTCTGCTAGTATGATATTAATAAATGTGCAAGGATATAACTGACCTTTGATTTATTAGTATTCTTTAATGTTATATCCATGCAAACAAATGAGAGTGATATGTCCCTTAAATTGGTTATGCCACATGGTTGGCAAGAGGAAAGGGAAGGTGCTGATTTGTTCTGTGACCTGACCTAGAGGAATTATAAGTGATTACGTACGTTCACACAAGGAGGGATCATGCAGGCATAGTTAGGCCAACTATATGTCGTATGGTTAGTAGATCCAACGAGTTTAGCCCCCGTGGATATTTTGAGAAAGATATACACATGTGAATATTTGTCTTTCTTTAAGGAGGGTTACACGTTTTTTATCATCAGTTTTCCTCGAAGTTCTTCAAAGATTTTCGAGGTATTGGTATTGTTTCACCAAGCCTCACAAACAAAATTGGACCTCTATTAACATTCCAGTTTGCTCCTCTGATTTGTTTATATATTTGCTGAGCGTAAATCGCTCATTCTTGTTGAACTTAATGTCTTGCAGGGCATGGTGCAAAGGTTGAACCCTCTGACAAGGGGAAAACAAAGATGATTGGTTATTGAGTTTATGCTAACCCTATGGGTGGCCGCTGAGGAAGAAGGAAGGTGGTTGGAAGTGGCTATGTTATGAACTGAAATTTAGAAATAGCTAACGTCTGCTGAAAATGTACTATGTTAGGTTGTAATAGCTCACTACTATTTTCATTGTTAACTTTGTTTATGCTATGAATAGATGAGACGTTATTCTTTATTTTCTTCTTGACAGAGCCCTAGTCTAATAAGGGAAATTGGGGTCGTCATAGATGAGCTCGTTAGGGGAAGCCGTCAAGGGAACGCATCACAGGATGACCTCGTCAAGGAAACCCGTCAGGGGAACACATCAGGGAAACCACTCTAATGTCCAGACTTCGGCGACAACATATCTCCTAATGAGTTTGGCGATGGCTACAAATCACTTTGGCGACAGATTATCTTGCGATGCGTTTGGCAATGGGTAAAAGTGACTTTGGCGATAGTCATTTTTATTCTCTAACGCTGACTTTGGCGCTAGTCATTTTTATCCTCTAACGACGAGTTTAGCGATGACTTAAATTGCCCAATGAGTTTGGCGATGACTTAAATTGCCCGACTAATTTGGTGATGACTTAGATTGCCCAACAAGTTTGGCGACGACAAAAGATCAACTTGTCAGTGGAACCCATCAGTGGATAACAAGCAAGTCATAACATCAGTGGATAATGAAGAAGCACTGATCAAGTCTCCATCAGGACTTGACAACGATGGATAATAAAGAACTGATCAAGTCTCCATCAGGGCTTAATATCAGTGGATAACTAATCACTGATCAAGTTGCCTTCAGTAACTTGCCATCAGGGGATCCAGAAGCACTGAGCAAGTCAACATCAGGGCTTGTCTTCATTGGATCGTTATGACCTAATCTATTCGTCGTTAAGACTTACAAACAAATCATTGAAACTTGGCACGGAAGCAAAGGGTATAACTGGGAAAATATTCCTTGAAGTTTGGTTATCCAATAACAACTCTCGAGCATTAAATACGTGCAGGTCAGGGATGAAAAAGAAGTAACAAAAGAAAACAGCATTCTGACACACCACTCCGAAAGGACCTTGATATGACATACTGCGACTATGTTGAAAAAAAAGCATGTCTAGCACATGGGTTCACCAACTGATCTGCTATACATATAGAAAGAGTTGTTACACAGAAAACCAAGTAAGCCACAACACTCAAACACTAGAAGGAAGCTTTGTAATAGATCTTGAGAGAGATATTCAAAGAAAAATATAGCTAGTGAGTGAGTAAAGAGAAGCTGTAATTTATTACAGAATTGTAGTCGTTAATCACGATTGTGATTCAACAGATTTCCAGAAAAACACAAAATTTTAATACAACTATTTTAACTTGAATGCTTGTGTATTCATTTTATTTTCAGTAAAGTTTTTCTAATTCTGTAGCTATTCTAGCCCATGCAACATAAGTTTTAAAAGAGTAAAAAATTTGTAGTGTTTGTATTTAATCCCCCCACTCCCCACCCCACACACACATACAAACAGTTGAGCTTATTTAGTTCTAACAATTGGTATCAAAGTCAACTAGCAAACTACTTTTGCCAGAAGATCCTTATCAATGGCCAACAAAGTTGGAAATAGTAAGGTCCCTATATTGAAAAAGGGAAAGTACTTCTTCTGAAGGCAACACATGATAGTTCATCTTAGAACAATCGATGATGAATACTTACAGATTCTAGAAGAAGGCCCTCACGTGCCCAATAAGCTCATTCCTCAGGAGGTTGTTAATGGAGGCAATGTTCCAGAAAGATTAGTCCCAAAGACTACTGATGAGATGATTTTCGAGGAGGTGAAGAAGGATCTAAAAGTAACAGGTATCCTATATAACAGGCTAGATGATGATATGCTAAACAGTATCATGAATCTAACAACATCTAAGTCAATATGGGATACCATCCAGATCTTATGTGATGGCACTGAAGATATGAGGGAAAATAAACTGCAGCTGTTAATACCATAGTATGAGTGATTCACAATGAAAAATGGTGAATCACTCACTCAAATGTTTGACAGATTCAACAAGTTGGTAAATAACCCGAGGATGTATGGGAAGACCTATGCCAACAAAGACGTGAACAGAAAGTTCGTGAGGGCACTTCCCATATCATGGGATCCAAAGACAACAACCATCAGAGAATCCAAGGACTTAAATCTCCTAGACTTGGATAGGCTCTATGGTACTCTAAAGACATATGAATGGAGGTTCAACAGAGATCTGAAATGTTAGAGGATACCAGAAAACTTAAATCTATAGCTCTAATGGTTTCCAAGAAGAATAAAGATGAAACTAGACCAAGTGTCTTGATGAAGCAGCAGTCAAGAGATGTTGATGAGAATGAAGAGAATAAGGAAAATGAAGTTGATTCTAAGGGGATTGAGTACACCTCTAAAGAGTTGGAGGAAATGGATGAAACCATGAGCTTCCTTGTAAAAAGGTTTTCCAAATTGAAATTTCAAAAGCCAACTGGAATAAAGAGATTTTCAACTAGGAACCCTAGTAGCACAAGCAACTTTATTGATAATTCAAGAATAAAGTGCTACAAATGCAATGAGATGGACCACTTTGCAAATGAGTGTTGCAAGGCCACAAAGGAAGGTGAATCCAAAGGAAAAGAAGCTGAAGTGGATTACAAGAAGAAATAGTTTGACCTTCTTAATGCCAACAAGAAGGGAAAAACTTATATTGTAGAGGGAAAGGACTATGTTGACTCAGATGAAGAAGACACTGAGGAATATGTCAATCTAGCCTTGATGGCCTCATCCACAGACAACAACAGCTCACAAGTAAGTCTCAAAATTTCTTCTAACATGTCAAAAATTGATTGTTTCAAAACTGTTAAGGAAATGACTTATGAGATAGGAGACCTTTATGACATTTTAAGAAGTGTTGTAGCTAAGACTGAGAGAGTACAGAAAATCAATGAACATTTGACTACTAGAAATACTCTGTTAGAATCAGAACTATCTAGACTTGAGAATCTTGAAAAAGAACTCTCTAAGACTAGGAACCTTCTTGACTGTGCCATAAAGAGAGAAGAATGGACCCCCAAGATTTTGAGAGAAGAAATAGAGGTCATAAAAAGATGGAATGAGTCTAACAAGAAACTAGATGATCAATAAAAAAGTCAAAAATCTAATCATAAATCTAGTTTAGGCTTTGAAGAGACTGTGGTGATGCAACCTTCTGTTGAGGTTGAAAATACAGCTAGCTTTGGAAAAAGGCCTATACAACCTATCAAGTTTATAAAGGTTGTAACAAAGCTAGAAAAAAGGAATGTTTTCCCAATGAGTGAAGCTTCCACAAGTAGGAGTGACAAGAAACCTATTCTTGCCAAAGCACTCAAACCCCCATTCAAGAAGGAACAAGACTGTGCATCAGTGGATACATAGTTATCAGGGGATAAGAGTGCATCAGGCCATCAAAGCCCTTCAAGGGATAAAGGCTTGACAGGGGATAAGAAAAAGAATAGGAACAACAAATTAAGTGTAAACAAAGCCAGTAACTACACCCCTATTCAGGAAGCCCCTAGGAAAGTGTGTTGGAACTGTGGTAGCAATAATCATTTATTTTTTCAATGCAAGGAAAAACCACAGAATTTAATTGGTACAATTTTATATGCTGATGATTTACCTACTGCTCAAGCATGTACCCGTAAGGGTAAATAAAAGAAATTTGTTGGTAAATCTAAAGTTTATAATGAAGCTCCTAAAAAGGAGAAAATGTGTATTCTGCCTAAACCTAAAGTCATCAGTAATGAAAAAGTTGTTTTACCATTAACTATGACTAAACCTAGAGGACCCAAATCCACTTAGGTACCAAAAACAAATTAAATGTTCTTTGTGTGTAGGGAAAAGTCAAAGGCAGAAAAATTTGGTTTCTAGACAGTGGCTGCTCAAGACATATGACAGGAAACAAATCCCTGCTTATAGAGTTCAATGGGAAGGTTGGTCCAATAATTACTTTTGGTGACAACAGTAAAGGATTGACTCTTGGTTTTGGCAAAGTAGCAAATGAGGATGTCTCATTTGAAGACGTAACACTAGTTGATTGGCTAAAACACAATCTATTAAGCATAAGTCAACTATTAAAGGATTCATCATTATTTTCAAAGAGGACCAGTGCTTAATCTCAAATGAAAGTGATGGGAAGTTGGTCTTATCAGAGATTATGAAAGGAGATCTTTACATTGTTGATTTTAAGTTAATGAATAGAGAGTCATGTTTCTACAACAAGGCAACCTCTGATGAAAGCAGACTATGGCACAAGAAGCTTTCTCACCTGAACTACAAAACTATCAATAACTTGGTAAAGAGAGAGTTGGTAACTGGACTACCTCAAGTGTAATTCATTCAAGAAGGGTTATGTTCAGCTTGCCAACAAGGGAAGCAAAGGAAATCATCCTTTGTCAGCAAGGAAGCCATAATAATCAAGGATCCAATTCAATTGCTTCATATAGATCTCTTTGGTCCTGTTAACATAATGTCAGTATCAAAGAAAAGATTTGCATTGGTCATTATGGATAACTATACCAGATATACTTGGGTCAAGTTTCAACAAACCATTGACATTATAAATAAAGTGGAAACTGAGTTAGGGTCAGTGGTTAGAATTTTGAGGACAAACAATGTGACTGAATTCAAGAATGCAGTTGTTGATGGATTCTGTGTGGAGAAATGCATCAATCATATATTTTCTGCTCCAAGAACTCCTCAACAGAATGGTGTAGTAGAAAGGAAGAATAGAACCCTGATAAAAGCTGCTAGGACAATGTTAGCAGAGGCAAAAATTCTTACCTATTTTTAGGCTGAGGCAATTTTCACTGCTTGCTTCATTCAAAATGGTCTTTGACCAACAAGGCTCACAATAAAACACCATATGAGCTAATGACAGGGAGGAAACCAAACATCAAGTTCCTATATGTTTTTGGATGTAAATGTTTTGTATTAAAGAATTTTGGTAAGAACTTAGGAAAATTTGACTCAGAGGCTGATGAAACTATTTTTCTAGGTTACTCCGTGACATCTATGGCCTACAGGGTTTACAACAAGAGACTCTAGGTGATGATGGAGTCTATAAATGTAGCTTTTGATGATCAAAAGATTTTTGGACTCGAAGACCCTAGTTTTCATCAAGAACTCTGGTTTATCAATCTAGTGGGAGAGCTAGGAATGGTGAATTATGCAAGATAATGCTTGATCAACTTGCTGAAGTCATGCCAAAAAAATTGTTGGGGAGTTCAATCTATCAAATGCTTAAGTACTAGTATTTCTAACTCATCTCATAATTTCCTGATAATGTTATTGATACATGGTTTTTATATATATATATATATATATATATATATTATTTTGTTTTGTTTTGTCAGGGTGTGTATTAAAGGTTGTATATCAGGATCAGAATTACACAGAAGAATCATTTGTACTTCCATCCCATATGAAACAGGTATTACTTACACATCCTTCTTTTTCTCAATCTCTTACTTCTTGTATTTCAACTACTATGGCAAAGACAACTACCACTTCTCTGCCTACCCAAGTAGTATTATCAATTTCTACACAACCACTCTCAATAGCCCAAACCTCAGTCTTCCAAAAGACTTAGGGTACTAAAAGAAAACTCTCTGAAGTAACCTCATCTATTGAGGGAAATAAGGTGAGAGAGTGATTGGCCTGAAGAAAATGAAGAAGAAGAGGACAACCATGAGTGTTGACCCTAAACCAAACCAGGCAGTATCCTTCCAAAAGTATACTAACCTTAATAAGGATACACTCATCACTAATTGTCTTCTCCCAAAAGGATTAAATTATTGAACAAAGTCCCTAACCAGGGACACAGTTGAGTGAGGCACATACATTAACCATAGCTCCTGATGAAATCAACATTAGGGTCTTTGAGAGCCACTTGCATATATCTTACACCGTGAGTGCACACACAACTTCACTTGATGAGTCACCTCCTTACTCAGTGATTCAGCCAACACTCCCTTCTACACCTCTATACTCTTTTTCTTTGCCTCAAATTTCTTAAAATGTCATGACACAAAATCTAAGTGTTATGACATCAGATCCTCTAATTTCTCACTTCATGGAGGAGCCAATACTAAGTGACACATTGATTGACAATCAAGACTGTCAAATGATTGATTCTTTTTTAAATGATTCAATCACTGATGATCATACAAGGGACATAAATAAACCTATAAATACTAATGCAAAAAGTCTTTATACTTCCCCCATTGAATATACTCCTTTAATAAATACATATATTTCTCCTATTGTACATATACGTATCTCTTCCACTTCTACTCAAATCACTTTTGTGGACACAATAGTTACAGATACATTACTTTGTCCACAGTTGTTGATAAAACAGCCCATATGAGCCCAATCAGGACAATTTTAAGTGAGGCTGAAAAAAATATTTAATGAAAAGAGACAATGTCAACCCATTTGAAAGGACCTTAGCATAAGGAGAGAATGAGAGTACTGCCTTAAAAGATAATGAAAAAGGAGAGGAAAACAGTGATGCCTTAGAAGGCATAAAAAAAGGAGAGGTTGAGGGAAATAAGGATGAGATCCTTGTAAATAAAGAATATAGAGAAAATATAGAATTTGTAAATACTTCCAGTTCTTCTAAGAGTGATAAAGATGACACTCTCAAACAAGTTCCTCAAGTCACATCCCAATTCTCAACTTCCACTGATGATGCTCCCAAAAAGGGGGAGAAATCTTCAAAAGGGGATAAATCTTCAAAGTCAGTATTAGGGGTTGTTGTTGAGACATCTGCAAATCAATCTTAAGAGGATGTGAGGATGTGACTACTGATTTTGTTCCAAAAGGCCAAGGACATTAGATGGGAAACAACTTCAACAAGAGAAGGAGAAGGCTATAGAGGAAGAGCAACAAGAAGAAAAGAGGAATTGATGTATGTTCTAAGCCAAATTGCTTACCACAAAAATGAACATGTCATCAAGTTTAGAACCCTGTTTGTACAGAAAGTGATATATTTGTACATAACTATTCTTTGTAACTATACAAATACATTTATTCTTTAATATCTATAATTTTGGATTTTGACATCATCATCAGTACATTAGTTAGATTTATGATTATCAAACTGATAAACAGAAATAGGGGGAGATTATTAGGTATAAATGATGATGATGATGATGATGATGTCTAGGGAATAATTGTGCATCTGTAAATACTCAAACACTAGTACAAAAACTGTCTTATGCGTCGCCTTATTTTCGTCGGTTCTTTAATAGAACTGTCGCATATAGTAGAATGGTGACATTATGATAAATAAAATAAACGATATTTGCGTCGGTTCTTTTAAAGGACCGACACAAAAACTATAAAAATAATTAAAATATAAATTAATAACACATTTGCGTCGCTTGTTTAAAGAACCGATGCAAATAGTGTTGAGTATTTGCGTCAGTTTATTAAAAGAACCGACGCAAATACTCAAACAATAATTAAAAAAATAACTAAAAATAATTATTTTTTAATTAAATAATTAAAAAATATTGTTGAGTATCTGCGTCGGTTCTTTAAAAGGACCAACGCAAAAAATATAAAAATAATTAAAAAATAAATTAATAACACATTTGCGTTGCTTGTTTTAAAGAACCGACGCAAATAGTTGTACGATTAATTACGAGTATGCCACCGTACGGAAAAAAAATACATTAATATATTTTACCGCCTTTGCATTTTCAAATCGCGGCATACATTTTCATTTTATCTCTTTTTGAAGATGAACCACGTTCTCTTTAAATCCTTTTCATTTCCATTGTGCAGAATACATTTTCGTTTTCATTTTACAGGCTCATGCCTATTTGTAAGGGGCTGGTGCCTATATATGTTAATGTTGCTGGTTCTTGTTCTTGGTGAGTATAAAATGGAGAAAAGCATGAGTGGTAGATTCAATATTTTTGCAAGCTCTCCTCAAGAAATTCCTAATTTTTGGGCCCACCTCCATCTTTTGATATTAGTGAAAGTGAGTATTCTTTCATATCAATCTTTAAATTGCACTATATTTCTTGAGTATGAGTATTCTTTCATATCAATCTTTTAAATTGCACTATATTTCTTGAGTAGCAAATATATTTATATATGATATTCTTTTATCTAATTAAACATAAAATAATCGTAGTTTTGCTACTTTTCTTCTTGTATCTGCAGTATACTATTCCTCATTACTATATTTTTTTCTTTTTAATTCATATCCACTTATTTCTATTTCGTTAGATGATGATGATATACAAGAAGCTTCGTCTCAAGCTCACGAAGAAATTTTGGCATATTGGTGCACACGAATAAATTTTTCTTTCTTAAAACTTATGTTTGTATACAAGTGAAGAAGATGAGACACAAGAAGTACAAGCAACCGGTCCCATAATGTTGCAAGGGCAGTAGGAAAACCACAAGTGGACTTCCAGTTTTCTGTCTCTCTATATGTGTGTGTGTGTATGTATATATATGTAATGTAAATGTATATGCATCATATTAATTTGGGAACAGAATGCAGTAAATCTGGTGGTGTTGTTGCTATCTCTCTTTTTTGTTATGAACTTTAATTTAGTGATTATTTCTACTTAAGTTTGATGGATCCTTGATGGAAACTTAACTCATTTTGTGTAAGGTAAAAAAATTTCTTGAATAATTAAAAAAATAAATAACTAAAAATAATTATTTTTTAATTAAATAATTAAAAAATATTGTTGAGTATTTGCGTTGAGTTTTTAAAAGACCCGACGCAAAAACTATAAAAATAATTAAAAAAATAAATAACTAAAAATAATTATCATTTGCGTCGGTTGTTTTAAAAGTCCGACGCAAATGATCATATCATTTGCGTGAGTCGTATTAAAGGTATGACGCAAATGATAATTTTTTACGTCATCTCTTTAACCGACGCAAAATAGTCAAGTTTTTGCATCTCCGCCATATGTGTCTCCTGTTAACCGACACAAAATAGTTAATTTAACCGACACATATGATCAATTTTGTACTAGTGAAGGTATTATATAAACCTTAGTATATTTGCACAAGTTTTGCATTCACTGATGGACGTCTTAGTCATCAAGGGATGGACTACACTGCATTGGGCGAGTCATCAGTGATAACTTGAACGGACTCGACAGTGTCAAGGAATGACTGTTGTTACTTAAAAGAAAATGACTATTCCATACGACAGACATTCCAGGCAAAGCCAACGAAGTATCGATGATCAAAAGAACAAGTATTTTTAACGGCATAAGTGAAAAGAACCTATCAGGGGAAGTCTAAAAATACTGTATCAGGGGAAGTCTAAAAATACTGTATCAGGGGATGACTACATCAGGGGAAGCCATCAGGGGAACCTGTCAGGGGATGACTTCATTAGGGGAAGTCATCAGGGGAACCCGTCAGGCGATGACTTTGTTAGGGGAACCCGTTAGGCGATGATTTCGTTAGGGGAAGCCATTAGGGGAACACATCAGAGGATGACCTCGTCAGGGGAACCCATCAGGGAAACCACTTTAATGTCTAGACTTGGTGACAACATATCTCCCGATGAGTTTGGAAATGGCTAAAAATCACTTTAGCGACAGATTATCTCATGATGAGTTTGGCGATGGGTAAACATGACTTTGACGATAGTCATTTTTATTCTTTGAAGTCGACTTTGGCGATGACTTAAATTGCCCGATGAGTTTGGCGATGACGTAGATTGCCTGAAAAGTATGATGATGACAAAAGATCAATTAGTCAGTGGAACCCATCAGTGGGTAACAAACAAGTCATAACATCAGTGGATAATGAAGCACTTTCAAGTCTCCATCAGGGCTTGATATTAGTGGATAATGAAGCATTGATCAAGTCTCCATCAGGACTTGACAACGGTGGATAATAAATCACTAATCAAGTCTCCATCAGGGCTTGATATTAATGGATAATGAAGCACTGATCAAGTTGCCTTCAGTAACTTGCCATCAGGGGATCCAGAAGCACTGATCAAGTCAACATCAGGGCTTGTCTTGAGTGGATCATTATGACCTAATCCACTCGTTGTCAGGACTTACAAGCAAATCATTAATACTTGGAATGGAGGCAAAGGGTATAACTAGGAAAATATTCCTTGAAGTTTGGTTATCCAATAACAACTCTTGAGCATAAAATACATGCAGGTCAGGGGATGAAAAAGAAGCAACAAAATCAAACAACAGTCTGACACACCACTCCGAAAGGACCTTGATATGACATACTGCAGCTATGTTGAAAGAGAATGTCTAGCACATGGGTTCACCAATTGATTTGCTATACATATAGAAAGAGTTGTTACACGAAAAACCAAGCAAGCCACAACACTCAAACACTAGAAGGAAGATTTGTAATAGATCTTGAGAGAGATATTCAAAGAAAAAATGTAGTTAGTGAGTGAGTAAAGAGAAGCTGTAATTTATTACAGAATTGCAGTCGTTAATCACGATTGTGATTCAATAGATTTCCAAAAAAACACCAAGTTTTAATACAACTATTTTAACTTGAATGCTTGTGTATTCATTTTATTTTCAATAAAGTTTTTCTGATTCTGTAGTTATTCTGGCCTGTGCAACATAAGTTTTAAAAGAGAAAAAAGTTTGTAGTGTTTGTATTTACCCCCCCCCCCCCTACAAACAGTTGAGCTTATTTAGTTCTAATAGGTATATATAGAGGAAGTGTTTACATTGGATCATGTCTCCCATGATTGATCATCAGTGATTGAGTCATTAAGAAAAGAATCAATCATTAACAGATCATGACTCTCAATCACTAAATCATTTTGAATGGGCTCCTCGAAGAAGTAAGAAGTTAGAGGATCTAATATCATGACACTCAGAGTTTGTGTCATAACATTTGAAGAAAGTTGAGGTAAAAAGAAATAAGGGAGAGGTGTAGAGGGGGTGTTGGCTGGATCATGATGTGAGGAGGTGATCCATCAAAGGAGGTTGTGTGTGCACTCACTATGCTTAATATCTACAAGTGGCTCTCAGAGATCATGATGAGTGTTTCATCAATGTCTGTGGTCAATGTATGTGCCTCACTCACCTGTGTCCCTGGTTGGGGATAATGTTCAATAACTGAATCCTTTTGAGAGGAAACGACTAGAGATGTGTTTATTCCTTATTAAGGTTAGTAACCTTTTAGGAGGATACTGTTTGGCTTGGTTTAGGGTCATCTCTCTTGGCTTTCTTCTTCTTCTTCTTCTTCTTCTCTAAGCCAACCACTTGCTCCCCTTTTTCCCTCTCAGTTGTTGTAGTCACTTCTGAGGATTTTCTTTTAACACCCTTAGTTTTTTGGGAGACTAAGGGTTGGGCTATAGAGAGTTATTGTCCAGAAGAGGGTAGTGCTACTTGTGTAGGCTGAGAAATGGTAGTTGTCTCAGCTATTTTAGTTGAAATAAAATAAATAGGAAGTTGAGAAAGAAAAAGAGGTGTAGTTATTACCTGTGCCATATGCGATGGTAGCACAAATGGCTTAGTCGTGTATGCTTAATTTATTATCTCCATGAATAATTTCTTCGTTTTGAGTATAACTCTGTATTGCTATGTCATTATCCTCAAAAGAAAGATTAGGTAGTTGATCTTTGATAAGCATAAATAAAAATTTGACATAATATACTTCTGATTTCCTAGAAGTATAACTACCCATTTTATTAACCAAATCATTAAAATTTAATTTCCTTATATCTATTATTATATTCCTAATCATGGCATAAGCAATTTTCAGTGTTAACGAGGTAATCATCTCAAAGTTTGTGGACTTACTTGAGAATACCTTTGTAATTATATCAAAGAGATAAGAGATCTCCTTTTTCACATTCACCCTTTTGAGATCTTTGAACTTCAATGCCGCAGGGTTTGGGGAGTTGTAGCCCAGTTATCTCAAGAAGTCGAGCTGTTCAGCATCTGTTGGCACTCCAATAAAATCTTGTGGAGGCAACTTCAGAGCGGAATTAATTCTAGAGGGAGTTATTTTTCCCTTTTTAGAAAAAATTTTGAAAGAGATCCCCTTTACAACTTTTGGCCTTATCTAAGAATGAATGAACTTAGCGCTCCACCAGAGTTGTGGGATCGCTTCACCTGACATCTCGTCATCGGTGAAGATAGCCTTGCTATATTCGGAATTGAGTAAATAACGCATTATTGGCTTGAAGCAAACATCTACCTTATTGTTGTTAGAGAAGCCCACAAAGTTGGTTTGTTTAACCACTAGATTCCTGGGTATTCTTTGAGCAATGTTTGGTGTCATTGAAGATGTTAAAGTATTAAAGTTAGGGTTTCAGTGAAAGAGATAGATAAGAAAGCTCGAACAATTGTTAGAGAGATAACAAATAAATGTTTGGTGTGTCGTCAGGGAAAGAGAAACATATATAAATAGCTTTTTCAAAAGACTCTGATGACAAGTCATTAGGGATTAGTTATTATCCCTTGATGTTGTGTTATTAAAGGAAAATGATTATTCCCTGATGTAGTGTCATAAGGGATAAATGAATATCCCCTAACGAGCACAACTGTAACTACAACCCCTAAACAAGGTTTTTTAATTTATATCTATATATTTATAAAACATTTAAACACACATATATTTCATTATCAAGAAATGACATGAGAAGTTAAAGATAACAATATATAAGTACTTGATAAAATAAACCACTCTAATACCTTGTCTGGCATTGTTATATCAGTTTAATTGATTTTCACTTTGCATAATTCACCATTCCTAGCTCTCCCACCAAATTGTTGAAGGTGGCTTCATTTAGGGCCTCGATGAAGATGTTTGTCAGATATTTGTGTGTTGGTACAAAATACGGTTCAATATTATCATTCATGACATGCTTCCTGATAAAATGATATTTGATTTCTATATGCTTGGTTCTGGAATGTTGCACAGAGTTCTCAGCAATGGCTATGGCACTAATGTTGTCACACAGAATTGGAATTTTGTTGTATGTCAGCCCATAGTCTATTAATTGATTTTTCATCCATAAGATTTGTGCACAATAACTTTTAGCTGTAATGTATTTAACCTTAGCAGTAGATGTTGAAATGAAGTGTTGCTTTTTGCTGAACCAAGATATAAGTCTTCCTCCTAGAAATTGACACCTCCTTGTGGTACTATTTCTGTCAATTTTTCATCCCCCAAAGTCAACATCAGAATATCTAATCAATTCAAAACCACACTCCTTTGAATACCAAAGTCTCAACTCAATAGTACCCTTGATGTACCTCAAGATTCTTTTCACTGCAATGAAATGAGACTCCCTTGGATCAGCTTGATATCTTGCACAAAGACATGTTGTAAACATAATAGCAGGCCTACTTGTTTTCAAGTACAATAATGAACCAATCATTCTCCTATAAGTCTTTAAATCAACTTTCTTCCCATTCTTATCAAGGTCAATCTTGGTTGTTGTGGCCATTGATGTCTTTGCTACTTTTGAGTCTTCCATGTCAAAGTTTTTGAGAAGTTCTTTAGCCTATTTTGACTAATAAATGTAAATCCCATTAGTGGCTTGTTTAACTTGAAGTCCTAAGAAATAAGACAGTTAACCCATCATGCTCCTTTCATATTTGTTTTGCATGAGCTTGAAGAACTTCTCACACAGTTTAGTATCCGTGGATCCAAAGATGATATCATCAACATAGATTTGTACCAAGATAAGATGACCTTTGTCTTGTCTAAAGAACAATGTTTTGTCAATGATACCTCTTGTAAACTTGTTTTCCACCAAAAACTTAGTTAGTGTATCATACCAAGCTCTAGGAGCTTGCTTTAATCCATAAAGTATTTTTTTTAGCTTTAAGATGTGATTTGGGAATTTAGAACATTCAAAACTTGGAGGTTGTTGGACATACACCCCCTGTTCTAATTTCCCATTGAGAATAACACTTTGCACATCCATTTGATAAACTTTGAAGTTTTAATATGCTGCATATGCTAAGAAAATTCTTATAGCCTCAATTTTGGCTATTGGTGCAAAAGTCTCATCAAAGTCAATCCTTTCTTCTTGAAGATATCCTTTTTGCCACAAGTCTTGCCTTTTTTTTGATAACAATGTCAGCTTCATCCATCTTCTACTTGAATACCCACTTGATGCCAATGACAGTTCTATCTTTAGGCTTAGGCACTAGCTTCCAAATTTGATTTCTCTCAAATTGATTTAACTCTTTCTGCATTGTCATGATCCAATAAACATCTTGCATGACTTCTTCCAATTTATTTGGTTCATTTTGAGAAAGAAAATAAGCATATAGGCATTCATACATGTGGCTCTTCTAGTTTACACTCTTTGACTTGGGTCACCAATGATCAGTTTTGTTGTGTGACTCCTAGACCATTTAGGCTTAGGGGGGAGTTTGGATGAACTTGCATAATCTTCATTTCCTCCATCTAAGTATGTGCTAAAGCTTCTGTGAAAACTCATCCTAAATTTATGCTCATATCATGGTAAGAGTCATCTCCTGATGTGCATTCCCTTATAGATTATCCCCGATAAAGTATTTCCTGATTTGTTGTCCAGGTAATTAACTCTATCCACTGAAGGAGCTTCTTGGTTGCTTAGATTAACATTAGGGATGTTTAGATTCTCCATTTGATTGCACACATCAACTTCTATTTCTTGATCATCAAAATCATCTTCATTTTCAAATCTGAGTTCTTCATGAAAACTAGGTTCTTCAAGGCCAAAAATTTATTTATCATCAAAAGCTACATTTATAGACTCCATCACAACCTTATAGGCCTTGGATGTCAAGAAATAACCTAGAAAAATTGTTTTATTAGCCTTTGAGTCAAATTTTCTTAAGTTTCACCAAAATTCTTTAACACAAAACATTTGTAACCAGAAACATGTGGGAACTTGATGTTTGGCTTCCTCCCTATCATCAGCTCATATGGCATCTTGTTGTGAGCCTTATTGATTAAAGATCTATTTTGAGTGATGCAAGTAGTGGATAATGCTTCAGCCCAAAAGTAGGTAGGAATTTTGGCCTCTACTAACATTGTTCTAGCAGCTTTTATCAGAGTTCTATTATTCCTTTCTACTACACCATTCTATTGACGAGTCCTTGAAGCTGATAATGTATAATCGATGCCTCTCTCCACATAAAACCCATCAAT
Organism: Centella asiatica; assembly: GCA_014636745.2. Classification (NCBI taxonomy): domain Eukaryota; kingdom Viridiplantae; phylum Streptophyta; class Magnoliopsida; order Apiales; family Apiaceae; genus Centella; species Centella asiatica. Next base: position 13,828,777 of record CM025781.1, on the reverse strand, counting down.
AGTTGCATTCTTAAATTTTGTTTCATCATCAATCCTCAAAATCCTAACCACTGATCCAGATTCAGTTTCAACTTTCTTTACATGGTTAATGACTTGTTGAGACACCTTTGATTTAGCATGTTGAAACTTGACCAAAGTGTATCTGGTGTAGTCATCCACAATGACCAATGCAAATCTCTTATTTGATACTGACATTATATTGACAGGACCAAACAAATCCATATGTAGCATTTGAATTGAGTCTTTGATCATTGTGGTTTCCTTGCTGACAAAGGATGATTTCCTTTGCTTCCCTTGTTGGTAGGTTAAACATAACCCTTTTGAGTAAACTCTATTTGAGGTAGTCTAGTCACCAATTCTTTCTTCACCAAATCATTGATAGTCTTGCAGTTCAAGTGAGAGAGCTTTTTGTGCCACAATTTGCTCTCATTAGGAGTTGCTTTGCTATAGGAACATAAGGCTCCATTTGCTGAGCCAAAATCAGCAACATAAAGATCTCATTTCCTAACCCCCTGATAAAACCAACTTCCCATCATCTTCATTGGAGATCAAGCACTTATCATCTTTGAATGAAATGATGAATCCTTAGTCACATAGTTGACTTATGCTCAATAGATTGTGCTTTAGCCTATTAACTAGTGTTACATCTTCAAATGAGACATTCTCATTTATTACTTTGTTATAACCCAATGTTGATCCTTTGCTGTCATCACCAAATGAGATTACGGGACCAACCTTCTTAGTGAACTCTGTGAGCAGGACTTTATTTCCTGTTATGTGTCTTGAGCAGCCACTATCTAGAAACCAGACTTGTTTGCTTTTGACCTTTCTTTGCACACAAAGAACATTTAATTTATTTATGGTACCTAAGTGGATTTCGGTCCTCTAGGTTTAGTCAGAGTTACTGATATAAGAACATTTTCATTATATTTCACTTTTGGTTTAGGCAAAACACATATTTTCTCCTATATAGGAGTTTCATATAATGCTTTAGATTTATCAACTACCTTCTTTTCTTTACCCTTAGGGGTGCATGCATGAACAAAAGTACACTTAGATAAATCATCAACATATAATATTGTGCCAATTAATATCTGTGGCTTTTTCTTGCAATGAAAAGATAAATGATTAAAATTGACACAGATCCAACACACTTTTCTTGGCCATTTCGAATTGGGAGCACAATTATTAGCTTTGTTCACTCCTAACTTTTCATTCATATTCTTTTTCTTATCCCCTGATAGGCCTTTATCCCTTGAAGGGCTTCTAAGGACTGATACACTCACATCCCTTGATGACTGTGTATCCACTGATGCATAGTCAAACACCTTCTTGGTGGAGACTTTGGGTGCTTTGACAAGAACATCCATCTTACCACTTCCACCACTTGTGGAAGTTTCACTCTTAAGGAAAACATCCACTCTCTCTAACTTGGTTACTGCCTTCACAAACTTGACAGTTTCACATGCCTTGTACCAAAACTAGCAGCATTTTCAACCTCAATGAAAGGTTGTTTCACCTAAGTCTCCTCATAGCCTAAACCAGACCTAGGATCATATTTTCTGTTGTTTAATTGATCTTCTAGTTTCATGCTAGTCTCAGTCCACTTTCTTATGACCTCATCCTCTTTTTTTTAGCTTTTTGGAGGTCAATTCTTCTCTCTTTATGGCACAGTCAAGAAGGTTCCTAGTCTTGAAAAGTTCCTTTTCTAGATTCTCAAGCCTAGTAAGTTTTGATTCTAAAAGAGTGTTTGTAGCAGTTAGTTGTTCATTGATTTTCTGCGCTCTCTCAGTCTTAGCTACAACACCCCTTAAGGTGTCATAGAGGTCTCTGATCTCATAGGCCATTTCTTTAACAATTTTAAAACAATCATTTTTAGACATGATAGGAGAGAAATTTCAAAACTAACTTGTGAGCTGCTACTGTCAGTGGATGAGGCCATCAGGGCTAAGTTTATATATTCCTCAATTTCTTCTTCATCTGAGTCAACCCAGTTATTTCCCTCAGCAATATATGTTTTGCCCTTCTTGTTAGCATTAAGAAGGTTAAAGTATTTCTTCTTATAATCCACAACAGCTTCTTTCCCTTTAGGCTCACCTTTATGGTTGGCCTTGCGATACTCTTTTACAAAGTGTCCCATTTTATTGCATTTGTAGAACTTGATTCTTGATTTATCAATGAAGTTTCTTGTGCTACTAGTTTCCTTACTGTAAATTTCTTTGTCCCTTTTGGCTTTTGAAATTTCAGCTTGGAAAACCTTCTTGTAAGGAAGACCATTGTTTCATCCATATCCTTTAAATCTTCAAAGGTGTACTCAATCCCCTTTGAGCTAGCTTCATTGCCTTCACTCTCCTATTCACTTTCTTCAACATCTCCTAGTTAACCCTTCATCACTTTGTCCTGCTTCTCTTTTTTTTTTCTTGCTAGCCATCAGGAATACAAATTTAAGTTTCCTGGTATCCCCTGACATTTTAAATCTCTGTTGAATCTCCCATAAATCCTATCCAAGTCTAGGATATTCATTTCCTTGGATTTCCTGATGGCTGTTGTCTTTGTATCACATGATATGAGAAGTACCATCATGAATTTTTTATTCACATCCTTATTGGCATATACATTCTCATACATTTTTAGGTCATTTACCAACCTGTTAAATCTGTCAAACATTTCAGTGAATGATTCACCAGATTTCATTATGAACCACTCGTACTGTTGTGCTAACAACTGCAGTTTGTTTTCTCATACATCTTCCATACCATCACATAGGATTTGGATGGTATCCCATATTGACTTAGATGTGTTGAGATTCATAATGCTGTTAAGCATGTCATCATATAAGTCATTCTAAAGGATACCAGTAACTTTGAGATCCTTCTTCACTTTCTCTCTTTTCTTTAGAGTCATTTCGTCAATAGTCTTTGAGACTAGACGTTCTAGGATGTTGACTCCATTCACTACCTCTTGAGTAATGAGTTCTTTGGTATGTGAGGACATTCTTCTAAAACTTGTAAATATTTATCATCAATAGATCTGAGATGAACTATCATTCGTTGTCTCTAGAAGTACTTTCCACGTTCCAACATGGGAACCTTACTATTTCTAGTTTTGTTAGGCTTAGATGAAGATCTTCTAGTAAGTGTAATCTGCTAGTTAGCTCTGATACCAATTGTTAGAAAAAAATAAGCTAAAATGTTTTAGGGGGTGCGGGTGGGGAGGGGGATGAATACAAACAACACAACATTTTTGCTCTATTAAGACTTAATAAACAAAAACTAAAATAGCTGCAATAATCAGAAAAACCTTACTGATATTTAAAATGAACACACAAAGATTCAAGTTAAAATAGTTGTATTATAATTGGGTTTTCTGAAAATCTGTATAATCACAAAGTGATTAAACAACTACAAATCTGTAAGTGATTACAGCTTCTTGTTTCGCACACTAGCTACGATTTCTCTTTGAATATTTCTCTCAAGATTCTATCTAATGTATGTATATTGACAAAGATATTTCTAAGTTTTTCTATATCTTATGTTTTTCTCTCTTAATTGTTTTTGGTAGGGTGTAACATCTTTTACATATATAGGAGAATAGAGATAGAGCCCATATGTTTGCCATGCTTCTCTATTTAAACGTAGCTGCAATATGTCTTGTCATTGTCCTTTCGAAAATACACATGTCAGACTGTCGAGTTGTTGCTTTTGTTTCAGTCCCTTTCCTCCATGCATTTCTGGTGTAAAGGTTGTTATTGAACCACAATATATCATGGAATATCTTCTCAATTATACCCCTTACTTCTTTGCCAAGTATCAATGCATATCTTTTAAGCCCCGATGACATATAGATTAGGTCTTAACTATCCCCCGATTACAAGCCCTGATGTTGACTTGATCAGTACTTCTAGATCCCTTATGATAAGCCCTGATATAGACTTGATCAGTGCTTCACTATCCACTGATGCTAATATCTGATGTAGAGTTAAATAAGTACTTCTTGATCCCTTAATGTTAAAACCTAATGCTATCCACTTATGTCATCTGTTGATACAGTGTTCAGATTATCCCTGATGATATCCCCTGACACACTCGACTGTTGACGATATGCCTTGATGGTGTCCCCTGACGTTCAATCTATTCATTGATGGTATTCCCTGACAGTCAAGTTATCCCTGATAACATCCCCTGACGAAGTATTTAAGCCATCCCCTAGCGGTATCCCTTAACAAGTTTATTCACTGATGTCTTTTCAAATACTTATTTCTTTAATCACTGATACTACTTTTGGTCTTTTCTTGAATGCCTGATTGTGCGGAATACTTGAACATTAAGTACAACCAGACATTCCCTAATACTAACAAGTTCTTGAGATATCCCTTGATAACTTGCCTAGAGTAGTTAAGATTATCACCTGACAGACTGGATTGTCACCAGTGGGTGCTTATCGGTGCTTATCTGTGCAAATATATTAAGGCTTATAACATACCCTGAGTATTTACAAATGCATAGTTATAAAATAATGATTTTATTATCATTAACATCATTATATCTAACAATTAACATATATTAAGTTTCATCTAAAAATAGGTGCAAAAAGTCAAACATCAATAGTATCATTTTGCAATAAATATTGATACAAAATTACATATGTACTCTTTTCTATAATAAATGCTATACTGATTAACAACTAAAGTAATGTATTAAATGTAAGCATAATATAGAAAATTGTCTTTGTAGATTCTCTTTGAATGTCGTTTGCGACAATTATATTTGGACAAATATAAATGTTAAATACGACATATAAAATTGGATGGAGAGAATGTTAAGATACCAACAAATATAAATTTTAAAAATTATCGACAGTACTATTACAAAAAGATGGTGGATATATGATTAATAACATTTAGTCAAAAACTCAAAATATGTATACATTTTCCCCCCTTAGTTTGAACTTTTATTTTATGTAATTTAATCTTTTAGAGTGAAAAAGGAAAAAGGAAGGCTTATTTTTATATTTGGTAATAAGTTAAGGGTAAGATTGTTTCACATTATTTTGGATGACCAAAAGGGATGACATGCCTGGTAATCGGTAATAAATTTTGAGTAATGTGATGACTAGAATTATGGATGAACAAAAAGACCAAGACCTAGTCCAGATTGAGATGGACCATAGATAAGCTTGAAAAAGACTTACTCGTTAAGGGACTGGTCTGATATTGGATTAATCCGCAAAATCTTAAAGGTCCACAATAATACGGTAAAAGACTGGCACGAGATTGCGATTAGGACCTCATTAGGACTTAGATTGACCAAGATTGAACTAGCACCAGGATTAGGCTTGTAAAAATTTTCATATATTCCACTCACAATTTATTTATTTTTCTCAATTTATTATCTTTTTCTCAATAATTCAAATGTATTTTAAGTTCTTATATAAAGTTGAAAATCTTATATTAATAAAATAATTCTAAAGTTATTATACATTGTTAGTTTTTTTTAAATTTGTTTTTGGAAAATTTTCAATAAAAAAAGTAGTTTTTAGTAATTATAATTGTTGCAATTTGATAAAGAAAAAATAAAAAAGTTAGATTTTAATATTTTATTTTTAAAACTAAGTTAAATTTTTGTTTTAAAACAAGAAAAGAAGGACTGAAATTAGGACTCGGACCGGCTTCGGTCAACATCAAGATCTGTCCAAGACTGAAATGGTCAACGCCAATCTTTTTTAGGATTGGTTTGATTTAGACATGTCAATCTTTGTTCATCTTAACCAAAGTTGTTTGTTTCATATAATACTGTAAGTGATAATGTTTGATAAATATGTTTGTTTCACATAATATTGTAAGTGATACTTGTTGTATAATTATTTTCTTAAAAATTTCAAGAATTCATTATTTTAAAGTAATTCTAATTTATACAACAATTTAAAGTTATGTCTCAAAGATTAGTATCTAAGGTAAATTGTTGTAGCAAATATATATTGTATTGTAGTGAAATGTATTTATATATGTTGAATAATCTAATCATAAATAAAAGAGTAGCTGATGTGCGTGTGTGTGTGTATGTATGTATGTATATCTATATATATATATCAGTTAGGCTTCTATCGGGTTAGATCGGCCCTAAGTATTTGGACTTGAATTACTGTCCAAATTACACTCATCTCATGTTCAAATCAATTTTGAGCGAACTTTTTATAGGTTGAATAATTAACTCTTGGGTTTGTTCATCATAATTTATGGTCCTATTTATTACCCTAACTTATAGTGCCTACGTAAAATTTGATACTACAAATTATAATTTTAGAAAAATAAACTTATTGTAAAATGTAAGTAGAAAACAAATTTAAAAGGAAGAATACTTGAAGGTGCAACGCAAAATAATTAATACAAAATGAATTTAAAATGGGAGAATTGCAGGTCGATCAATTAGTTTTTAAATTACATTTAAGTGATATACGTTTTAAATGCTTGTCTTTGTGCATTTTATTTCCTATTTTACCCGTACTTATCCATTCTTCATATTTAAAATTCAAAATTACTAATTATATCTTTATTGAAATCAATCATAAATTAATAAATCAAATTCAATTTTTTACTCAACAGAATAAAAAATCAACACTTCTATAATTGTCATTAAAATATCATTTTCACTTCACAATCAGCACATGGCTAACGTCATTATCACTGGTCACAACCACCATAATAACTAACCACACCTAAAACACTACTACTACCACAAATTATCATTATTGCACCATAAATATTGTTGCACCAACGATATTAGCATTAGTGCACCATAAACAAGTAACTAGTAATATTTCTATAACATTAAGGAATGTTTATAGATATTTTAGAGATACTAACAAATTTTTTTTAATAATATTCATAGATATTTTAGAGATATTAATATATTATTTAGTAATACTAAAATATAATTTGATGATATTAACAAAGGTACTATCGTCATCGTTTCTATATTAAATGACTTTATCACAGTTACGACCAACGTTATTGTCGTTGTCACTGTTATGACAACCTAAACTATATATAGCAACTAACACAGTTATCACTGTTCTCACCGAAATTATCATCGAAGTCACCGTCACCACTATCATACAATGAACTAATAATTTGGCAACATATATAATATAATTAGTAATATTCATATATACTTTAGAAATATTGAAAAATTAACATATGATTAATAATACTGAATTAATAATTAGTGATGTGAATATAACATATAGGAATATATATAACTAGAATACCCAAAAAAAAGAAGTGCAACACTGACCATTCACTCATTAACATATAATTTAGTAATACTATGAAAAATTCAAAAAAAATAAAAAAATCATTTAAGAAAATAGATTATCTATTTAATAATATTAGTACTTAATCCTAAAAAATATTGACAAACTATTTAGATTAAGAAAGATTCAATAAATTCTAAAGTGAAAACGTTAATATTAACATAATATTTAGGAAAACTTACAAATTATTTAGAAATATTAACATAACATTTAGGAAAATAAGTTAAATAATAGATTTTAAACTAAAGATGAAATCTAAACAAATTCATTAGAAAAAAAGTAGGAGATGGAGGACTATTATTAAATATGCAATGTACGGGGATTTTGTTCAGCTAAAGGTTAAATTTTGAGAAATGATATTTGACAATCAATGAATCGACAGTTGACAATGAAAAGACTAGAGAAAGACACAATAAATGATGAGTAATCATGGAAAGCTACAAGTTTACAATGAGCTAGAAGATGAATGAAACGATCTAAGAAGGCTAGTAATAGAAAGGCGAGAGAAAGCGTAAAGAAGGGAGAAAGGAAGAAAAATCTGAGGTGAGAAAAAACATGAATAAATTGGAGATGAGGAAGAATGTGCCTGACTCAAAAAATTCACCTACAAAAGAGAGGGAAAAAAAGATAATTAAATGTGATAAAGTAGAGAGAGAAATGGTTGTTCAATTTTCATCCATAAAGAGTATAACAAGTACTAAATTAAATTTCTTTTTCAAAATTGGAATGCAATTAAGTATAATAATTGGATAATACAATATATATACTTGTCATTGCAAAGCCAGGCGAGCCCAATAGGCTTTGACATCACCTCAGGCACAAGCAATATTTTTCATTTTTACAAACAATCCAGGGAAAAAATAAAAATAAAAATTCCCCTTAAAATAAATGTTTAATTTAAGATACTACTAATTTTTACTCTATAAACAACTTGTTGGCTCAACAATGCCACTTATTGTTCCTCCGGCATTAACACAAGATGCTCTAGCTGCTTGATTTTTGTAAGTAATTTGTACTCCATCCAATTTTATTCCACTGCATGGATTGTTTTTACTGCAATCAAAATTTACTGCTACTTCTGTTGCTGATGTTCCATGAATATCTTGGTACGTCACATCACTAATTTTTACGCCCGAAACCTATTAATAATGAACAAAAATTTATCAATTTTTTATACATAAACAAATAATTAAATAAAACTTTTACATTACTAGCATCATATAAAAATTAAAAAAAAAAAAAGAGAAGAATTTATCATACCTGACCAGGGCAATTCTTGTTACTTGGGCAGTAATTTTGGTCAATTATCAATGGGTTTTGGACATTGATCATAGTGATGTGTTGGAAAAGAACATGGTTAACAAAACTAGAACTTGGTCTACCCCATGATTTAATCCTTGCACCATTTTGTGTACCCACAAATGTAACTGTTTTAACTGTCACATTTTGCACACCTGGCTCTTGTAGATCCTTGCCCAAGCTCCCAATGCTGCACAAATCACAGATAATTGAGGGAATTGGTAGTGTCTGAGTAAGAAAATTGTTGTTATTGCCCTACTTCATAGTGTCGTTATTATTTTAATAATAACGACTTATTTGATGAATTTCTCTAAAAGAAAAAGTTTGATATCAGAATAATTATACATTTGACGACATTTTAGTAGTATCTGTTTTAACGGTTGATTTTGTTTCGAAGTAAATTGTTACCTGATTCCATGACCTGGGCCGCACACGACTTTTTCGATCCATAAACCGTCGGTACCTGGGCCAATTGAGACGCAGTCATCTCCGGTGCTGATTTTTGTGCTCAAAATCGTAACGACGGAAGACATTTGAACGTGAATCCCATCGGTGTTGGGGCTATTGCCGGAGGCTCGAACCTTCACCCCTTTAATCAGGACGTTGTGGCAACCGTTGATGACAATGTGATACAATTGGCTGTTTATTGAAGTTAAGCCACTTATTACAATGTTGTTCGAATTTGTAAAACTCAACGCCTGCAAAATCAGAAATTAACTCAAGTTAGTAAGGAATTAACTTAATTAATTGATGATTAAACCACAAAACAAAAAAAAAAACAAAACAAAAAAAAAATCAAAATCAGTCACAAATACCATTAATAGTCGAACCTTACTCAAGGAAAACCAAGCTCCTTACAAGAAATGGATAATCTAGTTGCAATATAAGAAGGGCATTATAGTAATTAGCACATACCGTGGTTCCGGTGGGACAATTCTTTCCGGCTAACTTGCAAGCCCACAAGCCGGTGCCTTGGCCGTCAAGGATTCCGCCACTAATTGTAACACCACTCACACCCACAAACTGTAGCCAGTACACCTCATTTCCGAGAACCCGATAATCCGCCGGAGCGACTAGGGTTCCGTCTATCCGGAACCTAGTATTGGTGTTGTGGCACGGCCCACCAAAATATGCATTTTGAAGCAAGTACCTCCCCGGCGGCACGTAAATCAAGGCGGCCTTGGGCGAGGCACAAGCTGCGGCCCATGCACTCAAGAAGGCCTTGGTTGAGTCAGTTTTGCCATCTGGTTTAGCACCTAATGTTACTACATTGTATGTGACAGGTTTTGCTAGTGACTGATCGAAGAATGTAGACAGAAACAAAAGAACTACTAAAAGAGTAGTATTGTGATTCACCATTTCGTTTTTAAGTGTTTTTTTTGAGAGAGAAAAGGATAATTGGATTGGATGATGGTGAATTGAAAGGGTTTGAAGAATGTATTTATAATGCAATTAAGTGCATGATTTTACAATGAACCAAATAATAGATTCGAATATAAGCAACCAGCGCCGAAATGGGGTTGCTGCTTTTTTGTTCTTACACTCAATATTCCCCCATTCACTTAAAGTAGTACTACATTTCAAAAAGCTTTTACGTACTAGAAATTATAAAAATATTCAATTAGAAATGATTAGTTCTCATGTAGAGTACAAGTTTCTACTTAAAAGTACTTGGGTTTTTGTTATAGGAGGAATACAAAATGCTTCCAAGTTTAATTAAATGCAATTAATTACTCGAGTGAGTTAATTTACTCCATTTGGTCTCAATCTAGTGTTCCATTCCCTATAGAGTTGTTGCGTACCTCTTTAGATTTTCAATAAAACAAATATAAAAAAAATAACATTTATCGATTGTAGAGTAAATGAAGCATAAGACAGGAGAGAAAATAAGATAAAACAGCCAATCTCATTTTAATCAACACAAAATATGTTTACATGATATTAAATACAAGTAATGAATACTCCACATGTCTCAAGTCATTGGCCACACTTAATTAGATTTTACGTTATTATTAAGAAAAAAATTAGAGTTTTAATCAAAATGCCTATATTGATCTTTGAAATGAGGGTAGAAAATGAATTAATTTAAAATATATACAAATAGTGAGAAAGTAAGAGAATCCAAAGTAAACATTTAACATAAAGAAGAAGTTGAAAGAGTAATTTATATAAATCAAAAGATGAAACTTTACGTAAATAGTTAAAAAAAAATTTACAAATAGATCAAAACATGAGGTATATCATTATCATTATATAATTTTAAGATCATGATTTAAATAAATTAGAATATTAAATTTCTTATAAACGTAATGTAAGATACGAATGATGACACATGAAAAAAAGGTGTTACAAATATATCGGCACATGGGGTATATCTTTTTGCAATTTTAAGTTTGAAGATTTATGTCTCTGTATATTAAGAAATTAATTTGACTCTTACATATAACATTCTAAATTAATTTTTTATATAAAAAATACATACTCGTTAATTTAATCAATTCTACTTACATGTATCACCTCTATTACAATACAACTAAGATCGATTTATGTTGAGTATATTCCCCGACTATGGCCGCCACTTCGCCACTTCCATGTGGTACAACATTTAACTTTCTCTATTATTACGTTGACTATAAGAATTTAAATTAATTAGATCCAATAAAATAAAAGAAACAATTTTAAATCGATAAAAACTGTGTCTTCAAAAGTAAAGCACCTTAACCAATCAATCATCAACTTAATTGAGAAAAATAATAGTCAACGTTAACGTCTACGTAACCAATAAAATGCAAGATACTTAAGAAAAAAAGTATAAAGTTTGCTGCAATTGTGAGGAATGAGAACAACAAAGCCCATAGAAAATCAAGGAATAATTAATATGCATGATAATTGATTTGATAAGTTGCATGTGGTATATAATTTGCAGATATCTGAACTGTCAGAATATAAATGAGTAGGCAATATTGCAACCAACAAAGTCTTGCTTTTAGAGACGAATTTCGGTGACTTTTGGATGTTCAATTCATACCATTTTTTTAATTTAGTTTTTAATATTAAGAACTTTTTTTTTGCTTTTTTTTTTGGAAACATTTTCTCTTATTTTTACCTTTGGTTTCTAAATTTTTTTATACCGTTATATATACACAGTATGTTTATTCTCCTTTTAGTTACTTAATTAGTGCTAATTTCTAAAGGTAGGTAGAGATATAATTCTTTCTGATAATAAAAAAGATCTAAAATTCCTAAATTTACTATCCAAATTATCAAATTATCTGCACCACTAAAAACTCCATTACTCGCGTTTATCACCTTTTGATGATCAATTATATGTAATCTTTGCCGATTGCCAATTTTAACATTAAATGCCCCATTTGTGATGTAAAAATTGTCTTTAAAAATCATATTTTCTATAGCATATATCTCGAAATTTAAAACTAAAACTATTGAGTATTATATATACAACACCGTTACACCTTTAAATTAGTTTCGTTAATTGTATACCTTGAAGAAACATAGCCTATTGAACATGGTTTCGTTTTCGTTTTTTTTAATTAAAAGTGCTTTCAACGCCAATATTGATATTAGATCCTAAATGTGCTTCAATTGAATAAAGTTCAAAATATCAACATTCATAAATTTACTTAATACTCTTTTACCCTCAATAAGCCATGAGGTCAGCAAACAACAAGCCGAATTGACTAAATTTAAAATGATGAATATGATGGGATATATTTTTGCAGGCAACTATCAAAATTAGTTCATCTAATAAAATTTCATAAACTTTTTACGTTAAAAATTCGAGTTTTATCAATCGTTTTTCGTAATAGATAATATGTGATATCAATATAAGTCTCATTATCATAGGCACTACTTTAAACTGGACTGTTAAAATGTTATCAATCGTCCTTCAAAACGTGATGGATAATCGTTAAATAATTTTATCAACTGTCTATTATGATAGATAATCTATAAGTATTATTATAAATTCGGTCTAGTCTTGTATAGAAAAATTCTCCTCTCAACTTGGATTTTGTGAAACAAAAAAAGTTATGTCAATGAATGAAGAACTTGTTAATTATCATCGGTAACACAAAATATAACGCAAAAATATTTGTCATTAGTTTTGCTATTGATAATTGTAGATTACTAGATAAGAACATCATGAAATTCTAATAATTATTTCCATCCAATTCATGCATTATAATTCAGTCACAAATTTTAATTAATCGATACAAAATTATTGTGAATGTATTTATATGATTTTGGTAGGAGAACCATGTGGAGTAGAAACCGGAGAAGAAATCGGCTCTGCATGTCTTCCACCAACTCTGCTTGCCTCAACTCTTCCCTTTACCCTTTTACCAAAAAAAAAAAAAAAAAAAAAAAAAAAAAAAAAAAAAAAAAAAAAAAAAAATTCTTCCGTTTACCCGACGTGGGTCCCACTTCTGTATGCCAATCAAATTACTAACATGCCCTTTACATTGCTGAACTTATCACAAGAAAAAGAAAATAAACGTATTACCAAAAAAAAAAAGACAAGAAAATAAACATATATTGCCATATTGGTGTATATTTTCATCATTATTTAATATATCAATCACCCCAGGTAGTAAGAAATGAGGATTATATGTCAACAAGAGTTGGTTCCATCGTTTTAAAATTGTAAAAATACTCTTATTAAGCTATAAGATAATATGTGAATATTACAACAAATTTTATTTGAAATCTGTGATATATCTTTTTTAGGAAAAAGAAACAAAAAAAGATGAGTATATAATATATACCACCCTCATTCTCTTCTACTCACTTTCTTAATTTTAGAACGAAAGGAGAAAGAATTCAACTTTGTATATAATGGAAGGGATATGGAATACATTATTCATAGCAACCAATTTCATAGCCTAGAAAAGGGAGAATGATTTATTCTTTTCTTATTTTATACATCTCTTTTAAGTCGTATTCTTTTCGATATTATAAATACGCCATACAAAGTTACAAGGATGACCAACCTTGGAGTGTTTAGATCTTAATTATACACAAAAATTATGCAGGCGGTTAGACAGTTATTATATAGCGTTCCTAAGAAGCATAAACACACACACACACACATATATATAATAAAAGAAATAATTAAAAATAATATTTCACAAAAAAAACCTTGATGTAACATAATTAAATCATATCATTAAGACAATTGAAAACAACACCATAAATACATTGATGTAACAAAAAAAAACGTTTATTAAGCCACTCAATTCTTATTAAGTATAACCAAAATACCTATTATAATCTCCAACTTAGTTACCTAATTTGAAAAAGATGGGATTTTATTGTCATTTCAAATGATTACAATTAAAATAAAAAATAAAAAAACTTGACCGAATCGTTTAATCCGAATAGTACCGTCTAACCACTTAACTAGCCGTTTAACCAATTAAATGTATAATCGATATCTAATGAAATGTTATGCGTATGGGACACTGCCTAGGCCAATTTTTTGATCACTGATCCCTTCTCATGTAGTGAAGAGCCACAAAAGCAAATGTTAGAATTTGAGAATCACTTCCTTTTTTCCCCTTTTCTTTTTTATTTTTGGCAAAACAAAGCATTTCATTGTCACTTATTCAAAATATTTAAATCAAAGACAAAAGCATAAAATTAACTGTTCATCATCATTTTTCACCATAAAAGTTCTACTCCGTCTTATGTATTTTAATTTTCCTACGCTAGACAATGACAGATGATAAAATACCAACAGAAAATTTTTTGCTCAATTCCTTGGTCCAAAGTTCGATCCTTCTTTATCTCCCACTTTTTTAGGAAAATAAACAAACATAAAATAAATATAACCAACAACAAAAAGTAAACATATTACACAGTACTTTCTCTCCTTTTTTTTTTTTGTGTGTGTGTGAATAATTGAGTTGTTATGACAATAGAACTTGCTATATATAGTGTTGAATACTCCTTTTGCCCTTGAAAGGGAGGGCCGGGGAATGTTAGTACTTGATTATTTTCTTTTGAGGGGTAAGAAGTATATTTGTTGATTTTCGGTTTCATACTTTCATATCCCAACCTTTTAGCCTTTTACTACATTTATAATTAAGTTGAGAGAATATTATGTGTTTTCAAAGAATAAAAACGTACAATATTCTTTTGTAAAAATTACATATATAAACCATAGTATACAAACGTTAATTTCTACAAACACACACATATTAGCAACAGAAAGTATACTATCATTACCGAAAAAATGTGGAGTAGTCATGTATTCAACTATTCATAGCTAATACATCTAGTAAAGTAATTAATACTCATTATGATATTATTCAATGTAACAACAATAAAACTGAGTACTTATTTTCTTTTCAACAAATAATAGTATATTTTTCATTTACTCAATAATATATATTAGGTTCCATGGCACACATAGATGTGTGTGCTACGTAAAAAGTTATTTATGTCCTTTATTCAGGCATCTAGAGATTCATATTCATTCTAAACACCCAAAAAAAACCATTTGATTAAGAAATATATCTCAATTCATTTTTTCTCAAAATTTATCAAGTCAAGAGTTGGTTTTCTTTCGTTTTAATGTAACTGTAAATATAATGACTATGCGAATATGTGGTAAAAAGTGAGTAGTTTATTAGAGAAGTTAGAGAGAAAATATGAACTAATGAGAAATTTACTAAATTGCAACACTATTTTGCATGCACATAGATTCTTTTTTTTTTTTTTAAATTATATATCTCTCTCTATATATATGTGTGTGTGTGTGTATACATGATTCACACACCAATAGCTTGCTATATAAATTAGTTGTAAATAAGAATTAAAAAATTGGCTATTATTGTAAAATAACATGTTACGAAGTGAATGGTAATCATAGGCGATTTCGGCCTACGAATCAATGGGATCGAATGGAATAAAAATTAGAAGCTTAGAATCTAATTGATATGGTAGTAGTATTATCAATCATATTGCTGCTGATCACAGTAATTATTTCACTAATTCTATATATTAATTCCATGGTATTAAACTAATGTACCGTAGATAGAACTCTAGATCTTAGCGTAAGAGATGGTAATTGACTTATTTCTTCCATACTTCCCCAAACACTCGTTTTGAGATAATTTTTTCTTTTTAATTTGCATAATTAAATAGTCAAAAAGAAAATAGAAAATCCATACAAAACTTTGACATCGAAATTTCTGTAACATTGCTTCAAAAAAGAAAATCTCTGATTCAAGTTTAATTATATACACTCCATTTGTCCCCAGTATAAAGATAATAATGATTTGTTGATACTATTGTGTACCTTAAAAATCTTGAAAATTATAATTTTCTTTGAATTATTGAAATTGTGAAGATGCTTTTTGCTTAATAATATCACTGAAGTACCTTACCATTTTCGCATTATTGTTGGTGTAGATAAAAAGATTCTCATTACATTTTCATATATTAAAATTTCAGTAAAAATTATAAAAATTCAAATGTAAGAAGTAATAAATGAATAAATAAATAACTAGAAACATGTGAAGCACTAGCTTATAATCCTTTAGCTATAGTTACGGTTCATGCATGCCTTGTATTACAAATTTGAATATAAAGGCTTAATTGGATGATTGGTGAAGTGATAAAGGAACATACATGAACTAGTTTATGCATGCAGTATTTTAATTATATCAACTTATCCATTAATTGTGTTATTCTCAATTATTGGAGTATATTCTAATTAAACTTTAAGCTAAGGCAATAAATAATGGATCATCTCATTGTGAAGGCAACTCATACTATACATCCTATTCCAGAGAATGCATATGCTTTTCTGTAAGAATATTGTTTACTCCTTTCATTTAGTCAACATTTTGTACACAATACCTACTAGTTTATAAATATGTACACGATAGGAATAATATTGCAATATTTATAATTTAATAATTATGGTAGGATTTATTAAATATCGAATAATTGAAAAGCCATTAAAATTTTAAAAATTTCTTAACATAAAATTATTATTATTTTCTTAATATATTAAAATTTAATAATGGCACTTCCCACTTTTATAAAATATACATACATATATATATATATATATATGTATATCATTCTTCTACCAATTTTATGGTTATTATATGATAGAGGAAGAGTTAACTATAAATACACAATAAATGTAAAAAAAATTATAATTTTATTTGCAATAAATTTATTCTAATTATTTATTATGATTAATTTATAATCCTTGTTTTTACTTCAAAATAAGTTTAATGTTTTATTTTGTTATTTGCTTCAATTTTGAATTTTATATGGAGCAAATATATATATACCTGGGGAAAAACCTTGTTAAGCTTTGGTTTTTAAAGTTGATCTAAAAAATTAAAAAATTATGTTTTCTTAATTACAATTTGTCTAGAAATGTTCTCGAAATTGACTTTAAATAAGAAGGGTAACAAATTCAATATCTTAATTTAATAAATTTTTTGTAAGAATTAAAAATATACTTTAATTTGAACTTGTGACATAATGATTGGTCGACTCAATGATTAATTTCCAGGATAACCTAGTGGCTAGTACTTATTATTTATAACCTATATTGTCAAGAATCGAACCTAGAACTTGTTGGATTGATTTTTGAGATTTAGTATAGGGAAGTAAAAAAAATTCAAATACAATTCATTAGTATAAAAAGTAAGTATACGAGTTCTTTGTCTTGACCAATTTGTAAACAAGCTGTCCTAATAAATACAAAAAAATTATTACTGCACCTCACATCTTAAAGATAACTTCAAATGTAGATTGTTTGACACCATAAATCCAAGTGAAACCAAATACAGGAATACACTTTTTATTTATTTATTAATTTTTAATAAGTAATAATTTTATTAAATTAAATAATTTTCTATTTACTAACTAATAAAATAGTAAAGCCGATCTATTATAGAGTTGACTAGGCATATTCAACTACGCTTCTGAAACTGTCTCATAAACTCAATGCAGTTTCCACAACTACTTACCCTTACGCGATGTCGTACCATATGTTTGGGATGTCGAGAGTTTTTAATCGGACGAACGATTCTTTTTAATGATTCTCAAATCATCTCCAGAAAGTTCACCATCAATGACTCTCGATTTCAGATAACCAATCAATAACCATATTTGTTGTTATAGCAGATCGATGATGAACGATATACTCGTCTGTTATCTATTTTTAATTGTGTGCTTCCCTTCATAATTGTAGGATAAGAACTAATAATGATCGGAGAAGATGATTGTTTGAGAGATTGTTGGAGAAAATCTTCTTCTACAAAGACCCCTTGTGTTTTTTTAAAGAAAACGATTGACATCTGTAGTGAG
>CM025781.1:13648343-13810710 GCA_014636745.2 Centella asiatica | reverse complement strand
GAGAGAGAGAGAGAGAGAGAGGAGAGAGATGTTAAACGAATGGGAAATAGGATAATGGGACTTCTGCTCTAATTTTTTCCTTTTTTCTTTGTTTTAAATTTATTTCTCTTTTCATTTAATCAAACACATCTCCTTCAATTAAGGAGTGAGAAATAGAAAATCGAAAATCCCACGTCTCTTTTCCTCTCTTATCTCTCACTCTCCTCCAAGATCTAATTTCTTTTTTTCCAATCCCACTTCTTTTGATTCAATTGCCGTTTGATTCGCTCAAACATTTGAATTTAGGAGAGTAGTGTAGTGATTGATAGATCTATTGCTATATTTTTTTAATTCACCAATATTACAGATTTGAGATATTTTAATCGCCATATCTGTTTATTTTACTCTGTGCTTCATACTGCAACCTGAAAATTTGAAAAATGTGATGACTTGATGACAGTATTAGGAGTAAGATGGGTGATGGGGTGGAGATAAGAAATGGTGGCAGAGTGAAACTGAAAGGGATGAATACTGTAAGTACCGAAGAAGATGAATTTTGAAATATACAATTAAAAAACTATAATTTATATTGTAAAAAATTTCATACCAACTATTACACGAAGACTCAGGTTTTAAAATTATTGCTGATTAAGGCCGATTGCCGTAGATTTTCTTAACTTATTTCTTATTTTAAGGTAAATAAGAGCTTATATAGATTTTTTTACCAATCTAACTCCACGAGATTTTTTATTATGTATTCTTATAAAATTAAAATAATAACTTCATATACCTTATATAATTCTTTGTTATATTATTTTAATTCGTCAATAAAATTACTTATGATTAATAAATTTATTAATTGAACAATTACGTCCAGAATATTATATATTATATTATATTATATTATTTTTTATATTATATTATACAGTAGATAGTATTATATAATTATTTTATAACATGTTAATTAGGATATATATATATATATATATATATATATATATATATATATAATATCTTGTATAATATAATTTAATATAATATGACATAACATAATATTATAGTATAGTATATAAAATTAAAGTTACTTAATGTATTATATAATTATTTTAAAAAAGCATCAAAATCATAATATATCATATTAAATACAATTATATATAAAACATATTGTAATTAAATAAATATATGTATTTATATAACGTCATTACGAAAAATAGGTTGCAACTTATTTTTTAAGTTTGGGCTGTATTATTTTTTTTTTATATTATGCAATATTTTTTAAAAATTTAATTGTACTTGTGAAAACAAACTTAAAAAAACAATTAAAGTATGCAAAGTTTCATAAATGTTTATAATGAACATTATATTTTTTAACGATACAAATTCAACAAATTTTCATAGTAAATTTTTGTATAATCTTATGTACACATCACCAAAAATCATAAAAATTTGCATATTTTCATGGTTTTTAATACTCTATCCATCTATAAAATTGAATTTCTCAAATACAATGCGGAATGCATAAAGAATTATTACACCCATTATTTAAAAATAGATTGCAACCTATTTTCTATTTTTCCTTATATATATATATATAGATAGATAGATAGATATATAGATAGATAGAGAGAGAGAGAGAAAGACAGAGAGTATATGATTTATATTATTATCAAATTATATAAATTATATTTTATTATATAAAAACTTATAATTATCAAAATTTTAAAATTTATTATATATAGTGTATGATATACTATAAAGATATATATTTCATAATATTATATAATATATTAGATGATAGAATAAATATAGAGTACAATTAATATTGATACTGATACTGAATTATATTATGTTATATTATATTGAAATTACATATATATATATATATATATATATGTATGTATGTATGTATATATTAAAATTATGTTGGAAGATTAAAAATTGATAACTTCAAAAAAAATATTTTAATATTTTGTTAAAGGAATCGATATGAATAATAGTTTTTTAAAAGATAAATAATCACTGTTCAATTCATTTTCCTTAAATCTTATTATAGGAAATCTGTAAGACTAAGAGTTTTGTCTAAATCTTTAACTTTAATTTTAGTCCTAAATTTGAGAAAAACTTAAATTTAGGGATCTCCCGCAAATGTTCTAAGAAACTAACTGTAGTCAAGCATTCACATGAAAAATAGCTTAAAAATTAAGAATGAGTTTATTACGATGAACACTATGATTTTATATTGAATATTATTCCCAAAATTAATCACTATATTTTATATTATTATTATTATAGGTGGGAAGAAATATAAATTAATTAATTTGTGAGAGGAGGTAGCCGGTGATATATTTTAAAAAGAGTATACGGATTACAGTTTTTTGCCAAAATCTCTTGCTACGTCTTCCCACAATTTTCATGTTCTCCTACAAAGTAATGTGCCGACTATATTTATTTTAATATAAAAACTAAGCAAAAACTTTATCCACAATTTTTTAAATGAGTATCTAAATTAAATTAATAGCATTCTAACTTGGTTCAACATTCAATAAAACTAATTTTGACGAACTAGAGAAAAACGACATATTCAAAATATCTCCCCTAAAATCTTTATTTTATACGAAAAATCAAATCAAAATTTTATTTTAATTTAGTTCAACATCAGTTATCACTTTTTCAATTAAAATTGAATATGTAATCAATTATAATTCTTATGTAATGAAACTAATTTGTTTAATAATTAAAATTTTTAATTTTTTATTGCAATAAAATTTTATTGAAACGTATGCTAAAATATATAATTAAGAAAAATCATATGTAAAAACTAATCAAACATCCATTCAAATAATCTAAAAAATACTTACAAAAAATTGAAAAAAAAAACTAATTAAATCAACTTACTATTTACAATAATTAAAAAAATAATTTATTTTTACTATTGTAACGAAAATCATATCAATATTAATCTTATATAACAAATTATATTAAGAATTTGAAATATCAATAAAATTATTTATAAATAAACGATACCATTAAATTAGTATTCAAAATTATTAACAAATAATGATAACAAATAATTATACAAATTAAAAACAATTAAAAAAACAATTTAATTTTTAAAATTAGTTTATACAAATATACAATAGAATTCATATTTGGTATGGTAACAAAACTAGTAAGGATAATTTAAAAGATGAGTAGTGGTGCTTAATTTTGACAATGACGATAAACGCAATCTTTACATAATATTATATAATATATTAGATGATATAATAAATATAGAGTACAATTAATGTTGATACTGATATTGTATAACCTATATATTATATTCTATTGCAATTACATACATACATATATATATATATTAAAATTATGTTAAAAGTTTAAAAAGTGGTGAGCCCAATTTATTTTTTAATATTTTGTTAAGGAAATTAACATATAATAGTTTTTTAAAAAATAAGTAGTCACTGTTCAATTCATTTTCCTTAAACCTTATTATAGGAATTCTGTAAGACTAAAAGTTTTGTCTAAATTCTTAACTTCAATTTTTAATCCTAAATTTGAGAAAAACATAAATTTAGGATCTGCCGCAAATGTTCTAAGAAACTAATTATAGTCAAGCATTCACATGAAAAATAGCTTAAAAATTAAGAATGAGTTTATTACGATGAACAGTAACTGTAGTCAATCATTCACATGAAAAATAGCTTAAAAATTAAGAATGAGTTTATCACGATGAACACTATGATTTTATATTGAATATTATTCCCAAAATTAATCACTTTATTTTATATTATTATTATTATAGTTGGGAAGAAATATAAATTAAAGAATCTGTGAGAGGAGGTAGCCGGTGATATATTTTAACAAGAAAATACGGATTACATTTTTTTGTCAAAATCTCTTGCGACGTCTTCCCATAATTTTCATGTTTTCCTACAAAGTAATGTCTTGCCGACTATATATATTTTTAATATAAAAAACCAAGTAAAAACTTTATCCAAAATTTTCTAAATGAATATCTAAATTAATTTGATGATGTTTTAACTTGATTCTACATTTAATAAAATCAATTTTGAACGAGTTAGAGAAAAAAGATAGATTCAATATATCTACCCTAAAATCTTTATTTTATACGAAAAATCAAATCAATGTTTTATTCAAATTCTCAAATTTTATTTTAATTTAGTTCAACATAATTATCACTTTTTTAATTAAAATTGAATTTGTAATCAACTACAATTTTTATATAATAAAACTCATTTATTTAAAAATTAAAATTTTTAACTTTTTATTGCAATAAAATTTTATTAAAATGTGTGCTGAAATATATAATTACGAGAAATCATATGCAAAAACTAATCAAACATACATTCAAATAATTTAAAAAATACTTACAAAAAATTGAAAAATAAAACTGACTAAATCGACTTACTATTTACAATAATTAAAAAGTTAATTTATTTTTACTACTGTAAAGAAAATCATGGCGATATTAATTTTATGTAAGAAATTATATTAAGAATTTGAAATATCAATAAAATAATTATTGATGAATAAACGATACCACTAAATTAGTATTCAAAATTATTAACAAATAATTATACAAATTATAAACAATTATAAAAATAATTTAATTTTTAAAATTAGTTTATACAAATATATAGAATAGAATCCATATTTGGCATAGTAACAAAGCTAGTAAGGATAATTTAAAAGATCAGTAGTGGTGCTTAATTTTGACAATGACGATAAACTCAATCTTTATCAGTTTTTTCCATCTGAATTCTTGACTATAGTTTCTTCATCGGCAATAATTTTCCGCCTTCCGATAACATTCGCATTAATTTTTTTTACAATATCAATAATAACTTTTGAATTGCATATTTTCAAATTTGTGTAAATTTATTGAAAAATCAATACTTGATCAATTAAATACCTGTTTTTGTCCACCTTTTCGTTAAGAACTCAAAAGAATATCGTGGGGCCGGCGCTCCATCCATATATCATCGTGTACATAAATAGATAATCTTTGTTTTAAAGAATATTGATTATCTTAAAATTTGAAATTGTGTAGACTTTTTGTTCCTCAGATCTTGGTCCAAAATTTTCCATGTTAAATTCTTTGATTTTCACAATAATTTTCTCTCCCTATTTACAGTTTAAAAATCATTGTTTGTTCAATTTTGAATAAGAAGTACTTCAAAAAAAAAAAAAAAAAAAACTGCAGATAGTAAAGATAGTTGTGAAATAAGCTTGTATTCCAATAATATTAATTAGCCAATATCTTTTCATCAATAAATATGCTTCAAGAAATATTTGACTCAATTTTAAAAAATTAAATTGGCATGAACGTAACTTTTACATATAGGGCATCTATGATCTGTTATTATTATTTTTTATTTGATCAGCTAAATAAAATGAAAATTTATTAATAAATCCATCCAGAATTACAAGAAATGTCCAACAGGATATAACTGTAATGTGGTCTTAGTTTTCGAACATGGAGCAGTTTCTAACATTTGCACTACAAAAATAAAAAGGGAAAACTAATTAAACAACCAAGTACAAGTAGCTTAATGCATGTTCCATTAAGTGAAACTTATAAATTAAACTTCTAATAATTAATCATGATATATAATATATAATAATAATTGATTATATATCAATGAGATGAAGCAGTTTCTAAAAGCAACTCCTTGGAATGACTTGGCCTCTGCTTGATCCACCAGCATTAAGACAAGCAGCCTTTGTAGGTTTATTTGGAGTCAATATTTTTATGTCTTCCAAATGTATTCCTCTGCATGGATTACTACTACTACAACCAAATGTTATGGCTTCTGCTCCTGCTGCTGTTCCTTTAATATTTTTGTATGTCACTTTACTAATTTTCACCCCAGAACTCTACAAGTAACAAATAAACAAAATAAAAATAATTAACCTTCACATTTATGCGATTACATATGTGTATTTAATGTATTGTCAAATAATCTCTTTGTCCCTTTTTATTTGTTATTTTAGACTTTTGGTAGAATTTTAAATTATTTGTTGTTTTATATTTTCAAGGTATATTAAGCCACTTCTTTTTCCTTAAAATACCCCCATTATTTACTCAAATTAAAGCATTAAAGCATATAACTTTACAAGGGTATATATGTTAAAAAAAATACTATTAAATAATTAATAATTGTTCTTTAATAAGTCTATCAAAACTTAAAACTACAAATATAAAAGGAAAAGATAATTTGGATTTCGTATATGTTATCTTTTTGTTCAAGATTTATTAAATTTCTCGAAGTTTAGTTTCATCACTTTTGCAAGTTTGTTTTTATTGTGAAAGGACTCCGAATACAAAATTTGATTAATTTATTGAGATCTTCTTGAATAATTGAGAAAACAGTTGTACTTATCAAATTCTGTTTTAGGAGATTATTTTTAATGGTAGATCAAAGCATTTATTGTCTTACACATACACATGATTATACTGTTGTACAGTAGAACATATGCTTATGTAATGTTTTAAATTTGATGATAATACAATGGTTCTCTATTTTATGTTTTTTTTACATGTTATTTTCAAATTCCAATGAAATATTAATTATTTAATTTACTATATTATCCTTGCATTTAATATTAATTTGTTTGTCTTTCATTAATCCAATAAACTTACAAAAGATAATATTGAATTTTTATACTTCTTATAGTCAATTGAACATAAAATTAATACACTTCTTAATACCCGTATTTTCTCTAAAACGACATATAAAAGAGCATAAAGAGAATATTATTTTATGAGAGAATTTATCCTCTTTCTCTGTTTATAATTCAATTTATTAAATGAAAGAATCTCAAATAAAATAAAATTGACTAGTTTATGATTACCTCATGAGGGCATTGATTGTTTGGACAATATGTTTGGTCAATAATAATAGGATTGAACACATTAACCATGACCAGATTTCTGAAATGAATGTTTGTTGCATATCCATTGCTCTCTCTTGCCCATGATTTTATCCGTACACCATTATCAGTTTTCTTAAACACCGAAGCCGTCACCGTCACATTCTGCACCCCTTCTTCCGAACGACTGTTCCCTAAACTCCCTATGCTGTTTCAAACAACAAAAATCACAAATCAATTTCACTTTTATATATATGTTATGTTACCTCATACGCAGCTCACACAATTAATTATTTCCTCGTCTCCGTCCATTTACAATACATATTTGAATGAATGTGACACATATTTTAAAGACATTACAAAAGTATAGCTATATTGAATACTCTAAAATATTTTTACAACTTTTGACAAAGTGCTTTAAGCGTATATATTATAAATATTTGAAATATATAATAGTTATATATGTTTTCTGGATATATTACGATTCGTACGAGAGATAATAACGAATTCAATACTCTCTCTGTTCATATATACACGTCTTTTTAAAGAGAAAAATATTTTTTTTTTACATGTCACTTTCAAATTTCAATGAAATATTAATAACTTAATTTTTTATATTACCTTCGTATTTAGTATTAATATGTTTGTCATTGTTTCCAATATAACTTTCGAGATATAATATTGAAATTTTATACTTTTTTTAGTCAATTAATTATAAAATTAATGTACTTTTTAATAAGCATATTTTTCTCTAAGTCTGACATATAAAAGAGAAGAGAGAGAGAGAGTATAAAATTTTACCTAATGCCGTGACCAGGGCCACAAAAAATGCGGTCCGCCCACAAGTTTTTTGTGCCCGGACCCATTGCAATGCAGTCGTCTCCTGTCTTAATGATGCTATTTCTGATGGCAATACCTGTCGAGTGCCGCACATTAATGCCGTCTGTATTTGGGCTTCTACTTGGTGCAATGATTTTCATGTTTTCGATTTTGATGTTTTTGCTTTGTCCGATGGCCAAATGGATGCCTTGGCTGTAAACTGACTTTAATCCTTTGATAAAAACGTCGTTACACCATATGAATGATATTGACTGCATTCAGAATATATATGTCAAATTCAGTTATATAGACGACTGATCGATATTATAAAGCAGAATATGTCAAATGAAATTGACTTATTTCTCATTTTCTCTAATAATAATAATAAAAAAACTCTACGTCTACATAGAAGAATATGATCACAGAAAACATAAATAATTAAGTTGTATATTACCCTAGCTCCCACAGGGCAATTTTGTTGTGTCCGTCGGCATTCCCAGAGTCCAGCTCCTCTACCGTCAATCGTCCCACCACGAATCGTCACCCTGCTTACCTGGTGGAACTTAATCCAGTAGCCGGAATTTCCCATTTCTCGAAAATTCCATGGAGCTACAAGTGTTCCATCTATTTGAAATGTGACCCTATTCTTGCACGAGCCGGTGAAAGTCACCGGCTTGAGCAAGAATGTTCCTCGTGGAACGTACACCGTGGATGGGCTAGCCGAGTTGCATGCGCCCATCCACGCGCGAAGAAATGAAAGAGAAGAGTCGGATTGTCCGTTTGGTTTTGCACCAAGCTGGACCACATTATAATAGGCTTCACCAGGGGTTGTGCAGATTACTAATACAATGCATGAAATGGACAGAACATAAGTTTCTAACGCCTTAGACATTGTTCTTGTTCGAAAATATGAAATGTTTGATAGTTTTGAATAAATGTAATGTCCCAAATTAAAGAGCTAAAATGTATATATAGCTATATACATGTCAAGACGAATTATTAATTATTAACTTTAAATCTAAAGATCTGGTCAATGAAACAAGTGATCATTGATTAAATGTTACGCGTTGTAAATCTGTACGAAATTTTGAATAAGTAGTCCTGCGGACAGTGTGAATTAAGTAGACATGCAATCAATAGGAGAAATCTTTCAGTTATTAATGCTTTTATAATAAACATATGTTTTAGGATCCATAAAGTCCGCTTCAAGGATCAATTTTTTTTTTAATGAGTTCTGTATATAATTAATTGAGTACTTTGTGTCCAAACTAGTATAAATCTATTGATTTGGACTAATTTTAGTGTGAGAGTGACTTTTTAGTTTTAATACATGTCTTATTCTCTATTTCATTTTTACATGCAGTATTATTTTTAGAGTTAAAGATCCTTTATTTCATTTGATGTTTTATTTTATGTCTCATCATTTGTTATAATTGATACGTGACTCTTTTTAATTTTTTCTATTAAAATATTTAAAACTTAACCCTATAGATGACGTGACAATTCTAAATTGAAATTAGATACACGATAAAATACCAAATGAGATGAGGTTTGAAATCTGTTTTTAGTTGTTGCAATTGAAGGAACGAAAAGTCTAAAGAAATGAAATATCTTTTTGATACATATCTTTTTAGAGGAGATGAAATATTTATATTTATATTTAGATGTCATTTGTATTTTTAATTTAAGTATTAATGACTTAGTTTTACATATTATCCTTGTATTAAATGTTAACTCTCTTTTTTTCATCTTTACTAATAAATTTAGAAAGTAATATTAAAATTTTATACTTATTTTGTCCAATTAAAAATTAAATAAATATACTTTAATAAACGTATTTTTTTTCTTTCTAAAATGATATATAAAAACGAAGAAGGGAGTAACAATTTAATTTGGGGACATGTGAAGGTATGTAAGTGGAACGTGAGTATATTCTCATTTGATGCTATCGTTCATGGCAAATAATTGAATAACAATGGTGAAGTGATCCAAAGTCCAAGACTTTTGATAAGAGAGATTAACAATTAATTATATATAATTATGGTGATCATAGACCTATATAGCCAAGTTTGCCTATCACTCTTTGTTTAATTTGAATAACGTGCTTGCTGCGGAAACTTCGCTTATCCGTACTTATCTCTTCCGTACTATCGTATATTAATTCTAGATTGCCAAATGATTTAGCATAATGATTAAGACTAATGTATAACATTATTAATATTGCTCCTTCCTTCTTAATTTTAAAACTTCTTTTTTGTTTAAATAAGATATTATCTAAAAATTCAAATATTCACTAGTTAAACACCTATCAACACTTACTTTAACTGTATGTTTATGTGTCCCGCAAGATTTGAAATTTAAAAATCTTTGTTTAAAAAATAGATAGTCAATAATTAGATTGACCAACAACAAAATTACTAAATATATTTACTTACATAAATTTAATAACTCAAGCTAATTAAGTCGGAATATAGATCATAACTAATATCACTTCGTTGCTTCATTTCGATCTACTATACCTTTTTCTTTTCTTTCTTTTCTTGATAAGAGATTAAGGATCTAAGAAGAGAGCATATCATAAAATTACAAGGAGATTGTAACTGTAATAGCACTTATAGATTACTAACAAATAACACATGCCATATAAAATTTAAAATTTATAGAAAAGAATATTTCAAATCTTATAGACCGAACTTAATTTTGAGTCATACATTTTAATAGTTTAGTTGTCTATGATAATTTTTTTTTTTGGGAGTATATAATAGTTGGAGAAAGTGGAAGCAAATCCCCTGTTAATACTCCGGAGTAGCTCCATGTGCCACATGCTACATTTTCAGAATGATTGAAGATTTGGAGTGTGAATGAATGAAAATAGGGCATTGAATAATTAAATAAATAAAAAATCATCTCCTATTGAAACAACCGTACGTACTTATGCGTACGTTGACAAGAATTAAATGATGATCACGCTCATGCATTTGCGAACTCTATGCATATCCCCTCCACAAGTGGTAACATGGCCTCTCAGTTTTTTTTTTTAATAACAATCTTATGTTATTTATTAAATCAAGTATATTATAGTTGTACGATCACAACGTACCATTTACACATTTTAATGTACATAATATAAATGTTTTAAGTATAATATTATAAAGGGGGTCGATCCATAGCTAACGTTAACTGTGGAGCGTAACTAACACATTTATAATCGTCGATGGATAATCCAACGCTGAAAATCAAATTTAAAAAAAAAAAAAATCCCTTCCGCCAATCTCATTGGCGGAAGACAAAAAAAAAAGAAAAAAAATATTTGGCCATTTATGTTCTTGATATTGACATCACATTCACTTAACCAAATAAGTCCATATGTAATAACTGTAAAGGGTGTTGCTGGTTTACACTTGAATGACACACTTCTTTGTTTTCCTTTCTGACATGAATCACACAAACTTTCATGTGCAAACTCCAATTAAGGAATGCCAGCTACCAAGCCTTTTCTTACCAAATTGTTGATGTTTTTGAAATTTATGTTTGAAAGTAACAACTGCAATATTTTTTTTCACTAGTACAAAAACTGATTTATACGTCGCCTTATTTACGTTGGTTTTTTAATAGAACTGTCGCATATAGTAGAGCGGTGACATTATGGTAAATAAAACAAAACGTATTTGCGTCGATTTTTTTAAAGGACCGACGCAAAATCTGTACAAATAATTAAAAAAAATTTAATAACACATTTGCGTCGCTTAATTTAAAGAACCGACACAAATATTTTTGAGTATCTGTGTTGGTTTTTTTAAAGGACCAACGCAAAATCTGTACAAATAATTAAAAAATAAATTAATAACACATTTGCGTCG
Organism: Centella asiatica; assembly: GCA_014636745.2. Classification (NCBI taxonomy): domain Eukaryota; kingdom Viridiplantae; phylum Streptophyta; class Magnoliopsida; order Apiales; family Apiaceae; genus Centella; species Centella asiatica. The sequence goes on along the minus strand of CM025781.1, from coordinate 13,799,158 downwards.
CTTATTTTAAAGAACCGACGCAAATGTTTATGGTATTTGCGTCGGTTGTCTTAATTGTCCGACACATATTCTATAATATTAGTAAGAAATAAATAAATTAAAACTTTTGCTATGGTAGGTTCGTAAGAGAGGAGAGAGAGCTTGTTCGTCTTCGGCGGGTTGCTTGGCTGAGTTTTGCAGGTTTCTTTCTTCTGTGTCTCTGGCGAGCAGCTTTTTTCGGTAAGCAGATTTGTAGTGTAAGTCATTGTTAATTAAAATAATACATTTATTACAGGCATTATTTAAAATATCAGTATGTATGCTTGAACTATTGTTTGTCCGGATCTTATTTATTATATTTATACAATTGTTGTGCTTACTTAGTTATACATGGATCATCAAACATAGATGTACAATATATTGTGTGTTGATAATGCATATGTGAGAGGGGTTAATGAGTTTATTACATGTGCGATTGAACACCAAAAAAACAGAAAGGAATAGGGAAAAGAAGACATGATTGTGTGCTGGTGCCGGCTTTATGGTAATTTTAAAAAATATTCTAGCAAGGAAACAGTGGGTGAACATTTATTTCGTCGGGGTTTCGAGAAGGGTTATACGAAGTGAATTTGGCATGGTGAGAGAATAAACTCTCATATGACTGGTAGCTCAATGTGAAATTATGCAACCGAGTGCGATAATTCGATCTATAATGACGAAGATGATGTGGACATTGATAGAGTGGAAGATATGATACAAGATCTGCAAGACCATATGATGCCACAACCAGATATATTTGAGAGCTTGGTCCGCGATTCTAAGAAACTTTTGTATCCCGGGTGTAGTGACGAGTTGAGAAGGTTGTTAACAACTTTGAAGTTGCGCAAGTTGAAAATAAAGAATGGATGGAGTGACAAGAGTTTTACAGAATTGTTAAAACTTTTACGAGAAATACTTTCGGCGAATAACGAGCTTCCCACTTCCACGTACGAGGCAAAGAAGATGTTGTGTCCTATAGGTATGGACGTAAAGAAGATACATGCATGTTCAAATGACTGTGTGTTGTTTCGAAATGAGAATGAACATTTACACACATGTCCTAAGTGTGGAGCATCTCGGTACAAGCGGGAGGGTAATGATTCTTCTAAGGATGATAAAAAAGGGGCTTCTACCAAGGCAGTTTGATATTTACCCATAGTGCAACGATTCAAACGCCTATTTGCAAATGAAAAAGATGCAAAATATTTGAGGTGGCATGCGGAAGAGAGGAAATCAGATGGGATGCTTAGACACCGGAGTGACTCTCCACAATGGAGAACCATTGATGGAAAGTTTCCTGAATTTGGTGGAGAAATTAGGAATCTATGACTAGGATTTTGTACGGATGGGATGAATTCTTATGGCACTCTAACCTGTCAACATAGCATTTGACTAGTTCTTTTGGTGATTTATAATTTGCCTCCTTGGTTGTGTATGAAGCACAAGTATATTATGTTGTCCTTGTTAATCTCAGGACCTAAACAACCTGGGAATAACATAGATGTTTATCTTCAGCCACTTATTGAAGATTTAAAACTTTTGTGGGATGAAGGTGTGACGGTCTTTGATGCAAATACTCAAATGGATTTCACGTTACGTGCGATGTTATTTTGCACCATAAATGATTTTCCTGCTTATGGAAACTTGTTAGGGTACACTGTCAAAGGAGCTAAAGTATGTCCAATTTGTGAAGATGCTACTATTGACCATTGTCTAAATAATTCCAAGAAAAATGTGTTTATGAGTCACCGAACATTTCTTCCTTATGATCACCCTTATCGTAAGATGAAAAAGGCTTTTGATGGGCATATCGAGACTCGATAAGCTCGTTTGCCTTTAACTGAGAAAGAAGTCTTTGAGCGGGTTAAGGATATTGATGTTGTATTTGGAAAGTTGTATCAAGCTCTTAAGAAGAAGAATCTTTGGAAGAAGATATCCATATTTTGGGATCTCCCGCATTGGGAACACATACAAGTTAGACATTGTCTTGATTTTATGCATATTGAGAAAAATATTTGTGATAGTATTGTTGGGACAATGTTGAATATACCGGGAAAGACAAAGGACGGGATCAAAGTAAGAAAAGATATGAAAGAAATGGGTATACGACTAGAGTTAGCACTGCAAGAATCGGAGAAACGTATATATCTACCTCCAGCTTGTTATACTTTGTGTAAAAAAGAGAAAATTGGTTTTTATAAGTATTTGTTTGGTGTGAAGGTTCCATATGGATATTCTTCAAATATCAAAAGGTTTGTGTCGATGAAGGATTTGAAACTCGTGGGTATGAAGTCACATGATTGTCATGTGTTAATGCAACAACTATTATCAATTGCAATTCGAGGGATATTGTCGAATCACGTGAGACTTGTTGTTATAAAACTTTATTTTTTCTTCAATTCCATCTGCAGTAAGGTGATTGAACCTATCACATTGGATAAATTACAAGCTGATATTGTTGTCACACTATGTCAATTTGAAATGTATTTTTCACTTTCATTTTTTGACATTATGGTACATTTAGTTATTCATTTGGTTAGAGAGATTAAGTTATGTGGCTCGTTATATTTGCGGTATGTGTATCCTTTTGGGAGAATCACGGGTATCTTGAAAGGATATGTGAGGAACTGATATCGGCCAGAAGCTAGTATAGTTGAAGGATATTCAATTGAGGAGGCTATTGAATTTTGCACAAAGTATTTAGCAGTTGTCAATCCAATTGGAATTCTCAAATCTCGTCATGAGGGAAGACTTGAAGGTGAGGGTACATTGGGATCCAAATGGATCTCTCCTGGGTGTGAACTGCGCAATAGAGCGCATCTCTTTGTCTTACAACACATGACTGAAGTTCATCCTTACTTAGATTGTCATGTAAATTTGATTAGGAGGCAGAATCCTTTAAAAAGTGGCATTTGGGTCACAACTGAACATAATCGCTCATTTGTTGGATGGTTTAAAGACCGTGTAATGTGTCAGTTGTCAGATACACCAAATGTCGTTTCTAATATGACAAAATGGTTAACATATGGCCCCAACATGCTTGTGAGATCTTATGAAGGTTATGATGTTACTGGATAGACTTTTTACACCCAACGTCAAGATGGAAAGAGCACTATGCAAAATAGTGGAGTTACTGTGGAAGCTTCATCAACAGAATTTTGTAGAGGCACATCTTTAGGATTAAAAGATGTGAAAAAGTCATATTATGGGGTGATTGAAGATATTTGGGAGCTTGAGTACAGATATTTCAAGGTTGGTCTCTTTCGTTGTAATTGGATTGATATACGACGTGGTGCTCGAAATGATGACTTAGGATTTACTTTGATAGATTTTAGTCAGTGGGGTCACGTGGATGACCCATTTATACTTGCAACGCAAGTAAAATAAATATTTTATATCCAAGACCCCGCCGATCCTAAGTGTTCAATTGTTGTTCAAGGCAAGAGAAATATTCTTGGTATTGATGATGTTGTTGATGAAGAAGAGTATAACCAATTTGATGATAATCCTCCTTTTTCTATGGGTCTACCCACCCCATATGGTGACGATAATGTAGAAACAAACTACCTACGTAATGACCACGGTGAAGGGTTATGGATTAATCATGGAAAATAAGTGACCAGTGTTCCAAATATTTTGCAGGACTTGAAGGTTAATTTGCAGCTGATTAATTGTTTCTTGAAGCAAATAATTTACAAATTTGTAAATTAAAGAAGTAAATTTTAATTTCTTTTATTCCAATAGTACGTTGTAGTTGATTGTTTTCTGAAGTAAATTTTATATATTTTTGGTTGAGTATGGGAAGTAGTTCTTAACAACAATCATGCAGCTGATTAAGTGTTTCTTAAAGCAAATAATTTACAAATTTGTAAATTAAAGAAGTAAATTTTAATTTGTTTTATTCCAATAGTTGTAGCTGATTGTTTTCTGAAGTAAATTTTATATATTTTTGGTTGAGTATGGGAAGTAATTCTTAGCAACAATCATATAGCAAAGTGTGCGGCACAATTATACATTAAAGTGGTCTACAATAACCATTTGCGTCGGTTCTTTAAAAAGACCGACGCAAATACTGAAAAAATACTCATTTGCGTCGGTTCTTTAAAACGACCGACACAAATACTGAAAAAAATACTCATTTGCGTTGGTTCTTTAAAAAGACCGACGCAAATACTAAAAAAATACTCATTTGCGTCGGTTCTTTAAAAAGACCGAAGCAAATACTAAAAAAATACCTACTATTTGCGTCGGTCCTTTAAAAGGAATGGCGCAAAATAGTTGTACATTTAATTACGAGTATGCCACCGTCCCTACGGAAAAAAAAAATACATTAATACATTTTACCGCCTTCTCATTTCCATTGCGCGTCATACTTGGACAAAAAGGGCAAGCTTTTTGAAGACGAACCGCCTTCTCTCTAAATCCTTTTGAAAAAGAAGAATCTTCTTTCTCTCTCTGCATTGGCCGTTTGAAGAAGAAGAATCTTCGTTCAATATTCCTCTATCAGCGTGCTCTGTTTTCTTTTATCGCCAACATATTTGGTAAGCTACCATGGCTTGATATTCCTTTATTTCTTCAAATATGTTGTTAAGCTTAGGATTGAAGATATTGTGGTAGATTTTCTTTATATTACTCGGCATATTTCTTCAAATATGTTACAAGTTAAGCTTGGGAATGAATCCTAGAAATCCTCTTCATTGTTTTCTACTAAGAAACAAAGTTATTCTATTTCTGCATTCTTGCAATTAGTTGGGGACCTTAGTGTTCACTCTAACCTTGGTGGTGTTGAATCCTTAGTGTTCACCTCTGAAATATGGAACACTTGGTCTTTGAAACCTACAGTTTCTTCCGCAATGTGGTGAATTAACGGACTGTTCTTCCTTAAGAACCGTAACATTGTATTCTACTTATGCATGACCATTAATCACGTACTCTTCTATTTTGAATTTCAGTTTATGAGATTGCCCCTCAATTTCCTATTATATAGGATGTGGAAGCAAACATATCCTTCTCCTTCCACAATCAAAACTATAAACATTGTCACCTTCAAAATAGTCAGCACCAGATGATAAAAGACATCATTTCTCCATCCTGATGCACCATCAACAACCTAGATGATGCAATTTGGGTTAGAGAATTTGAGGGTCTTCTTAGTGTCTGGGAGGCTTTAGTGAAGGGGAAAGAAAAGATGAGAAAAGAAAAATTAAAAAAATTCTTCTCTTTTTCTTCTCAAAAGTGAAAGAAGACCTTTTAGTTATGTTTTAATGACATAACTAAAGATTTTCTTTTCAAATCCTCTACTTTCTTTCCTAAAAAAATTGAAAGACAACCTAATGATTAAGTTCTTTTCATTTCTCTCCTTTAAAAATACTCAAAGACAACTTAATGATTGATTTTCTCTCCATTTTCTTTTCTTTCTCTTCAAATCTAAACTCCAAGATACGCCTAATAATGATTCTGTAGATGTTATTTATGTAGCTAATTTTTGACTTAACAACAATCCTCTCTGGTAGGTTGTATTTTTAACAACTGTTATGGCAGCAACTTAATAAATTAAAGATGAAGATATTTTGAAATATCTAATTCAGATCCGTAGCAAGCTATCTTTAGCCCCAAGGACAAATCCCACAACACTTGAAATAAGAGTGTGCATAATTCTGTACTTCATCAAATATTCTGGTTATAACTTAAATATTCTAATATTGGTAATTCTATCAAAAAGGTTTCTACAATATAACTAGTGCTTTGACAACCAGTCCAACTAGATGTGGGATTTATCATCTAGAAATTCATCAATGCAAAGAAAAACCATGGCATTATATTATTTGCTTCACATATCAATTGTAAAAACCAAAAGAGTTCTTGCAGCATGGTACAATGAATTTATGTATCCTTGTATATCTCTCTGCATTGGTTTTCACATTTTCTATTATATTTTGTAATTTACAATTATCATGGACCAGCCAAGTTTGACTGAGAGACCTACTAAAAAAATTAGAGGTCCAACATCATGCAAAAAATTGAAAGAAAAATGTGCAAATAAACAATTGGAGAAAGTTATTGAGTTTGATGATCAACATGGTTATCGCATTGGAAAATATGCTGCTGAATTCAAGTCGTATATAGGAGCAGTAGTTAGAGTGTAAGTAGATATTAATATTCGGAGTTGGGATCTAGTAAGTAATGGATTAAAGGATACGATATGAGAAGATATTAAGGTATGAATTGAAAAGAAGATTTAGTTGTTTTAACATATATTGTCGTTCAAATTTATATACAAGTTTCTTATATTCATGATTTTACTATTTCCGAGTGAGTGGAATATAAAGGATGATGTGAGAAGCAAGGACACATTAAAATCTGCTGGAAAAATTTGGAGGGATTTGAAGTCAAGGTTAGTCTGTCGGTACTTGCATGTAAACAAGGTCCCCTATGAGTCATATGACTTCATCACTAAAGTGCAATGGGATAAATTCAAGAATGATCATAAAAGTGAAGAATTTCAGGTATATTATTTGTATATTATATATTGTATATTATTGGTTTTTGTAATATGAATGTATCACTGACTAGAACATCATGTTTTTATTTTCTAACAGAGTAAAAGTGACAAGGCAAGGGAATACCAGAAATTTAATGAGTATCCACATTATCTTAGAAGAATTGGATATGCATCTAAAAAAGCTAAGTGGATGGTTGATGACCCTATTGATTCTTTACCTTCTTCGGAATCTATTAATTCATCAATTATATCAAATGATCGAACTAATCGTAGTTACGATTGGATTCGGGCGAGAGTTAGGAAGAGGGATGAAGGTGATGGTTATTCTTTTCCCAAAAAAGAGACTAGGGATGTGACTAAAAAAATGGTAAGAGTATTTTGTTCATTTAAAAATATTTATATTTACATATATGCTTAAAATATTAATTATTAAATTGATTTTGGAACAGGTGGAATGGAAAGAAAAAGCCTCTGAAGGTTCATGGACTCCTCATAGGCATGATGACATATTGCACGTGCACTTGGAAAAAAGGAACATGGCGGGCGTGTGAGAGGGGTTGGAGGAACAATTCACCTAGGAGATGTATTTGGGACTAACAGAGGCAAGTATCGTAGCGGCGTAATATCAATGGATGAGTTGGTTACGATTACTTAAGAAATAGAAACAAAAGTGACCAATAGAGTGAGGGCGGAGTTGTTGGGTTTCGTAGAATAAAACACAACGAAAAAATATGATTTAAAAAAAAAACAAAACAAAACCCAAACCCGAGGATCTATGCGAAACAATTTAATACAGATAGTTTAAGTTTTTACCGATTAATTGTGCGAATCTGAAGCTTTGGTGAAGGTGTTGATCGTCTTCAAATCTTTAACGCAATCCAACAGAACTACGTCTCTACAGTATCCACACGAACACCCACGAATCGTCTCACGATTCGAACGAGAAGAGTTACAGTACTAGCTGTACGATCTGTATCTCTCTTTTCTCTCTATATCACTGAACTCTAGTTTCTCTCTTATGAGCAACTAGGGTTCTTAGAATACATGAAAACGTTGATTTTAGAGAATAGCTGATATATCATATATATAGTCTTTCATAGAGTAATTCCAAAACCTAATTTAATTAGGAGACTTAAAATCCGAACTTTATATTTATTAGATATATATATTTAATCAAGTCTCACTTAATTAATATATATATGCACAAATAAATATATATTTGTATTTCCTTCCAAAGGACTCTATTTCATACAGATTACATATATTAATATATATGTATATAATTTAAAGTCATGATTTAATTAAATCAATCTTATTGATATATTAAAATCATTGACATTTAAATTATATCTCCTTGACGAATGTTCTTTGTGTGTGACCCTGTAGGTTATTATTACGTTGGCAATAATTTTAAATCATATTATAAAATTATAAACAGTGAGCGGCATCTAGTAATACATCACTGTTACCCAAGTAATAATAAAGTCATAGATTCGACGTTACCTTTCGTGACCAATGTTTCAATGTAACTTAATCCTTTTAACTATGATATCTAAGATTAAATTCAAGGCATGGATGTGTCATCCTCTTCATAATTTAATCTTAGTTTTCTTGATCAATGAGTAAACTATATGAAACAAATCTCTATTTGAGCATGGCCATGCATTTCATAGTTTCACTTAATCAAGAGGCCTATAGATATCACCCCTAATTTATAGGAGGGTTAAATTCCATCTACATCATTCCCATTTCTCACATAACTCATTATGCATCAAACAATTACCTTTATCGTCCACCCGGTTAAAGGTGACTTTTGATAATGTCAAAACGCATAACTCCTTATGTAGAAATGTCATGATTTCAGGTCGAAGGACCATTACATCATTGTCACTATGAGAATTACTTATGACACATAACATAACACTCCATGTAGAATTCTCATGGTGGGTCTGTCTAGTACTATGTTCTCTAACATGTACCTATGTATTAACTTAATATATCTCGTATATATTTATGACCAATGAGATATGGCCATCTGTTAATCCACATACTAGTCTCAATGTATTATTGTTGTCCTCTGACAATGATACTCGACTAGGGACATTTAAGAATAATGATACATTACATACTTATATGATCTCATATTCAAGTCACATACTTGAATCCATATAATTAGTATCATTCTTCTAAGGACATTTATTATGTCAACATTTATATAACGCAGTAAATAAAACATAATAAAAGAAATTATCATTTAACCAAAACATATCATAAATATAGTGTCACAATCATTACATTATTGGCCACTAGGGCATACATTCTAACAGGAGTACCAAGTACAAATGAGTCAAATGAATATGAAGTACGAAGAAGAGATTGGTACAATGAATGCGAAGATTATGGGCATTTTGAATCATATTAACCAGATGGGTATGCCTATTTCAGCTGACTCTTTTGGGATGAAAATGAATACTCCAACAAATGAAGTGATTAAAAGTAGCTACCACTCAGTGAATCCTTTCTTAGAAATAGAGGTATACTTATTTTTACTCTTTTTTATGTCTTTAAATCATAAGTTATTATATAAGTGCCCTATATGATCCTAAGTAAATTTTTTTTATATCATTAACATAGAAGGCGACTCCATGTCGTCTATGTGTGATCCTTTCTGAAACTGACAGAGTGATTGTGGCTAGAGGGACTATTTTTCCACCGAATTCTGATGGTGATGTTGTTCATGGTCAACAAATGGAGTTACACAATGTGAGAGTATCCATTGGTAATGTTTTTTCTGAATTTCAACTCGCTCCCCTTCCCGTGCCTACTAATGAACATAAAAGAGTAGGTGACACAACTGGTAGCTTTGTTCAGTGGTTTAAACAACTTGTAATGTTGGGGGAGGTAACAAATTTCAAATTAACATTATTAATTATAAATGATTGTTTTTAATTCATTTAAATGTTATTGTTTAACTTTATACCTAATTAGGATCTCATATTATCGAAGAAGGGTAAAGCGCCTTAGTCTCCCCGGCAAAAAAAAAAAACAAGTTCATAGCAAAGGGTCAGCTACTCTGTATCTCAAATTGAGTGAAAAATGTCAATGTTTACATAGTCTTATTATGACAATGCCTTCTGCGGACGACTTGATTGAAGTCCCTTTAGATTATAACATTTGTGTCGATACTCTTAAGGAAGTAGAGCAATCAATATATGTCTCGAGTGATGATGTATTACAATTTTTTAGAATGGAATGGTTGAATGTAAGTGTCTTACAAATTTTCATGAGGTGAGACTATAATTTTCATACATTCTCATTTATCTTTTATTTTGATACAAGTTTATTTTATAAACTAACTAATGAATAATTTGTGTATTACATTTAAGGTACATGAAGGAGATGTATAAGGGATCTGATGTAGATTCCTTTGGATTCATGTGTCCACATCAACTAACAAATGTAATAAATAATCCAGATAGCACAACTCAATACATTACAAATATTTTGCTAGATTGTCAGTCGAAGAAATTCATCTTAGCGTCGTACTTCGAACAGTAAGAACATAAAAATGTTGGGCTTAATTTATTCTAGCTAGCTTGTTCATTGATATAATTTCACATTGTTATTTAATTTGTAAAAATGTAAGGAGTATTGGATGTTGCTTCTTATATCTTGTGAGCAAAATGCAATATATGTGTTCGACTCATTGAAGAGGAAAAGGAATATGCAAATGAAGGCAGTAATGACAGTGTAAGTAAATTATATACTAATTCCTAACTTATTAATATAACTTAAACGTGTAAAACTCTTTTAACATATATATATATATATATATATATATATATATATATATATATATATAAAATTTTGTAGGGCATTTAGAGCATATTTTGCTCAAGGTGGCAAGAACAAAAAAAATAAGTTGCATTGGTATATATATATATAATTTTGTAGGGCATTTAGAGCATATTTTGCTCAAGGTGGCAAGAACAAAAAAAATAAGTTGAATTGGTATACGGATGAGGTTAAGGTATAAAATAGTTGCTAAATTATCCAATCAAAGTTGAGTTCGTTGGTTTGTATAATATAATTTGAGCAAATTTTTAATCAACTTAACTATTTATATGGTGTCGTCAACAAGAAGGAGGTAACGAGTGCGGCTACTATGTGATGAGGTACATGTATGACATTGTCAAGTTACATCACCAGGCTCCCGAGACTAAATGGACCGAGGTATATTGTTTTTAATTATATGCATGTAATTAACTATTTCAATTTAATAACAAATTTACCTTGTATATTGGTTTTAATTATATGCTTAATTCTTTTTTTTTAATAATATTCTACAAGATTTGAGTGGAAAAAAGTCATATTCTCAATTTGATATTGATGAAATTCGAGACTTGTGGGCAAAATTTTTTATGAATGATTGTTTATGACCTTTGAACAGGTTTGTAATGTAATTTTAGGAAATACTGAAAAATACAACAAATATATGACCTTTGAACAGGTTTGTAATGTAATTTTAGGAATGGATATCACATGACCTTTGAACAGGTTGTAAATTTTGATTTGTTTATATTCCTGTTTTGCAAATGAAGTCGTTCAATTTTGTATTTTTGGCTTGGTGTAGCATTAGAATTAGTTTTTTAATTTATAGGTTGGATATGGTATTTTAAAATGAATTTTTTTTAAAAATAATAACCATCATCATTTGCGTCGGTTGTTTTAAACGTCTAACGCAAATAGATTAAATTATTTGCGTCGGTTGTCTTTAAGGTATGTCGTAAATGACCTTTATCATTTGTGTCAGTTGTCTTAAAAGTGTGTTGCAAATGACTATCATCATTTGCGTCGATTTTCTTAAAGGTGTGTCGCAAATGATAAACTCATTTGCGTCGGCTGTTATAAAGGTATGACGCAAATGATAATGTTTTGCGTCATCTCTTTAACCGGACGCAAAATAGTCAAGTTTTTGCGTCTCCGCCATATGCGTCTCTTGTTAACCGACGCAAAATAGGTAATTGAACCGACACAAATGATCAGTTTTGTACTAGTGTTTCTTCCTTCCTTCGTGATATGCTATATATTATGATAAAAAAGACCTAGGTCAAAAAACTATCTTATTCCGCCGCATGTAAGTTTTCTTCTTCGTTCTCTTGTTTCAGTTTCCTTCTCCGTTCTCTCGTTTTATGAACAATTTTTTTTTAATCTAACTCATTTGTTAAAAAAAATTTCTTTGTTACAAATCAGATAAACATATCTCAAGTTAACATTTTCAGTAGGTTTTTCGCTATTCACCTTCTTAATTTTAAAATGAGTGATAATGATAGAATATATAATGTTGATACATTTTTTGATGATTCGGATTCTGATATAAGTATGAATTTTGAGAATGAAGAACATCATATTGACGAAGAAAATAATTATGAACAACAAAATAATTTGAATCACAAAGAAAAAATAAATTTAGACAGTGATGGTGTTTGTCCTTTGTATGTGGGTCAAATATTTACAAGTATATTTGAAGCTGAAAAATACTAGAATGCATATGCTCATAATAGTGGATTCGAAGTCAAAATTTTAATGAGCAGAAAACATTCGGGGTCAAATCAATTATCTCATAGACTATATGCATGTAGAAAAGTAGGTAAACCTATTCAGAAAAAAAAAAATTGTTTGAAAATGAAAATGATGATGAAAGCATAATCTAGAGGAAGAGGGATACTATTGAATGGACAATGTGCAAAGCCATAATGTTTGTTGTTCATAACGTGCAAAATAATAGTTGGCATGTAACAAAAGTGGAATTAAATCACAATCATTCAATAGTAACGCGTAGTAAAATAGATTCCATGGCAACACACAAAAATGTAACTATTGCCGATAGAGAGTTAATCAATCTACTCCACCTATCAAAAATCAAACCGAGTTTGATCATGAATGTGTTAAGTACAATGAGTGGTGGAAGGACAAATGTTAAATTCACTGTCAAAGATATTTGAAATGTTATACGCAACTTGCGACATGACGCATTTGATGCAAATGATACACAAGAAGATTTGACGGTTTTAAAGAAACTCAAGTCAAAAAGTCTTGGAAATTTCTTTTATAATATAAAAGTTGACGAAGAGAATCGCATTGCATGTATCATGTGGGTGGATTCTTGATCAATTATTTGTTAGAGAAATTTTGGAGATGTAGTGACCTTTGACACCACTTACAGAACAAATTAATAAATATGGGATGTCATTTGTTCCAATTACGGGAGTTAATCATCATTACCAGTCTATTTTGTTTGGGCTTGCCCTTATCAAGGATGAAATAGAAGCTACATTTGTTTGGGTGTTAGAAAATTGGCTAGAAGTGGTTGAGAATAAAATTCCGTTAACGATCATAACTGATCAGGATAGAGCAATAAACAATGTCATTACTACTGTATTACCTTCCACCAATCATTTGATATGTACATGGCATATCAGTAACAAATTCTCCGAGAACATCATTTATATAATAGTTACGAAATATTTAAGGAAGACTTCAATAGGTACGTATCAATTTTTATAAATAGTCGATGTTAAATTGTTAATATTTTTTTGTTTTTGGTTTATAATATATTGTTATTATAGGTGTTTGTATTCAATAACAACTGCCGAATTCGAGGAAAGGTGGGCAAAATTGGTGGAACAATATGATTTACAACATCACGAGTGGCTTCAATCTATGTATAATATAAAGGAAAAGTGGATCAAAGCATACTCAAAGTCGTATTTTGCTGCAGAGATGACTACAACAGGGAGAAGTGAATCCATGAACAGTTTTTTTGATCAATAAGTAAATAATTGTACCGGTTTGAAGGATTTTGTGATTAACTCACAAATAGCCATTGAGAAATAATACTTGAATGAGAGAAAGCAAGATCTTGAAACAGAGTACAAGACAAGAAATTTGCGTAACGAAACTTTATTGGAAAAGCATGTGGAAAGTTAACGTGTCGTAAGATTCAGAATTTTGGGGTCAGTGGTACAAAGGGATATATAGTGTTCAATGAGAAGGTACCACAAAATCAACGATATTATTATGTTGTCATTAAACACGGAGACTCCGACAATATGACATGCATATGTCAACACTTTGAGCACAACGTCATGATTTGCAGACATATTTTGAGGTATATGACCTTCAAGAGCATAAATAAGATTCCAATGTCTTTGATTTGTGGCAGGTGGGCGAGAAATGAAAACAAAATTCATGGTGATCCTGTTTACATAAATCAAGTAAATGTTAAACAAATTCTGATGTCGGTGATATTAGTACAATACGTTGCAATTATTTGAATAGGGTTTATCAAGAAATTACAGCAATTGGATCAACATCGCAATCATCTTACATGCATGGTCTTGAAACTACTATGAAAGAGAAAGTATGGATAAGTAAGTCACGATTGATTGAAGAAAATGACACGGTTGAAGGTGGGAGCGGATCGAAGGAGCAACACATGGAAGCTGGTGGTATTGACGAAGAAGATGAGTATTTTCCACCTCTCTAGTCACAAACTAAGGGTCGTAAGAAGGTGACAAGATTTAAGAGTGGAATTGAACAAAGTCAATCTACAAAAAGCCTACAAAAATGTGTTATATATCAAGAATACACGGATCATGATAAGAGAAATCATGATAAAGCAATGAAGATGTGCGCGCAAATGTCTCAACATAGCACATTAGATTTAGACGATGATGAAGAAGAGTTGTGATTGAGTTTGACTTTTAAATTATATTAATTGTAATTGTATGACTTTCTGATGTATTTGATCAAGATATAATTATCCCCTAATTCAAGTTTTCATAACTTTATCAAGTATGCTATGTCTAATTATATGTTTTATTAATTAATAATATTTTAGTAATAATATAATTGGCGGAAGACAAAAAAAAAAAAAAAAAGAAGTCCTTTCAGCCCTTTCATACTATATAATACACTATGATTATAATAAAATACTATAATACAATGATTATAATATTATGATTATACTATAATTATTATGATTATTAGTTATTGTTTTAATTAATTAAGTACAATATTATGATTATAATCAAATACTATAATATACTATGATTATAATATTATGACTATAATAAAATACTATAATGCTATGATTATAATATTATGATTATACTATAATATTTCATGTTAAGATTAGTAAAATGTTATAATTATAATATAATCATAATATAATAATCATGATAATTAGTAATCTAATATGAGTTAAATACATTATAACCCTAAATCCTAAATTAGACATAATATATAGTAAACCATATAATGACAATTAGTTTTTGAAAATGTCATTAATAATATAATAATATTAATTATATAATTAGTATAATATTGTGATTTTTTGTATCAATTATTATGATTATTAATGATTAAAATTAGTATTAAGTATTATTTATTATGATTATTAATTATAATTTTTTTAAAAAAAAATTTCCTTCCGCCGGTGTTAGTAGCGGAATGAGTGTTTTTTTTTATTTAGTTTCTTTGTTTGTTCCGCCAATTTCACCTTTCTTTGTTTCTTCCGCCAGGTTTAGGTTATTTATCTCTTTTTATTTCTAAACAACTTCCGTCGCCTTTCCTTTCTTTGTTTCTTCGAGTTATTTTTCTTCTTCTTCCTCTTAAACAACTTCCGCCACCTGCTCCCTTTTACCGTTCTTCCATCTAAACAACTTTCATTGACCGAACACTCCTTCCGCTCGATTCCGTTTGTTACAACCCCAAATCAAGTAAGTTTTTATGATACATTATAACTGTTGTGAATATTAACAGTTTTCTCCCATTTGTCTTGAATTCATTTTTGAATATTGAATATTAACAATGTAAATATGTTTGTGCATGTATATTGTATAATCATTCATGAACACTGCTTATTTGTATGTGCATGTATATTTGTGAATATTGAACATCTGTTAATATTGAATATTAACAGTGAATATTTGTGAATATTGAATATTAACAATGTAAATGTGAATATATGTGTATACTCGTATATGCTATATTATGTTATTGGCAGCATGTATATATTATTGTGACAGTGTGTATATCAAATTGTGGTGGCAGTGTGTATATCGAATTGTAATGTGAATATTATTGTAGTGGTAGTGTGTATATATGTGTATACTGGTATGTAATGTTTTGTTCAAATTTTGTAGTTTGCAATGGATTAATTTGATTATTTTTTGGGTCCGGAGGATGATACTGTCTTAAATGATCAATTGTCTCGTGTGTCTTCACATATTTATAACCGAAATGAGTTTAGGACTTTAGAGGTTACTCAACAAACAAACCAAAAGTATGATTTGTGGATTCTAAGTGATGAACAGAAAGAAATTTTAAATGACGTTGGATTTCACGCTTTTACTTTTGGTTGTATATGTCCGAAGCATGATGCAAGCCTTGTGACCGCGATAGCCAAAAGATGGAGATTTGAGACTAATTCATTTCATTTGAATCCTAGCGAGACAACAATCACATTAGAGGACATATATTATATACCCGGTTTACCACTTAACGGTAAACCTCTCACTTGTGGTGCTTTGAGTGAGAAACAAGAAAGAAAATTATTTAAACAATGTTTTGGTAAAAGATGGTACAATAACTCATATAAGGAAGCAAAGCATGGAGGTGGAATTCGTTTAAGGTGGTTGGTTGAAATGTTTAGTGAACTACCAAATGATCCACCAACAGACTATGTAATGGTCTAGACTAGAGCGTACATATTATGGTTGTGCGGTGCAATATTGTTTTCAACCAAAACAAAAGACATATGTCTGGCAAGGTATGATTTAAAGTTATAGTCATTTTATACATTTGTTATTAATCCCATTAATTATATAATATTGAATATATGTTGAACTATTTCTTATAGGTATATGCTTTTTGTTCAAGATATAGAGGACATTGTCAACTATGCTTGGGGGTCAGCTGTGCTAGCATCTATTTATCAATCACTCCATCATGCATCCTATTTTAAGGAGCAAAATGGGAAAGTTTCTCTGCTAGGAAGGATAGCAGGATCCATGATTGTTCTGCAGATTTGGGCATATGACAGGATTTGGATTGGTCGTCCATTTCCACGTATCGGTTCAGATGTTTGGTGGCCACATGTCATCGCATATGCATATGCCAAGCATGCTCCTTACATTGATAGGCGATTTGATCCTCACCATAATGTATCTCTATACAGGTAAGAATTTGAGAACCACCCAAGGGACAAGATCAATTGGAGGCCTTATAAACATCTTTATAAGGTAGATGAGGATGTTGAGGATGAGTGAATGGCGAGATTATTTGCAAATTATTGCATCCCCCTAATCCATTTCGATGAGGTTGAGTTTCAAATGCCTGATAGAGTTCTAAGGTAGTTTGGCCATTATCAGAGGATACCTGAACCACCATTCAACCACACTGCATTGAGGTTTCCCATTGAGAAGGACAATCGATTTGATATTGTCGATTATGCAACTCTTTCGTGGCCCATATATCGAATTGTGGAATGATTTTTAGGACAATTTAGTTGGGTTATTGGTATCACAGAATGAAAAGACAAATAAACTAGATATGGATGTATACTATCTGTGGTACCATAAGATCACTTGGAGACTTATTTCAAAACCAGGCCCAACTGATCTTTGATATAGAAACCGAGTGATGTTTAATTAAGTCAAAATAATTGACATGGTACGTAACTAATCCTAGTATTCTTTAATGTTTGTATTTGTTTAATGTTTATTAACTTACTTTATCATTCTTTAATGTTTGTATTTGTTGTTTGTAGTTGAAGAAGGCTTTTGGTCTGTTGCAGCAGTGCGAGAACAAACCACCTCAGATTGAGCAACAGTATCAAGCATTGGTGCATGATAACAGCCAACTGCTTACTCAGATACATTTCTCTCATCTTGGTGTTACTCTTACAAACACTGCTTTGGAGGTTCCTCCCCCAACCACATCTATGTCCTCCACTGCCATCACACTTCATTTTAGTTCAGAGCATCCTTTTTACACTCCCTCATTTACTAATGCTTGAGAACCTCCTATTTTCACTTCAATTTCAACTTTTACTTCAGATCCTCCTATTTCTTTTACAACAGATTTTAATACTTTCACTCAAACTGCCCATCAAAGTAAAGATGCAAATCTTGCCCATTTCTCCTAAAAGGCTCCACCCATCCCTAATCCGGCAAGAGTGTCAAGACACAATTTGCTGATGGTTCCAATGAAAAGGGGAATGGTGAATCCGTTAAACCCTTGGAAGGTGGATTGGTTGTCTCGACACTGGTTCAGTGGTGAACCAGTTGATGATTCAGAGTATTGGCCTAAAAAAATTAAAGGTTATAATATTACTCAAAAGGAGGCCAAAGAATTATCGCCTGGGGCATGGATAGGCAACACAATTGTGGACGTCTACCAAGAATTGTTGGTAGAAAGAGACAGTCAAAATACGGGCGAGAAAGAAGTTAAAAAGAAATTTCTACTATTTGCCGACTTTCTTCATTGTCGTGGGTCAAACCATAATAAATGTCGAAGGCAAACTGATATTGCAAATGCAGTTGACTTTGTATAACACTTTGTAAAACAAAATGGTTTACGTGTCTTGGAATGTGATGTCATTTTTATGTCATTCCATTCTAATATACACGAACATTTTGTCTTGGTGATGTTCAACGTTAAGGCATGAGCAATAAAAATCATTGATCTCATGCATCCTAAGATAACTCCGACACAGTTGGATGCGTGATACCGGGCGGATGTTGCAGTTGCGGTAAGTACAAAAGATTTTATGTTGATTTATATATGGTTTTAATTTGTTATTGTCACTTACTAATTTTTATTTTTGAAATGAACAGAAGAGTCTTGTACCTATTTTGCTAAGACTTGCTGACCCCGAAACCAATTGGCCCCCCAAGAGATGCAAAACTCGAGAAGAAAGTTGAAGTGACGAAACAACATAACGGTTCAGACTGTGGGGTTTATTTTTGTAAATATATAGACGCAATCTCACGTGGACTAAATCCCACTGCTGCTAAATGAACAGTTCAAGATGCATCCAATCTTCACTTGCGTCATGCTTGGGAACTGCACAAAGAAATGGCAAGAGGTCCCCCTAGAGGGTACAAGATGGCAGGATTAGTGATGTTAGATTCTGATGAAGAATAATGATTAATTTGTAGGATCAGTGAAGTGAAGTTGTATTTGTTTTAGTTGTATTTGATTGAGATGTAATACAATTTTTATTTTTCAGTGTAATATATATGTTTTTTGTTGATGGTGTGTTATATATTTGTATTTATTGATGGTGTGTTATATAATTTGAGATTTCAATGTAATATAATGTATTACACTGAAAATGCCTGGCATAAGGGTTAAAAAAAAAAACAGGTTATCAAGCATTTTTTTTAAGATTGGCGGAATGCTTAAAAAAAATGTCCTTTCAAACATAAATATCAAGCATAAGACTGGCAGAAGGTTTAAAAAAAATAAAAATTTGGCCCTTTGTGCCAGTGAGACTAGCGGAAGAGTTTTTTTTTTTAAATTTGATATTCAGCATTGAATTATTCGATCAACGGTTATAAATGTGTTAGTTACAAAAGACTTCAATGTTTTAATTTGATTTTCATCATCATTACCAATGTTTTGAGAAAAATAATTATCAAAAAAGTCAAATTTTTCGACCATATGTACTTTTTATATATGTTAATTAGTTTTTATACATGACCGTATTACTAAATAAAAAATATATAAAATATATTTCTTTCCAATCTAATTACGGAGTATCTTTCTCGGATACGTGTCTTTTTATTTTCGGATGAGAAAATGAGAAATATGTATCTTTTTAGTTTTTTTCATTTAAAAATAAGGCCAGCATGTATATAACTAATTAAGATAAAAAAAATTGAGTTTTCTCACAACTATTGGCGTGAGAACATTGACAAAGATGAGTATAGTTACTAATTAGTACATGAGAGCGTAAATTGTAAATTTTCATACATTTAAGTCGATTTTATAACACGAATTATATTTTGAGAAATACTTTTACATTTAACTCATCTATATATAAGTTCCATTATATCTCAAAATTTCCTCGGTTATATATATGTATGCGGTAGTCGCTACTGTTGCATTAATCCCAAAACTTGGCCAACTAACAAATGAATCCATTACTCATTATTGTGGGGGTAGCTTTTTGTTTTTATTTTGATTGGGATTCTATTTTACAGTCTATCCAAATTTGGTTCTACCATCTTCATTAAGACTTTCAATAAATTTATATTTACAAGTTTCATTATTTAATGGTTAATTAGTCTAATTTAATGGAGTTAGAAATAAAATTTGTTATTAAGTTAATTCTATTAATCTTTACGATAGTATGATACTATTGACTCCAAGTTTTATTGTTTTCCTTTTTAGGAGATATGCTTGATCACAAGTAAACATATTTTTAGTATCTATATATTTATAAAATTATTTTCATGCATTCTTAAAATTAATCATGCATGATTGTGTTTTTGTTAATGACCAAAAATCCTTTTAATTATTTATTTTATTCTTTACCTCCACTTATTAAAAAGAATATCTTGCGTTCGATAAAAATAAAAGTATAAGTACTTAACAAAAGAATATAAGAATAAAGGAACATAAATAAATAGTAACAACAATAAATATAAAACAACGGTATAATTTAAGAAAATTAGATGATATATATGGTATTGTGGTCTCATTTGATACTGATAATCCGCTCCATTATATTCAAATCGTATAGCTTATCACATGCCCGTGTACGTATCATTTCTTAAAACCGCCCCCACGCTTGTTAATTGGGATCATTCTCGGTCGCTATTATGTTATAAAAATAATTCACGTATAATACGTATAACTATTTTTAGCTCTTTTCATTAAGTTTATGTTATCATATTACGATATACAATATTATTATCTATTTAATAACGTATATAGTAACATAAAAATATCATATAATAACATGTTAATATAAACTGTACGAGAATATTAAAACTATTTCAAATTGAACGGTAATTACTTATAAAAAAGTGCACCGGCCGGTAATTTTCTGTTGTTAATAAACCAAAAGAAATCTCTCCTTTCCACGATAATAACTCAGGCTTTAATTTATATATATACATATATATATATATATATAATTTACCAATTTTAAACATTAAATTTAACGTTCATGTAATTGATTTTTCATTACTGCAATACGTCATTATTACAAAGTATTATTACATGTATAATTTACATACTTAATATATTATAATTCAAAATTTACATACATCAGAACTTTAATTCAAAAGTTTGATTTATAATGGCATGCATACTATGAATATTTTTATGTAATTAACAAAACAATGTACAAAGAAATAATTAAATAAATATTAAGGTTTTTTTGGGTGATATTTCGGGTGGGATAACTAAAATTTGTAAATGGTTACTCTTGATATAACGGATCATACTAAGTTATAAATCAAAATAGTCACGAGCATAATAAATTGTGACTAAATATATGATGAACGGTCTATCATGTTTTGCGACTAATGCTATTATTTGTGACTAATGCATGTGTTCATCATAAAATAAATGCCTAAAAAATAAGAATATATAATAGTTTACCATATGAAGTGGTTCTAGCTTAATAATACCATTGCTTCATGTCAACTCTTTTTTCTTTTCTTTTTTTGGTTACATGTTTCATGTCAACTCCACCTTATGAAAATGAAATCTGACCACGTACATTGCGCTATAGTACTTGAGAGAGAATATAATTATTTGATAAATTATCAATTAGTGGTAGAATTAAATAAAATAAAGTAGTCTTTTTGGCTTGGGAATATTAGCCATTGTTGAAGGAACCTTCGCATGATATGTGCACACATACTCTGCGCAATTTTGGTATGTTATCACATGCATGTACCGTACGTATCGTAACGTGAACATGAAGTAGGACATAGCGATCCAACGATCTAGAACGGAATGAGATCAGCTCTTACATCAAATATAAATAGTACGATGTATTTTTAAATGTATGTGATACAAATTTTATGACAACATAAAAAATACAACTAAATTAAATAATTTTTAATAATTTTACAAAGTTTGACACATATGTTAACCTTTAAGTGAAACATAGATGATTCAATAGTTATATATGATTTTTAGATGCATTATTAAAATTCATGTTGTAAATTTACAAAAATAATTTAAAAATAGAGTATAACACATATGTTAATTTTTTTTTTGATCGACGAAATTTTCTTTAAATTCTAACTCAAGTCTTATAATTGTCACCAAATGAGATTTGATTCCTTAAAAAGAGTGCTCTTACCACATGAACTAACTCACAACCTTCAGAGGAAATATGAACAATTATTAAAAGTAAAAAATAAGTACTATCCCCTCAGTCCCAATGTAATAATTGGTGTAACATGTATAAGGGTCAAAAATAAAAATAAAATCATCTATATTCATGAACCCTATCTCTTGAAATTAACTATATGAATTGACGAGAATATACATTTCAGAAAAAATAAAGTTACCATAACCTACTTTAAGCACAAGCAAGGATATTAAAAACTTTATCCAAACTTTATATCTCATGATAGATTAATGTAAAAATATAGTAAGAAACAAGTTGGATCTTAAAAATTTTAATATAGTGATTAAGTTGAGTGTAGTTTATTTGAACATTCCTCCATATATACCCCAGTTGGCTCCATGTTCCTTGTCATATGTTCCCCACCATCTCTTATCTTTCTCTAATTAAATAGAAAATGACCAAGCTCATCATCATCAGTTTCATCATCTTCATTTCTTTCATAGTCTTACCGTATCCATCAAATGCAGCAAAAACTTTAAATGTGGTTCAATTCGGAGCAAAACCCGATGGACAAACCGACTCCACGCAGTCATTCCTGAGGGCCTGGGCCGCAGTCTGTAACTCGGCCCAGGCCGCCACGATGTACATTCCACAAGGAAGATTCTTGATTAAAGCTGTGGATTTTAGAGGGCCATGCAAAAATAAAATTGTGGTGAAAATTGATGGCACCATTGTTGCTCCTGCAGATTTTCGAGCCCTCGGGAATTCTGCAAGTTGGATTTTGTTTATTAAGGTTAACAGGGTTAATGTTGTTGGTGGAACTCTTGATGCCAGGGGAGCTGCCTTTTGGAATTGCCGGAAATCAGGGAGCAATTGCCCTGTGGGAGCTAGTGTATGTTTCACTCTTACCATAAGTTTTATCCAATTTTATTTTATTTTTAATTTTTTTGTTCTAACATTAGAAATTTTGTCAGAGTAAACAGAGTAATTATATATTTGGCAAAAAGTTATAGCAATTTATTTAGTGATATCTAATGCTAAGTGAAATGTGAAATTGCTAAAGTAAAACATATCACTGTCAGTATAATATCAATGTATCTTTCTTTAATCAACACCTTTAAATTTATATATTTGTATTTATTTATTTTTGTTATTTTTTTAGTCTGTTAAAAAGTAGTATTTGTCTTAGCGGAGGGCCTAGTAAGGAAGAGATAACTTATCTTTGCGGAGGGCCTAGTAAGAAAGAGATAACTTATCTTTGCGGAGGGCCTAGTAAGGAAGAGATAACTTATCTTACTTCATTCAATAATTTACAAATAACGTTGCTTATTTTTGTTATCGGATAGACTCGAACCTATGACCTTAAAGTCACAATAAAGAAGAGATTTTTACCACTTACCTTAAACGCGAAAACACTACTTAATTTAATAAAGACATGTAAAACTGGTGATAGATGACTATATATGCCTAGAGTAACATATACAAGCATTTAGTTTATGGCTTTATAAAAATTCTTTTGTTTAATTTAAGATATATTGATCAAATTTTGAGGGTTATCTATATATGAAATGACAATGTCTTGAATTTAATTGCAGTCAATAAAGTTTAATTGGGCAAATGGCATCACAATTAGCGGCTTAACATCAATCAACAGTCAGAAAACTCACGTTATGATCAACAGCTGCAACAATGCCAAAGTCCGGAATTTGAGAATCAATGCTCCAGATCAAAGTCCCAACACTGATGGAATTCACGTCCAATCCTCCACCGGAGTTACAATCACCGGAACTTCCATCAAAACTGGTGACGATTGCATTTCAATTGGTCCGGGCACTAGTAACTTGTGGATGGAACGTATAAAGTGCGGTCCTGGGCATGGCGTTAGGTAATCTTTTCTTCCTCTTAAAATTTATTTCTTAGCATAAGTACATTATAACATAGGGAGATGGCAATGCAAAGCAAAAATTGGGATGTCGGAGAAATTGTACTCTTAGTGACACTTGTATAATGTATTTGTGACAATAATCATTTTTAGCGACATTTGTTACTTTAACGATATAATTTTTGCTTTATCGATATCATCTACCTACAATATAGGCAATGCATTGTATTTTTTAGGCAGATAAAAATACCTAGCATTTATATTTTTTATTTTGATAATATCAACGCTCTTTTGCTGATGAAATTACCAAGAAGTACGTATTTTCACTGAAAAAATAGTAATACTTTCGCTAAAGTAATTGCGAAAGTGTTGGTAGAAGCATAGTTGCACTGGATGTTATTTTTTATTATCGTTTTTGTTCTGGTAATATCAGCTGCCTTTCTGCTAATTTCTTAATTCTGCCTTTCTGGTACAGCATTGGGAGTTTAGGAAAAAATCTCAATGAGGCTGGAGTGCAGAATATCACATTAATAAATTCTGCCTTTTCTGGTTCCGATAACGGTCTACGTATAAAAGCATGGGCTAGGCCAAGCAATGGTTTTGTTAGAAACATTTTGTATCAAAATATAGCTATGAAGAATGTCAAAAATCCAATTATCATTGATCAGAACTATTGCCCCAATAATCAAAATTGTCCTCAACAGGTAAATAATCACCAACCATGATTTATTGTTTATTTTTTTGGGCAAGATTTAAGAGTAATGTTTCATATGTTAAGAAATTTTTATTTTTCCTATTGTGATTTGATTTTTATTTTTTCTTTTCTTGATATGATATATAGACTTCTGGTGTGAAGATAAGTGGAGTAACATACAATAATGTTCAAGGGACATCAGCAACACAAGTTGCAGTGAACTTTGGCTGCAGCCCGAGTCATCCATGCACAGGGATCAAATTGCAAGATGTCAAATTGAGTTATTTGAGTCGCGATGCGCTGTCAACATGTGAAAACATAGCCGGAACCACCACCGGAATTTCCATGACAAATAGTTGCATAAAAAGATAGTGATAGCTAGGTTCACATAATCAAATTTTAAGATCGCAAAATATAGCCAAAGATGATATATATCATGGTGAAGACTTGTACAATTCGCTTCCATAGATATACATTAATTGGCAAAAACCAATATTTGGTTTGTTATTGGATTACCAACACTACTAGAATTCGGAGATACTGTGACAAACTTTTTTGTGACAAACACATAATCCATCACAAAAGAATATTTTCAAGATTAACGATTTCGGTGGTGGCCAACGAGTTGTTGAAGAAGACAACCAAATCTTTTGTTATTTTTGTGTTTTTGACGATGACGTTAAATCTTTTAGTACTATTATATATTGCAAATATAATGAAAATTGATTTTTCATTAAATTTTGGCCGGCAAATGTCGCAATACACATGTCATGGGTTGTGTGATTAGCAGATTGTCGCCAATAACTGTGACGGACTGATTCATCACAAAACCCTTTTTGTGACGGACTTTTAAATTTGCAACAAATCTTATAATTGTGACAACTATCTATGCGACAACGTTTATGACGAACGATTCCATTAGAAAAAAAATTTGTTTGTGAAGGATTACCCTTTTTAATGACAGTTCCGTCCATCACAATTTTAGCAAAATTCTAGTAGCGCAAGCTTAATCTTAAAGAGAGAAGGAGCTTTGTGTAAATTTTGTAACCTATCATGATTTTTCATGTATTGTCAACTAATAGTGGAACTCTTTTTAAAATAAATTAGTTAACTGTAAAAGTGACACTAAAATATATATTGTTTTACAAATTCGATTTCGAGGTATGAAAACTGAGATATTACTCCCCTAAGTTTGCAAAATAAGCACATCGAATTTTAAAAGACATTTTCAAAGATATGAACTTTTGCGACGAATTTTGACTATATATAAAATCCTAGGGTGTGTAATTGTAAATTTTGAAACTTGAGGATCGTTTTAAAATATTGTAAGTTTGGGGAACTTTGTACGTAGTATTTACTTCGGAAGTCAGTTAATCTTAACCCTTTTAAAATTTAATCCACCATAAAAGGTATAGAATACTTACTCTTTGGTATAATGCGTGATTATTTTTCATTCACTAAGATATAGTGTTATTCTATCTTATTTGCGTTAATGGTCAGCTTAGTTAAATATTTGGTAAATTATGAAAGTCTATATGTTTATGTATACCTTATGTTTATAAGTTAATTTGCAATTGACTATCCGTGAATTAAGTGTCACCGGAAATAACATTTATGCGAGACGGTTGAGTGTTGATCGTGCTTACAACTTCACTCTCTCAATTTTGGTTTAATAGTTGTTTAAGGTAAAAACATACATATAGTCGACTAAATCTGTTTTAACTATTAAGACTCAACGAGCGTTTTTATTAAATTAAAAATTTAAATATTTATAGTCGTCCTCCTTAACTAGAGAGCCTTCCCTTTCGTCTAAACTTTTTGTAATAAAAAAAACACACACATTAAGGAAGCTCATTAATATATATATATATATATATATATATATATATATATATATATATATATATATTAATGTTGAGTGGTAAATGTAATTTCAAATTTCAGTTTTATCCTAGTTATAATAACTTGTTGATGAGTTTCTCTTCTCTAATTTGATGCTCAATTGCTCTATTGTGATTAAGTTTCCAATGTCAGGATATAATACGAATCCTTCTTGATTGTAGCAATTAGCAAACGACCAATATCTACAGAAAAGATCAAAAGTCTAGAAAGTCTAAAATATTGGAAAGTTCGGCAACGATTATAAATTGTGACAGATTTAAGGTGACAAATTAATTATAGCCATGTTTGTCACTGAAAACCACATTTGTAACAATGTAGACCTTTCTTTTCTAGGGAGGATCAAAATAAACATGTTTGCTAATATATATATAGATATATATCATCGCCTTACTCTTCTTTTAATTTGCTGACAATGAATAATGCGTTTTTGCAATTTCGAGTCTGTTTATTTGCACTGAATTCTACTTAATTCAGATTACAAATACCGCATTTACAATATGGAAACTACTTTATCAATACTATATTATGGTTATGATAAAAAGGGACTTTGCCAAAATTTACTCTACCTAGAGTTGAAGGATAATACTTGCCTCTTTGTATCAAACAAGGTCTACGCCTCGCTAAAGCTAGTATTGGCTAAGTTTAATTTAACCATAAATTGTAAAACAATAAAAAGTATGTTGGTATTGTCACCTGCCACATTAGTTGGTGATTTGAGGACATTATCTCACAATTGAAGCACATGATTGAGCTGACTCAATTGTTTGCTTATTATTTCGTCTCTTCTAAAAAAATTAGCAACATTTGAGAATCAAATTTATTTTAAAAAAAGAGTAATATTTGCATAAAAAAATTATTATAATGATATATTTTTTAAAATTTTCTTGACTTATCATTAATTGAACATCTATATCAAATTTCATGAAAAAAACAAAATTATTACTTCAAAATAGAATTATCAATCAAATATACAATATTAATATTCATCAAAAATTTAAATTACTCTTTTTGTGGAACGACGGAAGCAACTAAAATATGTATAATCGATGAGAAACATGTCCCTATCGAGTGTCGATTATAATTAATATTGTCAAAAAGATTGAGATACATTTTGACTTTTGAAAGTCAATATGAGTTGTTTCAAAATCCATTTGTTATGTTTTATTTCAAAATTCTAAGTTGATAAAAGAAAATAACTTAATTTCTCTAGCTTTTCACCTCTCTCCCATTTTTGACAACTTGGTCTACATCTGCAGCTTGTAGTCTCTGTTTTGTGATTAAAGACCAGTCAAAAAAATTTTATAATTTCTAGAATTGTATAGTTTATATTCATGCAAGAATAAGAGATAAAAAAATGGAACAAATATACTTCATTTGAATGAGAAAAATATCATTGTTGCCATGTGCATGCAACTTCCTGTATAAGCTCCGATGTTACTCTTCGTGTCACATGCTACATTTTTTGAATGATTGGAGTCTGATTCAATGAAAGCACAGATTTTAGAGCAGTGCATATAGCCGTACATATGATAAGTACATTACATTGAGTCATTGACAATATATTAACTAATAAGTAAATACATATATAAATATCATATATGAAATAAAATACATAGAAAGCTCATGTGCACTATAGATACTTCAATACTCATGCAGTAATTTGCTCACTATTCGTCTCTACTGGTGCATGGTCACATGCACAATCCACTTTTCTTTCGCGTAAAAATGTTATCTAATAAAGACATCATTATTCGTCGATTAGCTCATCTGAAAAGTAATGAGATCAGGAGTTCGAATCTTGCAGATAATAAAAAACTCTACAAGATAGTTAATGGGTGTGTGAGTATCTACCCAGTACCCTCCTATATAACCAAAAAAGGACATCATCATGAAGTCAAGTCTCGGTTTTTAGGATCCATTTACCACTATTTGACAAGTGAACGGTATTTTGAAAAGTGTTTTTGTTAAGTATTAATTATTAAATATTGAAAGCAAAGAAGACGTTTTTTGGTCTCTTTCTATTTTCAAAATATGACATATACACTTAAATAAAAAAATATTTTAAGAAAATAATCATATTATTTAATGTCTTTTCCAAATCAAACACCAAAATGTAACTCATTTGAAAGAATTTTTCTATAAAAAAAGCTTTTACACGGAAGAATTCAAAAAAAAAATTGTTTTCCTAAAAAATTTATATTTTCTTTAAAAGTATTTTCAGAATATAATTTTCTTGAAACAACATAAACTAATTAATTAATTAAATTAGCAGTAGTTTTTTATTTTCTTTGATGAAACACATTACTCCTTCCGTCTAAAAGTACTACAATATACGAAATTTCTAAGAACTACAAATAAATTTTGAGTTATAATTTTGTGCGTATTAATTTGTTGTGTTTTTATATGGATGTTTAGATTGTTTTATGAATACAGAAAGCCGGAACTTTATGATATGTTAGCTTATGATTAGACTTCAAAGTATTAAGGGGTTGTTTGGCAACAAATTATTTTTTGTTTACGTATAACTAGAATTATAGTTTGAATACAAATTATTTTAAATTATAACTTATGGGTAATAGTGTTTGACAATAATTTTGTCTTATAAGTAAAAATATAAATTAAAATATGATGAATAGTATTTGGATAATGATGGTTTATAAATTATAATATATTATAGATTTACTAAAAAACACTTGTAAATTACAAAGAAGTTAGGAGAGAAGAAACAAATATATAATTACATTTTGTCAATTCTAGTTATTTCATTTCTATTTGTAAGTGATAAAACAATAAGCAAATTTTACTTACTTATTTTTTGCACTTATTTTCTTATTTATAAATAAATACCGAAATAAGCAATAGCCAAATAACATTATTTTCAAAAGACTTTATAAGAACCTACTTATAAACACTTGCCAAACACTCTCCAAGTAATATCCACTTTAAGTTCTTCGGAAGCTTTGAATTTTTACGGTTTTACCCTTTTACATGTAAACTTCTATGATAAAGTAACTTAAAATATTATTCGCTCTTGATGATAGCAAAGAATTTGAACTTTGTTATTTATAAACAATGAATACATGTGAAAACTCTGAGCTCTTAATGTGTTTTGTCTTACTCAAATTCAAGTAAATTATTGTCTATAAAATTCTGAACATTGAATAATTAGACAAGGGGGTAAAAAAATCTTTCAAAACTATAAAATTGTTTCAAAGAGACTTCGTCTTCACCTGATTAAAAAATGGGCTTAAAATTCTTGGGCCAGGCCCATTAACTCATGTTAGTAACAATTTTTTATGAAAACATTGTAATGAGATGAAAATCCAATCCAATAATCATAACTAAAACTATGTTCCAAATAACCAAGATTGCCAAAAACAGGTGAAGACATCATGAAGTCAATCTCTATTTTACGGAAAATATTTTCTTACGTATATTCTATCATTTATTACTATTAAACTGGTGAATTGTAACTTGAAAAACTTCTTTATTATTTTTTGCTTTTATTGAAAATTAAAAAATGACCTACAATTTTTTCCTTGTATTTCCTTCTTGAGTTTATTCAAAAGTTTATTGAAAACTTTTGAGTTTCCTTGTATTTCCATCAATTTTTTCAAAAAATGACCTACAACGTTTAAGTAAAAATATATCTTTTTACAAGATAATTACATTTTCAATGCTTTCTCCCGATCAAACACCAAAATAGAATTAACTGGATTAGGAACTAATTATATCAATCATTAAACCCTTTTTATAAACAAGTAAAAAAAAACTAATGATATTGATATGGGCCAAAATAGTAAACCCTAAGTATAATTAATAATAAGGCCCGAAAGGCCCACAACGGCTGATGTGTCTATATTCAATGAACCTAAGATAGGACATAAATAAGGAAAGGATTGAGATCCCTTTGAAAATAGAATCCCGATAAGATTTGAAAAGGCAATCTTGATAAGGACTTGGAAGACTAATCCATGCAGGACTCTGATAATCTGGTTGTTTATAAATAGAGGTCAAACAACAGCATATGAGGTAACTAATTCTTTCCATACAGCTTTCGCTTCTTTATTTTGAGCCCTTACTAATACACACACCCGAGGGTCTTCCAAAGGGCCGAAGCCCCACCATTTTTGGAAGATTTTCTTTGCATGTTTGCGAGAACATTAAATTCGCGGTCAAACGGAGTCAACAGTTAGGGTGTTTCTCAACCCTAACCCTAGGTACGTAATTTGACATATCAGATTGGCGCCGTCTGTGGGAAATCTTACAAAAAAGTCATGGTGAACACTCGTGCGATTGCTCGCAAAAGAGAAGGAGGATCCATGCCCGATAGGCAATTGGGTATGCCTCCCCTCCCTGAACAAGAAGTACAACAGAATGAAAGAAGAGCGGGGATCAACTCCCAGCCGGCTCATGAAGGGGTCGGACGCAGATCTATAAGAAGAACACATAGCGCATAGAGGACTCATAGTGGTCCTTATGATGCAGATTCAGAGGCTGAAGATAACGAGCGTAGAAATCTGCGAGATTTACTCAACGTTTTGGTAAGGAGGAGGTCAGCCGCTCGAGACCCCACTCCTCAGGAAAATTTGAGGGGCAGGCTGTTAAGAGAAGAAGCCCGTAGGAACCAGCCACCCCCACAGGGTTATGAGGATCTCCGAACAAGTCTTATACAGCTGCAAAATAGATTGGAGGAGTTCGAAAGGGGGCATGAAAGGGAACCCTCAATAAATTCCCGACCTCAACAACCTAATGAGGCCGAGGAAGCCATAGAAAGGGAAGTCCAGCGTAGGTTGGAGCAGAGGCTAGCCAGCCAAGGATATCGTGACCCTACGATAGCCCCCGAACTTCGTGTGTTGGCTCAACCTACTGCCACATCTACGGCAGTCTATAGGACAGTTGCCCCATCCTTTATTCAAGCTATCATGGACGAGCCACTTCCAGACAGTTTTAAGATGCCCGCGGTAGAAAAATATGAAGGTATGGGTGATCCCACTAGTCACGTACAACAGTTTAAGGCAACGCTCTTACTCCTGAATCCATCGGATGCCATCAAGTGTAAGGCCTTTCCCCAAACCTTAAAGGGACCAGCTCAAGAATGGTATAGGCAACTTACCCTGGCATCAATTGGGTCTTTCGCACAAATTGCCCAATTGTTTGTCAACCAATTCATAGGGGGAAAGATGCACGGAAAGAGCTCAGCCTCTTTAATGAACGTACGGCAGAGAGAAGGCGAAAGCCTTAGGGAATATGTGTCTCGATTCACTAAGGAAGCCTTAAAGGTCCCTAGCCTGGATCAATCAGTTGCTATTGTGGCACTGACAAATGGGACGACCAACGAGCACTTAAAGATGAGTCTAGCCAAGAAGTCTCCAACATCAATGAACGAGCTGCAGGGCCGAGCTGGAAAATATATGATCGTAGAGGAGTCCCTTGTCAGAGATGTTGGAAAGAAAGATGATAAGAAGTGAAGAGGAGAAGAGGTGAAAGCTCCGGAATCCATGAAAAGGCCTAGAGGGGAGACCTCTTTTTTCAAGAAAATCGTAAGTCAGAAATTCAATGAGTACGCTCCATTAACCCAATCCAGGAGTCAAATTTTGATGAAGATTGCATCAGAACCATATGTCCGAGGCCTAAACCATTGAGGGGCGATCCATCAAAGAGAACTTCCTCTCAGTACTGCCAGTTTCACAAAGATCATGGTCATGACACCAATGACTGCAAAAACCTGAAAGATGAAATTGAGTTCCTCATAAGGAAGGGGCAGCTGACACGGTACGTGCAAAAAGATCGCTCAGAGCCTTGGAAAGAAAGGCAAAGAGATAGGCGAGAATGCCCAGAAAATCAAGGGCATGACAACCAGCCCCGAAGAGGAGTAATTAATGTAATATCTGGGGGACCAACCATAGGCGGGTGTTCAAACTCCTCGAAAAAAGCATATGTCCGAGAAGTCATGGCTATTGAAGCTCCCCCTAAGAAAGTAAAGATGGACATGACCATCACATTCGGCGATGAAGATCTCGAAGGAGTAAAATTCTCGCATGATGATCCGTTGGTGATTGAGGTGGCCATTGAGAATTTTCTAGTAAAAAGGGTGCTTGTGGACAATGGCAGTAGTGTTGATGTCCTCTATCACCAAGCCTTCAAAGACATGGGGTATGACGACGCTCAACTCACCCCATGTCCAACCCTATTATACGGCTTCACTGGAGTAGAGACAAAGATAGAGGGTTCTATCTTACTTCCCGTTACTATGGAAGAAGGATCTAAACATGTGACAAAGATGGTTCACTTCCTTGTGGTCAAAGCGTCATCCTCATAGAATGTCATCCTTGGAAGGACGTCGCTGAACCAATTTAAGGCCATTCCTTCTACTCTCCATCTAAAGATGAAATTCCCAACCCCGAACGGAGTAGCGGTGATTAAGGCCGATCAAAAGCAAGCCCGCACTTGCTATTTGATGGCATTAAAGATGGGCGAAGAAGGAAAGCAGGTAATGTCCATAGAAACCCTTGACTCAAGGGACGAGGCACGGGAGCAAAGCGCAGAGCCTGTGGAAGAATTGGAGGAAGTATCCCTTAGTGATACTGATCCAGAGAAGGTGGCTTATATCGGTTCTCAATTAGAATCGGGCATAAAAAATAAGCTTACTTCGTTTCTAAGAGAGAACATAGATGTCTTTGCATGGTCAGCATTGGACATTCCAGGGATAGACCCGAAGGTCATCACCCATAGGCTTAACGTGGATCCTCACAGGAAGCCTATCAAACAGAAGAAAAGGTCTTTTGCTCCAGAAAGACAAGAAGTGATCAGAAACGAAGTAGAAAAATTGTTGGAAGCAAAGTTCATAGAAGAAATTTTGTATCCGGAATGGCTAGCTAACCCGGTGATGGTCAAGAAGTCCAATGGAAAATGGATAATCTGCATTGATTTTACTAATCTCAATGATGCATGTCCTAAGGATTGTTATCCCCTACCCAAAATCGATCTATTGATAGATGTTACCGCTGGGCATGAGCTTTTAAGCTTCATGGATGCATTCAGCGGGTATAATCAAATACGCATGGATCCAGATGACATCTTGAAGGTATCATTCATCACGGACCAAGGGTTGTATTGTTATATTGTAATGCCCTTCGGTCTGAAAAATGTCGGTGCAACCTATCAAAGGTTGGTTAACAAAATCTTTAAACCCTTTATAGGGAAGAACATGGAAGTCTATGTAGACGACATGTTAGTCAAAAGTCTGAAAGGGGAAGGACATGTGGATGATTTGGCTATGTCCTTCAACATCCTTAAAAAATATGGAATGAAGTTGAATCCCTCCAAGTGTGCTTTTGGCGTTGCCTCTAGCAAATTCTTGGGCTTGATGGTCTCACAGAGAGGAATCGAGGTCAACCCAGAC
The DNA here is from genome assembly GCA_014636745.2 of Centella asiatica. Classification (NCBI taxonomy): domain Eukaryota; kingdom Viridiplantae; phylum Streptophyta; class Magnoliopsida; order Apiales; family Apiaceae; genus Centella; species Centella asiatica. The sequence continues at coordinate 13,765,370 of CM025781.1, read as the reverse complement.
AAAATTAAAGCAGTTTTGGACATGAGCCCCCCAAAGACAGTAAAGGATGTTCAAAGATTGATGGGAAGAATAGCCGCGCTAGGAAGATTTATGTCAAGGTCGGGGGACCGGTGCCATCCTTTCTTCAACGCTATCAAAAAGGCTAAGGACTTCCAGTGGACGCCAGATTGTCAAGAGTCGTTTGAAAAGCTTAAGGTATACTTAACCTCTCCTCCACTTTTAACTAAACCAAGCGAATGAGAAGTTTTGTGTGTATATCTGGCTGTCTCAGAAGTGGCAGTCAGCGTTGTGCTAATTAGTGAAAGAGATGATGCTCAAAGACCTATATACTATGTGAGTAAGGTCTTGCATGGTGCTGAAGTTAGGTATCAAAGGCTGGAGAAGTTTGTGTTGGCCCTAATAACGGTCGCCCGCAAATTGAGACCCTATTTTCAGTCTCATGCGGTAGTTGTGCTGACAGACCAACCCTTGAGGAAAGTGATACACGGCCCTCGAGCAAGCGGTCGAATGATTAACTAGGCTGTTGAATTGGGAGAGTTTGACATCACTTATAAACCGCGACTAGCCATAAATGCCCAAGTTCTGGCAGACTTCATCGTTGAATGCACCCTTCCAAAAGATAAGGAAGAAGATGGCGTAAAAGAAGTAGGAGGGCAATCAGAAGAATGACGATTGTTTGTAGATGGAGCATCTAACTCAAAAGGAAGTGGTGCAGGCTTGATCCTTATTAGCCCTGAAGGCTTTGAGGTAAAGTACGCCCTCTCCTTTAAGTTTTATGCTACAAATAATGAAGCGGAATATGAAGCCCTGATGGCCGGACTGAACCTAGCAAAAGCTTTGGGGGTACAAGTGATACAAGTGTATACTGACTCTCAGTTAGTGGTCAAACATGTGAAAGGAGAATACGAAGCCAAAGATGTAAAAATGGCTAAGTATTTGACCCTAGCAAAAGCTATGATAACCATATTTGAAAGGTTTGATATTCATCATGTTCCGAGAGAATTGAATGAAAGGGCTGACGCCCTATCTAAATTGGCAAGTGGAAACCTCGGTGAATACGAAAGCGGAATATATGTGGAAGAGGTTAAGGCGTCAGTTATAGATGCAAAACTAGTTGCGCCCATAGAGCACGAGGCCTGTTGGATGACTCCTATCATCCAATATCTTAAAGAAGGTTTCCTCCCTGAACACCCGAATGAGGCTAGGAAAGTCCGTATAAGGTCAGCCCGTTATACTCTTATTAATAATGCCTTGTGTAAACGGTCATTTGTCCTACCCTATTTGAGGTGCCTCACCCCACAAGAAGCTTTGTCGGCTCTTCAAGAAGTCCACCTTGGGATATGTGGACAACACTTGGGTGGAAGAGCCTTAGCCTATAAAATAATGAGGCAAGGTTACTATTGGCCGGGAATGCAGCAAGAAGCTTTCGACTTTGTGAAAAGGTGTGGCAGGTGTCAGAAGTTCGCACCAATAGTAAGGCAACCTGCGGAGCTCCTTTCTTCAATCAGTGCTCCCGTCCCCTTCGCCATATGGGGAATTGATTTGATCGGACCACTCCCCGTTGGGACAGGTCAGCGGAAATACTTAATACTACTTCTCTAAATGGGTTGAGGCGGAGGCCTTAGCCACGCAAATGGCACAAAAAGCAGAGAAATTTTTATGGGAGTCAATCATATTCCGGTTTGGCCTACCACAGGTCATTATCACAGATAATGGGACACAATTTGAAGAAAGAAGGTTCAAAACCTTCTGCCAAAACCTTAACATTGACCAAAGGTTTACCTCGGTAGGCCATCCTCAAGCTAATGGTCAAGTGGAGGTAACTAATCGAATTATTGTCGATGGAATAAAGAAAAGGTTGGAAGAAACTAAAGGAGCCTAGGTGGAGGAGTTGCATGCAGTTTTATGGGCATATCGGACCACACGTAAAGTTGCGACAGGGGAAACGCCATTCAACCTAGTATATGGGACGGAAGCGGTTATCCCCTTAGAAATGGGCCTACCTTCAGTAAGAATAGTAGGCTTTGATGAACGAGAAAACTGTGAAGGTATAAGAGCTGGTTTGGATCTGATTGAGCATGTCAGAGATAAGGCCCAGCAAAGGATTGAAAAACACAAGAAAGTGGTGGCCAAGTTTTATAACTTAAGGGTGAAAGGCAGAGCCTTCAAATAAGGAGACTTAGTACTTCGAAAGATGGAGGTGTCAAACCCAAAAGCTGTTGCTGGAAAGTTAACTCCTAACTGGGAAGGACCATATCAAGTCAAGAAAGTCTTAAGGCCCGGATCATACCAGCTTCAAACCTTAGAAGGCCAAGAAATACCAAGATTATGGCATGTAAGCAACCTTAGAGTTTATTATCAATAAGTTTGAAGTTCTGAATACTTGTTTTATTAAGGGATTTTCCTTATTTTATTGGTTATGAAATATATGAGATTGTTTCAAATTCCTTGGCAATCATAAACAAGGTAAAGAGAAATGCGAAATATTATAAAAAGGCCCGATGGCCAACAGAGTTTTACACATGATTGAAAGTTGTAAATAAAAAAAACTAAGGGGCCTGCTGCCCCTGGTCTTCCCGATCATCTTGAGGGACGTTCTCCCCTTCCTCCTCCTCCTCCTCGTCATCCTCACTATCCGTAACCTCTAAAGGGATTTGCTCGAGAGGGACCCCTTGCCTCTCAGCATGGCGGTGCGGACAATCAGCATCCTTTTTTCTCCTTCCTCCATTATGGCCTCGCGGTCCACATCCGGATAGAGGGAAAGCACCTTCTCGGTGCAAAGGTGATAGCCGCCAAGCATGATCTTGTACTCTGAGTCCAAGCAGGCATCCTCAGTGTCCTTCTAAAATTGTGTAGAAGCCTTGTACTTCTCCACAGCAACAGCAGGGGACTTCTCCAGCTCATTCTTTAACCCACGATTCTCGGAGTCAAGAGAAAGATTCTTGGTCTTCAAAGTGTCATTAAGAGCATAGAGAGTCTCGGTGAGTAACTTGGAATTCTCTATCTCTTTCTACAGACCCTCATTCGCGGAGCAGTAAGTGTGCACTTCGTCTCGAGCAATTTGAAGTTGGCGATCCTTCTCGGCAAGGTCGTTCTCGAGCTTGTTAACCCTTTCCCAGTTCCTTTCAGCGCGAGTAGTAAGCTCGGCCGCGTACACATGATGTTGCAATTCAAAAAAAAGTTAGCAATAACTTTACTAAGGAATCGACAAGTTATAAAAGAAATGCTTACCATAGCATATGTGTGAGCAAATTTGGACACAACGGTTGGAAAAGAAACTTCTTTAGAGATCTCCTTGTCAACAGGGGGCACCGCCCCCAACAGAAATTCCTTTGCAGGGCCATGCTCCCCAAGAATGGTATCACTCCGAGTAAGGGGCCACCCTGGAATGAAAGGATCCTAAGGATTAGTGAAAATGGGAGTTTCTCTCCTAGGACCAGAGCTGGTTCCCTTATGTTTTTTGGGAAAAGGAGGAAGTTTGTCATCGGCATCGGAGGCTTTAGGAACAGTCTCAGTCTCAATTTCGACATTGATCGGTTTAAACGGAAGGATGGTGCTCTCTTGCTAATCAGAAGAGGGGCCCTCCTCGCCCCTATGTCTTTTTTGTGCCGCCCTCCTACTTTTTGACTTCCTCGAAGAAACAGCCTCCGAACGCTCCAAACCTGAGGAAAAATAAGACAAACAGTTAAATATCCCTGATACAGTAAGGATGCAACCTAATATTGAGATAGGAATAAGAAAAATACTTTGGCCTTTAGCAGGGTTGAGACCCCATCTAATAAGGTTCTTCTCTAAAAGGAGGTCCAGTACGTTGTCTTTGTCAGCCCCATCAGCTGCCAGTTTCTTGGCCATCTCCTTTTCAACCTCCAGAACCTCCCAGGTTATTTTATCCTTATGCAAAATATTCCACTTTGGGGGAAGAATGTCACCCCATTTTCCCCCTTCCCAGTGTAGATAATAGAATTTAGTCTTCCAATTACCCGATGAGTCTTTTAAAGTCGTGGTATTATATATTTTGGAAACTAAAGAGCGGTGTTGGAAATACACCCAGCCAATGTTGTTAGACCCAGTATGTCTCAGCTGAAACATGTATCTAAAGACACGCATAGAAGGGGTAACATTTCTTTGGACGCACCTAAGCAGGAAGGCATAGATCACCCGCCATCCATTGGGTATGACCTGACTTAGGTGGACTGGGTAATTACTGAGCAACCGGGGAATAAATTCATGAAGAGGAAATCGGAGCCCAGCCTCCATACAATCATAAAATATGCACAAGTCTGTGCCTACATTGCAAGCCCTGTCAGCCTCAATGGGTAACCTAAGAGAGTAGGGGGCATATATATAATGACTAATGGCAAATTTTTGGAGTCTAGATTCTGAGATAATTGAGGAAACATAATTATAAGCGTCAAAATTATAATTACTTGAGATTTCATCCCTAGCCATGTCAGCCACATCTTGGGCAGACCCGTGTCGCTGGGCATTGATGACATGGTCAATGCCCAGCCCATTGGGTCTGGAAGGGGTAGATTGGGTCGTCCCCCCATCTTGGGTCAAAGGTGGTCCCCCTAAAGCACGAACAGCTTCAATTGTGTCTAAGGGATCAACGAAAGGAATTGAAGTAGAAATAGGAGAATAAACAGATTCAGTTGAATTACTTGAATCCATGGCGATCGAAAAGGGGAAACGATGAAAAACTCGGTGAAAGAATTGAAGAACACGAATAACACTTGATTGAATGTGGTAGCAAAGACTTGTCGAAAATCGCCTTACGACGGTCTTACGGTTGTCGGAAATCGTCTCACGGTGGTGATAAATGCCAGAAATCGCCTAAGTAACGATTTATGAATTTGTGAGAGTAAATTTTTTAGGAGAGTAAAAGTGAAAACTCACTTACCTCAGGGATGAAATATATAGCCGCCTAACAAAAAAAAAATGTTACCGTTGAGATCAAATTTGATTCAACGGATGAGATCGCTCGACCGTTGGTATTCAAACAACCCGATATGGGTCGAAAGCCCATTAGACGAACACACTGTTCAAAAACGAGGGGACCGATTCGAAAAGCCCACAAGTCCACAACTTAGTGCACCCTTAAGTTGACGGGGTATTTCCTAGCGACGCAATCACCAATTTGACCCGTTAACTCTTGAAGTTGACGGGGTATTACCTAGCGACGTAATCGCCAATTTGACCCTTTAACTCTTGAAGTTTACAGGGTATTTCCTAGCGACGCAATCGCCAATTTGACCCGTTAACTCTTGAAGTTGATGGGGTATTTCTTAGCGACATAATCGCCAATTTGACCCGTTAACTCCTGAAGTTGACGGGGTATTATCTAGCGACACAATCGCCAATTTAATCCGTCAACTTTGAAAGTTGACGAGGTAAATTCTAGCGGGGCACGAGCTTTTTTGGCCCGTCAACTTTGGAGGTACCCCGAAGTTGACGGGGAAAGGCACTTCCCGCCAAAAAAAAAAAAAAAAAAAGGAGAGAAAAAAATTCTAATTTTTAATTTCAATAACTGATAACCAAAAATTAGGGGGCAAGTGATATGAGCCAAAATAGTAAACCCTACGTATAATTAATAATAAAGCCCGAAAGGTCCACAACGGCTGATGTGTCTATATTCAATGAACCTAAGATAGGGCAGAAATAAGGAAAGGATTGAGATCTCTTTGAAAATAGAATCCCGATAGGATTTGAAAAGGCAATCCTGATAAGGACTTGGAAGACTAATCCATGCAGGACTCTGATAATCTGGGTGTTTATAAATAGAGGCCAAACAACAGCATATGAGGTAACTAATTCTTTCCATACAGCTTTCGCTTCTTTATTTTGAGCCCTTACTAATATACACACCCGAGGGTTTTTCAAAGGGCCGAAGCCCCACCATTCTTGGAAGATTTTCTATGCAGATTTGCGAGAACTTTAAATTCGCAGTCAAACGGAGTCAACAGTTAGGGTGTTTCTCAACCCTAACCCTAAGTACGTAATTTGATGTATCAGATATATTATGTAAATATTAGTCCCTAACCCTAAGTACGTAATTTGACGTATCAGATATATTATGTAAATACTAGTCAAATAGCACGTGCACAATACGGACCGTTGTTATGATAATTGTATTATTATTTTATTTTATTTTTGTAATATTTTCATTTAAGATTTTACACCTTTTTATAGTTCAAAATTTGTGTATTTTGTAGTACTTTTTTATAAAAGCAATTTGTTGTTTTTTGAATTATTATTAAATATTTTCTTTTATCATCATCAAATGGTTTTTATAATTTTTTGCTAAGTAGTTTAGTTTTTGTAATGTCTTTGTATCAATTTGAAATTTAATATTGTTATTACTTTATATTAAAAAATTTAGGTAGGTATGGATTTTATATTTATTTTAGAATCGGTAAAAAGTATTTTTCAAATATTTGTATTCATGTGTGCCTGTAATTGTATATATATTGTATACTATATGGAAAAAAAAATTCAAATTCAATGTAGAGTCATATTTTTTTTCTTTTTTTATTTTGGCCTCATGTTTTATTGGACTCCTTTGTTAAATTTTGTTTTTTCTTTTGTTTATATATTTTCTACAATTCTTCATAGTCACATACAAAGTATTTATTACGAAAACCTATAAAGTATATAAATACGAAGAGGCAAAATAAATTTCAAATACATTTAACTGAGACGTCGACTCAACAGATTACCGATCACAATAACACTCCCTAAAATTCAACTTTTATATTAATATACAAGACAAGATATTGATTGATTGATTGCATAAAACTCTATTTCTTAACTATATATGAATATGAGCATGAAACATAAAACCAATACAATGGATGCAAAAAAATTTATCACATTATTATAAATAAATTTATAAACATAGAATAGATTACTCAACTAAACGCTAAGTATTTAAATTATGAAACTAATATATATCAAGGAATATCATGATATGGACTTTAAGAAAGAAGGTGAGGGATTTTTATATACTAAGTTCTCAAATACTAGTTTACTATTCAAGTAACGGGTTTAACAATGTAAATTTGATAATCTCTAGTCTAAACATATAGATTTTGCATGAATAAAAACTCTTACTTACATTTTCTTTATAATTATAATTAATATTATTAATCTTTTATTTTAATTTAATTATAATTATCAACCGAATGTTATAATTAATCCGTGCGATTTGGTTTAGCGGTTTAATTTTTTGACTTCTTAAACTGGTTTATACTTTTTAATTAAGATTTAGTTTTTAGCTTTTTGCTCAAAAGAAATAATCCAAATCACTTACGAGTCCATACAATATTTAGGAGTGAATAATATAAATACTAAAAATCTTATTCAAGACGTTATTTGTGCGCGGTGCACCCACAGACCATGACGTTGATTATCAGTACATTAAAATCCTTATCATTAGCCATAAAAATAATTTAAAATTTGGTGATAATGATTTGCTACCAGTCAAATAATACTAGCCAATTACTCACAGAAAAGGTTATGTAATAAAACGTTGAATGAGAGAAAAAATGAAGGGAAATTAATTGCAAAAGAGATATTCTATCATATATACTCAATTTGAATTTGTTATCAATAATTTTCTATTTATTTTTTCATTTTTTATTTTTCTATTACAAAAAGTTTATTTTATGCATCACGTTACTAGATAGTTAACAAATTAAGATGGAATAAAAACCACCACTTTTCTTTTTCTCTAATACTTTCTCTATTCCACATTGATCCTTTGGCAACGTTTTCTTTTTTTAAACGCCCCTATATATATTTTTTTAACTTACTTTTCTTTACTTTTTCATTCTAAATTTTTTAAATAACATAATAATATTTAAAATAGTTACTACACAGTAAATATGTTTCTTAATAAATGTTTCATGTCAAACAGTTCCATTATAGTTTTTCATTAAATGTATATTAGAAAAGGAGATTTGTTATGTGTACAAGAACATCTAACAAAATAATAATTGTGAGAAGTGCTGTAAATTACTTATGAGAATTTCATTAAAACAATAAATTTATATCCATTGTATTTCACGTTTTAAATTATTGTTTTTCATATATCTTATGAATTATCATTTTTTTTATACCAATGAATTATCATTATATGTTTATACTGAAACTTCGAAGACAAAATGACAATAATAAATTACTTCAGTCCGAGGGCATCATTAAATTAATTGCATTTACATAATTTCATCCTAACGAACCTGAACTTTCAAGAGAAGTTGACCAAATGACCAGTATAGCAATAATTATGGAAATAGCTACTACTCACAATAAGTCAAAAGCTGCTAGTATGTTGCAATCTCAAACCAAAAATAAATAGCTTTTAATGTTCTGACTTTAGTTCTGGTGGCTTTCTAAGAGTATGCAGTATAATTGTTTTTTCGTCTTAATTTGTTGGCAATTTAGATTTTTTTCGATATCAAGAAAATAGTTAAAACTTGGGAGAGACCGGAGAGTAAGTATATGGAGGAAAAAATTAAGAGCGAAAAAGAGTTTGGATGAAAAGATTAAGAAAGAAACTAATATTATATGGTTAAAGTACTACATTTGGTTCATAATAATTGTTTGACTTTTTTATATGTAGGTTTATATAAATCTTTTTATATGTTAAATATTTTAATTTAGTTAAAAAATTTATTTATATTAATTCTTATTTAAAATATAAAAAATATAAAATAATTCACTTAAATTTACATTAAAAAAGTGAAACGACAATTATCATTATGATGTGGAGGAAGTATAAGATATACTTTCAACTTTATATTCTAATTCTATTATGCACCTTAAAGAATTTAAAATTAACCAAAACGCACTCTAATTCTTTTTTAATTAATGTTTTACAAAATACACCCTAAAATAACACCACCTTCGATAACTTTTCAATAGAATTTTTTAAATTTTTTCTAAAACACTTCAAATATCCGGACGCAAAACAAAATTTCGACTAGAGTTGGAATGCATTTTATAATTTAACCGTTCTAAAATAACTCTGTTTGAGTTTTAAAAATAGAGTTGGCCAAATCATCTCCCTCTATAAAATTAGAGGAAGAAGCTTCCAAAAAAGGAAAAAAGGAAAATGTAAAATAGAGGATCGGATGAATCAGTCAACAGGGCAGTGGTAGCAGTCATGATAACAATTTTATTCAATCTTTCTGTTCTATCTTACATGTCATTTTTGACCAATGACTTGAAGAAATCAATTATTTCCGTTATGACGTTTTCATAATCATGTAACAACTACCGAATAGATATTTGACGGGATTTGGTTATTCTAAAACCTTATTAATGCATTCATTTTTGTCGCATGATATTATTTTTTTTCATTTTAAATTAAAGATATATTTTAAAAAAAAATAATATTACTTACGAATCTTATAATTTTTTTTTGTGATGTGAATCTGTACCTTTTTATTTATTTGTTCATTATTTTTTTAATCTTCTCTCTTTTATCCTATTGCAGCTACCAAACAAGTCACTCCTAAAATTGAATCTATTCTTCTAACAAATTGATAATTCAGTGTTGCCATTGTCCAGAATTTACCTAATTACTTTTGGACTAATAATTTTTGATTCGTGGGATTTAATTTGTGATAGTGTTTAGTATTTACCAATCAAAAAATTACTTAGGTTCTAACTCTCTTTTCTTTTCCTTTTTTTTTTTTTTTTGTTACAGCAGGGTTAGACAGAAAAAAAAGTTCTATAAAAAATTAGACAAATTGATTATAAAAATTTTTACAGATTATTCATTAAAATGGTATTTATTAAATTTTAATTAACTAAATCAACCTTTGTTGACTGTACAATTTTTTTTTTAATTAACCATGTGGATTCAGTATAAATTATAACCAATTGAGACAATTAAAAGACTCAAATCTCAATGTAAGGATGTGACATGATTTTATAATTTAAGTGAACAAATATTTGAGGAATCAAATTTGATTATGCAAAGGAAAATATACTATTTAGGATATTTAGTTTATTTAGGAAAATATACTATTAACCTCATCTTTTTTCTTTTAGCTGAAAACCTTAATTTGGGCAAAGACAACCTTATTTAGGATCATGACATACCTTTTTTATAATTATTTTTTATAAATTAAAAAAATTAAAAAAAAAACATCCGACTAACATCGCAATTCAAGCTTAAACCTTACTACAAACAATTAGTTCAAATATTTTCAACTAAATTAATTCTAATTAACAATTGAACTAATCCTTTGTCAAAACTTATTATGCCATCCGTTACCTACCTTTTTGATCACCTTTATCTTTTCTAAAATGAAATTAAAGAGATTAGACTGCTTATATCTTAATCAATGAAAATTACATTATTTCATAAAATGGATTTTGCCAAAAGAAATGAACCATGACAGTGGTCCAACCTTATTATCTCCATCCACAATCATTGAACCATTATTTTTTATTCCTTCCTCCTTTTGATATTTTTATCTTAATGTGAGGAAACTATTATTGGAGAAGGAAAAATAATATAAATCGAAATATTTGTTCATTTATACTCACCGGTTGGGATGTGATGGGTCGGCCTGAATGCGCCCGATAAGCTGTCCTAAAATCAGGCTCTACTCTTTGGTATCGTCCTTATTATCTTGTCAATCACTCCACCAAGCCAACTGGAGCACATGCAATAGGGTCACATGTCTGATACCAAAAGGCAACTTCATTACCACTCTAGACTAATTTGAATGGAGGGGTGAAGATTTTTCAACAAGTTTCACATCTCATCAACTAGTGAGCCCCGCCGAATGCACGTAGAGGCACCACTATGAATATCCCCCTCAAATTCCTTAATAGGTAATGGCATCCTAACCTTTTAAAACACCTTTTCTCTCTTGCTATTTGGCCATCACCATTACTCACTTTCATACTAGAGGGGCGTCAGAGGTTCGTCCTACACCAATCTGACATTGTCTATTTTGCAAATTATAGCTTACTCTTTGAATTGGACCCATTCCAATTTTTGATCCATAACTCATACCCACTCTTCCAATCCAATTTGTAACATTTGGTGTTAGAAGAAGAGCCTATAGCAAGAGGTGCGAACTAATCTCGCACAACCACCTTTCCACCTATACACCTATCCAGAAAACTCGCAAACCACTACTACTCCACCATAAACCACCACCAAAAGATGGTTTCTACCAACTCCAGGGCGAAAGATCCCCCACCTCCAGCTAACCAAGTAGACAAAAGGAGAGCAAAGATGGGCACAAATAGATGTAACTCCTTCCCCAACATGGAGATGATACCAGGGGAGAACATAACCGTAAGACTCCCCACTAAGGAGTTGCCATAGAAAAATGACCTTTACGGTGAAAAACAGCATGGCCTGATGCAAGGCAGATCCTGCACAACATTAGGAGCACTAGGTTTAGAGGCAACCATGTGAGAACATAGGATGTTAGGAATATCATCTCTAATAAAGTGAATTACTCAAAGCACCGACAGCAGTACCGCGAGCAACAAAATCGTATTACCACTCTCTAGGCGGATCGAGATCAGATGGAGCAACATCAAAAGGAAATAGACTTGGAGTTGGAAAGGTTTAAAGCCACCCGCTCCCCCAACCCTGCCAAGTCAGACGGTAAGGAAAAAATGAGCTCATCCCACTTTAGAGGTAGAAAATTGTGAGCAGGGGAGGACAAGCCGATGGACTACCTCAAGAAAAAGTTGAGAGAAATGAAAAAAATAAATGGAGGAGATCTAAAAGAAATCAAAGGAAATGAATCTTGTCGCTACCTGTGACAACCCATTTAGTGAGAAAATTGAAAAAGGATATGTGGACAACAATTTGAAGATTCTGAAGTAGAAACTTACAATGGTTCCACGACATCAAAGGATCACTTGACAACATACGAAGTAGTGATGAAGTATTACAAACATGGCCACAATGCCATGTGCAGGTTATTTGAAACCACTCTGAGAGGAGCGGTAATGGTATGGTTTTTCAGCCTCCCGCCATGGTCTATACAGTCTTAGGAAATGCTAAGATTCAAGGACCATTTCAATGGGAGCTCCCATTGAGGGAAGCTAACGCCATCCCTGATGCATGTTTGGTAAATGACAGGGGAAAATCTGAAAGAATATTTGTAGAGATTCAAAGAAGCCTGCGAAAAAGTTCACTCCCTGGATCATACACAAGTTATGGGATTCTTAACAATCGGGTTGGATCCCGTCGGGAATAAGAGGCTAATAGAGGAACTCATAGTTCCCCCACCACAAAATTTAGATAAAGCATTTAGAATGATTGAGCACCGAATAAGAATCTTGGAGGCTCTCAGTCAGTTGACAAAGGCTTCCCCAACAAACATACCAACCCCCACCAAGGCTCAACACAAAGAACCGCCCAGGGGGTAGCAACAGGATCGCCGAGACTTTCAGCCGACAAAGAAGTGAGGGATGACAAAAATGAAAGGGGATGATAACCGTGATCAACGAGATGGCAAGCAAAGAAAGCCCAGAACCTACACCACACCCAACACAGATTACCCCTAGATCTTGAAGGAGGTCAAGGACAAGCCATTTTTCAGGCCACTAAGACCAATGCTTTCAGTCAACAGAACCAAGACCCAAACAATGAAGTATTATGAGTACCATGAAGATATGTGACACACCATTGACATGTGCATCGCCCTTATGGACATCAAAGAAAGGAATGTCCAACAGGGGAACTTGAATCAATATGTGGCCACTGTCAAAGAGCTGTCATCGCCGCCGCCGCCACCACAAATCGACCAACAACCCTACCATAGAGTGGTCGACACCATTGTCGGCGGCAGAGTAGCTGGAAGTGTGTCAAATAGGGCCAAGAAGACGTACGCAAAATTAATCAACTCGGTGATAACACCATAGACACGTGCACTGACACCTTTGATCACATTCTCTAATGAAGATTATGAAGGGGTTCAATTCCCCCATAAAGATGCGTTGGTTGTTTCCCTGGACATCGAAAAAAATTGGGTGAAAAATGTGTTGATAGACGAAAGAAGCTCAGTAGACATACTCTCCCACTATGCTTATGAGTGAAAGAAGCTCAGAGAGGTATGTGATCATCATATTTGATTACATGACCAAATGTGTGGAAGTTGGTACAATCACTACTCAAGATGAGAAAAACTGCATCAAGTTATTTCGGGAGGCAATAGTGTACTGATTCGGCATTCCAAAGTACCACATGTTGGATAATGGCACACAACTTGTTGGAAGGAAGTTTGAATCATTTTTGGCAAAATGTGGCATTGTGCACAAGAAGTTGTCTGTGCATACCCTCGTGCCAACAAGCAAACAAAAGTGACCAAGAGGATGTTGCAACAGGGGATTAAAAAGAGGTTGGATACACTCTCAGCTAGCAAAAGGAGCTAGCTCGAAGAAATCCCTAAATCCATATGATCTTATCGAACAACACCACTAACAACGATGGGAGACACACCATTCAAGTTGGCATACGATACAAAGTTGTTGATCCCCCTGGAAGTTGGGGTATTTTATAACCCACCACTAAATGATCAGGGCATAAGGCAAAACCTGGACCTGGACCTCTTAGAAGAAATAAGGGACATAGTCATCTTGAGATTGGAAAAGTATCACAAGCAGACGGCCAGACACTTTAACGATAAAGTCTGCCCCTAACAATTTCAAGTCAACAACATGGTGTTAAAGGAAGTAATGGCGTCGAATCCACGCCATATGGGCAAATAGGATCCAACATGGGAAGGACCGTATATGGTGTCAGAAGTAGACAGACCCGGTACCTACAAGTTGTAGTACACAAACGGCACGCCAGTTAGCAACACTTGGTATGGTAGTCATCTTAGAAACTATTACCAGTAAGCATCGCCTGCTTGGCTTTTGAAGTGTTAGGTGAAGGAATTTTTGTTGTAAGTAGCTCAGTGTTATGAATGGATTTTTTTAATTATAAATGAAAGTTTTTGTTATAATAACAAGCTACAACCATTTTCTTTGATCTGAACAATTTATCTTATTTACGATTCTATTGTCATTTATTTTCTTATCATTTCTACCTTATTACAATTAGGTCTGTGATGGGGGTCAAACTAGCCCCCACACGTCACATTGAGTGGCCACCACCTGACTGTATCCGCCTGAGAGGAATAGTTGAATCGGCGTTTCATACCTTAAAATTATGGAATCACAACAAAGCTTAAACTAAGGAAATAACTTCAAACACAAAGCTTAAATAAAGCATATAGATTCGGACAAACGGAAGGAAAAGTTGACAATTGCATTTAATAAGAAATCATTTTTTAGAACGTAAGGAAAACCTACAATTATTACAAAATTTGAGCTACTGCTCATCACTAGTCTCCTCAACGGTGTTAGGATTGAGATTCGATTACTCATTCGATCTGCTGTTGGGATTTCGATTCGGCTTCAGATTCTCTGTTTCTTTGGCCCTTTCGGCATCCTTCTCCGGAAGCGGCGTCATCTGGTACTTGTCAACGTTAGGGAGAAGTCCAGTCGCCTTGAGCTTGTCAAGGCAAGAATTGTGGCTTCGGGAAAATTCCAAGGTGTAATTATCCTCCCAGAGTTCGTTTCCTCCTTCTCCTAAAACTTTTACAATTGTCGCTTCTAGAACTCAACATTAGTTTTGGCTTCTTTAAGGAGACCCTGTGTCTGTTCATGCCCAGTGCATTCATTATTGTACAAATTTAATTACTTATAAGCCTCTTTCTCTTAGGCATCCCTCTCCTTCTCTGCTGCCTCGTGCTTGGATATAGTTGCGGTTGCGGCTCCCTTAGCATCTGCCAAATCTGAATCCGCCTTCTTCTTGTCGACTTTCACCTTTTCAATCCAGGATGACAACATGTAGGCATCTCTAGACTAATTCTCCGAATATCGCCAAGTGGACCAAAATACAAAAACAAATAAACATAAATAAGTTAAACTTAACACATTACAATAGACAAATAAGTACAAACACAGGCAAAATGCATACCTTCAGAAAGTGGTACTGGGAGGTGGCAAAGAGTTCCACGTAGCTATGAACCATGAACTTTGATGTCACGTGGCAACATTACCGCATCTATCAACTCTTATGGCATTGTGTTGTAGGAAGAATCCCAGATAGACGCCCCCTTGGTCACCTATTAATCGAAGTGGTACACCCTACCCTTCCCGACCTTAACGAACCCCTCATCCATCAACTAGCGAGCGCATTTGGTCAAGAACTTATCCTCGACGTCGAGGCTCGACGCTTTCTGCTTCCTCCCGCTATTGTCGCTTACATCCTTGACTTCTGTGTACTTTGCCATTTTTTCCCTCCTTTTGTCTATGGGATCAATTTGTGGCCCCTCCTATTGGATGCGGGGCTCAGTCTGAGTTTTTCGAATCAGTGGCCCACCGGCTGGCCGAGGTATCTCCTCCAAAGGCCATTGATTTAGGAGTTCGATTATTTCCGGAGTGCCACAATCACCGCCACTTTTTTTCACACTCCTGTTAGCATCGGATTTTCACAACCCTTTTACGATTGGCCTCGGATAGCCACCTTAAACCTACTGCAATAAAAAATAATAGAGGGAAGACAACATCAAGAACATATACAAGTAATTACAACAAAAATAAGTGCAAATTAAAAAAAAATATCAGGAGCAACAGCAAAAGGCATGGCAATACGAAGTCAGATGACTTACACCTGTTAGAGATAAATGATGATGATGATGATGATTATGTAATAAATTGTGCAAACTGTAAATACTTGAGGTATTTTATAAACCTTAAGATCAGCACAAGTTTTGCATCCGCTGATGATAAACTTATTCATCAGTGGATGGTCAATAACTTCACGAGGCAAGTCAGAAAACAGAAACATTCAAAGGACTTGACAAAGTGAAGAAGAATGTCTGATGATATTAGTAAACAGTCAAAGTATTCCGCACATCAGAAATTCTAAACAAAGTTGCGTTGATTGAAACCCATCAGGGGGAACCCATTAGGGGGAACCCCTCAGGGGAACCCCTCAGGGAAACCTGTCAGGGTATGACAAGGGCAGACCAATTCGTCAGGGAAACACTTCAGGACATGTCAGTGTCAAACAAACCCATCAGGGTAACCCGTTGACATGTCAAACAAACCCATCAGGGTAACCCGTCAGGGGGAGTGACCAACATGACATTAGTGGAAGCCATCAGTGTATGCCGTCAGTCATAACCATTAGGATCAAGAAGCACTGAGTGAAACTCAAGTGAAGGTTGAAGCCCTGATCCAGTCAATAAGCATCAGGGGATCCAGAAGCACTGATCAAAGTCCATCAGGGCTGGAAGTCAGTGGATCGTTATGACAGCATGCATCCGTCATCAGTTCTTACATGGAAATCAACGTAACGTATTTAAGAAGTAAGAAATATCAACTGGAAAGATATTTCTTGAAGTTTGTTTTTGATCCAATGAGAACTCTCTCGCATTAAATGCTCACAGATCAGGGGAAGAAAAAAAAGCAACAAAGCATGCAACAGTCTGACACATAGGGCTACGATGTGACATACTTGCGGCTAAGTTGAGAAAAACAGCACGTCTCTAGCACGTGATTTCATCAACTGATCAACATATAAGCAAAAGAGTTCTTATTACAAAAGGGGAAAAAGATAGAGAGAGATTGAAACTATCCAACAGATCAAACAAACAAAGAAGCACACAACACTAGGAAGCTCAGAAATATATTCCGTGAGAGATTTATTTTTCAGAGAAAGTTTTAGTAGCTAGTGAGTGTGAGAAGCTGTGAATTTTATTTGTAGAAATTTGTAGCTGTAAATCACATTTGTGATTATACAGATTTCCAGAAAAACCTCAAGTTTTAATATAACTATTTTAACTTGAATCTGT
Source organism: Centella asiatica (assembly GCA_014636745.2). NCBI lineage: Eukaryota > Viridiplantae > Streptophyta > Magnoliopsida > Apiales > Apiaceae > Centella > Centella asiatica. The sequence goes on along the minus strand of CM025781.1, from coordinate 13,748,478 downwards.
GTGTTCATTTCTTTAGTTTTTCTGTTTGTTACAACTGTTTTCCAGTAAGCACTTTTAAGTTTAAAAGAGCGAAAAGTTTCAGGTGTTTGTATTCATCCCCCCCCCCCCCCCCCCCCCAACCCCTGTGTTTATATTGCACTAACAACACCCATGCTCGTCAATAAGTCATTTTCCACTTATAGGGTTGGTACTCAGGGCCTTCAAAATTTGAGTACCCAACGTCGTCTTTCCAAAGTGGGTCCTTATTCAGCTTTTGCTGATCTGACGAGGATGATAGCCTTCACTCCAAAAGGTATTTCAGTTCTGGTCCCCAGGCAAAAACCTAACGGTTATGCCAACCCTTATGACTAAATGGGGCCTCGATCCATGAAGCATGTCTACCCCGCCGACAGTTGATTTGGAATAACCCATCCCACTTAGACTTGGTTGAGTATGTTTGTTAGAGATAATTAATGATGATGTTTAGAAAATAATTGTGCGTCTGCAAATACATAAGGTATTCTATAAACCTTAATATATCTGCACAAGTTTTGCATTCACTGATGATCAATTTGGTCATCAGGGGATGAACTACTCTATACTATTAAAGTCATCAGTGTAAACATCTAAAGGACTTAATAGTATAGAGAATGTCTGAAGTTACTTACAAGCCTTTGAGTATTCCGCACATTAGACATTCTAGACGAAATCGACAAAGCTTTAGTGATTGAAACCAATCAGGAGAACCAGTCAGGGGAACTCATCAGGGGATGACAATGGCAGACCAATCCATCAGGGCACGCGTCAGGGCATGACATTGTCAAATCAACCCATTAAAGGAACGCGTCAGGGCATGACAATGACAAGCCAACCTATCAGGGGAATCTATCAGGGCATGACAGTAACAAGGCAACCCATCAGGGAAATCCATCAGGGGAAATGCTCAACAATGCTTAGTGGAAGCCATCAGTGGATGCTGTAAGTTTGAACATCAGGGGATCAAGAAGCACTTGGGTAACTCTACAACAATAGATTAACTTGTGTGAAACATGAAGCACTGATCAAGTCTTAAACAGGATTTGTCATCAGGGGATCCAGAAGCACTAATCAAGTTCACATCAGGGCTTGTTATCAAGGGATAGTTATGACTGCATACACTCGTCATCAGGTCTTACACACAAATTATTGAAACTTGTCATAGAAGCAAAAGATATAACTGAAAAAATATTTCTTGAAGTTTGGTGATCCAATGATAACTCTCGATCATTAAATGCTCGAAGATCAGGGGATAAAAAAGAAGCAACAAAAGTCATCAGAGTCTGACTCATCATTCCAAAAGGACAACGATGTGACATATATATGGCCAAGTTGAAAAAGCAACACGTCTAAGCACGTGGGTTCAACAACTGATCTTCTATATATGCAAAAGAGTTCTCATTACACAAGAGTAGATATCCAACGGATCAACCAACAGAGAGAAGCACACAAACACTAGAGAGAAGCTTTGTAATATATCTTGAGAGAAATATTCAAAGAAAATTATAAGCTAGTGAGTGTGAATTTGAAGCTGTAATTCATTACAGACTGTATTTGATTAATCACATTCGTAATTAAACAGATTTCCAGAAAAACATCAAGTTTTAATACAATTATTTTAACTTGAATGCTTGTGTGTTTATCTTAATTTTCATTATAGTTTTTCTGTTCTTGTAGCTATTTCCGACAATGATTAACAAGATTTTTAAAGAGCAAAAAGTTTTGAGTGTCTGTATTCAACCCCCCCTTCTACAAATACTTGAGCTTATTTAGTTCTAATAATGTTTCTCTCATGACACTAACCGATGAAGTCGGACATGCTAACATAAAAATTCAGCACCATTTGCATCAGGCCCATGCCATAGTAACAGAGCACATCGTCTATGATGATCAGGAGTGAGAACTAGAAACCATACTTGAAGGTATCCAAACACATGTTGACCCACTTCCCGTCAGGCCTTTGATACATCTTCTCCTCCACACGTAACAACCGAAACATGTATTAGGCATCAAAAATACGATGCCACTGACACAAGTCAACCACCTCAGATGCTGACACAGTGGAGGGTTGATTAATAGCCACGTACACTGTCTAGGTGGTGAATTAGTTGTAGAACTCCTCTCTCCATCTCGGATCGGGCATCGATAGTTGGTTGTCACCCGACTGCACCTTCTGATGGACCATCGACGTCCCCACACCACCAGCACACTGTCCTGACAGTCCCGCCCCGCTTCCAGCGCCACTCCCTTGTAGTCGGTAATTAGGGGGCATCCCCGTTCGCACCAATGGGTTCGTCTCGCCATAAACGACATGCTCCCGCGATAACCCCTCATGCCTGCCTGTCATTGTTTTGCTGCTGTCGGCGGTATCTATACTAGTCTCAACGTGGGAATACCTAGAAATGTTTTGGGAATCTTCCTTATAGCTCATTCTCATACTACCCTCACTCTCAGACAAATTGTTTCTGGCTATGGGATCATGGTAGTTATCTGGAGTTAGAATATCTAAGAAGGGTAACCTTAATGTCGGCCTAGCAAAAAGATAATCCCTACCACGCCCTACCTTGGTTGGAATACACCTAAAGTGTTGGGGGTTTATCGAATTCAAAGAAGAATCGCGATAAGCAATTACGAGTTTACCTATTGCCTCGTCTTCCAATTCATGGAGGACAACTGACATCTACAGTCCTACAAACACTAAAATGGAAAATGGAAGAATATCTAGCAATGACGAACTCACCGAAATCATAAAAAAAAATGGACAAAAGAGATCCAACCACAATAATAGATTTTAGAAAATGGCAAAAGAGTAACAAGGAGAAGACAAAAATGCTTATTTGGGAAATGTGTTTGGTGGTGATTTTTGGGGAATAAACGAATTTGTTTTGGCCGAAAATCTCCTAGAGCTCTACTACTCTTTCTCAAATGGCAGTTGCAAGTTTTGAAATGGTGTAAAAGTGAAAACTCGTTCCAATCCTCACTTATTTAAATACGCGGGCAACACACGATGCGCTACATGTGTACGCTCCAAAACTCACTCGTGTCCTTTCACCTGCAGCGCATTAAATGCGTGTGCTCGTCTCCGTAACACACGCGCGTCGCCTCGAGGCACCTAGCGATAATTAACAAAAGTGAGGTCACTCGCGCCCCTACAACGTGCACTCCCCTCCGCAGCCATTTCCACGCACTTCTTCAGGTCTCCTCCCACTTACCCCATCGGATCGACTCAAAAGAGTAAGGGTCATTTGATGGGGGTTGGCCCGAATGCGGCCAACAGGCTGACTCGAAACCAAACTCTACTCTTTGGCATTGCCCTAACCATCTTGTTAATCACTCCACCAGGCCAATTGATGCACATGCAATAAGATCACGTGTTCGATACTAAATGGACCACTTCACCGCCACTATTGACCAATTTGAATGGAGGGGTGAAACTTTTTCAACAAGCTTCACATCACATCCACTAGTGGGTCCCACTGAATACACATGGAGGCACCAATATAAATACCCCATTCCAATTCCTTAATAGATAATGATATCCTAACCTTTTAAAACACTTCTCTCTATTGCTATTTGACCATTATCATTACTCACTCTCACACCAAAGGAGTGTCAAACGTTCATCTGACATCAATCTCACATTGTCTGTTTTGCAAATTATAGCTTACTCTTTGGATTGGACCCATTCCAACCTTTGATCCATAACCCGTCCACACTTTTGTTTCTTCTTTTGATGTTTGAATAGAGTTGTAAGTGAATTGAGTTGTAAGTGAATTGAGTTGTTCATGAACAACTTCGTATTTTACTTCGTTTAAAATTCGTTTAACTTGACTTGCAAAAATAAATGATTCGATTTTAAGCACAATGTTTTGTTAGTTATAAATTTAAGACTTCACTCCTATCGAATTCAAAAAATTTGAGTAAGCTCGACTATTATATATTGTTCGGTTCGGATCTTAAACATAATTATTCATTCGTTAAAGAAATTCAAGATCGGCTTGACTTTAATAGTTTATAAGTGTATTTGATTAAGCTCGGTTCGAATTCAGTTCGGCTCAATTCAACTCATTTACAATTGTATATTTAAATATTTGAATGATAAAAAAATTTAAATAAAAAAAGATTACTCTTAATAAGACGTTATAGATTTTAAAATTTTCGTCATACTATTAATCCATAGTCTACAAACGAGAGATGCAAAAGCATTTTAAACAAAATAATTCCTCTATTTTATTTACTCCGTATTTATTTATTTTTTTGTTACGCAAGATACTGTCCTTTAAAAGTATGTATACACACTCATAATATATCTCAACCTTATTATTACTATTCCATGTAACTTATAAAATGTAAAACTCAACTTATTTTAACATATATCCCTATTTACACAAAATTGACAATATTCTCTTTTGACTTAAAATATCTTGAATGCCCATCGGGAGTCGTGAGAATTCAGCGGCAGGCACAAACAAAAATTAGGCACGAGGGTCGGTTGTTTTAGCGATTTGATACACATTGTCTCATTGTGCTAGTGTTTTTTCTTTTTCTTTTATTATTATTATTTATAATTCATATTTACTTCATTCATTTTAAAATTATAGATACATAACTTTTTTTTTGTTTTTTTTCTTTTCAAAATTAAAGATAATTTTTATTTTTGTAACATAAAAAGTAATACAATTACTTAAATATTATTTTATAATTTTTATTATTTTAATTAATTTTATTATATTTATAATTTAATAATTTTTATCATAACTCTTAATCTCTTATTTTTATTTAACAATATGATAATATAGATATACTTAAAATATAAAAATTATTTTTAAAAATTATCATGTTTTTTATCTCTATTTTTGTACTGGCATGCCTTTCTTTGTTCTGTTCTTCAACTTGCTTCCTTCTTCTTGCCTTCTTGGATCATTTTCACTCTTTCATATATACACTCCACATTGTGGGTCCCTCCACCCACAGCCAACAAACGGGTAATGGACCATTCTTTCCTTACTCATCAATTTGGTGCAGTTTCTATTGCTGATGCTGACATTAATGGCGGCCAAATATTAGACTCCAACATCCTCCATTTCTTCAAAGTAATTTAATTGAAAATTAGAGAAGTTAACTGAACCAATAACTGTTCTGATCGGTACCCGTTTCTTAAAGAAGTGCAAAGGTCATATACATAGCTCATGTGGGTTGTGTTCCTTTCTTGTTCTTCATCTTTTCAGGATTGAAGATTGTGCCCTTTCTGAAGTTATATGGCTGTTTGAGCACAAAATCAAGATGGGTTTTTTCTCTGTTACTAATATATTTATGGGCTTCATCTGAAGTGAGATTTGAGCTCTGAATCTGTCAGGGATTTGGAATTTCTGGTAATCTTTCAATTGAAAGTTGGAAGTCTTGTGTTGTGTTTCCAGTTTTGAAGATTCAGGGGAAAAGTTGGTCTCTTTACATTTCTGTATCAAAATCAAGGTATTTCAGTAATTTGTTTCTCCTTCAAGTGTCAATAGTTTAGAGCTATATGAAATTCTTACAAAGTAAATCCAATTTGAGCTCGTACTTATTTAGAGTATCAAGGATTGTGAACTCTATATTGGGTATTTTAGTTAATGATTGCACAATTCCTGAAATTGGATATTTCAGCAGAAAGAAGTTAAATTTTTATGAGTTTATTAGAGGTATCTGTATAAGGCTAGTCTTTTGAAGGGGAAGCATGAGAATGGATTAGTCAATTTAGAAGTTTGAGGCAGGAAAGATAGGTACCTCGATTGAAGGAAGCATTTTTTGTTCATATAGGTTAAGAATTTTGTGAGCTTTGTGTATGATCATGGAGAAACAAGTTAGTTTCCGGATCGGTAAAATGGAAAAACAGCAGAGTTTTCGAGGACGGATGGAAAAACAGGAAAGTTTTCGAGGGGCTATGGAGAAACAAAAGAGTTTTAATGGTGAAGTGATGGCAAAGCAGATGGAGAAACAAAAGAGTTTTAATGGTGAGGTGATGGCAAAACAGATGGAAAAACAACAGAGTTTACGTGGTGGGGTGATGGAGAAGCAAAAGAGCTTTCGTGGTCTGATGGAGAAACAGAAAAGCTTCCGCATAGCAATGGAGAGGCAGCTCAGTTTTGGTGGTGAGAGAAAGAAGAGCAAAGATTCACCTGGGAAGCGAGGCGATTCTCCGCTTCATCTCGCTGCTCGAGGTGGGAATGTACAAAGAGTGGTGGACATTCTTCAGAGGTTTGATGTTAATGCTATAATAGATATGCTATCGAGGAAAAATCAGGAGGGAGAGACTGCTCTGTATGTTGCTGCAGAGAATGGGCATGCTCTTGTTGTTGCAGAATTTTTAAAACATCTGGACCTTCAAACTGCCTCTATTGCGGCCAACAATGGCTATGACCCTTTTCATGTTGCAGCAAGGCAGGGCCATCTTGGTATAACATTTAATTTTGTTCATTCTCTTGTATGTACTAGCTGGACTTGGTATATCTGTTTGATATATATTTATCTGAGTTAGTATTTATGTCAGTTATAAGACAGAATATGAAATCTAGGTAATTATATGCAAGCCGCATGACATCTTTCTACTTACTTTCATGATGAATACCATGATTATTCAGGACTGAAGGCTACAAAGAACTTGTTATCGTCTTGAATAATGATGTATCTTCATTTGTTGGGTCTGTAGGGGATGATTTTCTGACTGCCTCCCACTTTTACTTTTAGGTTGCTTATCTCGAAAGAGCCATCTAAGAGTTCATTCCTGATAGGCATCTTGCCTCAGTTAATGAAAACTGTGTTAGTTTACAAGTACCATGTTCTCAAGTTGCCTGTTTGTGAGTTCTGGGTAGGGCTAGTGAAGTGAATGTTAATTTTTTTCACTTTTATATATCAGAAGAAATTCCTCCCCTTAGTCCTTCCTTAAAATAAACTCACAAACAGAGCTACAAGACAAAAACCTCATCGAAGTGAAGTTTTCATCAACATCATGAAATAATTTGTCTCCATCTTGTCGGATTTTTCTAATGCAGAGCAGGGTGGGGGGAGGGGGGTGCGGAAGAGGATAGGGGTGTGGGGGTGGGGTTGGGGTTGATCAAAGCAATGAAGCTTGTTCGAGCCATTACATCTACAGATAAGAATATTAGAGTTGCCATTAAATAGACAGATGCCATACTTCTTGTTTCTTTGAAGTTGATGCCCATAATACATACACTGTAACTGTATCAAGTATATGATTTCCATATCTATGGTAATTCCCCTTAAGTTAACGTATTAAAAGGTTGGTGGGGGCCGAGTTGTCCTATTTTCACCCTCTTTAGTTGTTTCATGGGGTTTCTGCTCAATCCGAATATGAGATGGCAATCACCTTTGAAGACTGTACAATCTAATTAGACACACACACACACACAGATATATATATACACACACACACACACACACACACACACATACATAGTGGGAAAGATAATCTCATCCTTTTGAGATTTGTTAGCTGCTGATTGCTTTATTTATGAAGTTAACGAACAAAAGAATGTGCTGCAGCTGCTTCAAAAGGACTCGCTGTACTCCATAAAATTTAATGGGTAACTATAATTAACCCCAAAAAAGAAAGGGAAAAACCAAAATGCTGCTCCAGCCTTATCAAGAGAAGATGCCTTGCTGTATTCAGTTTCTACCTGTCACACCCTTTCGTAATATTTCCATAGCCTGTTTTACAAAATCGTTTGTATCTCATATTTCGATAAAGTATGATACCTTAGGCAGCCTCTCTCTGTTGTGAGGTCTTTCACTGGTTTGATCTACTGGTCAATACATCTCTTTTGACTCTTATAAGCTATATGAAATTGCTCAAATCTGCCAGTCAGGTCATGAAGTCTTCACCTGCCTCTTTGGAGTTGGTAGGATATGCTGTTGGACTTACCTTTGTGCAATGGTAATTATTAAAAATGAAGTTCTAAGAGAGATACAGAAGTTTTGGATTTCGTTCATCTTAAGTTTGTAACGGTTACACATTGTACTGAGTTTATATTACATCTATTGTTATATGCTATTAATTGTGAGGTTGTGGTTAGCGTAAGTGGTTAGAGCAAACTCCCTATGACGTTGAGGTCAAGGGATCAAATCTCATCAGGGTGAGAGTTGAGAATAAGCGAGAATTGGGTTAGTTGTAGGAGTAAGTTTGCAAATCAAAAAAAAATAAAAATGCTCCTAATCCTTGTGAATACCTAATTTTCAATCTCGACTGACTGTAATGCAAGCTAGGATTACTTACTAATTAAATGCTAACCTGCACAATTGCAATTAAGAACTAAGGTACAACTATAACAGAAGATCATGTTAGTAATGAACCATGCGTAGATCATGTTGAACCTCTGATTGCAAGGATCATCCTTTGAACCAGGTTCATCAATAGGCAGCAGATGAGCTCTAGTCTGACCATTACTGTCTCTAGCACATTCTTCCTATTGTATTTTATTTATCAGTAGATGTCACGTTCTCTTGCTATACATCAGTGATTGGCTATGAATCAACTAATTAAGTGTCATTCAACCCACGTGGTATCAAAAGCTGAATCCAACAGGGAGAAAGATAAGGGAACCTCTATTGTGGGGATATTAACTTTGTTTTGGTAGATAGAGGTCAAGAAGTTATTCTCACTTAATGCTTTTGTTTGGTTTCTCTTGATTCTTAACTTTGATATATTTGAGTCCATCAAGACATAAAATCTACAAGAACTGCATGAAATTATGGTTCAGATTTAGCAGTGGCTGCCAAGGACTTGGGCCTGTTTAGATTCCTGCCCATTGCTCTAAGTTTGTATAGCATATGATTTTTCCGTAATTTATTGTTCTCTTTTGACTGTCATTAAAGTTTTGTAGAGTGTCTTGTACTCTTTCTACAGTGTTTCCAGTAGATTTGTTCGGTCTCTTGTCCTTTTACTGATTTGGTTAATCCATGTGTGGTCCTTATATTTCATTAATCTCTGAACTTTTGAAATAATCTGTAATTTGCAGTGGAACTGTATTATTGGCTGTTCTTGAATATAATAACTCTTTTCAGGGCATGGGAATTTCTTGTTTCTTTTGTTTACTACTATTATATCTTGTTAGTTGTACTCTTGAACATCTATTTTGACATGTTTTTGTAGAGGTTCTAAAGGAACTTCTGCATTCTTTCCCCAACCTGGTCATGACCACAGACCCATCCAATTCTACTGCCTTACACACAGCTGCAGCGCTAGGGCACATTGATGTAGTCAATCTGCTTCTTGATGCCGACTCAAATCTTGCTAAGATAGCCAGGAACAACGGCAAGACAGTGCTCCATACAGCTGCAAGGATGGGCCATTTGGAAGTGGTGAGATCTTTATTAAGCAAAGACCCAAGTATTGGTTTTAGGACTGATTTAAAAGGACAAACTGCACTACACATGGCTGTGAAGGGGAAAAATGTGGATATTGTTATGGAGCTAATCAAACCTGATCCCTCAGTGATGAGTTTGGAAGATGGCAAAGGAAATACGGCACTTCATATTGCAACTAAGAAATGTTGTACTGAGGTATTTTCTCATTTTTATTTGCTTTACTATTGTTTGTTATTCAGTTCCTTTAATTTCACAATAATAAGGATTCATGTAGGTCTGAACCATCAATCTTATTCAGGGAAGTATTAACAGGAGACTAGACGGTTTTGTGTTAGCCTGTGCCAGCTTAATCAACAAATCTTGAACTCCCAAACATCCGAGGGCGGACTCACCTTGATGTCAATGACGTCATATGACCTCACCTTAGATTTTCTGCACCTATTTGGTTTTAGACTCTTGCATACAAAAAGTCGGATCCGTTGTATTATGTTTTATGTGGTTTTACATACCTTCATCAGTAGATTTAAATGTTTCATGACTGGGATCGAATCTTTTCATGGTTGAGATCAGTGGCGGAACTAGGTGGGGACCAGGGTGGCGGCCACCCTTCACAAATTTTCAAAATTTCTATTATCACCCCTAAAATTGATAAAATTTTCATACGTATCCTATATTATTGTTTGTATTTCGCACCATCTGATCGTACTTTTTTTCTCTCGTCCCTCTCAATATATCATCCTAGTTCCACCCCTGGTTGAGGACTTACACTAACATCCTTGGCCAAGTAAAGGAAGTACACCATCCGTCCTCAAAAGGCTGTTTGAGTGTTACTTCAGACACCTTTTGAGGATGGAAGGGAGTATTAATTAAAATCTGTATATGACACCATATGAGTTTGAACTTCTCCACTCTTAAATAGCAGCCATTGGCATGGGTGAGTAACAGGTGTCAAATACATTGTAAGCTTACTTTGTCCTATCCAAAAAATTACAGTAAGAAGCTAAGTGCTAGTGTTAATTGCCTTTTTTTGAATGGCAGATCGTGTCTTGCCTAGTATCTCTAGAGGGCATTGACATCAATCCCATCAACAAGGCTGGGGAGACCCCTCTTGATATTGCAGCAAAGTTTGGACCTCCAGAACTTGTTGCTATTCTGAAGGCTGCCGGTGCCAATCATGGAAAACCCCCCACAGCAGCAAAACAATTAAAGCAGACTGTCAGTGATATAAAGCATGATGTCGAGTCGCAAATCCAACATTCCCGTCAAACCGGCTTTAGGGTCAAGAAAATAGCAAAGAGAATAAAGAAACTCCACATTAGTGGTCTGAACAATGCTATAAATTCAGCAACTGTTGTTGCCGTTCTTATTGCTACAGTAGCTTTTGCAGCCATTTTCTCTGTACCTGGTCAGTATGTACAGGAGAGAACAGAAGGGTATGTACTTGGCGAAGCCCACATAGCCAAGGATCCTGCTTTCATAATCTTCTTTTTGTTCGACAGTATAGCGTTATTCATTTCTCTGGCAGTCGTTTTAGTGCAAACATCTGTGGTTGTGATAGAAGAGAAAGCAAAGAAGCAACTCATGTTCGTAATCAACAAGCTCATGTGGTTGGCTTGCCTTTCCATTTCAGCTGCCTTTATTTCTCTCACTTATGTTGTGGTTGGGACCCATGACAAGTGGCTCGCTGTGTATGCAACTGTGATTGGGAGCGTCATCATGCTAACCACCATTGGCTCAATGTTTTATTGTGTCGTTCGGCATAGGATGGAAGAGTCAAAGATGAGGAGCATTAGAAGAACTGAGACCCCGCGCTCTCACTCAGTCTCTATGGCATCAGAACCAGAAATTTATGGTGATAAATATAAGAGGATGTATGCACTTTAAGAACTATTAACTTGAGGGATGGTCTCCTATGCTAAATATCTATATTATTCAATAATAGTCAGTTTCTTGGTAACTACTAGAAAGAGTTGCATCCACGAGCCAAGTACAGACAGAAACTTAGAAATGGATTTTGGTTTTGTTCACCTTCTGAGTAAACTTGGATATGCAAACTGTTGCCAGAAGGTGAGATTTTGGGTTGAACCAAGTCGGCTGATTGTAACATGTTCGTGATCGATATTCAAACTCTAGAGCAGCAACGTGGGGGCAACTGCTATGTACTCTAGTTGTTTGAGAGTCACACAAACCATATATATGTGAAAATGTGATAAATGATTGAAAGCATTTGTATATATAAGCTTTTTAGCCCATGTAATCCTTGTTAGTACCTTCTTCAAGGTCCTTTGCGTCAATGTTTTATGTCGGGAGATGAAACAATTGATCTTGGCGTTAAAGTCAGAAATCAAATTTTAGGAAGAGCCCTTCAAACAGTTCTTAAATATTATGTTGGTACAGTTAATCACCTAGACACGTAATTGAGCCGAGTCGAGCATTGAATAATTAACTCAACTCATTGAGTTTGTTATCGAGCTTGGGTCTAGCTGAATAATTAACGAACATGTCATTGTGTTCAAAGTGACTCGAATTATTATCAAGCTACTCGAACAATTCGATCTTTCGAATACTTACTGTACATAATTTCGAGTACCAAATATTTTGTTGAATATCGAGTCGAGTAAAAATTTGAAAATATATTAAATAATTTATCGAATATTAGATCTAGTATCGAGTCAAATCGAATTTATATGAGTATCGAGTTGAATTGAATATGTAAAATACTCGGCTCGACTCGATAAATTAATGATTAATAAAAAATAAGACAGTGCAAGACAATCGAGTCAAGTCAAATCGAGTAGTTCGGTTTGAATTACGGCAATACAATCACCTATATATATTTTCTTTAGGCATGGGAAAACTTGGAAGCAGTGAAACATCACTGCTGAAACATGGAAGGCATTTTGTTTGAAAGCTAAACAAGCTTTCTTCATCTCAGCTCTTTACTGTATTGAGCAAACGAATGTCCATAGAAATTACAAGTTGTCTGATGAACTGAAAAGCTCTACTCTGACGACTTGAGTGTAAAAGAATATCACCTGATACTATACAACAAAAAAGATCCCGTGGAAAGGAGATACTGAGCTTCAAGAATCATCATTATTTACAGTTGAGAAACTAACTAGTGTTGACTGAACAGGGATGGCAGGCACACTTTGATATGCTACCTAAATGAAGAATCCAAAATTTCTCATCTTTTTCAATCTTTTTCACGTACTCTACCGCCGCGCGAACTCCCTTGATCCTCATTGTCAGACTGACTACCTCCATGCTTTAGTCCAGATCGGTGATAGGTATTTCCTTGGTATTTTCTCGAAGAGTTACGTTTTGCAGAATCAGTTTGAACAGTTTTGGATGAGAAACAGTGGCGGACTTGAATTCGATGACTTTTTGTCTCTGTTGAACAACAGCCTCTTACAATCACCAACAACATAACTTCCTTATCTCTGGTGTCTTCAGACCACCAACTCTGTGGCACACCATCAACAAATTCTTCCGTGGTATGAAAATCCTCGTGACGCAATAAAATATCTGCAACTTGGTCAGGCTTGATTACCCCAGATGCAGGAATGACCTACACCACAAATGGAAGAGAATTGAAAAGGGCACAGATCACCTACATATTATCGGTAACATTCTGTTATATACCCAGCACCTTTTGGGCGTTCAAGTTCATGACAAGTCATATAAATTGTACTCCTTCCACGTCATTTCATTTGCAACTCTTTGCACAATTTTTAAGGAAAAAAATTGGTTTTGTTTATATTGTCTATATTGTGACTATTGTACTCCAAAATAAGTGGTGGAAAATAAATAAAAGTGGTGGCACTGCAAGTTAAAATTTGAATGAGATGAAGGTAATTGAAATGACCAAATTTTCTGTAAGGGAAATGTTGAAAAGGAATGAGACATCCAAAAAAAAAAATGTATCGCAAATGAATCAGGACAGGAGAGTACATCATTTTACTTCTTCCAAGAATAGTCACCCTAAAAACTAATTTATCCCCACCATTACTTATCCAAACTACCCTTCATAGAAAATAGAAACGATCCTAACACTAGTAGATCTTTGGTTCGGTTTGCAAGTACAAAGCATTAGTACTAAAAAGTTGCACATGAATTATTGACATTCAGAAGTAGAAAAGTAAAATTACCTCTAGCCAACGAGGAAAACCAAAGGAGCCTCTTGGCCTATAATCTAGATTTTTCTCTTGCTCCTTGATGGTAGTTTGTCCTGCACATCGAATGTGAAATATAGCTTTGTCTGTCCCACTCCTGTTGATGATTTTTATATTGCATGTTTCTTGGCTTTGGAGGGTTATACAGTTGGTACTAACGGTTGTTTTTGGAACATAACATAACTCCTGCTGAAAAGAACTTATTGCATTATTTGAGCTAATAATTTTCCCCAGCTCCTGCCTCCGTACAGATCTATCAACATGAGCAATTTCCACGTTGAATTTGCACCGAACTGGTTTATGATCACTTTCTACGACATCCATACAAGCCTCATACCTGTTAAAATTGTAGAACAGTTTAAAGGCAACAAAAGAAGCTAAAGAAGAACAAACACCATAAAAAACGTACTGCAATATTGAAGTGACTACGGGGCACTCCAAACTACACTCTGATGTTGGAGATGATCGATTGTCTCTGTATATTATTCTGTCACACCAGGCAGGAATCCGCTTTTTCTCCCCAGAATCATATCCTGGAAGAAGTTTAAACTTTTGTTGAGAGTATATACTAAATATTATATTAACAATATTGTACAAGTTTTTTCCTATACTTAGAAAATTTTTGATCTCTGAACTTGCATTCATCTCAATCAACTCAAGGAAACAGTTCAAAATAAGCATTACGCATCTTATATCATATCGTACCTCCTAAACCAGGCTTCCCCCTATCAAACTTGTAAGTAGGAGGAAACCTGATGAGGGCTTCCCTCATTCCTTGAAATACTTTACCAGCTTTAATTTCTGCTCTGAGCTGATCCCTTTCTCGGAGCCAATCGAAACTTCTTTGTGAAACAAGATCTCTTGCTTCATCGTAAGATATTCCAAAAAGTCGATAATTAAAATCACCACAAAAGATAACCAAATCGGCTTCAGCTAAATTAGGCTTCCCTTCATCATGGTTGATCTCCGCAGTCTGACATGACAAAAAGTAATGTAATTTCAATCCATGATTTGGTGTGGATAAAGAAGTTTATCAACCTCAATTATTCATACGTTTGTACCACGATGCCCTTGAACGGCTAATGAAACACCGGCTGCAAGACAGAGGATCCATGGCAACCCAGAAGAATAAAGCAGCCATAATAAATACGTGGAGAAGGCAAGAGAGCAATACAAGAACAGGTATCGCACCATACCAGAAGCATTATGAAGGAGGTTATATGACCGGCTGAAGGTCATTGTCCGATATATATGATTAAAATCAGCATTTCGACGATTAACTGCTTCCAGATGTGCAGCAAAGTGACAGTTCACAAAACACATTATCCGATCATATACTCTCAACCTCAAACCAACACCACCCTGATTGAATAAATGGGGTCATGTAAATCATGATTAAGCAGCAAGGATTGACAATATAGCGAACTGACCACCAAATGATGAAACAAGCTTGAAATTTTAGATCCAATCAAAACCAAAAGTAATAAACCATTTCTATTTAGTGTAAATCTATATCATACCTGAGTACACAACAGTCAAATACTATTAAGAGGCCTGAATTTGCCTTACATGTGCATCCTAGAATCTAACATAAACAACACATTCACTTCCAATGTTTTTCTATAAATATACAAAGTTTTTGTCTTTGTTGTGTGCCATCTTAATTATGCAGTTCTGGAGGTATGGCTACTTACTTTTTCACTACCCTCGTATGTAAGTATTGTCAATAGCTCAGAACCTTCCACACAGACTTGACTAGTCTAAGAATATCTAGTCAGCGGACTTGGGACACAGATATGAAACACTACGAGACACTGAAATTTTCCATAGAATTGTATTGACAGATTGAAAACATGTTAAATTATATATATTGATTATATCTGTAGATAAATCTGTATTCAGAATATTTATATATAAGCTGTATTCAATGTTGTACTTTCTATATTACGGAAATAGAGAAATTACAGGGGTGAAAGAAAATGTTGTTTTTTGTAGTGTCTTGAGTTAGTTATTTGCAAAATGGACACAATGTTAGGTAAAACTAATGTCTCCGCCAATTGAAAATTTGAGAAAGTAGACAAAATAGACAAGAAGAGGTATCTCTAGCATATACCATGCAAGTCCTAATTAAAAAATTTCTCTTCTTCCATGGAAAGTGGAAGTCCCAGCATCCAGATTGGGATCCTGAAGTGCCCGATATTTAACAATTAAATAAGCTTACGAGGACGTGACAGGTACGAATTCAAAAGCTCCTGATAAGTGCCAGTGTCCATAAAGTGTCAGGTAGTGACACGCAACACTTGGAGAAGCGTCCGTGCTTCTTAGGGAGTACAATATGATCCTTAAGAAGCTGAAATATGTAACTTGAAATCTAAATGTCTGCAGATAGCCAATTAGCCACACCACGTTGAAATTTACTATAGAAAATACCAATTTAAACAATGTTGAAAACAAATATTATAAGATAAGCTAGTGAGTATTCTATATATATATATATATATAGTTATTTGGAATCATTTGAACTTTTGAAAATAGTTGACTGCTACTGCTACATTTAGTCAAGCTAATAAGTTTAGATGTTTTATAAATTACGTTATACGATATGATGTATATGTTGAAACATCTAACTCAAAAGCAATTGATTACGGATGGGGAGGCCCTCCGGCTTATTAAGTGAGTTGCTAGATCTTTAGTTCTTGATGTGGTATATTTTTTGTCTGAAGACATGGAAGATTAAACATGTGACATGGAGAACATGGGCCATTAGATCTTTGATTCAATGTTGAAATTTCCAATCCAGAACCAATTGGTAATGAGCAGAGAGGCCCTTCAAAGTTATTAATTATTGAGCGAGTCTCCAGGTCTTTAGTTCCCGATGTGAAATATATTAGTAGGAGTATCTCAACAACACAAAATTGCTAGATTAATCTACTTTTGCACTTGATTGACAAATACTCAAATAAGTTGTGGCATTTCTATGTTAATATATGAACTATCACATTTGTTATTTATATTATCATCATATATGATTACAATTCACCATGCAGAAAAATACTAAGGTGGTAACTAATACATTATAACATTCAAGATTTGACAATTACAGTTAAACCTCGATAAAGTAATAACCTCGATTATATAATAATTTTTACCGGTCCCGACTTGGGCTAATGGGTTAAAGTAATAACCTCGAATAATTAAAAAAAAAAAATTAAATTCTTAAGGGCCCAATAAAAATATAAAGTAATAATTACTAAATTTTATTAATATATATATATATATATATATATTGTATAAACCAAATCGTTCAATTCATTTATAATACACTTATAATAATCATTTCTTTTGAAAATATGCATCTATAGTTAATTGTTTTTTCTTTTCACCTAAACCAAAATGAACTTCATCCTTAGTTTTCATTTACTATGTACATGTACTTAGTTTTTAAAAATATTAAATTTTACTAAAACTTTTGAGATTTTCTAAATTCAAATATTACTTTTGATTTTTATTACCACATACAATGTATATATTTATATTAAAAAAAACTCTCTCTAAGATAATAAATATTTATTTATCGATAAATAAATAATTTATTCATTTATCGATAAATAAATAAACTCGCTAAATGAATAATTTTTTCCAGTTCCAAACATATTACTTTATTGAGGTTTAACTGT
Source organism: Centella asiatica (assembly GCA_014636745.2). Classification (NCBI taxonomy): domain Eukaryota; kingdom Viridiplantae; phylum Streptophyta; class Magnoliopsida; order Apiales; family Apiaceae; genus Centella; species Centella asiatica. The sequence continues at coordinate 13,731,251 of CM025781.1, read as the reverse complement.
ATGTTCGCATCGGATCTGAGTTAATGGGATTGTCTTTTCTGGAAAGGAGGCTGTATTATTTAGTAACCTGGACTTGAAAGGAACCAATTAGATCTTGCGAATAGTGTATGTCATATCTATAAATATATACCGAGTGGTAACTTTTTGTACAAACCCCATGATACAGAGAAATCATACAACTGTTATATACAAGTAATTACAAGTGATACCAAGGAAACTATAACAATGTGGAAGAGTAATTAACCGCATAAAAATTACAACCTTAATCATTATCGTATCAGAAATCTCTCCGAAATTAAACAAAACTCTCAAATTGTCAAACCATGCATTTTCATATCCTTCAACAACGAAATAATCAAATTGAAATTTTAGATATGTGAACAAAGATATACGTACCTTGTTGCCAAATGTTCTACCTAAACCACAAGCAACAGCTCCAGTATCAAGGTCCCCCACATGTGTTCTAAGACCCTTACTTACCCTGGGTAATAGTTATCAAACCAAAACACAAAAATGAAGTCTAAACAAAGGAGCCAGTAGAAGGTGTACTATGCAGGAAATTGACACCTTAGTGTATCAGTTTAACTTCAATCTCCAGCATAAATGTCAAAATTTGATCATACATGACACTTACCATATAGCTATGAGCAAGCCCGCCAGCTGCCTTGATCCTACACGTTCAAAACTTGATCCTTCATCCAGTGCCTTTCCAACTGCATCCTGCCACCAGTGCCCAATAGAACTCCCTTCAAGTCCTACCTACAGTTGTCCCATTAGAAGTGAATAGATACAAGGAAACAATGAAAGAAAAAAAGGCGCAAGGGCAGAGTGAATAGAGAGTAACTGAGGGCAGAGATCCAATTTCATTCTCAAGTTCCATAACATTTTTACAAGAAAGTTACAGTAAACCAAGATATGTTAAAATTTTATGCCATTCCTATTCATTTCTATATAAAAACAAAATGAGACAATTACCAACTGAAGCTTCAATTTTTATTTTTTATTTCATTAACAATCTTGTGACCTGAATATGGTAATAGGAGATTGTAATTGGATCAAGAATTAGCTTCAGACATAAGCTTTAAATTTCATGTAATGATGGAAAGAAACGAGTGAAATATCCAAACGGAGTAAGTCTTTAAATCTAACAATCGTGTTGAAGTTTTTTTCCTTCCTTTTTGTTTGAGAGATTATTATACCCTTGAAAAAAAAATAATACCGTAAATATGACAATGTGCAGTGGAAGTTTCCAATTACTCATATATTAAGCATAAAGTTATGTCACTGCTCCGGACTAATAATGGAATTCAAGAAACTAATTTTCCTTGCAAGGAAATCTCTACTGTTCTGCTCAAAATAGAATCCAATAAAGTAAAAATGCTTGAGATATAAAAAGTAATACACGCCAGTTCTATACTTCTTCCAGTGCAAATTTAGATAGTTTCATTTTATATTAGGCACGAGGAATTGGATTGAAACTTGTGCTTTGCAGTACAAAAGAAAAACAAGTTAATCTGACGCATAGGTTTCAATCTTCCCAAAGATTTTCCTATTAATATCAACGAAGTAGATCCAATAGACAATATTAGAGTGGATCTTTTATAAATTATGATTTGTATTTAACTAATGATGGTATGTTAGTAAAAAAAATGATAAAATCAATAATCTACAGAGAATGCCAGAAATTTTGAAGAGAGCCTGTGGAATCTTACCGTTTCTTTTGCAGCAGACATGGCAAGAAAGCCTGCACCCATTTCTACTTCTTGCAACCCAACAACAACAATGCCAACCTCTGATACTGCGGAACCTAACCATGACTGAAGTGCATCCTGAGAAGCTTTTCCTTGACCAACATTCCAGGTCCCAACCAAAATCTTTATATTTTCTCGTCTTGTATAGATTAGTTCTTTCTTGGACAATTCTGGTCGTATAATTTGATCAATAGGTCCCGGAGCTGCGACACTCCATCCACGTATACCACCATGAGTAGCCAAGCTAAAAACCTGACCGCTTCCAACTACCAGTTTTATAACAGGACAATTATGAGCAACCCAACCTGCAATTAGATTTCCCTCAAGATCCAGCACCTGAAGCATACCACTAAAATAGCCAACCCATATACGTGAGGCAAATGTGCAAAAGCATAGCACTGCACTAGAATGACGTTGGAAATCTTGCAGACGGTTACCATTTCCATCCCACTGCACAATTAAGCCACTTGAACATCCACTGTAGACCATCCCATCTGGTGTAATCACTAGAGCTTCTGTTTTCTTAGGATCCTCCCCACTTGCCCCCTTTGATGTAGCTCGACGAACTGCATCTGCAGCTCCTATGATAGCATTACGTGACCGTTGTAAAAAGCCACCTTGGGATTTTTCCTTTTTTGATTTGGAAACAAGCTTCACATTCACGTCATCTTCAGCTGTTTGATCTTGAGCCGGTAATGGCACATCAGCTCTATTCTCAATATGTCCATCTACATTATATACTTTCAGAAGTTCTCTGGTACGAGCATCCCTGCAGTTGACCAACTATCAGGTAATTAGGTCTGACTTGAAGACTCTTTCATGATCCGCAAGTAAATGAGCATCTACAATTTTTATGTTTTTTCCTTATTCCTACACTGTCATTTATTTAGTGACAGAATATTATCATTTACTTTATAAGATGAATGAACGGTTCCACTTTGCTAACCCATATCCTACTGTATATTGTGCGGAACAATGCATAAGTTGATTATGTACCAGAGAGAGAAGGATGTAGATCCTGAAGCCCACACTTTGGCTCTAACATTATCAGACAACACCACCTTCACATCTTGAGAAGATATACCACAGACTCCATTCACCGTAACTTGACTCCGGAGATTAATGAATGACCTCTCCACTAGTAAAGAAGCCATGTGCCTTTCCTTTAGTGATAAGGAAAGAGATTTTTCAATAGTTTCCCATGGCCAGACATTTATAACTCCTCCTTCAGAACCTGACCATAGATCACCTGAATTCATGCAATAAAAACTTTTAATTAGCAACGATTAATATCTAGGCGTTGATATTCACTACACCTATAATATTAGTTGCCCACTCAAATATAGTGAACATATAACTATATCATCAAATCAATCTATTAGTGTATTAGTTTGTATACGGGTGCCTATGACATGAGGATATCAACTGAGTGGATAACATCAGCCTTATAGTATTAGTCCTTTTATTGTTTTGTGCATACAAACTAGTGATATCAAGTGAGTGGATAACATCAACCTATATTTTCGTAGGCGATTTACAAATTTTTTTCTACATATCTCCTTAATTTTATGTACATTTCCAGCTGCAGGTACAGAACATGCATACATACACACACACATAAAACATAAGAAAAAGCACTTTGCTGAATAATATCATATAGAGAATGAAAATTTGGTAGCATAAATTGTTCTAAGACAGTCTTATAGTCATAGGTGGAGCTATAACTTAACAGGAAGTGATCTGACACAACCTCTATATGTATTGGAATTAAAATGGAGAAGACACTACAACCCGGACCAGAGATCATCTTGTGATACCAATAAACAAAACTAACAAGTTACACCCGAAAATTTTCATAAAGCAACAATTAAAGATATAGCTCCGGTGTACCCTCTGATCCCATCTTAGAAAAACGATAATTAGCTATAATGACATGACAAAGTAACTGTAATATTTTCGAGCACAGTAGGTAGCTGCTAGTAAATACTGTCTGCGATCATATCAACCAATTAGGTTATAAATGAACTTTCATATCTTTTCTCGGTCACTGTTTCAATGCTATTATCTGAATTTACCATAAGAAGAAATCGCCAAGCAAAGAACAGGACCGCGGTGAGCCTGCCATGATAGCCCTTCCTTGAAATGATCATCATCATCCCTCATGGTCTCATCCACATTCCAAGACTTAATCTTACCATCTTTATGGCCACTCCAGACCAATTTACTCCCGAGATCAATCATCAAACACATGGCGGGCGACGTGCTGACAGACTCATAAAAGGGTGCAGCATCTTCATCTCCTCTTCGAGCCCTACCCCCAATTCCAATCCCTGCTTTATACGCATCCCTCAAGTTCCAAACCCTAACCCCCGATTCCTGACCCGCCCATAATTGCGTGTCCGTACTAGCGATCGTCCTGAGAAACGTGCCCACCTGAGTCTCCCTAAGCGGATGCGGTCTCAGCTCCAGAAACGGCGGCCGGTTCGGGTGCACGGCGGCGCGTCTTGGAGCCCTAAATATATCCGACGCTTTTCTATTATCTCCCATGAACTCCGGCAGTGTCTCGCCGTCCTCGCCTGTCGAATATTCAAATTGACAACCACCGGTAGTAGTAACGGTGGATTCGGCGACGTCGGTGGTGGCGTAAGGGTAGAGATCATCATCGGAGGAGTCATAAAGTCCGTCGGGTACGGCGGTGTCGTCGAGGCTGAAATTTTCGTGAAACTGACGGCGGTGGTGGCCGGCGCGCTTGATGTTGGTGCCGGTGTTGGTTCGGAGTTGATGAGTGTAGGAATGGGGCTTGTCGCAGAAAGCAGACACTGAGGCATTGTCATTGTCATTGTCGTTGTCGTTGTCGTCTTCTTCAAATTGTTCATCCGCCATTGTTGTTGTTGGAGATCTAGTGATTGTATGAGTGAGTGAGGTTGATTGTAATGAGAGGGAAATGGAAAATGGCAATGGGATGGAGAGAAGGGGAAAGAGTCAATGTGGAAGGTGCGGGGAGGAAGGCGAAGCTTGCTGATGGTGTACGGACAGAAATCTTTCCATTCATTTTGCAGCAGCATCAGATCCACCATTGTAGTAGTTGTAGTATTGAGTTATTGACATGCAAGTTAATTCCATAATCCCTCCTTCTACTTTATGTTTTTCCTATTTTATTTTTTTGTCATATATGATGTCGCTACCTTTGACATGCAAATATACTCGCTGCCAATATAAATTTTAAAACTAGATAATTCTATGTTACTATTATTCCATCCTTTCCACACAAAAAAAAAAAGATAGTAACATTTAAATTTTTTAGTAAAATATTAATTTTATATTTTTAACAATTATATAAATAAATAATAAATTTTTTTCATAAAATTTGTTATAAATATACAATTAAAAATAAGAATAAAATGTTGTAATTATACAAGTGTTTTTCTTTTTTTAGAACAAATATAATTCTCTTAAATGTTTCTTTTTTCTTGAAACGGAAGTATTATAAAAATAATTCTGGACCATTTTGATTCAATTACTCATGGTTTGTAATATTGAATAAGTAATTTCGGTCCATTCTAATTTAGTAACTCTGAACTATTTTGAATGTTCTTATATTATCATATATGATATTATTTTAATGTTTTTTTTTTCTATATATCGTAATATTAATGTAGGTAGTAACATAAAAATTCAACTGAAAAAATATAAACTTTCGATCACTACAAGAAAAAATTATGGTAAAGTCATGACTCATTTTAAAATTTAGATATAAAGCAGCGCTATCTTAATCGACAATCAAATTTATGTTATTCTAATTTTGTCGGTACTTTTTGGGAACTCAAATTTCTTTGTAATTATTTTATTTTATTTTAAATTTGTATATAATTAAAAATCTATGCAATTTTTTATCGATATAATACAAATATAAAAATGTGTAAGATAAAATCTATATTTTTCCTCTTTTTGACATTATAGAAGTAAGTAATGTTATACACAAGTCGAGTCGAGTTGAACTCCGAATTTAATTGAGTTAAGTCAAGTCAAACATCATTTTCTTCTATTTTACCTGAGAAGGAATTCACTAAATTCACACAAAATACAAATACTAAGTCCTTACTTACAATCGGTCAATTAAACCTTAGTCACACGGACCATCAACTAACAAGATTAAATAAAAATGTTGTTTGATATCTCTAGGTAGAAAACTCAGTTTTGAATAAAATAACACTTATTTAAGTTATTGAGTGAAATATTGTTGAAAACTTTAATATATCAGATTTCAAAGCGTTTCTTATAATTCAATAATTATAAATGAAATTTATAAACTCTATTTATTCTCCTCCAACAATATAGCCGCTAGGATTTTTGAAAATAAATATATTGAGAAGTTGTATTTATTTGATAATGACTTATATTTCTTCGGTTGTCTGGCACTTGGTTAAAAAGATGGTCCCTATTTTCTCTTCTATTGCTTTTAAATATATTTCTAGAAGTTAGCTATGCAACAATTCCAAACATATTTTTTCTTGACAAAAAGGTTATTTGCTCAACATTTGACTAAGAGCATTACTGATGTTGATGTCTTGCTGAAGTTGACTTCTTGCTTATTTTCTTTTTCTAAGTGAGCAATTCCTGGTGTATTTGATGCTTGGTCTGATGATATCCTGCTTAAGATAAAATCTTAAACAAGTCTTGAGCAGAATTTTCAATCTATTTGTTGTCGATAAAAATATAGTGATCAAAAAATTTTGTTAGCGCATTCTTGTTAATCATTGCTATTCTTAATTCTTTTAATATCCACCTAACAACTTATATATTTTTTTATTTTCTTTTACGTATGCGTAATGATTATATAATATCATTAATTCTTATTAAAGATAAATGCAATTATTAATATTAAGCACACAATAATAAATAAAAGTGCATTAATTTTGTTTTTATTTAATTTCATAAATTAAATTTTAAATTTCTCCCTTATATTAAGCAAAATAGTTGTATTAAAAAAGTTATGTATATATTATGTTCCATAGTTTTATCTTTTCATGATATTATCTTTATTAAGAGTTTTGAATAGAGAAGAGGAGAACATCAAATTTTATATTTTGAAAGAAAGAGAATATTAAGTTAACCTCTGCTTATTTACATTGCTTAAAGTATGTATACTTAACATATATTTGAAATTGATGATGTAATATAGTCATTGCTTAAATATATTGTAAAAGGACTTATAATAAAATGTAACTTGTTAGGTGGATTTTAGCAGAGTAGTTTTAAGGAAGGAAGCTTTTTAGCAAGGTTGATCATCAACAAGAATTCATCAGTAAACAAGAATGTGTCAGACCCAAGAAATGATTAAGTACTTTCAGTAAGACTAGTTGTCTGCTGAGTAGGTCTGTCTATGGATGATTTAAACAAAATTTCTTTCTAGCAAGGAATTTCACGACAATACTCTGCTTAAGCAAACCTCAAAGATCAACAAGGCTAAGGAATTTCAACAGGAGATTTTTAGGCAAGGTTCCACATTGACTCATTTGCTGAGTATGTTACCTAATGAATCTTTTAAGCAAGGATTCCTTAAGAAAGGTATCGCACTTTAAGCAAGGCTTAAGGAAAGTCTTGTTGATTTTGGTTTACTTTTTAGAAGACAAAAAGGTGATATTTGGATGCTTACTTAAGACAATTGTTAACCTTCTAAATGATCAATGCAAAACAAAATAACGGCTATTAAGGACAAATCTCCAATAGCTCTAAAAAGTATAACTTTCCAACAATTATAAATACAACTCTCCAACAACTCCTTTTCCAATTAGTAATGGTCATAATATTGGATAAGTTATAAATACCTGTCATAAATTTTATTTATGAGTAGTGAACAACCAATAAATCACTTTGACAATCTGACATCCTAACCTTTCAACAAGGCACAAATTTTACAATTTTCAATAGACTTCTGCCTATCTACTCAACAAGAAGTCCTGCTTAAGGAAGATTTATATATCTTTTAGAAAATCTAAGTGACTTAGAAAGTCTGTGTGACTTAATCAATGTCTAGATAGCCTATTGTAAATTGGACTAAGTGTCTTGTTGTACTTTAGATTTGTGTGAATTTTCTAGTGAGTGTCTTCTCTTAAGTAAGAAGAAAAGAAGAGTGGAGTAGGCATTGTTGACCCACTATAAAAATATTGTCTCATCTCTTGCTTATTTATATTCCCTACTTAGTTTGTTATCATGCTTAAGTATTGTTTGCTTAGTCTCACTTTAAGGGGATTTCTTATTCTGCTACCTTCAAAATTACTAAGTAAACTTTTCTTAAACTTTGCATAAGCAAAGAACAAGTTTTCAACAAGAAAGCTTTAAGCAAAGCTAAAATTTTGAAAATCCTATTCAATCTTCCTTCTAATATTTTTCTTTTAGGATCTAACAAGTGGTATAGAGCCTAACTCTTTTTGTTTAGCTCTACAACTCTAGAGGATCCAAAGAATAGAATATAAAAATGGCTCATATAGTAGCAAGTCCCCAATGTGCACAAGAGATAGATTTGGGAATTGGAAGTTGAGGATACAAGTATACATGGATGCAATAAATAAAGAACACTTTGAATCATTAATAAATGGACCATGTGTACCTGAAAAAATTGATCCAAATGATTCAAAGAAAATGATTGTCAAGTCAAACTAGAATAGATTGATGAAGAAAAGAAGTTAGTCAACTACAACAAGAAAGCAATGCACATTTTATTTATGGTACTTGATGAAAAAATGTTCGAAAGTATTTCTAACTGTACAACAACAAAGCAAGTATAGGATGGCTTGCTGGTTCTAAATGAAAGAACAACAAAAGTTAGAGAAAACAAGTAATCATTGTTTGTTCAGCAATATGAAATGTTCACTCAGTAACAAGAAAAAAATCTCACATCCATGTATGAAAGATTTACATTCCTACTTAACTCTCTAAGAGCCTATGGAAAAATATATGAAAAGAGAGGTGTAAAACTTAAGTTTATGACAACTGTGACGGCCCCAAAAATACCATACTGGATTTCGGGCACCGTCAATAATTGACAAAAGAAAGTATTAACATCCAAACATGCATAACATTAAATTAGAGAAATAATTAGTAATCTCTATTACAATAACCCAAAATAATAGTCTAACAGCGGAAGTCTATGAGGGGCCCACACAGGCCTTACAGTCTAAACATTTCTATAACATCCCTACGCATTACCCTCCCCTGAAAGCCGTCCGCAAGAGGACGATCAGGAAGCGTTCGTCAAGCCATTCTTTCCTTGCCTTTAGAAGACGACTCGGTCTTCTCGCCAAAACCTGTAAAACATTTGGTAATAACAACATGAGCGATTTACACTCGCAAGTATATAATCAAGAATTGGGTAAGTTCTAAAATATGAATAATTGATTGGGTTTAAGTGTTTATGAGGTTTGACGGAAACAATGTCGACACCTCTTAATATCTTGAAAGAAAATGGATTATAGGGTCCCCGAGTGATAACGAGAGATTTGACCCTTTACTTAAAAGAATAAAGAATAATTTCACATGCGCCTTATAATCATGTCCGTTTGGCGCACGTGCCCTTAGGAACTTTGTATCAAACAGTATATCAGCTAGCCAGCCTGACCACCGTCTAACTTCATCATGATGACATACGTAGTCGATGCAGAAACCTTTTGTCTGCGAGAGTCCGGTTACCGATGCCTCGGTTCCCGTTCCCTATAAATCTTAGGCCCGGAATGCTAGGCAGATGCATCCCACTAGCCTTTAGTTATCCATACGAATATACTTTACAAGTATGGGGTGAAGAATAAGTTTTCTACATCCGTATAGGATTTTCTTTAGCATGTTAGCGGAATTTAAATAGCTAACAACTGCCCAAAGAGCATTTGATTCAAATACAACATTTTTCACGTACATCGGATCAAGGGATCGTACGTTACTTAGCTTTGAAGAAAATGATGAATATTGACATAATAATATCTTGAATGCATTACGTATATCGAAAGAATGATCATACGCGTTAATTGAAAGAAAGTAAAATGAGTATATACTTGCCTCAAGTCCTTAGTGAAATTTAACACTCACGTTGTGAGAGTTCTGTAAAACATGCACATGCAATAACATGAGAAATCTCAACTTAATTACATATCAGAATGTACAAGCGAAGTGCTCGTGGAATTCTCAAGTCTCGTAATCGACTGATCGAGTCGTCAAACGTTGAATTAGGATTCGGTTGGAACCAAATCGGAGTCCGAGAGATTTGTGGACTTAATAAAACATCGTTCGTAGGCTTTCGATAAATTTAATTTAATTATTGGAGGCCTTAGATTAATTAATAAATATTAATTAATAAATCTTTAGCTTAAATGACTTAATTAAATCATTTAACATTTATTAAAATTTGTTCCTTAATTATTGTTTAATTGTTTTAACTAAACAATAATCATTTCTTAAACAAAAACCTATTCATAAAAGATTTATAGGTCTTTTATCAATTATTAAACATTTATTCTTAAATTATTATTTAATTGCTTTAATTAAATAATAATTATTGGTCATTGAAGTAATTTATTTCTTAATCACTTTTAAATTAAATGATTTATTGATCACTTAATAATCATGTAAAATTTATTCGTTAATTATTATTTAGTTGTTTTAATTAAATAATAATTGGTCTTCATTCTTCAATTTAATTAATCAAGGGTTATTCCTCAATTAATCTTAGCTTAAATGATTTATTTAATCATAACAGGAGCTCGAAGCCTGAAAGCAACCATAACAGGAGCTCGAAGCTCACCGCCGGCGAGCTCGCCATTAACGGCGACAAAGCTCGCGGCCGAGCTTCAAAGCCTCATTCCCTCACTGTTTTTGATGAAACAAGTATGGAAATGAAACTAGAGACTTCCAGAAACTCATTCAAGCAACCAATTTCAGTTTTCAACAACTCAAACGCAAGGAAAATCAAGAAAATGTTTCGGGTATTTCAAACCTTTCGACCAAGCTTGAAAACATCCGAAACTTAGCTATTTTCAGAAATTGATTGAGGGAAAAGGAAGATTTCAACAGCAGAAACAAGTTCATGAAGTCGATTTGAACAAGTACCTACGCATCTAGTCGGAAAATCCATCGGAAAAAATTAGGGTTGTTCAGTTTTGATTTTGTTCTTGAATATTTATTTATTTTTTTAATAAACTTTAAAAATTAATAACTCACAATATATAAATGCTATAAATATGTTTTATATATAAAAATGATACTGAAAAAAATAATCTACACAATGAAATAAACATAAATAACAATCAATGCAAAAATAAGAGAGCAGTGGGGTTCCTCTTTAAAGCTTTAATGGACAAATATCCAAAATTTCAATGATTTTGCTTAAATGAAAAATCCAAAATTTGAGAAATATTTGCTGGAGAAAATATCAGAAGTGGAGGCTAGGGTTTTCTATAATGGTATATTTATATAACCCTTAATTTAATTTTGACCATTGGATGAGTTTTAAAAAAAATTTACTTAGATAGGTAACAAAAATTTTTCCTTGTTTTTGCCATTTAGGGACAAGTTGAAAATTTGAATTTAATTAGTGTTAAATTTGATTTGTTTAGCCACTAATTGAATTTAATGGTTATGCATTGGTTTAGTGCATAAACCGAAAAGTTTTCTTTCCCCGATGAGGTAAAAATAATGTACTCATACGATTATTTTTATGATTCAGGTCTCATAATCTTTATAACATTGTGCTCGTTATGATATTATCGTTAGTGGACATGCTCGCGCCGATTTGCGTGGAATACACGCAAACTTAAATGTAAAATATATCGATCGTTGAAGTGAAACAGAAATTTCATTATAAAACGAATTTAATAGAATTACATTTTATTGAATTTTTGGTTTCTCACAACAACACTACCAAGAGAATGGAATCCAAAGACCATTGTTGTGAAAGAACTTAGAAATCTACACCAAACGGACATTCAACAACTCTATGGAAATCTTCTAACTTATGAAATGGAGGTTGCTCAAATAGAAGGAGAGATAAAGGAATAGCCTTAAAGGTTGTTGCTGAAACATCATAGGAATCAGTAGAGGTCGACTCAGAGTCTACTGATAACGATGAGGATATGACTCTATTAGCAAGGAAGTTTAAAAGGTGTCTAAGAAGAGATAGAGGAAAAAACTTCAGAAGGAATGTTGGAAGCAACATGAGAGATTTAGCAAAGGATCTCTACTATAACTGCAAGAAGTCCGGTCATTATACTGTTGATTGTCTACTTAAGAGAGATTTAGTAAAGGATGAAAGAAGGCTTGCTCAATATAAGAGCAAGGGAAAAGACTACAAGGAGAAATACTATCAGCAACAGAATGATAGAAAAAACAAGTGTTTGTCCCAGAGTAAATGGTTTGTAGAAAGATGGGTTGAATATAAATCACAAAATTCTTTCGAACTTGGTGAATTCAGTGAATATAGTGTATTGGAAAATGCGGAATTGAAAAAATATAATATATCACAAATACTTATGAACTTTTATTAATCAATGAAAGATTACAAAAGCTCACTGGTGTAGATAACTAGCTTCTCATTTCTGTTCACAAACAACAAATGCAACACTATAAAATAATTTCTAGTTTCTTATAAAAACTTGCTTCTCTATATCTCTTAATATCTAATCCTTTGTATATTTGATACAGCTGCTCTTCCTGTAAATCAATTACAACTTTTCTCTATGAATTGATTCTTTTTTATATCTCAAGATTTATGTTTTTGTTATGCTCTGTATTTTGATATATATATATATATATATATATATATATATATATGGGGGTCGATCCATAATTAACATTAGCTGTGGAGTCTTTCGTAGCTAACACATTTATAACAGTCGATCGGATAATCCAAAGTTGGAGATCAAACTTTTAAAAAAAAAAAAATCCCTTCCGTGAGTGAGACTGGTGGAAGGCAAAAAAAAAAAAATTGGCCTTTTCCGCTAGTGAGACTGGCGAAAGGAGCCAAATTTTTTTTTTTTCCTCTTTCTGTTAGTCTTACTGGCGGAAAGGGAAAAAATAATTTTGGCCCTTTTCGCCAGTGAGACTGGCGGAAAGGGGAATTTTTTTCCTCTTCCATCAATCTTATTCTTGAAAGTAACAAGTGCAATATATAATAATCATAGTATTTTATTATAACTCAAAGTATTATAGTATTTGTTATAATCATAATATTGTACTTAATTAATTAAAACAATAACTAATAATCATAATAATTATAGTATAATCATAATATTATTTAACTCATATTAGATTAATAATTATCATTATGATTATATTATAATTATGATTAACATTATATTTAACTCATAGTATTATAATATTTTATTATAATCATAGTATTTTATTATAACTCATAGTATTATTTTAAAATACTTTGAGTTATTATAATCAAATATTATAATACTTTGAGTTATAATCAAATACTATGATTATAATATATTGCACTTGTTACTTTCAAGTATAAGACTGGCGGAAGGGGAAAAGAAAATTTGGCCCCTGACTGGCGGAAAGGGCCAAATTGAGAAAAAAAATGACTGGAAGAAAGGGGGAAAAAAAAAATTTGGCCCCTTCCGCCAGTCTTATTAGCGGAAAGGGCCAAATTTTTTTTTTTTTTTGCCTTTCACCAGTCTCACTAGCGGAATGGATTTTTTTTTTTTTTAAAGTTTGATATCCAGCGTTAGATTATCCGATCAACGGTTATAAATGTGTTAGCTACGAACGACTCCACAGCTAACGTTAGCTATGGATCGGCCCCTTATATATATATATATATATATATATATACACAACTTCCTTTTTCAATATGTTCACAGGTAAACAAATGCGTTATTACATTTCTGAAAAATGTATCTGTCTTGGTACTTGTAATAACTCTATTACATAATGTCTCTGTTACATAATCTCTCTGTTATGTTATCTATATTATGTAACGTCTCTGGTACGTAATCTCGCTGGTCCAACCTTTTTGAAAAATGTATCTGTCTTAGTACTTGTAATAACTCTATTACATAATGTATCTATTACATAATCTCTTTGTTATGTTATCTATGTTATGTAACATCTTTGGTACGTAATCTCTTTGTATTGAACCAGCTTCCTTTTTAACTTCAAAATCCTAATCGAATTAGGACTCTGCTGCATTCTAGTTAGTCATACGTCATTTTCAATATCCATTGATAACTCTGTATCTGCTGATGGATATTTTATCTGCTGATGAAGAACTTTATCTGTTAATGGTCATTTATCTGTTGATGAACAAAATATCCTCTGATTACCATTTATTCTATGATGCAGATTATCTGCCGATAAACATTTATCTGCCAATGGTCATTATCTGCTGATGACGAACTTTATCCTCCGATGACCATTTATCCTCTGACGCAGATTATTTGCTGATGAACATTTATCTGATAATGGTCATTATCTGTTGATGACCAACTTACTGCAGACAAACTTTATCCTCTGGTAGTCATTTAAACTCTACTATAGAATATCCTCAGATGAACATGTTTCTGTAGAATATTTTTAACCTCTACTACAAAATATCTTTTGATGAACACATATCTACCGAGGCACAGATTTATCATTTGACTGGATGTTTTGATGATTTATCCACTGATTATCCAATGATGTATATTTTACATTGTCGGAGGATAATACTCAGACAAAACCAACTGTAATTTATCTACTGATGTTTATTTAACACATCAACAGTTTCTAGTACAACTTCAAATCTAACACTAAGTATTATACATCATCATCAAATGTTATAATTCATAACAACAAGAGACTCATTACTAAAAATTCCTAGAACTATAGTGAATCTGACTCTGAGGAAGATTATCATGGAGCAGAGGCTGCACACCTTTGCTTCATAGCTAAGAAAGTTGATCAAATCAGTAAGGAAGTGGATCTATGTGAGGTATTTGACTTTGACTCATGTGATCTTACTGAATCTGAGTTACGAAGCCTGCTTAAGGATGTCGCAACTCAGTGGCATAGATATCGAAGATTGCTGAGATGCACTTCAACAGAGTCCTCACAACTTCAACGTGAGAAGTCTCAACTCTTGCTTAAACTAAGTTCACTGAAAACAACAAGTCTAGACTTCAAATTAGTAAAGGCTGAGAGGGACTTACTTAGAAGAGATATCAAAGACTCTCAAGAGAGAGAGTCTAAATTAACCTACCAAGTTGAGGAATTAATAACAACAATCTCCACTTGGAACAAGTCAACTTGAAATACTTACACTTTGCTAAAAAGTCAAAGAAGTTTGTTGGATATAAGTGACATTGGTGTAGGAACTTGCGAAGTTCCTACTAAAAGTGATAGTGGAGAGCAACACTCTCTCCATTCACTCAGTAGAGTGTGAAGTTCATACATCTAGAGGTATCAAAAATGTTACCTTGCTGAAACGCAATTACCTTACTGATTTTTTTCATAAGCAAAAAAGACGTGTTCTTACTGAAAAACCATCTAATGGTCATGTAGTCAGCAAGATTCATAACTCTACTGCATATCATAAAAATTCAGCAACAAGATTGAATTTCAACAAAGAATATGTAAGGAAATCACACTGGAAACAACCTCAACCTAAGGGAAGAGGTAAGCAGCACACACATCACAACATGATGCATTTGAGATGTTATAATTTTCATATGATTGGACACATAACATCTTTTTGTCTTGTTGATGCTTACTATACTAACAAGTCTTATAGACCTAGGAGACAAGTATGGGTTCCCAATGGTACATCACTTAGATTTGTTTGGCCTAATAGCAACAAGTCTTGGTGGAATGAAATATGTATTCACTATAGTGGATGACTTCACAAGATTTACATGGGCAATATTATTGGCTCACAAGAATGATGCCTTACCAGAGTTCGAGAAATTCAACAGACAAGTTCAAAATGAAAAAGATATGAAGATCAAGTTTGTCGAAAGCGATCATGACAAAGAATTTATATATCTTTCAGAAAATCTAAGCGACTTAGAAAGTCTGTTTAACTTAAGAAAGGTTTAGGTGACATATTGTAAATTAGACTAAATGTCTTGTTGTACTTTAGTTTTGTGTAAATTTTCTAATGAGTGTCTTCTCTTAAGTAAGAAGAGAAGTAGAGTGTAGTAGTCGTTGATAAACCACTATTAAAATATTGTCTCATATCTTACTTATTTATATTCTCTGTTTATTTTGTTATCTTGTTTAAATATTGTTTGCTTAATCTCTAATACTTTAAGGGGATCTATTATTTCGCTACTTTTAAAATTATTAAGTAAACTTTACTTAAGCAAAGAACAAGTCTAATACTTTAAGGGGATCTATTATTTCGCTACTTTTAAAATTATTAAGTAAACTTTACTTAAGCAAAGAACAAGTTTTTAGCAAAAAAACTTTAAGCAAAGCTTTTTGATTGATCAAAAAGAAGAATCTACTTTAACCGATATGCCCTTAGGCACGGCCATACATAACATAGAAATCACACGTGAAAGGGGCGAACAATTAGTTAGAGCAGCGAGTGTTGTAGCGAAACTGATTGCAAAAGAGGGAAAATCGGGTCATAAAATAAAACAGTTGAATAATCTGAATCGAAAAATTGGTTCATTTCTCATAGTTAATACAAAATTAACAATTTCGATTACATGTTGTTTGGGTCTAATCAAGATGAAATGAAAAATTCTATTTAACCTTCTTCTAATATTTTTCCTTTGGAACCTACGTACAAGAAAAGAATATGCAATATATAAAGTCTTTCTCGGAATCATTAAATTGTTATATTTGTTGTGAGGAGATATTTTCTATTTTCTAGTGATGGGTTTGTTTGATATAGTTATTTGTCCAAATTCTGTCTCTTCGGACTAAAAAGTATGGTGAAAAGTGACTACAGTTTATATCGAATTCTTTATTTTTCTTTCAATAGATAGCTTACAAGGGTCGTAAATCAATGGAGCCAAATCGATCTTAAATCGAATTTAATCAAATTTATTTATTAAATAAATTAATTTATTAAATAAATTGAGTCAAGTTAGGTATTACTTAATAAACAAAAAATTGCATTCGAAATCGACGTGTTTAAATAAAAGTCAAATTGAATTGAACACAAGCCATATAATATAAATTAGTCAAAGTTAAAATTTTCAAGTTTGACCAAGTCAAGAGAATCAAAACTTTTTTCTACTTAAGTCGGATCAAATCTAATCTATTAAACAAATAAAATATATATATATATATATATATAGGTAATTGACTTATCTAGCAACTCAAATCAAGTCAAAGTTAAAAAGAGAATCAAGCAAAACAACGACTAACTCGTAAATCAACAAACGACTAACTCGATTGATTTACGGGCCTACTAACGAGCTGTTTTTTTTTCCCCCTGGATTCTGAAACCCAGTACACCCCTTAACATCCACTACTAAATGTTGTACTAGTATCTTACGATCTAAGTATTTATATTATTTTGAGAAAACACTAAAGCTACATACACAATGTGAAATTAAGAAAACCCTCAATATATCAACAGGCAATTATACAACTCTACACATCTAAAATAAGGAATACTAATTAAACTGATTTTCGTACTAAATAACAATATTTGAAGCATATTGATATTTCACTTTTGTAATTTCCACAAAAAATCTCAGATTAATACAATTCTTAATGCACACGTATTATGCACAAATGTGCAATAAAACAAAATACATATATAAACAGTTTCTCATGAAAATACTTAAAAGTGGTGTCACGACGTGAAAATTGTTTGAACTACATTATGTGCTATGACACTTTAGTTGTCATAGTTTGTCAACATGTGCTCGGAGGCAACATCAAAATGCCCACTTCAATTTTTTTTTTTCTTTTCTTTCTGGGTATTTTCGTATGAATTATATTATTACAATGACATAAGGGGAACTCAAACCCTTGTGAATGGGGGAATGTAAGAAGTTTTACCGATTAACTAATGTCCAAACTCCGCTACAAATACTGTGATGTAAACTTAATAGCAACATCTGATCTAGGAAGAAAAATCAAAATGGGTTCTGAAAAAAACTTCTGAAATGTAAAAAATTTAATAGCAGCATTTGATCAACGCTTGACCCATTGGAAGCTCTTTCTAGCTTTTGCTTTACCAGGTTTTTTCCTTTCCACAACTCTTGAGTCCCTTGTCAAGAATCCGGCTGCGAATACGCAATGAAACAAATAAGTACGAGCCAAGCACACATAAATCTTTGAACTGACGGGTTTGATCATTGGATTCAAAGTTAACTGATATGGAGGCCAAGCACGCCAGAAATTACTTCAGGTTTCAATTTCTAGAAAGAGTTGAATAACAACAAACGTGGCAGTGATTACAGCTTAATGGTGTTGAAAAGATCATTTGCTAATTATTGCTCAAAAGCAGGTCACGGTGAAACGGCATGAAAAATGTACACTAATTTCAATATTGGAGATTTAGTTTCTCATGGTTTTAAGGAAAATAAAGAATACATGTTGAAATACAAAAACTATGCACTTGTACCTTCCTTGAGAGGAGGACGTAGATCTGGTTCCCAACTTTGCAAGGCCCTGCTGATGCCCAAGCGAATGGCACCCACCTGACCTGTTTATAGTGCCGATGAAGTCATAAGCTTGGTAAAGAACTAAATAACAGTACAGAAGGTGGACAAGATGTTCGGGTATGCCGATTGCAAAATTACTGAATTTCCATCAATTGTTAAACTATGATTCTTGGGTCACTCAAATACAATCTTCACAACGTCACACTTGCTCCAACTATTCACAGGCTTAACAACACCCTCGGTATATATTTTGCTCAACTATTTTTTCTCCCTTAAAGGAATCTAACACATGGTCATGTCAAAAGCTAAAATATGAAGTTAATTTATTAAATTTTGTACTTTCTGAAAATATCTAAGATGCAAAGGATAAAACAATCAATGCAGGTGTAAGTACTCGCCTATATGACAAGCTAAATTCAAAAAAGTAACTCATATTTAATAACTGCACACTCTGTTCCACCAAGAGTATCATCTCACTCTTTTACGCCTGCCAAACCACAAAATTCTAAAACTTGAAATTAATTTCGATTTAAACTTATTTGATAAAAGACCAAAAAACTAAATTGTAAATCACCCAAAAGTACAAGCCGAGAAGCGCGGACACTTCTCATGAGGACTACAATGTCCTTGTGTCTCCGACATGCGTAGGACATCGACAATCTTCGAAGACTCGCATACGTGTCCAACACGTATACATAATCTTATTCAAACAATTATTTCATTAATGGGCAGTTGACACTCTAACCTCCACAATCCCATGAACAAAGAAGACAAAAATTTTAAAAATAAAAGTTACATGGCTTGCTGCTACATATTCCTAGTCTACATTCTTTAGTCTCATAACCAGAGCAATTTTCAACATAATACCCAATTTACAAATGGTTAACACAATGTTATTGCAGTACCTTTACCCACATTTAATTTTACCCCCTAAGTTATATGGACTCGTATGGAGTGTCCGGTCGGATACGGGTACTTTGAAGAATTCGACACGGGTATGTCTCAAATATGACACATTTTTATACTAAAATAGAGTGTCACAAATCCACGCCCTTGTCCGAGTGTCGGACACTAGTATTTTGAGGCAAAACAAAGAGTCCATGTAATATACTTCACCTCCATAGTTTCAGTTCAACAATCTTAAATTAAAAACAAAAAATTAAACTATTAAAAAATGTTACATTCATAAGATTTTATACAATAAACATAAAAAATTCTATATAATTTAAAATCTCCTAATGTGTCATATTGTCTTGAAAAAAAAATAGTCTCTCGACATGTATCCTACCCATGTCAATGTCTGTGCTCCTTAGAGTTCAAGAAATTACAAACTTTTCATATTACAGAATATAAATGAATTTACTTCAATTCCAATAATATCAAACCATTAACGCCAAAGCAAGATCGGGACATCATTTTGAGGAGCACTTGTACTATATCTCCACGACTATATCATTTAAATGCTTGAAAGAATCCATCAAGAGAAGTATCCTACTTTTGCCAACACATTTCACTTTCAGACAAAGCAACTATAACACTGTTCCAACTCGGTTACCAACGGGCAACAGATAATCAAGGTATCATGGACTAGGCAGGAACTAGGAATATGGAACTTGGAACTGGACAAGTAACTGAAGGAAGGATTTGGGCTTTACTTCACCAAAAAAAAATTCAATTCAAGACACCTTTAAAAGTAGATGATGGTTTGAAGTGTAAGTAGAGTTCATCTTTTTTAACCAGACAGCTGACACTGAAATAAGTTTGAATCATTGTTCACGTCTGCTATATCTTAGCTCCCTAGGATTCAGATGTTCAGATATGCCTTTATCTTTTTATGGAAACCCTGAAGTTCCTTTGAAGCAGTCCAAACACGGAAAAGCACCACTCATTTTTGCACTTAGGAGGAATATTCCTTTTTGCCATCCAAATCCTTCTTACACATACATCGGTAGTTATACTGAACTTCTCATACATCATTCAAATCTTACTCCTCACTCTATATGTTTCAAAAATTTGGGCGAAAAGATTTAATAATAGAGAGTAACCCATAAAGAAACATATAATCATCAACAGAAGCACTACATTTATGTGGAGCAAATATAATATACAAAGAATATATTGCATCTCCATCTATTCTGTTAGTTGATTAGCAGGATAGTGATTTGACAATCCTAACATGGGAGTAATGTCTGTTTTGGTGGTAACGCTACATATGATGTGTAACGCCATTTGTATGCATCTAATATTATGTATTCATGCATCTATCTGTATGTTTGACTGTTTGTATTGCAGACATAACATATAACAAGGAAGAAACAACAACAATATTTTATACCTCAAAAGAAACATAAATATAATACACAAAATTTGCTTCAAATGATTATTCTATCAGTACCAGCATTATATTATCAGAATCAAACTTGAAGAATATGTTTATTAGGTTACGCAATCCAAACAGATATGCAACAAAAAGGACTATCTACTTTTTAAATAGTCTGATGAAAGATAACTGAGAAACAAAATCAAACCTGACTAAGTCATATTCTAAACCAGAAGAGCAATAAGTTTCATTCTGCCAATCTCCTTTCCAATCAACTTCTCCTGTTCTTCATTATCTTTATCACCACATCACCACATCCCCACATCCTGCAACCTCTCCATCATCTCGTCTCCACCCAGTCTTGTTCTCTGACTCTCTCTTCTTCTTCTTCTAATAGTTCAAACACAACCCCTTCAACGTTTTACAGTCCACTGATATCATGCACCATCTTCAACGGTGATGACAGTGATAAGAGGAAACAATTTCTTTTAGAGTTTTAGTTTTGTACTGATGAGATCGTTTGGACACTACAACCTAAGCTTAGAGAAGATATTGACTATAATGAATTGCTAGGTTACCCATCTGGAGTAAATTTTTTCTATTTTCATTTCCACAAAAAATTAAAATAAAATAAAATTACTAGTGCCAGGTTGTGGCTTATGTCTATGTTTGCCTGTTAAGCACAGTGATGTTAGTGGGAATGATTCTTCTTTAGAGATGGTGGTCGGCTATTGTGGACCTTGTGGTGGTGATCGATAGTGATGATGGCCGTGAACAAGGCGGAGAAGTTGAAGTTAGAAAAAAATGTGCATGTTTTATTTGGCTTGATTGGTTTGGATTTCCTTTTTTAATCTGGGAGATAGATGCAGGAGTGACATCTCATTGGTGATAATTACGTAGTTATTCCCTTATAATTTGATTTTCTCAAAGCAGTTTTAGACCTGTTCCCTGCTAATTTAAAATTTTCGAATATGCCATTACTAATTAGTTATTTGGGCATGTCAAACATTGCCATATAATCATTCTGACTCGGCTAAGACAGATAATTAAATTTTGCAAATAATTTGTAGTTCAATGAGTTTACTGTAAGAAAAATGAGCTCAGCATTTAAAATGTAAGACTTCAATTAGTGATCAAAAGTGTATATAATTCAGCTTATGTTTTAGCAGTAACTTGAGCAATTTTATCACAACTGTATACAACTTTTCCTAGAATTAAGTTATAAAGAATTCTTCATATTTACCAAGATATTATGTTCAGATGTTTCTTCTTGCTGCTTACTTTTACAAACTCATACAGGAGATGTAATGGCTTCTAAACATTCTTAATGCAACCAAATTCTTCATATTTACCAGAAATTATGTTCAGATGTTTCTTCTTTCTGCTCGTGTTCTAGAAACTCGTATGAAAGATGTAACATTCTTAATGCAACAACGGTTGGAGTAAATATTCATAGATGCAAAAAAATTTCGGACCTCAAGTTCATTCTTTTATTATAAAATAGATGCACTAGTAAATTCCACAAAGTTAAGAAAAAATAAGAGATCGATAACAACTTATCACATGTCAGGGAAAACTATAAATTAGACAACAGGTTCAGTTCATGGACTAAAGTAAAGATCTATGTGTGTAGAGAAAGTGAAGAGAAATTAGTCAACCTTCTAGACATCTTTCTGTTATATTAGGTAGTTGTTATCGTATTCTCTCTTTGTAATAATTTTCCATCAAAAAGACGTACATGTATCCTAAGAATCACCAGAGGCACCATCCAAGTGCAGAGTGCATTTAGGGGTGAAACCCATAAAGCAGGTTAGAAAACATGCAACCAAAATATACTTTGCAAAAGGGAAAGGGAAATAAATTAGAAAAAAGTTGTATTGCATCTTAAACAATATTCTCTCCATTCCAAAATTAGACATACATTTGGCTTCATTCTAGTTCTGCTGTGAAATCCTATGTTCCAATATTGATGTGAAATTAATTATCTAGTTTTGCTTGGTGATAGAGTTAATACCACGAATTAGGTGAGAAATAGATGTGAATACAACCTTTGAAGTGTTGATATCTTGATATATAACAGATTTAATTTTAGAATTTTGCAAAAAGAACATACAGAACTATTTTAAATGTCATCCAATAGTAACTCAAGAGAATTTCAAACATTGATGATATGCAAAGCGTGAGATAACTGACCTGAGACACCACCTCCCTTCACAGTGCAGTTGACATCCCAAAGGCCCAAAGTTTTTGTCTCAGAGAAGGGGCGAAGAAGAGCAGCACGATGATCAAGCATGGGGAAATAAACATCAAATTGTTTGTCATTTACCATGAAGTTACCCTCCCCAGGTTGAATCCAGACACGAGCTATGCTGCATTTCCTTTTTCCCGTTCCATAAGCCCTTCCCTTTGCATCTACTTGCCTCACTCGTGCTTTAGCAACTTCCTCCTGTTTCTGGCGCTCTATATCTGCTCTTGAAGATTTTCTAGTATTTTTTTCATACCGCATGTCCTCTATTTCACTAAGGGGGGGTAATCCTTGGATCCCTTCCAGATCCTTCAGTGCAATCAAACTGTCCAGCATCTCTTCTGTGATTCCAGATGCAGCAACCAGATCACCAAATGCACGATTTTGACCTGCAGTGACACAATTGAGTAAATAACTAGAGATAAAAAAGTTTAGACCTAGCAAAGTGAAAGTTGGCTGGTTATTGAATGAAACTTACACGCGCACATGTACATACATTTTATGTACTTCTATTAAAGTTTTGACAAAATTTAACAAGAACTCAACTCAATGATACCTCCACATTCTTTTAACAAGGCATATTCAAATAATTTTCAGCAAACAATATATAACAGGATAACTAGACTTAAATAAATTTAGAAAAATATATAATACACTATATAAAATACAAACTTCATCTCACGGCATATAACAAATAGACTTCCAAATCGTGATAAAAACTTACACATGGAGAAAAATCTGGGGAGATAGGTTATAGCCATCTTAAATACGTATTCTGAGGACCCTTGATTATTGTAAAATAGATACCTAGTGAAGTATCAAGTATTAACCGCACCACAAAAAACTGTCAAGATAGATTATAGCCAACATAAAGGCGGAATAGCATCTCTGAGGACTTTGATTGTTGTAATATAGATACCTAGTGAAGTATTAAGTATTAACCGCACCAGAAAAAACTTGAATTTATAACCTTTTAACTTGAACTTAAACTTAGGCTCAACATAGAGGAAGCCCTTACAGACACGCAAATAACAATTTATCTAATAAGTTAATCAGTAGATTAACAGCTATCTTTTTGTAGCCGAACATGATACTTTAATAACATTATGTAACCTGACATGAAAAGCCTTCTATATCCAAGCTGCCACGTAGCACCATTCCATGATTATGTATTTGTAAGCTATCCACTATACGTTTGGTAAATGATTTTCAGCAAGTTCGTATATGATACTTTCAGACAACCACTGCACCAGTCGAACCAGGTGCAAATAGACAAGTGTAAATTAGTAGCATAAATAAAACTCACATGCTTGTTTTATGCATCTCTCCTCTCGCCTTTCAGTCAAACAATATTCAGCAAGTAAGTCCTGTGATCCTTTTAAGTTCTAACAATACATTCAAACCTGTGGACCCAAAGTATAAAGAGGAGCTCACTATCTTAGATATAAGTTACTCAAAGTCATCATACTCCATTCAGAACCAATGGAAACACCTGGGTGGTGCTCAAAGGCTTGATTATCTGCATCTACTAAAAACCCAAAGAAAACTAGGCGACACTAGGTAGACCATAGACTAAATCTAGAGTGGACAAGATAAGGTGTTTTTCTTAACAATGTAAATTTACGACCCCTCTTTGCTTAAACTAAAAAACGCCAATGTAACTCATTAACAAAATAATAAATACAAAGTAACAAAACAAAGAGCAGTCAACAACTCTTCTAACTTTTATACTTTATTTTCAGCATTGCAGTTTCAGATGATTCATTACCAGTTTGACCTTAAAGCTGTGCTTTAACTCTATGATTGCAGTTTTCCATCAATTTCGGCCAATGAAAGATGCCATAATATGTTTATACAAAACTCGCACTGTGTTACTGGCGTTTAGAATGGATGAAAAAATAATATATGGACAGAAAGATGCAACATTTTTCACTCCAAACCACTTGTTACCAAGTTTTAAGTAAACAGCAAAGGCAATAAGAAAATGAAATTTTTGGTCATTCAACCTTCCAAAGTTCTTCATCCAAAAACAAATAGAGAAAAAAGGATAACCCCAATAAAAATATTACAATATCACTGTACACCCAACTTAGAAATACAACCTGGTCATATACATTGTAATCTAAATAAACAATCTTATTCAGAGGAAAACTGAAATGCACAGCTTAATTTTCTTTAATTTCCTTAATAACTCAAAAGCGACTAAGTTAACAAAATCTATATCATCCAATTTAAAATGTTTATTTTCCACATTTCAAACGACCTAATAAATATATAGTGAATTTTAACATTGAGCAAATAACCACATTATACAATATTCTTAAGGTCTCAAATATTTAGTTCTGAAATATGTCTACAATATCATCCAATCGTGATCATGGAGAATCTCAAGCAATCTTACAAACCAATGCGATGATCAAATGTGTATCCAATCTTGATCATGGTGAACCTTAAAGGAATCAGGGGAAACCAATATAATGGGGATGTTATCATGGTAAGATGTGTATTAAAAACACATTTGATTGTTAACATTTGAGACCTCTAAATTACTCCAAACTTTGCTAAAATGATCAAAAGTTACTTATCAAGCAACAAGGTAATGAATAGTTGAGGCTTGCCTTTGAGCACTGAAGAAAGCTCTTTCTCTTCTTTCTCAAGTAGCCGCTTTTCTTCGTCACTTTTTTCACTCTTCAAATCAACAAAACCCCCTTCACCAAGCCCACCCATCTCCGATTCTTTAAAACCAAAGACTTGCTCTTCTTCTTTCTCGTCAGCCGCCAAACTCCAAGGTTCAAATCCTTCGGCAGTTTCCCAATCATCATTCCCCCCAACATTCCCCAAATCCCCAGTTTTCCCTTTAAAAATATCATCCTCATCAACATTTTCATCTTTCCACAATTCATTCTTCCGCTCTTCACTTTTTCCACTCTTTGAACCAATAAAACCCGCATCTCCAAGCCCACTCATCTCCGATTGTTTAAAATCAAAGACTTTCTCTTCTTCTTTCTCATCGGCCGCCAAACTCCAAGGTTCATTCCCGGATTCACTCAACCAAGAAGCTTCATTCCCTTTTTCTGCGGAAACCCCATTTTCCGAAATTCCATCGAGACTTCCACCGTCATCCCCAAACACTGAATCCTCAGTTTCTGATGAAAGCTTCCACAAATCAGGGCCTCCATTTTTTTTGTTGTTATTGTCGTTGCTGGAGAAAAATCTGGGGAGAATAGCAAAGGAGGAATTAGGGTTCGGAATTGAAGGGTGAGGAGCGAAATGGGATTTGGGTAATTTAGGGTGAGACTGAGAAGAAATTAAGATAGTGAAGATACGGAGGTGAGAGGGTTTGGAAATGAAACGCGAGAGCATCCTCTAAAGAGTGAAGAGGGGAGATGAATGAGAGAGTGAATGATACACAGGGTTTTGGGTTTTAGCAGGCACCTAGAGAACTAGGAAGAAGAAGACCGGAAGTGAGTTACTTTTGGAGATAAATATTAAGGGTTATATTTATTTATTAAAAAATTAGTTTTAATAAATATTAAAGTAGCTTTTAATCTAAAATTTATTTGTTTAGAGGAACAATATGATTTTTATACTGAATTATAATTTTAAAAAATAAAAAATTTATATTTATTTATTAGAAATATAATTTTTAATTTAAAATTAGATTATAATTTAAAAGTTAAAAATGTTGCAGAACTAGTCCTAACTTTTTATCTTTTATAAGAAGTGAGTTATTTTTGAAGGAAAATATTAAGTTTTGATCTACTTTGTTTTTTATTTGTTAAAAAATATTAACAAAGAGAAAATGATAATTTCTTTCGTCTTGTTTATTTCATAGGGTCCAAAGTTTCTATTGTATATTTTATTTCGTGCTATAAGTATTGAGAGATTAATAAATTTCTATATTCAGAGTGCTTTAAAATTAAAATTTGTAATATTATTTGAGTATGAGTCATCCTTAGAATACTATAGCACAAGATGAAACACGTAAAATAACATATTAGTTTCTCTCATTTTGATTCATGTGGGTGTTTTTTATGTTCATAATTCCAAAAAATTGGAAATTTTTTAAAAAGAAATTGTATGTTCACAAGAATATTTGATATATATTCTTACCTCTTGATTTTTTTTTACTTGGTACTTGAGTTATTTCGATTAATTCAAATAGAACGAATCGAATTTCTATTAACTTTTGACAGAAGTATACTTTCAATAGTAGATGAACACAAAATTAAAATTTTCAATAAAATAAATTCAAATATTTTCTATTTGAACCACAGCATGTTTGAAATATGAACCCATACACCATGGATTCTAAAACCAATTCCTACCACTATATAATGAGTAACTAATTTACGTTTTTCTAACCATACGACTCTTACGTACTTTCCAGGGAAAAAAACATCGTCTCTACGTAGCTGTATGACTCTATGAGCCTACGACGACAAAAGATATTACTATTTACTCCTATTTCACACAAAAAAAAAAAAAGGTTGCATTTAAATTTTTGATAAATAATAATATTATATGTTTGATTAAAATTATGTTTACAAATAATAACTTGTTTTCATTATATTTATTATGAATATTCAATTACAATAAGTAGAAAAAGATTACAACGCTAATTTTTTTAAAAATACAGGATTATAATAATTAAAAAAAATTATGTAAATGTTCTTAATTTTTTTAAACAAATCTTATTCTCAGTGTTGTTATTTTCTTAGAACAGAGAGGGTATAACAGACACTCCCTCTCTCAAAAACCCTATAACTTAACTAACTTTTTGTATATGATTTTATGTGTAACTTAGTACACATTAGATGTTTTAATAAATTTAATAAAAATATAATAAATGAAGATTAATATTATAAAAAATAAAAATAATTTAAAATACCTAACATATATTAAATTTCACATAAAATTACGTACATGTATCGTGCATGCAACATGCTTTTTAGGACTAAGAGAGTAATTTTATATTAAAATTAAACTAAATTATAAAAAGATACTCCCTTTGTTTCACATCACACTTGCTAAGTGGAGCTATTGTTGATGTGTTTTATATCTAATGATAGCATAAAATTCTAGAAATATTTCCAACAACTTTTTAATAAAATAAATACATTAAAAATAATTACTTAACGTTATCTTGAGAAAAATAATGTATTAATACTGAAAAATAGAAAACATAGATCTATACCTATTTAATAAAGGCATAAGACACAAAAGAAAGATACCTACGTATGGTAAAAAAAAACTCGTAAAAATTCACCGTAAAAACTTGCCCTTAAATAGGTCAAGAAGTAAGGCATGAAATGAAATATACCTAAAGAAAAAAAAACACCACCTTTGGTAAATTTAATTCTGAACCCAGTCTCGAGTATCATCTTCCATTGATGTAGGAATCAGATTCTTTACAAATATAACCACTTCATGGCTAACTGCAAAGCCTGTTTGGTAAACTTCAAACACACGAACAAATTGTTGAATCTCTATCTCGTCAAGATTAAAACTCTTTCTCAACAATTGTTAACCAAGTTAGATCATGTAATACAAAACCTATAGGTATAACCTTTCGCTCAATACTATAATCGGCTATTTAAATATAGCATCTGAGGTTGCATTAATCGAAAATACACGACATAAGAAAATGTTTTATTTTCAAACTTTACCTTTAACAAGCGTAAATTTTTTACAAAAAATATTCTTTCTACGATCTTGTTCTAAATGTCCTCTTTCTTCATTAACAAGTGCAGTGCATATTTAAAGCATTGAAATAATATAAGGTTACAATGGTATAATTGTAACGATTCAGAAGATTTATTCCAAAAATTAGAAAAAGAAAAGAAAAGGCCAAACAATATAATTTTCATTTAGGTCAATCTCAAACAACCACACCATTTTATACAAATACCATAATCATTCAATATTCATTATTCTGTTTTAACAAATACTAACTACGCGGAATTACAAATTTTTTTTTGAACTGAAACTAAAACCTTAGCCCGAGACGTCGCAAGCACAGATTGAATAAAGTAGATTTCATTCTGATGGTAGACAAGGGAAGTGACAGTTTTATTTCGTCATTCCAGCAAACCCCATAACTGCACTAGAAATGTAAGACCGCAAGAAAGCCATGATTCCACCACTGGTAAAAGTGACTATAATGAGGGTTGTGTGAATCTCTTCCACCTTCCCAGCTTCTCCCTCCCCTGCAACAAGACCTCAACAAATCCATGATTTCTACTTGATCGTAGAAATGTTCCTCCCATTCAATTTTGTAAAAAAACAGAAATATTTGAAGGGTAAAATTGTCATTTTAATACTAACTCTAATATATACAAATATAAACATATATTATAAATGCATAAATACCTACGTATACGATATTTCAATCAAAATACAATATTGTAAACATAAACATTAACAATAATAAGCAATAACAAAAATAAATATACAACATGGAAAGTAAAAATAAATAAAAATCTAAAGTTAATAACTAAAATACTTATTATATTACAAATGCACACTTATAAAACATGTCTGAGCACACATTGTGTGTGTGAAAATTCTAAACAAATCTAAATATAATTTAAATTTAAATTTTAAATTTAATATGCATTTATAGATTTATGTTTATTTATCATGTCTTGCATTTTATACCTTGATATTTTTATTCTATATTTTATCTATAAGTTTGTATGCATTTATAAAGTATGTTTATACGTATATATCATAATAATACAAAATTGATATTTTTAGAACTAAAATATCACATGAAATGTATATGATATTTATTTTTTCACAAAATTGAGCGAAAGGAATAGATACGTAGTCTTAAAAAGATTTGAAAGGTCAAAATGAAAAAAATTGAAAGAATAAAAATAATATTGAAAGTTGACCAAAACTTTAAAAAATAGTCACCCTAACACAGATAAAAGCATCAAACTTTACAAAGTAATACTTCGTATAAGATCATTTAGAGACATTTACACAGATAAAAGCATCAAACTTTACAAAGTAATACTTCGTATAAGATCATTTAGAGACATTTAAATTTGAACTAAAAAGATTGTTTAAAAGATTCCGGCGAACTTTTCGCGCACTTTAGTTTATCAAGCATCACAAAATGTACCGATAAATTATCATGAAAGCACCAATAGAATTATCATGAATTATCATGTATAGCAAAGTTCTTATAGTGGTTGAAAATCTAAAATGAATAAATTCTAAACCACTAAAACATACCCCATATTGAACATAATCAAAATGATGGTAAGGCTCAAATAAATTTAAAATATTCAATATTCACACTTGTGTATGCTCTTTCAATCAGTACGTTTAGATTCTCTTATCTCATTGTAAATTTTAAAATAGATACGACATAAGATATTGACACAACTTCTAAGTTTAATATTAAAGCAATTTCTTTTCATCGGTAAATAATCTAGCCCAAGATACTGAAATCAGATGAGGTTGTTCACGGCTAAAAAGTTCTTTGAAAAAACAAGAAGCCCCAAGTAACATATCAAACATAAAATCTGATAAAAGAAATTATTTTTACAACTCAAAGAAAAAATAACTAAACTATTATAATTTACTAGAGATAAAGGGTGAAAAGAATTTCCAACTCGGATGGCACGTGAAAGGAAACACGTTACACTACAGATGCCCGCAGAAGCCTTTGAACGATACGTGTAACAAAAAAAAACAAAAAAACAAAAAAAAACCAGAAGATAATTTCTGAATTTGATTTGCATACCTTGCGAGGTGCAATGGCTAAATCATTTTCCAAAACAGATGTTGCCCTAAACCCCATAGGATGAAGCACTTCTTCATAACTATATGCATGTGAAAATTAACACTTGGTTATTGGTCCAATCAGATTCTCGTAAACAATATTCTGTCCCAGTATCCCTCAAAAACATTAAAACAATCATCAATTTCTATAAGATCTGAGATAATAAGCATTTAAAATACTCCAACATTTTCTGGATAACTAATTGGTAAGAAATTGAGAAATTACTCTGTAACAGATACTTTATATGGTGGTCCACCAATATGATCGCTAATCTGCCAAAAAAGCATAGGAAAAACAAAACCTTTGAGTAAGATTCAGTACATCTTATTAGACCCCCAATATTATAAAAACAACTTGAATTTGACTGAACAATCTGATTTAAAGAAACCGTACAGGTTTAAGTTTATACAAACGTGTGCGCGCACACGTCCCACGTAGATACACAAACACACACGTATTGAAACATTATAAATTTTGTTTCTTAAGGAACTAAGTACTATTTATGTTGGTATAACATATTTTTGGGAAAACATCGGTGCTCGGTGCTCGAGCTATATCAGTTTTGTGCGTCTGATCTTAAACATTTTTTCATCTTGTTTGGTATATAAACTTTTTAAAATATGCACAATCAGTAAATTTTGTCAATCTCTCGTTAAATTTAACAAAAAATATGCGGTAGATTGTTGTAATTTCGAGTCACGCACGTAATTTTTAAAAAATAAAATGGTTAGTTGTTATCATATGTAAACTTTCTCTTCGATTGTTTCTAAAGTATATTCGTTTCGCAAACTTGGTCACGGAGGTTTTACCAGGAAAATAATGATTAAAAATTACATATATGACTTTCACGAGTATATTTTCTATTAAATTTAACGAAAGATTGACGAAATTTCTTGATTGTGCATGTTTTAATAAGTTTACATACCAAACAAAATGTAAAAAGAGTTTGAGTACCAATCATGCAAAACTGATATAATTTGGAAACTGTCGAAGAGGTTTTCGCTAAATTTTTTGTAAGAGACGAGGTAAAAGGAGGCAGATATGAATTATAGTTGGCAACAGGAAACATCAGTGTTATGAGCTCCCCATCTGGCTTCAGAAGCTCTTGAATTCGGCTTGCCCAAGCTGACCTCATATCCGGTTTAATAGCACAA
Source organism: Centella asiatica (assembly GCA_014636745.2). Lineage (NCBI taxonomy): Eukaryota > Viridiplantae > Streptophyta > Magnoliopsida > Apiales > Apiaceae > Centella > Centella asiatica. Next base: position 13,699,382 of record CM025781.1, on the reverse strand, counting down.
AAGAAGCTGCAGCATCACCATTACCAGGTGAGAAAATAAATTGACATAAAAATTGACTTAGGCCATTTCGGACTTACGTATAGTCGAAAACAACATCAAACAATTCAGTTGGACGCCAAGTGAAGAAATCCGCCTTTAGGAACTTGTAGCAATCGGCATTTGAAGACGAGGAAGACAACTGTCTCAATATTAACAAGATAGAAACATTTGCCAGTAAAATATTAGGAATATGGAACTACAATTGTGAAAGGCACAAGGAATATTGAGGCGCAAAGGTCTGAAGAGCTTTAGACTTTACGAACAAGGAAAGAAGTGCGGCGGCGAACATAAATAAATAAATAATTTTACACACACGAGAATATATATGTATGTATGTATGTATGTATGTATAATCATCAAGTATATAAGAAATAAATTTAAACACATACATAAGCATAAACTAATTATCAAATAACAAACTACTGCGCACAACATAAATAAATAATCATTGTGTCTGTGTGTGGGTGAGTGGATGCACGTGCGTGTAAAATCATCAACCATGGTAGAAATCATTCTAAAGTTTAAACTTTTAACACACATATATAAGCATTAACTATATTGTAAATAACATGAGTACAGATACTAAATGAAATAAACAAGCGAAGGGCAATTTTTCTTGAATGTTATGTACTCACACTTTTGAGCTAACTTTTACAAGAAACCCTTTTAATTTATTAACATGACATGTAACCAGGGGGCAAAACAGGAAACAAAAATCTAATCACTCTTCCAGTTTTCTTTTCTATTCAAATCATGCCGATGTTCGGAAGAAAACTTTGGCAAGAAAAGTTCTCATCTTTTCTAGTCATTTCTTTCCTTTTCAAACCTCTTAAAATGTTACAAACTTGAGAAATGGATAGAAAAGAAAACATTTCACACCTTTTCTTTTCTTTTCTACCCAAAACAACAGTCACAAACATAGTGTTAATGTGAAGCTTCACTTCCCTTATCGCAGGACTTCATTTCCTCATTATTGTCTACACTATTTCTGAGGCTTATATTGCTGATTCTTCATGATCTTTATTTACACGTACACTACCTAGTAATTGGTGATCTCCCATGTGGAAAGAAAATAAAATAAAAGTTTAACCAATTAGAATGAACACAAACAGCTCTTCACCTCAGTAGCTGTTTTAAGGGCACTGTCTGATATATCCAGTCCAATAACATGACGATCAGGAGATGCAATTGCTACTACGTCATAACCCTGTCAAAAGAGAAAGTCATCTTAGAGGTAAATAAACAAAGTGAAAAAAATCATCTTTTAGAGAAACAATTGAAACATACTCCCTAATTATATATGATTCAAAAAACTGAAGAGATAACTAGAGTATGCAAGCAATATAGCTTAGGTTAATTAAATATCAATGATCAACAACTCGAAGCATAATTCTTGTGCAATACATACATACATATAGTTATAATAAATTCAACAACTTCAGTAATTAATTAAAGAAAATAAATAAACTTAGTATAAACTAAATATTATAATTACTCCATTTATTAGCACTCTTAAAAAACGACAATTTGAAGTCATCCATAATGGTATAATAGTTAATAATTAAAAAGAAATAGTGTTATGTACTTCTGTACTTCTTGTTGTTGAAGTAGGCGAACAATTATAGTGTAAATATTAATCCTCTGAAATTAACTAGGGAAAATATTTTGGATAGTTACTAAATTATATCAGTTTTGTATATTTGATTTTCAAATTTTTTTCATAACTTATTTGATACGCAAATTTTTTAAAACATGCACATTTAGGAAATTTCATCAATTACTCGTTAAATCTAATAGAAAATATACTCATGCGAATCATACATGTAATTTTCAAAGAATAAAATGATCGATTTATGTCATATGTAAACTTTTTTTTCGACTGTTCTCGAGTTATATTAACGAGATATTAACGAAATATACTGATTGTCCATATTTTAAAAAGTTTATATACCAAAAAAATTGTCAAAAATTTTTGGGAACCAAATACTTAAAACTGATATAATTCGAAACTAGTGAATAATTTTTCCCAACTAACTATATAAAGTAGTTCTGAAATAAACTCAAAGGGCAAAGGACAAAAGTGGAAAACAAATTAATGTTCAAACAATAAAGTAGAAGTCGGCCAGAGGTAAAAGGGGAAAGAAAACATTTCAAGTCGACTGAACAAGATGAAACAGAGGATAGAGGTCGACAATTAAATCCCGAGATGGGGGTGATGTCGACAATGAAGTCGTGAGGTCGATGGGGATAAAGCCGACGGCGTCGCGGTGGTTGCGATGGTGTGGCACTGCAGAGGCGAGGTCGAGGTGAGTTTCCAATGTTTATCTGAAGCCCTAAAACGAGTGAGTTAATTTTGTTTGACATGGGTAGGTGATGGGTAATCACATGGTTCATGGGTACTTGAATTGGTGATGGTTTATGTATATCCTTTCATATCACATTTTTCCCTTTTAACTCTAACTGAAACCATTAATTGAGCTTTTTCGTGTTCTTCTTCCTTCCTTTTTTTATTTTTAGTGTTTTTTCCTCCAATTTTATTCCTTCAACAAGGAAATCTATTCTTCAAACTGATGACCTACTCAAAATTGTTATATTATACACAAAAGGCATAATAGAGCTTCACCTTCGAACAGAATGCATCAACAAATGTTAGAAATTTCGGTGTGTTAACATTATACTCTTAAAGGAAACTTGGATTTATTGATACGTAGTATAAACCCTAGAATGGACAATTTAACCCTTTGGAGTAAAATGACGTCGGTTCACTAAATTTTTTAACCAGGAACACACATAAGCTTGTGTGTATCTTAGACACATCCCCTTTTCCAATACACATATGCATGTGTGTGTGCGCGCCTCATGTACACACATCTATGATCCATATTCTATTTAAAAAATTCAACTGTGCAAAAATTTCTCTATCTTTTTATCTTGTATAACATGATTTTTATAACAATGTAAAATTAGTTAACTTTCAAGAGTTCATATATATTGACTTTTACATGATTGCTATAATATATATATATATATGTGTGTGTGTGTGTGTTTGTGTGTATATACATATATGTGTGTGAGCGCGCATGGGTGTGTGTATATATATATAATGAGAGACAGAGAGTATGAGTACTCACGCCGCCACAACCAGGGATCAGAACTCGGCCTTTAGGAAGGGTACCCATTTGGAGAAGATGAACAAGTATCGGAGTGGGCTGTCCCAAGTCCCAAGGAATCACTCCTTCTTTCCAACTTTTCTCCCAACCATCTGATAAAACACAAATCCAAACATTATCACTAATCTAAATTATAAAACACAAATCCAAACATTATCTCTAATCTAAATTAATTTATTATAATTGTATAATAATTAAAACATGGTGAGAGAGAGAGAGAGAGAAATGAAGGAGGGTTATAGTATATTTCTATACAAACCAGTAGAATTTGAAGAGTATAAAATTTGTTGGAGCTTGTCGAAACGATTATCAAATTGGGCGTTAGTCATTCTCCTTCAGTGAAGAGAGTATCACAAACGAAAGTTTCTCCTATGTCTTTTTTGAATTGCCAGGTTCAAAAACTCAAATACTCTTTTATTGACAATTGTGAGGACTGCGAGATAAATAGAGAGGGTTCTGTGGACAGACGAAAATACAGTGGATAATCTTGTAACCTTGTGGCCGAGAGAACAGTGGTAATGTAAGAATATGCCGTGTACATCACTCTTCCCTCCTTTATTAAATCTGTACTCTGTACTTCAATTTTTCTTGTACTTCTTGTTTATATTTGGTGTACATTTTATTATCTCAACTAGACATTTAAGTATTCTAGCAAACTGGCTTTCCAATATCAGAAAAGTTATTTCAAGATACCCACCTTCAAAAACAAAGCATATAATAGCTGCGCCATATAATAACTGTACCATCAATATTCAGCAATTTCAAGATGTAAATAATAAACGCTACAAATAATTGGCAGTATACATGTAGAAAGAGAGGTAGTTATACACAAAGAAAGAGAGTCTACGCATGCTACCGCAAACATGAATCAAAATAAGACAGAAAGAAGTATATAACAAAATTTGCTATAACATTGTGGTCATGTTTGTTTCAATTTAAATTTTGGAGATTTTATATTGTTGTAATATAGATTACATTGTCAAAATCTATCATTTAAGCGGCAACAAACGGAACTGTGTATAACAACTTCAGTTACACTTTCTCTATAATTGACTCAAACTCTTCGTTTCGGTACAATTCAGTATTAAATCTAACAATTAGTACAGTATTGGCTCTTTTTTTCAAAAAAAAGAATACGTATTAGTAAAATTACACTGTTTACGCGTTTGTTTCTTATTCTTTCTGGTACTTAACTTCTTTATTATCTATTTCTTGGTACTTCTCTGAAAAGTTAGATTTGTAACCTTCAAACTAAACTGTGACTTTGAATAACATCATGGTCGAACACTTTTTAACCTCAACTTTTAGTATTAAGTCTAAAGTTAGTAACCTATTGTTAGGATATATGTTCAAAATATAATAATAATAATAATAATAATTTGATAAATATTAATTATATTTTATTAATTAATATTATACGTGGACAAAACGCTAAAAGTATATGGGTCAAAGTAGAATCCTAATTGGAACGAGTTTATGTTGAGTTCGATAACCTGGTCACAATGGTATGTATATATATCATTATGGTATTCCAAACTTGATACTTAAGATGTCATGCTTCAAGCAAAACCTTATAGACACCCGTATCTCTTAAAATTATTGTTTTTGCCTCCACATTACCAAAAATCCAAGTTATCCCAAACTTGATAAATGATACTAGAAGAATTGAGAAATGAATGGATTGTGTATGATAAATGATACGAACCAGATGAATCAGAAGAGTGTAAGATTTGTTGGAGTTTGTAAACGAGTCTACCACTTCCGGAGTTAGCAATACTCCTCCGGTGAAGAAGGTATATAAAAGCAGGATTAAGATTTGCAGATTTTGGATGAGAAAAATGAAGAATTCAGACTCTGGAGAGCGAAGAAATCAGACTAATAACCATTACAACACATTACTAGAAGATATTGATTGATCTCAGTTTCCTATGTTTTAAGTTTTCTCAGAGTCGCAGGTTATGGATGATTTGTCAATGTTTCAAGATAATTGTCAATTTTATTACTAGACGAGTGAGTGAACATATGAATTTTTAAGCGATAAATTTTTAAGTAATACAAGAGAATACGTATAAATTAAACGAGGATAAAATGATAAACTGAACCTAAATGGTCCTTGGAGTTGCATTGATGACTGACAGCGTTTAAAGAAACTGCTAATTACTTGGACTCATTTTAAAATGCTCCAGACTGCAGCCAGTGCTTGACAAAAGCTGGTTCATTACTACTGGCCCAAATGTACCAACTCAATCCATCTACGCCGACCACAGACACTCAAAAAGGTCCAAACATGTGTGCGTCATTTAGTAGCAGTATTGAATCATATATGCACATTCACTAACTCAAATCTCACCGACCTGGGATGTTATAGTGCTGGCCAGATAAATAGAGAGGGTGTTGTGGACATCAGAACATACAGAGTCGATAATTTTGTAACTTTGGGGCTGAGAGAACGGTGCATGTGATGTAAGAATATGCTGTTTAAATCACATTCTTCCCTCCTTTTTAAATCTGTACTACGTATTTCAATTATTGTTGTAATTCTTGTTTATATTTGGTTTACATTTGATTATCTCAACTAGATGATTTAATTATTCTAGCAAATTGGCTTTTCCAAAATCAGACAAGTTATTTAAAGATACCCACCTTCAAAAAACAAAGCATATAATAGCTGCACCATATAATAACTGTACCATCAATATTCAGCAATTTCAATATGTAAACAATACACGCTACAGAGAATTGGCAGTATACATGTATAAAGAGAGGTATACATACTCAAAGAAGAAGACTGGATTTTTTGTGTGTGTGTGTGTGTAATATACTATATTATGCTATATTATATTGTATTATATTATCTAATGTAATATAATATTTTATATAAATATTCAATGTATACATACAAATATATATTTATTATGTTTTACATTATCATCATTATGAAATTGTTGAAAAAACGAAAATGAAAAAGTGAAAACATTTCTTATTTGTTTTCGAAAATGAGGGTTAAAATAAAAATTTCTTCGTTTTTAAAAAAAAATAAAAATGTTATCAAATGAGACAAAATGATGTGTTTGTTTTTGAAAAATAAAATGAAAAAATAATTAAGAAAATAAGAAATCAAACACAACCTACACTTTTTTTTTAATAGGTTGCACCCGGTCAATCACACGGTTCAAAGTGTACTGCATGCAAGACCAGTGTCCTATGGCGCGGTGTATGCATGCTCAACCGGGCAAAAAGTCCCGATGCGTCATATGTGTTAAAAAAAATAAAAAATTAAAGAAACATAATCAAACCCTTAGCTCCTTTTCTTCACGTATGACGACAGAGTGATTCAAGACTTCAATCATTCTCAATCTTTAGGGATAAAACGTCCTTCAAACGTGTTATTATTCAAATTATACCCGGCCCTGTCATCACAAAATTAAACATACAATATCTCCAATTTTATCTTTTGATAATATATTTAATGAATTACTAAATAAGTGACGAATTTGAGGTGATTTACAAAATTATAAACATGTTTGATTGATTTTTCACTATAAAGAATTCTTTGAAATTTACGATTCAACTACATATGTTTACTTGTATTTTACCCTAAGTTTGGACAGAAAAACAACAAATGGTTCGCATAAAAGAACCCAGAAAAAAAAAAATCAAATGTTTCCAGATATAAGTATTTATAATTATTTCAATCTCATGATTCTGAATCTGGAATTTATTACCACAAAGAAAATAAATAAGAACGTAAAATAATGTCCCAATTTTATTTTTTTTCTCCTTTTACTAAATTTGATTCTGACCCCGATCTCAGGTATAATCTTCCTCTGATTCAGGAATCAGATTCTTTACAAATACTACAGAGCCACTTCATGGCTAAGAATCCCGAATTACAATAATTTTAAAAAAATAAAAGCTAAATAAGTGACTTTTCATCGGGCAGTCACTTATTCCCGGCCTCATTTTTTTCTATTCTTTTCTTAACTTGAACTAAAACCCTAGTCCAAGAGGTGGCAAACACAGATTGTATCGGACAATGAATCAGTCAATATAGTAAATCTCATTCCGAAAGTAAATAAGTGAAATGACATTTTTAACCCCATAATTGCACTAAAAATGGAAGACCTCAAGAAAGCCACGATTCAACCACTGGTAAAAGTGACTACAATGAGGACTCTGTGTATCTCTTCCACCTTCCCAGTTTCTCCCTTCCCTGCAACAAGAATATATTGTTGTAGTTCCTAATTGTCCCAATAATTCTTATAGTTTATACTTCTTCCAAAAAGTACCAAATCTTTGAAGAAAGAGTTATCCTGGTCCAGATAAAAGCATCGACTTTACAGAGTAATACTTGGTCGAAGATCATAGAGACAAAACAGTTGCAAATGCATACTCACCAACTTAACATTTCATGTTGTGAGAAATAGAAAGTTGATGCATTTCTAGAATACTATGGTTGACAAAGCCTTCCCTAGGAATGAATATACCATACTTTGATCTGTCACAACGTTGATCCAGTAAAGAATCATAAGTTCTTTTAAGTCATGTAGCTGACTTCTCAACAAATGGAATTTTTGGCTTTCTTTAGTTTATCAAGAATCACATACTATACGGATGTATTACAATGGAAGCACCAATAGAGTTTGGCAAATTTAAGGACATATAACTAAAATGACACAACACCTGAAGACCTGATCACCTTGTGATCAATCTTTTTAGCAACCGAAAAAGTTTATATACAAATCTTTATCTTGAGTGACAACATACCTAACTTGGTCACAATTCCATGGTCCCATTCTCGGGTTCTAAAAGATAAATCCACTTTACAGATGCATAGAGAATGCAACTATTAACTTTAAGGAGTATATAATTTGGTAGTGTATAGTGGTTGAAAATTTAAAATAAATAAATTATAAACCACAAAATATACTCCATATTCAACATATTCTAAATGATAGTACTCCAACAACTCAAAGAAATTAGAAATATTCAATCTTCATAGTTGTGCATGTTCTTTTAATCGGTATGTTTAGATTCTCTTATCCCACTATATAGGGTTGGGTATCTTAGAGTAGATATCATGTAAGATATCTGCCACAACCTCTTAAGTCTAATTGTAAAGCAATTTCTTTTCTCTGTAAATAATCTAGCCCAAGCTGGGATATTGAAATCAGCAACCATGAGGTTGTTCATATCTAAAAAGTTATTAAAAAAGAAACCTCAAGTAATATTTCAAACATACAATCTCACTAAAAAAAATTACGACTCAAAGTAAAGATAGCTAAACTAATATCGTTCTCTAGAGATAAAGGGAGAAAAGAGTTTCCATTTCGGGTGGCACGTGAAAGGAAACACTTATAGATGCCTGCAGAAGCCTTTTCATAGAAGGAAATTTATGCATGTCTTGGAACGAAAAGTATAACCCAAAAAAAAAAAAAAGAAAAGAAAAAGGATGTAACACTTGATTCTGATTTGCTTACCTTGCGAGGTCTGATGGCTAAATCATTTTCCCAAACAGATGTTGCCTTAAAACCCATAGGATGAAGCACTTCTTCATAACTATGCATGCGAAAATCAACACTAGGTTATTGATGCAATCACATTCTTACAAACAATTCTGTCCCAGTAACCCTCATAAACATTAAAACAGTAATCAACTTCTCTAAAATCTGAGATAATAAGCATTCTGGAAAAATAATAGGTTAGAAGTTGAGAAATTACTCTGCAACAGATACTTTATATGGAGGTCCACCAATGTGATCGCTAATCTGCCAAAAAAACAAAACCTTTTGAGTAAGATTAAATACATCTTATTAGGCTACCAATATTATAAGAGCAACTTGAATTTGTTTGAGCAATCTGATTTAAAGAAACCGTACAGGTATAACTTTATACAAGCACACATATTAAAATATTATAAAGTTTGTTTCTTAAGGAACTAATTACTATATTATGTTGGTATATCATATTTTTAGTAAGTGACTTGAGGTGGAAGGAGGCAGATATGAATTATAGTTGGCAACCGGAAACATCAGTGTTATGAGCTCCCCATCTGGCTTCAGAAGCTCTTCAATCCGGCTTGCCCAAGCTGACCTCATATCCGGTTTAATAGCACAAAAGAACCTGCAGCATCACCACTGCCAGGTGAAGAAGACAAATTGACATAATAATTGACTTAGGTCATTTCGGACTTACGTATAGTCAAAAACAAGATCAAACAATTCAGTTGGACGCCAGGTGAAGAAGTCTGCCTTTAGGAATTTGTAGCAATCGGCATTTGAAGATGAGGAAGACATCTGTCTCAATATTAACAAGATAGAAACATTTGCCAATAAAATATTTGGTGGGTGGAACTATAATTAAATTTATAAACATCAACGATCCAGATAGAACAAAATAAATAAGTCAGATGCCATGCTTTTTTTCACAAGTGCTATTCGATCTAGTCCAAAAGCATCACTCAAATAGTTTGCCACCAGTAATATTTGAACCCTCTTCAAAGAATTTGTTCACAGGTAACCTAATATTTTAGCTGCCATTAACCCATGACTTATAATTGAGCAAAACATTCCTTCTGTCATATCTACTGTCCGGTTAGGAGAACCATGGTGGTCATTAAGACTATAACTCCGCAAAGTTTCGTCTCAATACAGGAATGCTTGTGAGAAACCAGCCAAATAGTTGTGAAAGGCAAAAGGCATATTGAGGCACAAAGGACTCCTCAGGGCGTAGGCATGACGCACAAGGCAAGAAATGAGGCAGACAACATAAATAAAGAAATAATTTTACACACACACACACATATATATATAAATGTACGCATTATGTATAATCATCAATTATATAAAAAATAAATTTAAACACATACATACGCATAAAAGAATTATCAAATAACAAACTATGGCGCACAACATAAATAAATAAATATATAATTATGTGTGTGTGCGCGCATGCGCATGCAATAGCGAACACAAGATTTTCGAGGAGGGGTAAAAAATAGGGAGACAAATTTTCTTTCTTAAACAATCAATAGGAAATATAAATAAATTAAAAGTAAGTCGATTAATACTAAAATTCATTACATTTGTTATGAGATTCATAAGAAAGTACTAATAATTAAAAATATTTGGACCTATGAATGGGATATTCCTGAAGCTCAAAAAGAATAAAAAATGAGTAAGAAAAAAATAAAGTAATTTGGACAAAATAGGAAGTGATTTGGACACAATATTACTGATAGTGCAATGTTTCAATTCCATTTCTTTTCTTGGGTTTGTTAAGTACTCTACTGGACTGGTCAAGCTAATATTACATATATACTGAAAACATAAAAAAAACACCAGGGGCATGACCCCTCCTGGGCCTGCTATCCATCCACCACTGTGTGTGTGTGTGTGTAAAATCATCAACCAATAGAAGAATCATTTTAAACACACATATACAAGCATAAACTAAATTGCAAATAAAATGGCTACAGTTTTCAAACGAAAGAAACAAGAAAAAGGTAATTATTCTTGAATGTTATGTATTCGCACTTTTGAGCTATTTCCCTTACTGTTTTAAAACATGTTTTTAATTAAATTATGACATGTGAAGCACATGTGGTTTACTAGTGTCTATCTTGGCTTAGCAAGAATCATCTTACATTTAAGATCCATGTCATGTTTTTGCATCAGTATTCTTCTAAAATTGCCTTCTTCTTCTTTTCATATTAGGGTCTTAGTGATTGCTGCCAGGTTTATTAGCCTGATAAGGAACCACTTTGTCTCAGGTCTTCATCTCACCTATTTAGCAATTATACTTCCACCTTTAATGTGGAACTTCGTTCCACTTATTGCACGACTACGTCTCCTCATTATTGTCTACACTATTCTAAGGCTTATATTGTTGATTTCTTCATGATCCTTATTTGCGCCTACTCTACTAGTAATGTGATCTCCCATATGGAAAGAAAAGAAGATAAAAGTTCTACTAATTAGAGTGAACACAAACAGCTCTTCACCTCAGTAGCTCTCTTAATGGCGCTGTCTGATATATCCAGTCCAACAACATAACGATCGGGAGATGCAATTGCTACTACGTCATAACCCTGCCAAAAAAGAAACTCATCATAGAGGTAAATAAACAAAGAAAAAAAAATCAACTTTTAGTGAAACAATTGAAACATAATCCCTAATTATATATGATTCAAAAAACTAAAGAAGATAATTAGAGTATGCATTACATATGAAAGTTCTCCCGTAAAGTTCAAAGCAAGTAAGATAACTTAGGTTAATTGAATATCAGTGGTCACTGACTGATGTGAAAAAAATGAGTGACTAGGTTGAAGAAACAGTTGATCACCTGTTGGTGGATTATCTCAGAGTAAACTCTTTTGGAATAGTTCAAGATTGCAGTTAGTTCTAAGTTCTAACTAGATACATAAAGAAGGTCCCATGGTGTCCTAGAGGAGTAAAAGTTATGATCTTGAAGTTGGGAGACTGATGCCTCTGCTAAGGTGAGGCACTCCGAGAAAACAGCATATCCTCTTCATATCACATTCTTTCCCTTGTTCACTGTAACCGTTAATTAAGCTTTTCAGCGTTCTTCTTCCTTTCTTTTTCTTTTTAGTGTTTGTTCTTTTTTTCCAACTTTCTTCCTTTAACTAGGAAATCTGTTCTTCAAACTGATGTCCAACTCAAAACTGTTATATTATACAGGAAAGGCATAATGTTGACTCATCTTCAAATAGAAAGCATCAACAGATGCACCATTGCAGTAGCAATTTTGGCATGTTAATAATAAACGCTAAGGATAATGTATATAATAAAACCCTGGAATGTACGATTTAACCCTTGGGAGTAAAACGAAGTTAGTTCACTAAATTTTTTCAACTGGGAACACGCATAAGTTTGTGTATATCTTAGACACATTCCCTTTTCCAACACACACACACACATATATATAGGGAAAAGGGAGCTACAAGACACCTCACATAAAAAAGTTAGGCGTAGCTAATTTCACTATCTTGAAAAATCAATTCTAACGCATTTAAACAGATGAAAATGTGTTTTAAAATAGCAAACATGAATATAAACAATAATATTAAGAAAGAATGTGATGACTTAAATACATAGTAAAATTAACAGAAAGAAAAGAATGAATAATGTTACTGTTTGTGTAAAATAAAGATACTAAAATAATAACATCTAGTAAAATAAAAGTGAAAATATGGGAAAGCAACATGAAAGCAGAGGACATCACATTGTTTTTGATCTTGTGAGATTGCACCCTTCCTTTTATATATATATATATATATGAGAAGGGGAATCTAAGGCATGCCTTAACTAAGCTTAGCTAAGACTAATTAATAAAACGACGTAATTTTGGTTCTGCATCATATTTTCTTTTAATTATACTATTTATTAAAATAGGAAATAAAAACTCTAAGAAGGGATACTGAACCTTAAACTATGTCATTTTAATTAGTGGCATTAACCAACCTTGGCTAAGGCACGTCTTATATTCTTTTTTCTCCATATATATATATATATATATATATACGGGACTGATCCATAACCAAGGTTAGTTAAGATTGATTTTGAACTAACTCTTTTAAAACCGTTGAATTTAAATATGGATGGATGTGATTGGAGGAATCCCTCTCCACATCCTCGTACAGGCGGATGTGGAGAGAGAAAAGTAATTGACTTAGTCCATCTACCTGTTGCAGAGGTGGATGGGATTTTTGCAATTACCAAAAAGCCCTTAGATTAAAAAGAATAAAAATAAACATCAAATACTAATAAAAAATATTATTATTCAAATAATATTACTAAAAATTGGATTATTGACTATATTATTAAATATCAAATAAAACTTATACGTAATATTCAAGAAAAATTATTAATATTTTTGTTTAAATTTTCAAAAAATTTCACTAGACAAATTTATAAATTAGTGTAGAAATAATAAGTAAATTATTTTAATAAAGTAATATAATAAAAAAATCATCTTAATAATTTCACCTTTTTAACATAATTTTTAATATTTATAAATAAAAAGTATTAATTAAAAAATATTTTTTTAATAATAAACACCATCTGCATATTTAACAAGCGGATATGTTATCATCCGCCTGTTAAACAAGTGTATGACGTTCGGTCCTAACTAGCGTAATATCCTAGCATATATTTATAGCCTCTTCTCTTGTTCAAACTCACAAGTGGACCACCATTTAGTAGTGAAGAAATTAATGTAAAGAAATTATATTATATTTTATTATATTAATTAGCATATATTAAGAACTATAATATACAAATTGTAATAATTTGTATATTTCATAATATTATTATTTATTTATTTTATTATGTTATTATTTTTATATATTAATTAGAATATTATATTATGGTTTATATATTATATAATTACTTTTATATATTAATTAGTACTCTTATAACATATTAATTAGTTATTGTAAGATACAAATTATAATTAATATATTTCTAGTATATTATCCTGCACAAGATGCTGCTTCATTTATCGTTCAGCGTATTTGTGTTACGAGTCAACAATCGCAAAGGTTATTGGCTTTCCATACAAATACTTCGACAATGACGCAAAGAACAACAAAATCTACGGAATACAACTAAATAGAGAAAACAAATTAGATAAATTAGTTTTAAAAAATCTAAGTAAAAACAATAGAGGAAAATGAAACAAAAAGAATTAAAAAGATTGAGATAATATATGAATTCGATAGAAAACTCAAAATTTTGGCCACTTGCACCATCTGTAAAATGTTTATAGAGATCGTTGGAGCCGCTACAGATGACCAAACCTAATGTTCAAACAATACAATTTAAAGTTCGTTGAAATTAAAAGATTGATTAGGTGTTCATCCTATAGATGTGTTGAAATGAACAAGATGAGCTTTTGACAACTAATTTTGTGAAATGGACGAAGCATACCAGAGAGGGAAGGAGAGAGAATAGTTTTTGTTGATCTCGGTGGAAAGGAGGAAGTAAAATACAGAGAGAGAGAGAGAGAGAGAGAGTGTGTACTTGAGATTGGAAAAAGTAGAACGGACATGACGGTATATGGATATGTGAAATGGGGTGGGAGATAATGTGTGGTCATACTATTTTTGTTCCATTTTTTTTTTTTTTCCTTTTAGTACTCAAAATATATGGACAAATTGAGTGGAGCTGAAGAAAAATATCACTAACTTTTGTAATAAAAAAAATGACAAATGACATTTATGATAGGGATTGAGTAGAAAACTTCATATTAACAAATTTAAAAGCATAGAAACAAAATATATAGATATGCAAACCAAATCTGATGCATTTTGGTGAAATACAAATTTATAAATTACTATTTTTATTTTTAAAAACTTAAGCAAAATTTATTGCTCGTAGCAAATCTTTTTTATTTTTAATTTTCAGTGAAATCAAATGAAACACTCGGTATCACTTTTCAACCAATTAATTAATTAGGATGTCTCGTTAGCAAATTAGAATAACACTATACCAAGTGTGCATTTACAAACTGGTTTAATACATTTTCATGTCAAAACTTCAATGTATAATTGGACGTAATTAATATTAGTAATATAGAATTTAGTTCTTAATTTTTAATTGTTTTTACATTTTAATAGCATTAATTAATTAATATGCAACCTCTAATCTTTTTACCTTTTTGTTATATTATTGTTTTATTTAAACTTAACACCACTATTTTATTTCATATGAATTTCTAAATTGTATTATTTGATATTTGTATTTTTCTATTAACTCATAACTTTATTTTAATGTCTAATTTATTTAGTAAAATTTGTATTTTCATATTTCTTATAATTTTGATCTAAGTGTTTAATTTATTTAGTAAGTATTTTTAATTTTATTCTTTTTTTTTTAAATTGTATTGTCTGTTGTGTTATTGATATGAATTCATTGTGGGCTTTTTAGTAATTTACCATAATGTGTTTGTTTGTACAACAAGTCAACAACGGATGCAAATTTTGAGTTCTAATTTCTCTCTTCGCATCCGCTTGTTATACAGGAGGATGCGGAGAGAGATAAAACTCATCATATTCATCTAAATTTTAATCCAACAGTTGGAGAAAAATTAGTTTAAAATGATATACAATTAACCTTAGTTATGAATCATTGGCATATATATATATATATATATATATATATATACACATACCACATCCGGTCGAATACGGGTATTTTGAAGAATCTGACATGAATACACCTCAATTTCATGACATTTCTCCACTAAAATGGGTGTCCCACCCATATTATTATCCCGACATCGAGTGTCAAGACACTGATATTTTGAAGTAAAACGAAAAATCCATATAACATAAAAAATGACCTATACCTCATTTTTGTAATCTTACACACTAGTTTTATATATAGGAATCCACATTCTATTTAGAAAAAAACAACTATACGGGGGTTGAAATAGTATTGAAAAATATAGTCAGTAAATTTTTCCATCTTTTTGTTGTGTATAAATGATTTTTATAAAAATGTAAAATTAGTACATTTTCAAGAGTTAAAAGATATATTGATATTTACATGATTATAAAAACTATATAAATGAACTCGAAAAATTTCAAAAATTTTACATATTGTACTGTTTTTGCATGCTTTTTCAATTCATACGGTAACATTTTTCTTGTATATTATGGAGAATGAAGTATTGGACAAGTGAGTAGGATTACAAAAATGATCTCTCATTTTCATTTTTTCGCACACCACATATGAAGGGAGAGATATAGAGAGTATGTGTGTACGCACGCTGCCACAACCAGGGACCAAAACCCGGCCTTTAGGTAGGGTACCCATTTGGAGAAGATGAAGAAGTACAGGAGTGGGCTGTCCCAAGTCCCAAGGAATCACTTCTTCTTTCCAACTTTTTTCCCAACCATCTGATAAAATCCAAACATTGACACTAATCTAAATTAATAATACACACACAAACACACACATTATAATCGTATAATAACTACAACACAGTGAGAGAGAGAGAGAAATGAAGGGAGGTTACAATATACTTCTATACGAACCAGTAGAATTTGAAGAGTGTAAAATTTGTCGGAGCTTGTCGAAACCATTACCACTTTGGGTGCAAGTCATACTCCTTCAGTGAAGAGAGTAGTCAGAAGGATTACAAATGAAAGGTCCTCCTTTTTCTTTCTAAACTAAAATTTAAATCAGGCAACAAAACTTGGGTGAACTAAACTGAACCTAATGGTCCTTGGTGTTGCATTGATGAGTGAAAGAGTTAACGAAACTGCTAATTACCTAGGCTCATTTTAAATTGTTCTAGACTGCAGTCAGTTCTGTCCAGATACATAGAGAGGGTGTTGTGGACCACAGACCATAGAGAGGAGATAATGTTGTAACCCTGTGGCTGAGAGAACGGTACTTGTGTTGCTCAGGGAGGCATTGCAAGAAAACAGAATATACCGTTTACATCACACTCTTCCCTCCTTTATTAAATCTGTTACTATGTATTCAATAATTGTTGTACTTTCTTGTCTTCTTGTTTCATTTGGTTTACAATTTCTTTTCTCAACTAAAAGATTTAATTATTCTGGCAAACTGACTTCCAATATCAGAGAAGTTAATCCAATAATGTTAGAGTTCTGGATATCCTCTAACATATTACGCATTAAAAACAAGATACCCAACTTGAAATACAAAGCATATAAAAACTGTACCATCAATATTCAGCTATTTCAAGATGTTAATAATAAACTATGCCAAATAATTGGCATGTACACTTATCTATACATGTATAAAGAGAGATAGACAAACACATATATACAGAGAGAGTCTACCCATTGTACCACACAACCAAGGACCAAAACCGTGTCATTTGAAAGACAACTCATTTGGAGAAGATGAACAAGTGTGTAAAGTGAAATTTGCTATAACATTGTGTGTACTTTCCCTCAAATTGACTTGTACTCTTTATTTGGTACAGTTCAGTATTAAATCTAACAATGTGTACAACCTGACTCTTTTTTTGAAAAAGAGATACTCCGGTACCTATTAGAAAATTACACTACTCTCGTGTTTGTTTCTAAATTTTTTCAGGTACTAAACTAATGACTTAGAAGTTTAAAATGTGACTTTCCAAAAAGTTATTGACTAAACACTATGGTCGAGCACTTTTTCAAATTCAACTTCTACTATTCAGTCTAAAGTAATCAACTTATTTTAAGGTCATTATTAAAATGTTGTTCCCAAACAGGCACTAAAACCCTCGTAGCCCTAGTAGCGCAGGTGTGAAGGCTAGAACCAATGTTATAGATTCAGGTAAAGATAGATACATAACACCGTTTGTTATGGCAGAACTCAATTCGAATAATAGCGAAGTTGAATTATGCACATGTCCCAAGGGATCACGATCTCATTTACTCCTTTGCAAAATATTTCGCAAACATCTGATGAATTACATATACCAAAACATTACCAATAATCAAACAAATAGAGAAATGAAGGGGATTGTTTATGATAAATGATACGAACCAGATGAATCGGAAGATGAGTGTACGATCTGTTGGAGTTTGTCCACACGTCTACCACTCCCGGAGTTAGCCATACTTCTCCTCCTCCTCGTTCTCCGGTGAGGAGGATATGTAGAAGGATTAAAATTTGCAGATTTTGTACGAGAAAGACGAACAACTCCGATTCTAGAGAGCGAAGAAATCAGATGAATAATCATTACAACACTATTTCTAGAAAACTATTAATAATCATCGTCTTGCTCTGCTTGCTGAGAATGGGTTACCGTAGATGATAACAGTAATAAACTGATGCCACTGTTCCGGAACTACTTTAAAATAAAATTAACTATAGACAATAAAGTTTTTATATTAATTCAGCAAAACAAATTTTATTTATTTTTTAAAAAGTCAATTTTTAAGTTAAAATTTAAAATTTTAAAAGTACTGCCGAAGCCCGTAATGCCGGATAGAATTGACTTGGAATTAAAGATATATTTCTTTTTTTAATATATTATCATTTACAAATTCTATTTCATTAGCGATATAAATTTAAAAAAATATAGAAATATATATTTAGGAGTATTTTTCATATTTTATGATATTTCACTTTAAATTTTTGAAAGTAAAAGAGTTACTTCAATTTTAGATTATAAAATTTCACAACTTATTTAAGTGAACTGAAATATATTTTTATTTTCGGAATGAAGAGAGTAAAGGTATGTTTGGAACTAACTTTTTAAATCACTTTTAATCTAAAAGTTAGATGAAGAGTAAAATTTTTATGTTTGATTTATAATCTAAGCAACACAAAAGCAAATTTTATTTATTTTTCAAAAAGTAAATTTTAAATTAAAATTAAATTATAATACAAAAGTTACTTAATTGAAGCCCTAAAAGAGAGCTTGCAAATGTTAAACTCCTATATGTTAGAAAAGATATATCAAAATTCCAATTGAAACAAAATAATAAAAACTAGTATTCCAGGCGCATACATATGCTTGACCAAATTTATTTTTTAATTATAATTTATAATTATAAGCCTCAGCATATATGAAAATACTTAAAAAATATAAATTTATTAATAAAGGTTTAAGAGTTTTGAGGATAATAGATTTATTAATGTTTAAAGTTAGGTTTATCTTGCTTTTAAGTTTTTGTTCTTTTTTTCTAAAAATGGCATGTGCCTAGTTTTTCGGACTCATTGAAATCATAGTGTGTAGTTTTTTTAAACCCCAAACATATAATAGATGATAGATGTGTGCGATTCTAATTTGATATATACAATTTTTTTCTAAAATCGCATCTAGGTCGTATATTGTGATTTTTCGGTCAATTAAAACCGTCACGTACAACAAAATCAATGGTATAATTTAAGTATATGCAATTTGATAAATTATAATGCGAGTTTGGCACTGACTTTACTTTTGTCTCACCCCTAATACTAGTAGAGCCTGTGTCACTGTGTGGAGACCAACGTTTCTTTTATGACTTAATATAAGTTTTCAACCACCTCGTCGTCCAGAATGTGCTGGAAAGTCCGGAATGTGTTAAAAAGATTAAGGTGAGAAAAGTAGAACGGTAGTTCTTGTGAGAAAATAGATATGAATTGTGTGCTTTTCAGCTCTGTTTCGAAGATATTTTTGTAAATTTATAAAGTGAGAGTTTTCATTTTGTGAAGGAAAAAATGTCTTCTAGTCGCCTTGAATTCTTTTATTTCTGCTCCTTTTCTTCTATGTTGTACTTTCTTCAATAGTGTAATTCCTTATTTGTAAGATGATTTACTTTCTCACAATTGTGGTGGTTCAAGGGATTGCCATTACTATTTTTAACTCGTAGTACACAAGTCTATGATGAAGGAATTCTTTGCTAAAATTTTGATGGTAATTGCTCAATTGTTAAGTGCCAATATTATACTTTGCAATTTTAGCCAATAAAGCAGCAATCAACAGTCTATATGAACAGATTTGTATTACGAAGAAATCTGTCATTGCTAAAGTTGTAACCAAAATTAAGATGCAACTTCAGGAAACTATGATGATAATAGCATCAGTACATGACTTCAGCTTGAACACTATGACACAATCTCTGCAAAGCATATATGATAAGAAGGCAACTGGAACCATCCTCTGCTGACTCAAATGTCCCACCTCTTCTTTACACGGAACATTAAGGTTGACGATTTAAAATCATCTTGTGGCACTTGAAGCATGAACTGAACTTTCATCTTCATTGGAGCTGTTTTAGTTTTGCCTATTTCATCTCCAACCTACATCAACGACATTATCAAACTACGATTAGTAGTCCTCGAAATTTAAATGTTAATAATGCAAGAGAACGAGACAGCCAATAAGGTCAATAATCTAATGTATAACGTATAACACAAATGTCTTCGTTCAATCGTTAAACATCCCCGATTGAGGGTTCAAGCAAAAGCACATAAGGGTGAGATAAGAATGACTATACATTCCATTAATAAATAAAGTACATCACCTCAAAAGTCAGTGTTGCGTCAACATATTCATTCACCCTAGGCAAACAAACACATGCCTGTTTGATATTTATAGTGTAATGTGTGTATGTGTCTATACATATAAAATGAAAGGGAATTGTTATTTTCACACGTGAATCCCACTTTTTGTGCATCAGATACTTGTACCAAATTCAGAGCAATGCCTACTGCCGTGACCCTGGATGCCGAAGGCGTCCTCGGGGTGATCTCGTAGTTCCTACCGAGTGGAGATGATTGGGTCAGTCCATGGATTTTCCTTCCTTTTTCCGCATTTCGGAAATCTCATATTCGAAAACTAGCAATTTGTCCCCTGCACTCTACCTTTATTGGAAAGGGTTATTGGTAAGACCAAATAGAAGTAGCCAAACCTGGGTTGATCAGTCATTTGGGAAACCTTCGTGTGTATTAAAGAGCGTACTAATGTGTAGAAATAATAAAAAAAGAGTGGGAATAACAATTTCCGAATCAAATAGGAACCAAGGGACTGCCACATAGGAACAGAACACTGCATAGTGTCCCAAGCTTAAACTCTGCCACAAAAATCTATCAAGGAATGAAAACTGTCAGAAATTCTATCATGGAAATGACCACCTAAGCACACAACGTTGCATCATGTAAACTCCACCAAGAGATCTAATATATATATATATATATATATTTGAAACTCAGACAAACCACAAACTAAAACGTCATGTATCATATATGAACAATACAACATGCCCTGGAATTAGAATATCTATAATAATGTTCCCCCTGATTACATATAATATGAAGTCTAGAAAATTGCCATATGGCTAATGTCAGGAAAGATGCCTACATAAACGAATTACCATTTAAAATTTCTGAACATCTAACGTCACAAAAAATTCATTGCACTGTAAATTTTCCTTCACCGAGATTATTGGTTTATATTTCTTCTTTGGCTAGATTAAAGAAGAAAATAAAAGTTGTTTGCTGATAATTCTGTAGCCTGTACTTTAGTGGAGTACCTATTAAGCACCACCCCTTTTTAACATATTATGATGAGTGAAAAGAAGCATATCAGACAATTCTAAACAGCAAAATGTTATCCCGACCTTGAAAGATGGGACTGTTCCCAAATTGATGTTAATTACATGAAGGCTACTGTGATAATTCAACCTACAATAATTTATAATTTGATTTAGTACTAAAGCAGAATAATGAACCAGTACCTGAACAGATCCTATCACACCAATATCTACTTATCTACTATACTACTGCAGCAGGTCAAATAAAAAAACTAATGCAAAGAATAACAAATAGGTCACATAGCACCCTGAATTTGTGGGATTGAGAAATTACAGTTTTGTAATCACTTCAACTACCATCTTGACCATCACCACTTTAATGCCTTTCAATCGGCAAATTATCATGAAGTGAGGTGATCAAATACATGCTAGATAATTAGGTGCGAAACAATTCTGCTATACCATAAATCTGAACAGTTTAAGATTCTTAAAGTAATACAAGTTGAAAGGTTTACCAGTTTCCATATTATTTATAAGGCCCCTCCGGTTACTTGAAAAATAAATTGTGCATTAGTATGCAGATGAATAGTATTATGGATTAGCAATAAGTTATATTTGTTGAGAAGAGTAGAAAAGAGAACTCGCGCGAGATGTCATGGAAATGCAAACTTTTGATAATCTGTGATGTTCAGAAGAATATAGCATAGTCGGTAACACAATGAAACGGATAAAGACGAGCAAAAGTATATATTCTTAAATAAAGTACCAAGAGTATAAAACTACAAATTTATTTCACACATCTTCAATCTTACAATATTTGTGGTTATGATGTCAACAGGATGATAAGAAAGTCATATACTAAAGAACTCACCCACAATGATGCCCAGCCTAGCCGGACCTCTGAATCATAGCCAGCTTTAAATTTGTAGTCCTTGCCCACAGTGTGTTTGTATACAGCACTCCAGAAATCAGAATCAAAATTGTAGCAGTAACTGGAGGAAATTTGGAAGAGTTTAGAGCAACCTCCACTCTCAGAACCAGGATCAATAACAAAATGTATCCAGATTACAAGAAAAACTCTAAGCCAGTTTAATCAAAATAATTAAAGATTAGATCGGACTAATCTGATTTATGCATTTGTCAAAACGAAGAAACAATTACTAGCTCGATCAAGTAGCAATCAACAGTGATAACATGAAATAGTAAGTGAAAGACACCTATATGAACAAATCTTTTTTTTTTTTTTTTTTGATTTTGTTAATTATATTTGACAAGATATCTTAAAGATTCTATGCCATTTTAGAACATATCAGGGATCTCTTAATGAATATGGCACACAAATTAAATAAAAAATGAGAGAAAGAACATACCAAATTAATTTCCCTCAACAAAGAAAAAACTTTTCTGAAAAATTTCAGCACAAGGATGACGTACGGTTCAAGAATGAAATGACAACTTAACCAGTGTTACCTAATCCATAATTTGTTCGATACATGGCACAAATAAAATCACGTGGTTTGATAATGCTAAATTCTGAGGAGTTATACTTGGTACATTAATTGCGTAAGCAATACGTACTAAGGTTCGATTTGTTCTCATGTACTTAACTAAAGTTGTTATTTATATATATATATATATATATATATATATATATATATATATATTAAGCTCAAGTGTGAAGCTTGAACATTTAATATTATACTAAAACACTGATATTTGTACAATTGGCGTAGAAAAATAAGAAAATATTTGGCTACATTAAATTAGAGTATTGGTATGTAAAAGCAGTAGAGCACCATGTTTGGGTATGTAAGTATCAATACGTGGTACACTAGCTTTGCAAAAGTATCTGGTAACATTGAACTGCCTTTTTGATTTTTAATAACATAAGATTCTTGTGAATCAGCCTTTGAATTTTGTTGTGTTATAGCAGATGGCGATAGAATTACATACAAAACAAAGTTATATGTAATACGTAAATTGGAAATATACGCAAACTCAGGAATAAATAGGTATTCTAAAACCAAACTCACACAACATGAGCTTGAGAAAAGTTATGCGGTAGAAAATAAGACATAAAGCTCCACCATTTGGAAAGTATAACAATGGCATATGATACATCATGAAAGAAACGACTTACTTGCAAATTCTAGTCTCAAAGATAATTAGTAATCCAAATCTACATACGTTTTGTCAGTATGTTGCATATTTGTTGTGTGTGAGTGTGTGTGTGTGTGTGTGTGTGTGTGAGAGAGAGAGAGAGAGCACCTCAACTTGTCTGAAGGACCAAATCGACGTTTGAATGCCAATGATGGTGTATTTGTGGGAAGAGAAATGCTTGGAATAAGGGTCATTTGCTCATCCTGCAATAATTGAAAGTCTCACCTTCATATGCCAGGAGGAGAAATTGAACACTCAAACAGAACATAAAGTTCATATGTCCCATGGTAAACTCTAGAGTTAAAATCTGCTGAATTTATGTACAGGATCCATCAGACTGGTCTAATTATTCATATATCATGGAAAAAATTAAGAAATAAGCTATGAGAGACCTTATATAAGTATCTCAGGTTCAGGTTTTCATCCTTGTACTGAGCAGTGCAAACTCCATTTAAAACTTGACTTTTAAGGATTCCATTTATTGAGAGGATTCTCTTCTCTTCCTCTTCTTCCTCTTCTTTCTCCAGCAAAGAAACTTCACCATAGGGGAACTTCAAGGTTGCTTTTGGCTGCACTAGCGAGACGAGATATCACGCAATGAAAGAGTACATTAATAAAGTAAAACAACCATGCATGAAGTCGTGCATGCAATGACTTGAGGTGTGAGTTGGAGAAATCATAGTTTGCTTTGACTCCATAAAAGGAAGACAGATTGCTGCAAGAAGATTGTAATGAATATAACAGAAGATTCCATATTTGAAAATGATGAAGCATTGCTACTATTGAAATAATAAAACTTGAGATAGGTGTTTAACAGCTGAATAAAGATGAACCACTAAAACACCAAAACTTATCCAACTGGTTAAAATGTGAACTTGAGCTATGTCACAAAATCTACACATACTCACCAAACCAATAGAAGGAAGAGCAGATGAAACTTCGATCTTGTAGGCTGGGCCAGCGAGATCTGCAACCATTGTCACCTCTCCTTGTCGTTCCTAACGCACATATACACGTTAAACAAAATACCATATATCTCAATAATGAGTGTGTGCGTGAGAGTGTGTGTGTGTGAGAGAGAGATGGAGAGAGAGGGAGGAGTCAACTTGCCTATTGCATTATATAAGTCATCTCCTAATACAAGTAGTGGGAAGTTAACAAGTGTCCTTATTTCAATTTTTTTAAAAGAGGGATCTAATAACCTATTTGGGAGGGAGCAACCCTGAAAGGGTTGGATCAGTAGATGTATTTCAATTTGTATCGGGAAAACCGGTCCCGGGGTGGGGCACTAACAATGTTAATCGTAAGGCAGTATCTGGGTTTGGACCACGTCAACATACTGAAGCTCTGATTCATTAACAATGGTACTCACCTGATTTGACTATTGTCATCACAGAGCTTTGCAAAGTACAAAAGTCTCATCAATTCAAATTGGTTAATTTGATCTGTTTAATATTAATTGAAATGAGCCATTGTGCTCTATATTTTGTCCTTGTTATAACCATAACATGTCATAGTTACCATCATAATAATGCTCAGGGTTTTGAAATGTAGGCAGAATAGTAGGACTACATACATGATGATTATGCTGCACTAAGAAATATTGGATACTTTGCTACTACTACAAAGATCCAGAAGCAAGGTAATCATTATATAGAGTACAAGTGGCATCTCCACCAGAAAGTCCATAAACAAAATTTAACCTAGATTTGTGGAGCCAAAATTGCATATTTGCGCAAATCCTAAAAGTGAAGACCAAACTTCATTAACCAGAAATTCAAAGTTGTAACCACCTACTATAACATATCCACATCTTTACAAAAGATAGCCTATGCTGATATCCAAGTCTGAACGATTACAACCAGCATTTTTTTCCCTATAAACTCCTTCCAGAATGCCACAATAATTGAATTCAATACAAACAATGTCCATCCACTTCTTAGTGATCAGAACAATTGCCTTGAAAAGATTAATTACATTGAAACTAATGAAACAGAACCCATAAAGATCATATTTCTAGGCAATATTGACGGTCACAAATCAAATGACTCACAACAAGCCAACTGAACAGGTAAAAATCACAAATACACCCAATTTTGTTGTTAAAACTATTGATATTAGTTGGCAAGTGTTACACAATTTCTAGTGTTACTTGTCCCAGTTTATACAGTGGGTGTCATTCATATACACTAGATAGCAAACAAAGGAATCCATTCTAAGAGCAATCCATGTGATGTGGCGACATGTGGTGCTTTTGTGGCGCACCTAGCACCATGCACATGTGCGAGTGGCTTTGATTTGTAAATAGATTTTTCGCAAAAATGAATTCATAGTTCTGGAATTAATTCGATTTTAATTTTGAATTCTAACAGTAATAACATTCCTATTACTGTTATAATGTGACTGTTGAATGTGAATTTCAGATTTTAACATTCATGACTTCAAGACTTAAACAGTCACATACTTCTCAATAAGAGACTTCCTTTCTTATCACCGAACAAAACTTCCTTTCTTTCATACCAAATTATTCTCATAGCAGAATTATATCAGCAGATTGGTTTGGTTATGTTGTACCTGGAAGTGAATTGCTTAAAACCCGGTGGTAAACTCTGATTCAAGCGGAAGCAACTATCAGTTTTCAAGAGTGTTCTAAACGCCTCAAAAACAATTAATTGCATTGAAATTAATGAACTAGAACTGATAGAGATCATATCTCTTGCCAACTTCTACAGTCAGAAATGATTCAAAACCAGAAGCCAACCAAACAGTAAAATCACAAATACCCCCAATTAAATTGTTAAAACATACACTCTCTTCTCCAAACAACAATTAATTAGACAGTAAACTAATACACAAACATAGTATATATAGAGAGACCTTGACATCGCCAGTGGCTCTGAGCTGCAAGCCAGGACTGAGATCAAATGAACTCCTAAGCAAAGCGTTCTTTTCTTCTACATCGTAATCGAGACAGACGTACTTGGATTTGAAATTTAATAGCGGATCAACCACTTCTCCTTTGTTATTGTTTCGAAAAGTTAGCTTCACCTTCGCGAGATTCTCCAACAATTTGCATGAAATTTTGTGGAAGAACACAAGGCCGTCACTGTCGAACTCCGTCGTCACTCTCACCGCCGGTCTCTGAGCACGGATAGACACCAGTCCTCCGGCACCGCTACGACTGGCAGTGATCGACGGAGGTTCTTGGAGAGGAGGTGGAGTGTCGACGGATGGCGCCGAGGGCGCAACTGAATTTGGGAAATGGGGTGTGGATTCCGCCATCACCGATTATCAGAGGAGAGGTTCTGGTAGTTTTACATTTTGTATTATTCCGTCCATATTATGGTCGGAAGAGTTTATTTTAATTTCTTTAAATGGAAAATTGAATGATATTGGACCGAATGAATTATAATATTATGTGTTCATTAGTTATATGTAAAATTTATTTTTCACTTAATTTCTTTTCTCATGTCTATATATATTTTATTTTGTTATATTGCAATCAAAATTTTACGTATAATTCATCAAGTTTTTATTCTTATATTTTTCACATAATTTTCGTATTTCTCTCTTCTGACCCCAACTTTTTTTTTTTTTTGAAAAAACCCCAACTTTTTTTTTAATCATTCATTATATTGTCCCAAGTTTTATTTTTAGTCATTCATTTTATTCGCATGTTCATTTCATTGTATTAAACTAACGCAATAATATTTCAAATTTCTATATAAGCTTCACAGAATTACTTGATGAATGTTTAGAAATCAAATTTTAAGTATAAACTTATTACTTTCTTGTTTTTACAAAGGATAAATTAGATGCATAAATTTTGTATTCAATATAAAACATTACGAAATGTGCTTAGAGTTTGTACTTAAATATTTTTCCACTTCATATTTATTTTCAAAAAAGGGGACACAGTATAAATTATTTAATAGAGTGATGACTCCTCGTTCAATTCACTTAATTTTCCAAGCAAAACTTAATTTGGGTTTCTATTTTCAAACTAAAAAAATTAAAAATTCACATCTTATAAATAAAATGGAGCACGGCCAGAATACTTTATGGATTAATCATATATTATCAACTCGAAAATTTCAAAATCATATAACACTATAAAAAAACGTATCTCTAATTTTAAAATGTATCAAAATATCGTATTATAAATATCCATTCAATCCCCTAACAATAGTTTATATATTTTACCTTGCACCCACAGTTTTGTTTTTTTTGTTTTTTGAAATGATCAAGGAAGGAAACCTGGAAATGAAACTCCAATTGCCAACTTTCAATCACTCTAAATATGGGAGTTCTTCAGCACTACTGGTAACTTGCCTTACATAAAACTTTTTTAAAAATCTAGCCGTTAGCTTAAATTATGCAAATCTCCTTCAACAACAATAAGATTTGATGAAATCTTTGTGGGTATATAGTTTTTGATTCTAAGATATATTTTGATTTGATCAATTATATTGCAAACTTTTCTCACTAAATCTTGATGGCAACTTCCACCCGATGTGCAGCTTGCAAGTATCTAAGGAGAAGATGCCCTTCAGATTGCATATTTTCTCCTTATTTCCCTTCAAATAATCTTCATAGATTTGCTTGTGTTCACAGAATCTATGGTGCTAGCAATATTGGAAAGATGTTGCAGGTAATATATACAAATCTTTTCAAGTTAATGCTGTATGTGTGTGTATTATTTATAATGCATTCATATTATAGACTCATTTGTTTTATCTTAAATTAGATTCAAAAAGTATATATTTATTAGAATCTAAAATTTTTAAAATTTAAGTTGAAACAAACATGACCAATATAATGGATACATGATTTTCCAAGTTTATGTCTTTTTATAAAATTTTGAGTTACTTCTCTTTGTTGATTATATACAAATATTTGTGATGAATTCATATATATAATGAATATGCCTTTAGCTAGTTACCATGTACTTTGTGTCTTTCCATATAATAGTAATAATACTATAGTTACTTTTCTTCATTCATTGATGTACACAGAACAGCATTCTAGTTTAGAGTTGTACAATTGATTAGATACATAAATGTTTAGTTTTAGTCTAGAATTATTTTAGGTCTCTAACTCTTTTGTTATCTAACAAATGAAGTATTATTTTACTTGCAATAATAACTCGAAATGAATTTTTTTTTCTTTTCACAAAATAGTTAGATTAATTTGGAGTTCGGATGACCAGCCTATCATTTTTTAGTTAGATTTTACTATGTGAGTCCAACTTTAAGTTGAATAGCCTAATTACCTACGTTTATATATATGCTGCATATATTCATCTCAATGTTGCAAGTTAATATTTACATAATACTCCATCACATTCAACGTTTAATAGTCACTTAATAATCTCGTTTGTTGCAGTTTTAAATTTTAGAGATTGTAAATTCTGACGGTGTAATTTACACTGTAAAAATCTAGAATCTTTAGAATTTTAAGTCGAAACAAACGTACAATATATATATATATATATATATATATATATATATATATATATATATATATATATATCCACAATCTAACGATACTAATATATAATAAATTATAGGATAATATACAAATTGATTTGCTAGCTACCATGAAGTTATAAACTATTTTAATATTGTTATTGCAAAGATTTTCGTATTCATAATATGTTAGTAGTTGTCTATCATAATATAGTCTTATAAAATTTAAAATATATATTATGATCATATTAATCTCGAATTTTAAAAATGTGACATGATTTATTAATTTTTATATATCAGCAACTCCCAATCCATCTACGAGCTGAAGCTGCAAATTCGCTCTACTGCGAGGCAAAAAGTCGAATTGAAAATCCTGTTTATGGCTGTGTTGGAACCATAACACATTTATACCAACAAATACATGAAGTAGAGATTGAATTAGCCAAAACTCGGGCCAAAATTGCCTTCCTACGCCACTCACATGACTTCGGAGGAGGAGAAACAACAACCTTCACTAACACCATTTTGCCACAACAATTTATTGAAGTTGATGAGCTTTTGGGGAGTTCAACATGGTTTTAATAGATCATTCAATGGAATAGGATTATGGAATTGATGAAATTATGTTGTTTTTCCATTGATTAAGAAGCTTGATACATTTATTAACTTAAGTTGTTTCTTTTAAATACATTGTCATATGTTTTGTTTATATGATATGTGGTTTATGCTAGAAAAATTATGGAAGATGTTTAGAGAAAATTATTGCAAGGTAATTGTTATAGCTTCATATTATATATATATATATATATATATATATATATATGCAATCAATTGTTATTTATATGGACAAATTTTCTGAACTTTAAATAACAGGATATTGGAGGGGAAATTGGTATTCTCATCGTTCCATTTACATTCGAAAATTAGTTTTGTTCTACATAAATAGTTATATTTTGTATAATTTCTTCTATATTTTCTATAATTTATTATTATAATCTTTTTATCTTATCGTTAATAGATCATTACAAAATTTTCATCAAAAATTTTATTATTTGAACATCGAATTTTCATCCAAACATACCATACTAATATTCATTAAAAATTCAAATAAAACTTTTTTCAAAGGAGTAGTATTAAGATGAGAGATGTTGAATTCAAAGTTGCACCCCTGCCTTATTCACAAATTGGCATATCTATTACGATATACTAATTGATAAATTATGTTTCAAAGACAGAGTCGACTCTGTTGAGTCAATTATTGACTCAGTTAATTTGATTATTCTTTCATTTTCTTATTATTCTTATTATTGCTAAAATTAATTTTAATTGACTCAAATTCAAATCGACTTTGAATGAGTTTCTGTTTTCATATTTAGAACAAATATTATTTAGTTTTGACTTTGAATGAATTAATAGTTAAAAAAATTATTACCTTATACATATAATTACATATATAAAATTATTAGACATAAAAATTCTGAAAAATTATAATTTTCTTAATATTACCTAAAAAACAAAAATACTCGTGCTGCTACCCACGGACTTACAAACTAATACATACATAACACACGCACACTAAATTTTATGGCACACGTAAATATGTGTACATTGCATATAAAATTATATTGCATGTTGACAAGAAATAGATAGTTTATTTTGAGAAGTTTGAAGAAAAAAAATAGGAACATATGAAGAAGTTAGTTTTAAATAATATTTTTAATTTTTTGTGACAGATTCATCCGTAAAAACAAAAAACAGGAGTTATTTTCACCTATAATCTTCCTGTGTTTTGTCATTATTTGTATCCCTCCCTTCCTGACTTTGCACCAGGAAGTTGTATGTCGCCTTAGCTGACAGTTGGCCTTCGCCATTGTGAGGCCAAACTATGAAATCCTCGAGTGAAGGACTGATATTGGGGTTCTTAAAACCAGCTCATTCGATGCTTAGCCACCAGAGCTTGGACCTTCCCCTTATCATAAGTTCCTTTTGTGTAGTCACACAAATCCTCATTTGTCCATCTGGAAGAAGGTGGGGGGAGGAGTAGCTCATTCCCAGGGTAAACTTATTTGTCTCCCCAGAGTCTTTTAACTTTTTTCCCATTCCCTATTCCCATTGATCAACCCCTTTTGATTAGGTTTAGCCCCCAAGCTTAGCCTTTTTAAAATCAATTTGTTGTGGGCTCTGAAGTTTGTACTACTCAGAAGCTCCTGGTCTCCCCTATGTCTAATAAAAAAATTCCCATCAGGATTTCTCAGAATATTCCATGCATGTTTAGCAACTAAGGCTCCATTGAAAAGTTTCCCTTTCCATGTTTGCAAGCGATTTTTCATTTTATCCAGAATATATCTCAAGTCTCTGTTCTTGCTTCTTGTTATTTCAAAGGGAACACCCAGATACTTGGACTCCAGGCCAGTGTTCATAACACCGAACATGTCATAAAATAATTGCTTAGAGTTTTCGTCTTGCAAGATGCTTAAGAACAAACCAGATTTTGAGCAATTTACTTATTTTCCCCGAGGAGAGGGAGTATCTGTGGAAAGTATTAACAATTCCCTGCCATGTTCTCGGATCACAATTAAAATAAATGGTGCAATCGTCTGCAAAGAAGAGGTGAGTAATCGTAGGGGCCTTATTGTGAACTTGGATTCCTCTTGGGGACTTTGCTGACTGCATACTCTCTAAGGGCCGAATGAAGAGGTAGGGGGACAAATTTGGGCGGGAGAGCCATTTACCAAGACAGAAAAGGAAACTACTCCGTAACCAGTTGTGTGAAATGCGAGGGGAAACCGAATTTCTTGAGGATACTTCTCAGGAAGAAAGCCCAATTGACTCTGTCAAAAGCTTTAGAGAAGTCTATTTTCAAGGCCCCAGAGCACTGTTCTTTGATTTGAATCTTTTGATTTAACTAATGATTTCATGGTGAATCAAGATATATTTAGAAAATGCACGCCCCTCAGACAAAAGCATTCTGATTCTCAGAGATAAGATGAGGGAGAACTTTCTTAATCCTATTAGCCAACACTTTGTATATGACTTTGTAGATTCCATTGCAAAGACTGATAGGTCTGAAGTCCGGGAAAGATTTCAGGTTGTTCTTCTTTGGAATAAGGGAAATGAAAGTTTTATTTGTCTCTTTAAAAGTTCGCCTGATTTGTAGAAATCATGACAAGCATTCTTGTTGACAAGCCCCTGAACCAAATCCCATTTGGATGGATAAAATATAGTTGGAATGACATCTAGTCCAGGTGCTTTGAAACACAGCCTTTTCAATTTCCTTATCCATGAAAGGCCTCTCAAGCAAACTGCACTGAGTTGGGGATAATACCTTTTCAATAGGATTTAGGAATTCTTGGATTTTTGATAGTCACCTTGGTTGAAAATGCTCTAAAAGTAGTTCTTTGCTCCTCCTTTGATGGCTTCATCTTCCTTAACCCATTCATCTCCTATTTTGACCATATGTATGTGGTTTTTCTTTCTCCGAATATTTGTGTTAACATGAAAGAATTTAGTATTTCTATCTCCCGACGATTCCCACATGTCCTTGCTTTTCTGGGCACATAAAATTTCTTCTTTCAAGAAGTTTAATATGCACCCTCCCTATTGACTTCTCAGAGAGGTTGTTGATGATACTACAAGGACGGGAGAGGCTCAACTGGATCTTGTTTGAGTTGTGAGTCGATATTTATTTTATTTTTTTTGTGGCGTATTATATGTAATATACAATTGAAGGTATGATATTAGTGATTAAATGCCGGCTTCCGACAACGTCTTGATTCCTATCCAATTCTCCGTTCGTATCATCACAAACTGAGATGACAGCGAAAAAGAAGGTGAAGTGAGAATTTGGGCCCAGGGGTACTATCCAAACCCAACCCAATCAGGTAAGGTAACTTGACTGTTGGATGTTGTGCAACTAGTGCTATAGATGTTTAATGAGATCCACATGGCAATCTTATCTTGTGCAACTTCTGTGTGCGTGTCCATATATGTGGAAATTGAGGCAACTTTTGACTATATGAGGGATTTGGGTCTTGATGTCACACATGCTCATCTTCGACCTTTAACGCCATAATCCAGTTTAGAGGCTTGCATTATTGTCCTGGCTTCCATCTCCCTTTGATTATATTTTAGTATAGGAAAGAAACGACGACATAAATTCAAAGTAACTCAAATTAAAGCATAACCCAAGCAACAAACGTTAAACCACAGGCATCCTAAACTAGCATTCCGTCAGAAAATACACTCCTTTCGCATTTTGTTTGCATGTCAACGTTGCTACAAATATACATACGAACTTCGGCGGCCTATGGACTTCAATCATTCAAACCTGACAACTCGGAGTTCCATATGTGCATGTGAATGTGAAGTGCGCATGCGAGAGAGAGAGATTTGCATCTGCACTTATCAGACATCTATTGGTATTACGATAAGTAAATCCCCAGGTTTCTCAATTTTTACATATATATATATAAGCTTCAAGAGTATAAAACAGACCACCCCAAAAAGAGAAAGAGTTAACAGTTGTTTCTTCAAAATCCTTGTGAGACCCAGACGACAAGAAGACATAGAACTATTAGATCCCAACTGCTAGATTGATCTTTGAACCAATCAGAGCGGACTGCACCTTATAAGAACCTAATCACCGACGCTCAACTGTGGGACAGGTTAACCACCTTACAAACACTTGATTACATCAGATGCTTAGAAGACCACTAGTGCCTTTTGTAGAACAACAGCATCTTCACCCCATATTTACGGCAACTGGCCTTCCTCGACCCATGGAGAATCCCCTAGTGCCATCAGGCATTCGAGGCCCAGGGGGTTGCTTGCCAACAATGGGATGCTCAGAATTGACAGGGTGAGCTGAAGGGGGAGTTCCAACATGATTTCCGCGGAGGTTGTGGTTGTGGTTGTGATTGTGATTGTTGTTATATTGAGGCCGTCCACGTCCCTTGCCTCGTCCACGGTTTCGCCCTTTCTTCTGTGCCCCATCTTTATCATTTGTATGCTCCTCTCCCTAACCAAACATACATAGCTAAATAAGAACTCCCAAATCGTATCAAACAATCTTAACAAAATAAAACAGTAACCTCTTCTATCTTCTTTGGTTACTGAACAAAGCATTATATTTTCTGTATTTTCATATTTATCAAGTGCAAAGCAGAAAAACAAAAGCAGGCACATTTACAACACTCAGACACTTAAAATTCTGAACATCAAACAATAAATATCAACGCAACAACATGTGGGAATAACAAGACGAAAACTTCAGAAAAAGCAGGATATTGTCATTGTAGTCAATAATGGAACTGTGATTGCAGCTTCTGTATGTATTCCTAGAGAGATGAACATATCTACGGGCAAAAGGGAGAAAAAAGAAAATGATATTGTTTAACAGGCAAAAAAATGCATAACAGGTATTCTTCGCAGTATGATGAGCCAAAAAACTACCAACGAAGATGTACAACAAGCCTTCTTAAATGGTCCTCAAGATACCATTAGCTCCGCACAAGGTTTGTGAATAAGTCTTTTCTGACTATGAGCAAGGAAAATCAGTCTTTCCGCTTAAAAAGATGTATTGAACTCATAATTCATTAGATACTTAGAATGAATGTCAACCAAGTATCTTGAATAATATTTCTGGTGGTTCAGTCATTTGAATCCTTACATTTATTACAAGAAAGATAATAGTTCTGATCTGCTCCTAGGTTTTTTTTTCCTTTTTGAAAAGAAAAATAATGTTACAGTTCTTTGATAGGCTAAATTGTATGGACTACATCTTTCCTGATTTCTAGAAACTCAAACACCATTAGAAATGAATATAAATCTTGGATTTATTTGATAGGAACTTACTCCATGCTCATGCACCTGCTGCGACTGGGCTTCTTGAGAAGGATCGTCTACGTGTTTCTCATTTGAGTCTTGTTGCTCAGCTATAGATGTGCCATCTTCTCCATGATGAGCTTCACCTTCATGCCCAGCTTTCTTTGCCCGTGCTTGAGCAGATTTTGGCTGATTATCAAACAACATGGGTAAGAAAATCTCCATAAAGTTTCATTTGCTAGAATCCAATATTACCCTTGCTTTCTCTATTAGAAGTATTTCTTAGCATTAAGCATCCCCTAATCTTTAATTTGCAAGTGATGTACAGCTAAGACAAATGCAATACGATTGGATTCAGTTAAACAAGCACGCACGTGTATGAATACACACACACATATGGCATGTATATGTATGTATCATGTACACACACACTCTATATGGCACATACTGAATGTTTATGCAGTAAACGAACTCTCAGGCCATTCCTCCAATTACCACCATCTTCATTCAATTCTGCAACCTATGAAAATTAAAACAATCTATTACTGCAGCTGACCATTTAAAAGAATAAAGAGGTAAAATATCATCAGAAAACACTAATACTTACGGCTTTCTCAGCAAGTTCAACCGATTCGTATTCCACAAATGCATGCAACTGAAGACAAAAATATAGACTTCAGATAATTGAAAAATTAATCATCATGCAGAAATAGTACTTCGTATCAGAAACTGCTTAGACAATAAAACAAAATAATAATTATGCTTTTCATTCCATGCAAAAATTTGGTAACAGTAGCTAAACATGCTGCAACACTATCTAGCTCCTTTTCCAGACACAATGCAAATCAAACTTCCTTATACTACAAAAGATAACGGAACCTTCTATATAGATATACCTTATTACTATAATGCATGGCATCAGCCTTTGCTGTTCTAGATCCTGAGGATGACCCGCCATTGGAATTCTGTGGCTGACAGGTACGAATGGAATTCACACTGGCAAGAATTTAAACATACTTACAAAAAGGTTTATATATAGTTTGGGTATTGATTTTACAGATAAACTATGTACCTTCCAACAGCTGAGAAAATTTTCATGAGGTTCTGGTGACAATGGTCCTCAGGTAAATTTTCAGCCACAACAATACGAGACTAAAGAATCAAAACCGGATGAGATGAGAGCATATCATAAGATACGAAAACTAGTAAGTATATGCCAGCAAGAAATGATATTAGAAGTTGAACGCCTGAAAGGTGCCCAAAGATTCGTTGCAAAAAGCATCATAGGCAATACAATTTCATACAAGAAATAATTGTAAAAAAGGACATTCTTTCATAGAAAGAATGAATAACAAATTGCAACCTACTTGCAATTCTTCCATATCTGACTCGGTAAGAGGAATTTGACGCCTAACTTTTTTTCCATCTTCACTAACTGACTGTGAAACATTGCAAGGAGAGAATAAAAAGAACAAATGTTACAAAATAATTGTAAAACAAGACAACACCAAAAAGAGCAAGAAGACTATTAGAAAGAACTCACAAGCTTTGCAGAATTCCGCAGAAGACTAGCAAGCTGGGAATTACTACTAATGAGAGCTTTAATCTTCTTAAAAGATGAAACAACAGATATTGGCACTGCATAGAAAATACTACTGTCAGACCAATAAACGAAAATCCATCACTAGGAAATCAAAAATAAAAGATGGAAATAAAAATCAAGCAATAACTATCTTTTCCATCCCATAATTTTCTTCTGTGGGTGAGGGGACCATCGACTGATTCACATTGATGAAATTAAAAAATACACCATACATTTAACATCAATTGACTTTTGAAAGTAAATTTGACCCTTACAAAAGTTCAATCATTTCAGTTAATACAATTGTAGACATCATAACCTATATGACGCTACAACAGTTTACAGCTTAAATAAGAATCTAAAGAAAAAATTTTAAAAAAAATATTCCTTTAGATTCTTATTTAAACTTTTAATATGAAAAAGTCAATTGACTTTAAAGAGTTAAAATTGATCACACCACTTCCTAAGAAAACAGAAGAAATATAAGTTGTGATTTCCAAAGCATTATGAGATTTTTTAAATCAGCCAAGTAGCCAACATTTAATAGTCCATTGACTGTCTTTTATTATGCAAATTTGTTAGTTCTTGTGATCAATTCCCACCAACACCACAAGGATGAGAAACAGAATAAGCTGTCCTTTAGCCCTTATAGGTTGGCCTTAACTGCACGAAAACAGGGGAAAGCGATAGGAAGAAAATAAAATAACAGAAATCTAGTCAATGCAATCAATTAACATCTTCAATTGACATCTAAGGAAAGAGCGCCCAAAACATACTCAGCTACACTGTTCTAAATCCAATTATTGGTACTCGTAAGCCGTAAAGCCTTTTCTGTACAAGAATAATGGCATTGTATCAATCTATAGGTTAATGATACCTTCAAGTAGTTCGCACATATAGCGAGTGAAGTTTTATACTGGTCAAATTTACATCAGCATAAAACATTTATGTAGGAGAGCGCTCATTACTTCACACATTCTAATAGAAGCAATAACATAGCAGCTGGTAAAGCAATAATACACCAACAAAAAGTAGAATCACGATTAGCAAATCATACCATATCCTTCAGCATCTTTATTGATGAACCTCATTAGATGATCTGTAGTAGCCAAATTAACATCACTGAAATAGTACTCTACCTGCATATTGTTAAAGTTGAGAATAGATCAAGAGACTGATTTAGGAGAGGAGAGTCAACTCTTCTCAGAGTATTAAGAATTGTCCTTTAAAGTACAATCAAATATTAACGTACCAAGTTGATCATTGAACAAAACATGATCCATGTGATCCACAATCTTTTTGTTTACATCATTAAGCTAAAGTAAATGAAGTTTCCATAATATAAATATTCATAATAAATTTGGTATACCTATAATATAGTAATTAAAAACTCATAGGCTAATAAGTTCTCTCGTCAGATATATATGTGAAATCTTCTCTACCAAATTGTCTACGTCAGTGACCAATAGCTTAAGAGCTTGTATATCCCACGCTAACGAAGTGCCATTTTGACTATGAACGATATGAATATATGATTTAATTTATAAACCTATTTTTAGATTCGGAAAGAAGAAATTAACAAATGCCGATAAAGTATATAAAGAAAGAGCAAAACATCTGCCAGGTACTCAGTAATATACAAGTACATATACGTCTACATGTATTTGATTGATCAACAAATTTCTTGTATAAATGGAAATATTTATACATTAATTCACACATACTGCAAGCCAAAGGCACCAACTCTAATGAAAATAAAACAAGTAACAGGCGAGAATCAAGCATCCCCTGCTCTAACGAATAAATCAGAAATTGCATAGATAAATAATAAAGGAAGTTAGTTTACAATGAAATAAAAGTATTTACAATTTAAAAAATAAAATTAGAAAAAAGACTGACTATAAACCTGATTTATAATTTTTTGAGAAGCTTCCTCTGTCAGACCATTTTTGTTGACACTGACATGATCAGAATCAACGGCAACTTTCTTTTGAGCTTGAACAACCTGCTTCTGCTGCTTTTGCTGATGCTGCTGCTGCTGGTGATGCTGATGATACTGAACCGGCACATGATGAGAATACGGCCGATGGTTCGGAACCGTCGCCCTGCCGTGACTCTGAATAAAAAATCCACCGCCGGGATTAATCGGCATCGGCGGCGGAGGCGGTTGGTGGTACAGAAACGTCTTCGGCGGAGGCTGCTGAGCTGGATCGGTGGAACGAGGAACAAACTCCGGTGCCTTGGCGTTGAGTCGACTAAACGATAGATTCCGTGAAAGAGACGGATCAGACGAAGACGCCTGAGATTGAGGACGATCATCGTCCGGCGAACAATCCACAACTACGGATATCGAATCAGACGACGAGTCCTGATCCATGACGTCACTGATCAATCAAAATATTAGGGTTTTGGATATGGAATTTGTTGAAATTCACAGGTGGTGGTGGATCTGACTAGGGTTTTGATGATAATTGAAGTGATAGAGAGAGGAGAGAGAGTGGGTCTTGTTTTTCTACTACTTCTTCTTCTTCATTCAGCTTCTTGGCACAGAGTGATGGGCCCTCGGGCAGGAGGAGGAAGAGGAGGAGAGACAATGGAGAGGATTTCTCGGTTTCAACATCTTCCCCCTTTTACGTATTTATAGTGCGAGGACTAGTAGTAGCCACAGTACTACTACTACTAGTAACAATAACATGATAGAACGTATGATGGGTTTGGATTCATAAATGGGACCCAAATTTTGACCCGAATCTATTTTCATGGAGTATATTTTGCTTCTTCCTGGCAATTTTTTTTGGGATCATTTATTGTTAAGAGATTAATGTTGTTATAGAAAAAGTTTGTTGAAAAAGTAATAAGTATAGTTAAAATAATTTTTATTATCAAAAAGTCTCATTAAATATATAATTGATCTCTTTTACCTACAATGTCATCGCATATTTTAATATAATTTTCTTGGTCATTTATTTTGCTTCTACGTTCTTTACGAATTTGTTACTGTTATGATTTTATTCAAACCATCCACAATATAAATTAAGATGTAAATAAACAAAAATATTATACAAATTCTTTTATATACAATATATGAATTTGATTTGGATTAAGTTTTTTGGCCAAAAATTATATCTATAAATAAATATTTTATCCAAAATCTCATAAATAATTGTCTAAATTAACTTCATTGTCATTTCAACTTGATTCACCGTTCAACAAAATTGATTCTAAACGAGTTATGAAAAGCCAAATAAAAATCTTATCCCTAAAAATTTTTTAATTTTATTTTAATTTGGTTCAACACGACTTATCACTTTTTCAATTAAAATTTAATTTGTAATCAATTATAATTCTTCCGTAATAAAACTAATTTATTTAGAGTTTTACAGTTTTTTAAATTTTTATTGCAATAAAACTTTATTAAAATACGTATTAAAATAATGATAACGAATATTTATAAATTATAAATAATTATAAAAATAATTTAATTTTTTAATTTAGTTATACAAATATATAATTATAAAAAATAAAATAATACTTGACACGTATAACAAAACTTGTATTAATTAAAAACTCAGATCTAATCAATTGCTCATTTCACTTAAATATTATGATTAGTTTTGTTTTTTATATACATTGTCGAGTTAGTGCGGTGGCATAGCACTCGAATTAAAAATTGCAGTGAGACCTTATCCACTTATTGTTTTGCTAATTCCTCGCTACATTTGCTTATTAATAATACTTCCTCCATCATTTTAAATAAATTTTTTAGGTCATTTTTTATTATCTCATTATACAAGTCATTTATATTTTTTTTAAAAATTTAATAATTTATATTTTAAAATAATCTCAATTAAATATGATGAAAATTAGTCATTTAATAGAAAAAAAATAAAAATTTACTCTTATACATTAAAAAAAGTACAAAATTATTTTTGACATTTCATACAAAATTAATATAATAATTAACGATTTCTTCATATATGTGAATTGTCACAAAATACTTATTTGATGGGACGAAAGAAATAATATATAGGATTATATAGATTGATGTGTACATACAGTGGCGGATCCACATGGGGACGAGGGGGGGGACTACGCCCCCCCTGAACTTTAAAAAAAAATTATATATAAAGTATTTTTATCATTTTAAAATTAAAAATACATTTACTTAATTTTAAAAAGAGTTTAATTTGAAATTGAGGTATGTTTCGCAAAATAGATTACATCTGTGTAATATTTTTATTATATAATGATATTACTTTTAAAAGTTATTATTACAATACTTTTATTTTATCATCAGTTGAATATTATAAACAAATTTCTTTTGAAAAACTAATCTTTTGTATAATAAATTTCAATCAAATATGCAACCTTAATATTAGCAAAAAAAAACTTGACTCTTTTGTACAACATAAGTAATATGTCACTTTGTTAAATAGATCTCTAAAATATTAATCCCTCTGTCTCTGTATAAATGACCTTTATTCTTTTTTTGGAAGTTTCAAAATAAATAACCACTTTCTAATAATAGTACTACTATTTTAATTATATTTTACCGAATTTGCCCTCAACTTTGTTTTGGAATATACAATAAATATAATTATATTGGGAATAGAAAAAGAGTTTGTTTTGAATTAAAATTTTATGAATTTACCCTATAATTTGTTTTAAAGTAAAATTTTTCTTTAATATGCGTGCCCAAAAAAAGAGATCTTTTATTTAGAAAAACAGAGGGAGTATATTTTAAAATTAAATTTAGCATTCTTAACATTTAATAGTTTTGAAGTAAATATTAAGAAGTGTATAAAGATTACTGTTATGTATAAATTTTTCGATGTTCAAAGTATAATTTATTTTCTGATTTTAGAATAATACTATATTTTGAAACGAAACCATTATAATTTGATAAATTTCGGAATGAAAATTGAAGAATAGTAGAGTAATATTGTGAATATTTTAAATTCAATAATTTTATTATTATAATACATTATCATATTAACAAATTCATTTTTATAGCACATTAAAAAATTTTGGCCTCCCTTTAATAAAAATGCTGCGTCCACCACTGTGTACATATTGTTTCGGTAATTATCTACTTTTATTTATTAATAATACATAGGATTAAATAGATGTGTGTTGTTTGATATTATAGTGAATCTTAATATTTTACACTCACTCTTTCTTGATAGTGGAGTTAATTTTTTTATTTTAAATTAAATATATATTTATAAGTTTCTACAATTAAATGATGTGAAATTGTTAAAATATCATCTCCACTATATCTACAGCCACAATTCACAATCATTACCATCATTAAAGAACATAATTTCATTATTAATAAATGCAAAGTTAAAAATATATTCGTAACTCAAAATTCTCTTTAAAAATGGTCGAATATACAAGTTATTTTGTTTTCGTGACTTACAATATAAATTTAAAGTCAAACTCTTTGATATATAACTTTAATTTTTTGATTTAAAGGAGGTCCAAAAGAGCAACATTATTGCATTCTCATGTTGTATATATATATAGGTGTCTTAGAAAATTTTAGACGTTAAGGTGTGAAAATTATATGAGGATATAAACTTTATAGTCCCGTTTGAGATTTAACATTATACGTGTACTCTGTGCGTGTACTGAATAAGCAACAATATGACAAATATGATTTTGCTCCTTACATCGTACAAGTATTTCTAATGCACAAAACGGCTACTAACAATAAACGGGCACTCTACGTAGGACATTGAATTACCATGGTGATTTTGTGTCATCATTTTTAATTTTTTAAAAAAAATCACATATTCACTTTATTTCTTTTTTTCCTGTAATTATTTTTGGATAATTTGTAATTCACTATATGTGATTTGATTTGATTTGCATTGCACCATTTGTTGTTTAAAAGTCACTAAATAACCAGTTGTAGTTTTTAAAAAATTAACAGATTACCACATACCTGTCATTAAAAAAAACGATAAACAATAAATTTGTAATAAAATTAGCTATAAATATTAGTAATTTGTTAATTTCTTAAGCTTACAAGTGGTTATTTGGTGTCGTTTACACGACATATGATGCAATATAAATTAGGCTAACTTACAAGTGTTATAATGCAATTTACCTTTATATCTTTCTTAAAAATATTCCTTCTCCCTCTCATTTACTACTTTTTCACTTTTCTATTTGTCAATTCATGTTTTGCACATACGTCGCTTGTGCCTGAGATCCTAATAATTAATAAAGGTATGTACGAGAAGAATATAATTTTATTAGGACGCCGAAAATACTAATCCGCAAAGATTTTGATTTAATATATAAATTAGATACATCTTTTGTTGCTAGTAAAATTTGAGTGAATACTTCATAAAACAAACAATTGTTCATAAGATACAATAGCTTTTTCCTATATTTTTTTCAACATACATTTTAATTCAATATTCTATTTTAAAATCTAGTTATTACCAACATTCAATTATTAAACTAATTATCTTCAAAACTAAAAATTAATAACACATTACAAATAATTAACAATAAACATTTAAATGTGTTAAAAAAACATAGAGTCATGTATACAAAACGCCCGTGCTAATATTAAATCATAAATAAATTTTGGAACTAAAAATCATTGCTGTTTTTGGAGTGAAAATTATAATTTCGACACATTAGATCAAATACCGGCCCATACAATTAAAAGAAGTTTTGGATGTGTAAAAATTGTTTTGGGCCCATGCAAACTGGTATTTCAAAAGGCCTATGATAGTATTAAATCATAAATTAATTTAGGGGAAATTTTTGGTATCAAAACCATTGCAATTTTTGGAGGAAAATCATCTAATTTCATACATCGTCAATAACCGGTTGAGACGGTACCCAGTTAATAACAAAACCATGTTAGTGGGTCCATAGTTATATTTCTTTGTACAACTTAACACTTGTCATTATTTTATTGCTTTGGGAACATGAAAGACAAATTTTGTAGACAAATTTTGTTTTTATCTGATGGTCAGATGAAAACAATTATATATGACCCCTAGCAATGTTTGCTATCATTTTGTAACAAAAATACATAATTCTCAAAAGCTTTAATTTCTCTGATTTATCACTGAAATCATCATTATAGCAAACCGTTTAAGTACAAATCGACATCACTCAAATAAACTAAAATTGGAGTATTAAAAATTTATTTTGTTATGTATTTAAGTCCGAGACTCGGTATAAAAAATTTAATTAAAATAAATTTAAATACATTAATTTTCGTTCAAATTCTATTTATTTACATCCATGCATATATAAGTTTGTCCCCATCAATTAGTGCCGGTAAAGTTGATTGGATTTTAGTAACTAGCTAGTAAACAATTTCTGTTAAGTTCAGATTTCAAATTTTGTCAAGTCTATTTCTTAATAGTCACTAACTATTTGTTACATGGGCCTAACTCTGGACGTAAACCTCCCTCAAAATAAATCTTTTTCCCAATAAGAAAACAAAAAAACCTACTTAATTGTTTCTGTCAAGAAAAACTTCGAATTTTTTACTTTGAATTGATATTTAATTTTATTGCACTTATATGTCTTCGGTATTTTAATGATTAACTAAACTTTAGGTATTATTGTGCTAATATGTTTATCAAGTGTGCAGAAAATAAAAGTCATGCAATTGCTAACTCTTAAATTGAGTCATTGAATCATTTATTTGTTAAATTCAGCCTAAGGAGAGTGGAAACGAAGTTAAATATGTTATAGTTGACCTTACGATAACTTTTGGTAGAAAACTTAATTTCTGAAAAGATTTGATCAGAAAAAACTCAAAAAGAAAGTAAAGGAAGCTGTAAAAACCATTACATGAGATGACAAGGCACTAGAAGATAAAATCATCACATCAGAAAATTCACAAAGCTGTTGCTTATATTAGGAATCAAAATGGATATTCTCTTTGCTTTTTTTTTTTTTGAATTTCGAACGGTTACTTGAAGAGAAAAGGCTGATGTGAGAAACCTCATCAGGGTAGTAGCTGGCATTGCTCCATATAAAAAGAGGATTACTGAGCTTCTGAAAGTTGGAAAAGATAAGCTGGCGCTGGAACTGGCCAAGAAAAAGTTGGGGACTCGCAAAAGAGCAAAACGAAGCATGAGGAAATGTCCAAAAAGATGAAAAGAAAAAGTTAGCATCAATTACATATTTTGACTCCGATCTCTGTTGAAATGTCGTTTTAGATTTTGTAATTCTTGCGATTTGAATTTTATTTTTCTATTGAAACAACCGATTTGCATCTTTGGGAAACAACTTTGTGAAGGCCGTTGTAAGTTACAAACTTAGTTTTACCAGGATACACG
Source organism: Centella asiatica (assembly GCA_014636745.2). NCBI lineage: Eukaryota > Viridiplantae > Streptophyta > Magnoliopsida > Apiales > Apiaceae > Centella > Centella asiatica. The sequence continues at coordinate 13,654,809 of CM025781.1, read as the reverse complement.
AGAATCAGTGACTCAGTGGATGTATCAAGTTCTCGTCAACTAATATTTTTGTTTGTTTCAACTTAAAATTATGAGATTTTAGATTGTGACAGTGTAAATAAACAGGTACAAAATCATTTATGAGATAATCAAACTAAAAGCAAATTCAAAATTGGGGTACAATCTGTACTCTGCATTTCTTTGGTAACGATAAGAAATATATTAGAAACCATACTTCATGTTCTTCACCCTCTTCGCCAAAAGGACATGCACCTGCTATAAAAGTTCGAGCACAGGAGTTATAATATAGAGTTCATATGTCTATAACTAGCAAAATCCGAGATTACAGACCAAAATTGACCAGAAAAGCTAGAGGAAGACAGAGCTAAGTCACCTTAGAGTCGCTACATATTTCAAACACAACCGAGACCATTAGAGAGAAGCCACAATATTCTGAATTTGTGCCATCTAAAATCTAAATAGAGGACAAATTTGATAGAGTACCATTTTAAAGACTTCTTATGGGTTATTGTCCGGGATTCTGGATGAAATTTACTTCACACCGACTAAACTACTAGAGAAAATCTAGGAGTTTACTCTTGCTTGTTCATCTTTATCGACTCGTACTTCATCTTAATAACTTCCCAAAATGCAGGTAATGCAACATCATCGGATACTTCTTTGAATGATGGTAGGTAATTTACATCAACAATGACATGATCCCCAGTGCCCTCTTGAACCTGAAATTTAAGACACTGATGGTCATTGAATAATCGAGTAAAAGGAAACAGTTGTATTATAAAAGAGGAGAGAACACCAATTAGCTGCTAGCAACACGATAAGAATTTAAATTAAGAACATATAAGGTACATCAATTTGGATTAAGAAATATATGTAGGTCTCCTTGATTACTCCGTAAGCTCATAGCTCTCCAGTTTATAAGTTTCAACAATCACATTTCTATCTATGTAATCCAACAATAGTGCGCATTCTGCTTTCTTTTCATACAAAATTTGATCGTCTCTTTATATAACTACAAACTTTAAAGTCTTTGAAACAAATACAACATACTTGCGGCAGAAATTCTTGCAAGGAAGTGATTGTATTCAGAAGAAATACTTAGCATTTACCACTTGATCCTTTTATCAGACAATTTTGGTAGGCTTTATGACTTTATATCAGACCTTTTGGATTCAACTAAACCCTGTTAGTTCCGATTGTTTTCTGGAAAGGAACTTAAAATGCTAATCAACCTATAAAAAGGAATGGCACGAATATCATATTATCATCTAGGGTTTATGTATATGGACTAAGCATGCGTTCACTAATTTCTCAGTAGTGTATTACTATTAATATATCCTGCTTTGATCATAGGAAAAATGAGTGCGTGTACAAGGAAGAATCCTGCCAAATCCAGTGGAATTACTTAGAAATCATTTTAAAAAAATTACATTTGTATTAGAAAATTTTGAATATAAAATTTTGGGGAATAAAACATGTAATATAAGAATTTTCACATTTTACAAAAATAACGAACTGATACTTACAACAACATCAAAACCAAAGATTGTTAGGTTCAGCATCTTCTTAAGCCATTTGGCAGCATCAGTCACTAGCCCAAGATCCATTTGCTGATTGTCAACTTTGTTGCAACCCACACTTCCAGAGTGCTCGACTCCTTGGGAAGTTGGTAGAGACTTTAAGCTATGCAGAAGAAGCCAGACATTTTTTATTAATGAAAATTTCGCAAAACAATTAAATGTAGAACCAAATACCAGATCAAGAAGCAAGAGGTACAAGGATCACCTGTCAAAGAGTAGAGGCGCAAGTCCATCTTTTTCAGATAGCTTTATCAAGATATCTGCATTGGGTATAGACTTCTTCACGGCATAGAAGATCTTATCCCCCAATACGTAAAATTTGAAAATAATAGAGGAATGATCCACATATTCCTGCAGTTTAATAAACTTAAGATATCATTCTGGACAGAGATGGTAAAGGCAATCAACAAAAGATAACAACAATGTGCTCAATAAAAGCTGACTTCTATATTCCCCTAGAATACTTATCAGAAAGAGTCACCAACATGACTCCTGATTCTTTCTCACTACTCATGTCACTAGTTTCTTTTTCAGTATCAGGGTCTCCAATGTGTATGCAGAAACTATACATATTGTAATTACATGTAGTTTGGCTTATTTATGCCATCTTAGATTAGGCGTTACCTATTTACAAAGCAGAGAGTATAGGAAGATAGGACTGGAGAAAGGAGCTTAAGGGCCAACCTCGTATACAAGGCTCCCCAGAAGAATGGAGCAAGCCTTACCGCATAAATTCAGCTACACCAAGGACAAATTGAACCCGAGACATTCAGTGGGCCAAAGAATGACCCTGACAGAGCTTTGCATTATTTGGTAGGGACTTCCCCATCAAATGACCCTTGTTTGAACAGGCCTAATATTATCAGTGAACTCCACTAAAAATATTACAAACCACCATTAAGATCTTAATTTGATAATAAAATTGAAAGGTATTTTGCTTAGTTAAATCCTCATTTTCACTCCAAACAGATTACAGCAATTAATCCAGTTATCTCTTTTCTTTTGGGCAATAAGCACTTCAATGCCAGAGTTACTTCCTCCAGAAAATCAGGTCAATGCTGAAACGGTTATCAACTGACTCACATGGTAACGTGGATCACATACATAGTTTCTAAGGAACAACAAAACCACTTTAATTGTACCCTGTTCACAGAGAAACACTTCTTAATCTCCATATAAAATCATAGTGAAACTGAAAAGAGATTGAGACACAAAAGGATGTAGAGCAGACTGCACATGCTTCCCGGAAAACTGGGATAGCAGGAAATCCAGTCAATCATGCTCATAATTTGTGGCAAGAAATCCCACAAATTATGTCCATAATTTGAGCCAAGAAATCTGCTCCAGAATCTCAGAATTTATGTCCATAATCATGTCCAGACTTAGTCACAGGATCTCTATTATATCTGCCCACGATTTCTGTCTTTAATTTAGTTATTTAGCTGTCATTTAATTCATGATTCCCTGTAACTGGTAAGTTTCATAAGGAGACTACCATCAGTTCTTTTGACTAGCATGTCTCTAGCTATTTATATGGAATTGTAAAGGGTGGGTAGGGCCATTCAATAAATAAAATTATCTTTCTACAGAAGTTCTCTAATATCTTTGTGGACTCGAGGAAAACCCCTTGTGGATGCAAGGGGCATACAACAGGTAGAAGACTTCGGATTATTACAGGATGCAAGGGGCATACAACAGGTAGATAATATGCAAAATAGGATTATTACAGCACATTGAACCCAAGTCTTTTCTGATGCATGTATAGAGTTTTCATCCATAAGAGAATTGCCAACGCTTGTAGTAGTTATCAGTTATCAGCAGAATAGTATAGAACAAAATTTTTCTTATCAGAACCGCACATCACTGTCATGTGACTTATATTTTGCTTACCTGCACAATTGCTGGAAGTGGAACCGTTAAACCACTGTAATCACCAACTTTATAGACAATGGCCTGCCAATTGATAGAGAATAATGATTTAGAAAAGAGAAGAAAATACTGTAAATTGAGTAGTTCACATAGAATATTTGTGGACAAAAATCATTGCAGAACATAGATAAGGAAAGACTAATAATCAATCGGACACTTCACTTGAGTTTTTCCCCAAGAACTTTAATGCAATACCTTTTTTAATCTAGAAAGAGTATTCAAAGGAATATGTGATGGCATGAAATAAAGCACATCAACTTAGAACAGTGTACGAACCACATATAATCCCTGCAGAGCATTGGAAAAAAATAACCAATCAAAAGAAACACAAGCTTTTCTAGGTTACAAAGAGCATAAACTAAACAGAGAGACAAAAGGCTTTGAAAGTTCCTTCTTTTCAACTATTCAATCAATATCAATGGCTCATATTCATGTTGCAAGACCAGTCAGTCCGTTTCATCTCTCTCAATCAACCTAGATTACCTGAGCTCTTAGTTCCATCAAACCTATCTGCTCTGTCAATTCAATTTTAGTTTTCAACTTTATTTAGTTTTGTTGTTATTTATTAATCTGCTTATTTATTTGTAATATATGATTTATTTTTAGCAATCACTATGGAATTTTTTATTCTGGGGGTAAGGATAATTAGAAACTGCTGGGTGGCTTTGTTGGTTTGCTGAAGATACATTCCAAAATCAATTTAAGCAGTTAAGAACCCACAATAAGCGATATAAAAGCATTTTCCCGTTACTTGAATTTTCGAAAAACTTCCTTCAAACAACCAAACTTTTAGAATTGAAAAGAAAATGGCTTCTAAAAGTTTTGAAACCACCAATAACAAGGACAAAACGTGAACAACTCAGTACCTTTGATGTCTAATGCAAACCCTTGAAGAAGTTCAAAATAACAGTCTCCTTTTTGGTTTCACCATTTGAAGACATCAATACATATTTGACCGGCAGTGAGATGCTGGAGTACAAAATCAGTGGAACAATCGGGGACATCGGGAGAGGGACAGGGTTGGATTGATTGAGTCTAATATAGGACGAGCGATTTGACTAAGCCTCCAAATTAGAGAAAAATGTTGATTCTGGCTCATTAGTGATAAAAGAGAAAGGGGACTTCTGTTTCAATTTACATCTAGGCCATTGATTTTAATATAATGATTAGAAAGGTATAATTCTGACATTGTGCGTTTAATAGCACTCTACACACAGGCTTTCTCATATATATAGAGATAGAGAACTCATAGCTATAGCTCATTTTTTTTAATCATAATTCTTCAAACTATGTTTCGGTCTCCAAAATGTATGAGAAAAATAACCATACGGATTGAAGGAGCTTGCAAAAACAATGCAATTTGTGATTTTTCAAAATCCTTCAATAGTTTCTATGATCATGTAAGAATCAATGCATATTAGCTCTTCAATAAATATTAATTTTACAATATCATGGAAACTATGCTATACACCATAAAATTTACATATCCCTTTCATTTATTATTCTTTTTTTCTTTAATGTTCTTTAAATCCGTACCGATTAATTTTTCAAAAAGATTGTGGATTTGTAGATATAAAACTAGTGGACATGATTACAAAAATGAGCTATACCACTCTCTGTCCACACACACTGGATGTCAGAGATTTTTTTCTTTTTTTGTGTGTGTTGTTGGTGGGTGGGGTGGGTGGGGTGGGCCGGGGAAATACTGGATGTCAAAGATATCGCATATACAAAACCTAATTAAAAGATAACAGCTCCTAATAATATTCTTCTAATATCATAAGGAATCTATATTATCCCTATAAATCAACTTAGGGTAAATTATGTCACACCACCTAGGGTTTACACCAAAGTTACATGAATTTGGATGGATTGTCCAATCAGATATGGATACTTTGAAGAATCCAACATGAGCCTTAATTTTACCGCATATTTACGCTAAAATGAAGTGCTTCACACTCACACCCTGTCCAAGTGTTGAGTGTCAAACACAGTACTTCAAAACAAAACGAAGAGTCCATATAAGATAGGTCTTTATATAGATTTACACAGCATCACGGGCAATTTAAAAAGCACAATAAAACACACCAGATCACCACCAATGGTTTACAAGTTATTGCAAATCACATCATCTTTGTCCAATATAAATTACATGATATCTGTCCAATATAACCCGGAGGTTCAGTTCACTCAATTAAAAGACAGTGACTTCCTATTTTGACCTCCCAAAGCATTGTGACCTTCAAACAACTATTTCAACCTCTAATCGAAAAACTACTTATTTTCAAGTTTATTTTATTGAATTTTTTATGTTTTTATTGATTTAATAAAATGATAATTATTTTTTAACATCCTTAAATAATAAATAATTTATATTGTTTATTCTCTATGTTTATTTATTATATTCTTTAACTAATTATTTAAATATGCAATGAAATAATATAGAAAATAAAAACGTGTTTCTTGAATCCTACAAAATGTTTCCCAGTAAACATTGACTTGTACTATCATTCACTTGAAATCCCCAAATTGAGATCTTATCAATATATTGTAATGGTTTGTTAGATTCAAGTGGTTGTACATGGTATCTGATGTAGGACGAGCCCGAAGAACCCGCCCAACTTGGTTGGATCAATACCATTTTTGGTTATATAGGATTTGTAGTAGTAAACCCAAATAATAATAATATTAGATCATTCTAGAATTGTTTTATTTGTTAAGATCTTTATTAATGATTAGGATTCTATTTCCTTATTTTGCTCGTTGAGTTTTAGGTTTTGAGTCAACGATACAAGGGGATGTAATCTTTATTTTTTACTCATCTATGAATTAATAGAGTATTATCATTGAAGCTTTGTGCTTGGATATCTTTTTCTCTCTCGATCTTCTCCCAAATCCTTCAACATATATTAACCCTACCTAGTTCCCCATCAAAATTCTCCCAAATCCTTCAACAT
>CM025781.1:13592911-13648333 GCA_014636745.2 Centella asiatica | reverse complement strand
CTACCTAGTTCCCCACCATTTTGAGAAGATTGAGAGAGAAAAAGATAGTCAAGCACAAAACTTCAATCATAATAAGCTATATATTCTAACCCTACCTAGTTCCCCCACCATTTTGAGAAGATTGAGAGAGAAAAAATATTCAAGCACAAAACTTCAATCATAATATCGTATTAATTTCATAAATGAATAAAATTAAAGATTACATCCCTTGAGTTGACTCAAAACCTAAAACTCAACATGCAAGACATTCCTAATTTAATAAGTAGAATCGTAATCATGAATAATGATCTTAACAAATAAAAAATTCTAGAATGATCTAATATAAATACTGATCTTAGCAAATAAAAAATTCTAGAATGATCTAATATTATCTAGTAGTTCAGCTTACTACTATTACAAATCCTATCAAATCATAAACAATATTTATCCAACCAAGTTGGGCGGGTTCTTCAGATTCGTCCTACATAAATTCTCTCTCAATCTTCTCCCAAATCCTTCGACCTATATTCTAACCCTACCCCACTTACCCACTGGTATGCATATATTTAATATGCATCAGCTAGATCCTTGTGGAGTAATTAAGTTAATTTTGCTTTATATGATAATTTTACCAATCAAGATACATGATTTCCAGACAAGCAATGCTTTGATATTGAAGTCGCAGAAGTTCCTCCAGAATTGAAAATTTTAATAAGGTTTTATTAATGATTTTCAGTTTAATTTCAAACAGAGTTTGGAAGGCAAAACAAGGAAAATAATGAGGAAGGCAGTTGAAGGGCGAGGGAACGGACGGAGCTAAGAAAGGCTGACCACCGAACCATCACAGTGATGTAGGATGAGTTCAAGAAACAATTTGGGACAATGTACGCTTCTTTGAAATTGTTTTATTAAGCCCAGTTCAAGTCCAAGGAAAAAAAGATTGTAGTTCCTTAATTTATTTATTATTTAGTTATTATTTATTTTATAGTGATCAATTAGAGTTTTAGTTTAGCATTGTAGTTATTGATTATACTTCTAGTTTGCGTAGGAAAGTTGTTTCATGTTCAATTATAAATAGGGATGTAATCTGTAATTTTTTAGAGGAGAAATAATATCGCTTTGAGTTTATTTGTGAGAATTCTGTCAAGTTTGTGAATCAGCCCTTGTCCCCCATCATTTTGTTATCAGAGAAAGTTCTAATCCACCGCCACCCCTGCCACCATCGCTGCACTTCACCACCCCCACCTTCTGCCATAGCCATAACCAAACAGCCCATTTGACCAAAGTTTTCCATCTTTCCCGTTCAAAACCCTAGGGCCAAACCTACCGTAACACCGAAAAGACCATAACCATAAAAACCTACCCCAAATCTGTTCATCATTAACATCAAGCAAACAGACCCAAATCGGATCGTATTACCCCAATTACCAACAACCGCAAACAACCTCGATCAACTCGCTGCAACCTTGCGACACCAATAACAGTATCGATCAACATCGACACTTAATAAATCACCAGTCCAATAGCACATCATCATCCGACCCGACCCGAGTCACAATCAAATTGACCCCCAAACCATATCAGCAACCCAGTAACACCTTCTGCACCATTCATCGATCTACAACAGTAGTTTGGCCCAGACTTCCTGTTGCGATATCCGGCCACATCGAAGATAGAATTAAAAAAATAGAAGAAGGGAGAAGATCGACAGTTTCTACTACTCTGTTTCTTCTGTTCTTTGTGGCTGCTGTGCACTTCGTTTAGTTCGGTGATGTCCGACCTATTTTACAAGGGAAGTGTTGGCAAATTACAGTTGGCTCCAAAGTTTTCATCTTATCCAAGTATACCCCTTGAATTTTCAGAAGTTCTAGAAATGCCCTTGCAGTTTCATATTTTTTCGATTTAGCCCCTGCGTTTTGGGATCTCACAATGCACCTTTCAAATTTCCAGAACATCCCTAGAGTTTCTGAAATCTTTCATTTCAGTCCCTCCAAAAAAAATTCATTCTACAGGTTAATCATGGTCAATGCCAAATTAGATGCTTTCATTCAAGCACAGGAGGAAACTAATAAAGGGATTGACTAGTGTTTAGCAGCCAATTTAGAATTGGTTGGAAAACTTGCTGCTCATGAATGAACGGAAAACAGAATTCCTCTGGACTCTCCCAAACATGCAGAACAACCACGAGTTAATGTAATTGACAAAGGAGTTAAACTAGAAGTTTCAAAATTTTATGGAGACCAAGAGCCTGATGTGTTCTTGGATTGGATGCACAGTTTGGAGACTTTCTTTAATTGGTATGATCTTCCGGATGCCAAAAGGCTAGCTTTTACCATGACCAAACTATGATGCACGGCTCGTATTTGAGCAACATAAAAAGTTCAGTAATGCCCCTATGACAAGATGGGAGAATATGAAGGCTGCCATGGTTCATCAATTTAAGCCTCCAGACTACGAGCAACGTGCCTCCCTCCAAAGTACAAAGTTGGTGCAGGGAAATAAATCAGTTGCAGAGTATACACAGGAATGCCACAACTTGACTGCAAAATCTGAGTTTCCTTAAGACAAAGATGCGATGATCACTATGTACCGAGATGGCTTACGTAGTGAATTTTCAGGAGGTGTAGCATCTAGCCGGTGCTTCTGATTAAAAGATGTCCAATTGGCTATTCAGATAGAAGATGAGAACAAAAAGAAAGATTTTGGAAGAGTTCAAATGCAGCAAAATCACAAAACCGAGCCTACTCTTATGGAGTCCACGTGGAACAAGCCATTGGAGAGATCCAATCCTTCAACCTCTAGTAAGTCTATTCGCTATCCAGTATCGTCTCAAGCTAGCAATAATCTTCCTTTGAGATGTTTTAATTGTCGGGGATTTGGACATACTAAATACAATTGTGCATCTCCACAAATGAGTGTTGTCCCTTCAAAACCGAAAGTTACCATTATTGAAAATGAGCAAGGAGACACAACAATAAAGAGGAGATATGTACGCCAACAGAAAATCTATAATAAAAGCCTGATGAAGCTAATTTGGAAGCTGATGAGCATTTGGCGAGTTTAAGTGTGATTAGACCTTTGCTTGCAGTTAGTAAAAAGGAGAATGATCCCCAACTTTTTCGAGGAAGAATATTTCTGTGAAGTGTTTAGGCCAATTATGCTCTCTTACGAAGCTTTTGTAATGAATAAACTTGATCAAAGAGATAGTCTTTATACCAGTTTGGAGTTGGAGAATTATCGGTGTTCTTGCTGGATGGTCAGTCCATTCATGTGAGTCCAATAATACCATCATGTTATTGAGGAAGCCACCATTTAAATCATATGGAGAGGAATAGAAGTCACTATTCAGGAGAGAAGATTGGTTTGAAGAGACTAGGCTAGATTCTAGAGGCATATTAGTAGATGATGTATACAGCAAGGAGAACAGAAAAATGAATTAAGCTGCTATACTGATGTCTCCAAAAGAACGGGAAATTGCTGGGCTGAAAAAGAAAAAGAAAGGGACTCTTTTTTTTAATTCACGGAACACTAAAGAGAGAGCAACCAGAAAAAGAAAAAAAAACACAATTGCAATTTGATTAAAATATAGACATTAACAAAGGTGTAACTTTGGGTTAGGTGTAGCAGTGATGATGCCGAGCGACAAAAGAATTGAGGAATAATGCCGCACGATAGAGATTAAGTTAACGCAAAAAAAAAAAATTAAGTGATTACGCCACAGGCTCTGAAACAAGTTGAAACATAAAATATTTTATTAATCGATAATCACCAAGTACAAATCATTGCTTAGTAATACAACATATTTATAGGAGAGTCCTGTTAATAACACTTGACTAAAATAACTACTTGACATCTATCAAATAACAACTAATTAATGATAACTACTAATAACTATGATAGATATTATTGTTATGAGAATTATCCTCAATAGGCCTGAAAGTGGAACCTCACCCGGAGCCTTATGGCATTGCTTGGAACACAAATACAAAGCTATGGGTGACTCAAAGATGCTTAGTTACATTTTTAGTTGGCAAGCTTACAAATGCAGTTATGTGCGATATTCTACATCTTAAGGCTTGCCACGTAATTTTAGGGCACACATGGCTTTGGGATCAAGATGCACATCATGCAACCAATGTCAACACTTATTCTGTCATCAAAGACAACAAATATACTTTGACTTGCAGTGTTGACATGCCTAAATTAAAATTAGTGAAGAAGTCATTGATGATGTGTTGTGTTCCTCCTTTCCGTCTCCGTGATAGCATGATTCCTTCTGTGAACTCGCCGGAGTTGAGTTCTTTTAAGAGGTGGAGAACTGATGTAGGACGAGTTCAAGAAACAATTTGGGACCGATATACGCACCTTTGGAATTGTTTTAATAAGCCCAGTTCAAGTCCAAGGAAAAGAAGATTATAGTTCCTTAATTTATTTATTGTTTAGTTATTATTTATTTTTATAGTTATTGATTAGAGTTTTAGTTTAGTATTGTAGTTATCAATTAAAATTCCTAGTTTAGTTAGGACAGTTGTTGCATGTTTAATTATAAATATGTGATTTCATTGAGGGAGAAATAATATTGCTTTGAGTTTATTTGTGAGAATTCTGTCAAGTTTGTGAATCAACCCTTGTCCCCCATCACACAGCCTCCCTCACTGATGACTGTCACTCCAACCATCTCCTCTCCTCTATTGGTATGTGTTTATGGCTTTCTGCTACTTCCGAAAGACAATCCACCTCTACTTCACAAATTTCTCTTTGGTTAACTTTATTAGTTTTTTACTCAAACTCCATATTTTTTTGTGAAATTGAGGCTACTATCAAACAATTAGGTGGTCAAAATTTGAAAATTATGATCTGATGGGGAATATATCTGGCACCATGGTTGGCTGATGGCACATGAGTAGACAATTTATTAAGAGGTCTTAAAAAGTAAGAAAGTAAAGGAAACCACGCAGGAGTTTAATTATGAATTAGCAATCAAATAATCATGCAATGCACCTAAAGAGTGTAAGCTGTTTTGCAAATATAGGAATATAACAATCTTCTAACAATAGATTGGAAACGCCTACCAAAGTCTGCCCAAACTTATGCATAACAATGCGCCCCCACCCCCCATCCTACCCCCACCCCTCTGTGCAACCCCCCAGCTGGATGAAAAATGTAAAATATATGTTAAGTATTCACAATAAGATAAAATAAATCAATATCCCCAAGCATACCTAAAAAGAGAAATCCAAGATATCAATTTCCGAAGTTTAATGTAAACATGTAGTTGACAAGGATTTGCAACTAGTAGTTTCTAAAGAGCCTCCTAACTCTCTGATGATTTTTAATGCACTAGTAGTTTCTAAAGAGCCTCGGTCAACTGCATAAAAGATTTTGGAAACCAAATATAATTGAATGTAGATCAATTAAAGACGAGACCTCTTTAGATGACAACGCTGTATGGTACAGGTATTTATCCTAATCATTAGCCTTCTAAAGTTGGCTTAAGTTTCAAAAGTTCTGGTAGCAATTTCTAGTGCGTTAGAAAACTACTTGTAAAATTAATTATTTATAATGTAACTCCTGCTGCAGCAAATACTGACATGAAAAAATTCACTAAGGAATACCTAAAGTTGACCGTAAATTACTCCAATATAAAATTTAACTTACAAGCTAACAACAGATGCAAACGAAGCATTTGCATGATTTAAGTTGTTCAATTAGTATTACAACAATTTTCTGGTAACATAAAATTTTCAAATAGAAATTTTAAAACTCAAATTACATGAGGAGAAGTTATTACCATACTGTGAGCATGAGCTACACCGCAAGCAACTTGAGGTTTCACTATACATGGAGGAGACAGTGTAGCTTCTAGCAACCTTTGTCCCAAATCAGGCTCATCAAAATTATCAACCTGTAACCAATAAAATTATAGAAGTATTGAACTTGTACTATAACAATGTAGAAGCATAATCCATATCAAGCATAGGAAAGAAAATCATTGAAACTGAGAGAACACATTTGGTTGGCTAACGATTTTCAGAAAATCTATCTTTTTCTATAGAAATTGAGTTCACAGAATGAATAGTTTGAAATTTAAAAAATGATAATATTGAAAGGGAATGTGTGAGAACTTTTTTATGTTTCACAGTACTAACATCAAGTCGCCCCTCCATCATCAATTTGTTTATAATCCACTCTTGAACATGCTCAAGTCAAGTGAACTTCTTTCTCAATAACCCTAATCTACAAAGATGATGGCAAAAATAATTGTCCTTTACACGGAAAATGTAATCAAAACTTGGAGACTTAACACAATTCAAGTTATAACAAGCAACTAATTCGACTTCCTTTTTTCTCCATTCTGTAGTGAAAACAGTTACATGTTTGTCTCAGAGTTACCACAATGTTTTACCACACCCACCAGTACATGCACAAAATTATCCACAGACAAGGGCCTTTTAGCAAGTAAGACTTCCAAAATGGTAGTTTTAAATGGTCGTATGCTAAATAGTATTTCTGGCTTCTGCTTTCAGAGTTGCAACATGGGAAGCAGGGATTTTTCTTTAAGTTAACGAAACCATCTTCTAAGCTTAGCATGATTCTTCTCGAGATTCTTTCTTAATTTAATCTTATGTTTTGATGATAAAGTAATGTAAATAGTGTTTATACTATATACTAAAGTAATGTTAAATGGAAAAAATTACCTGGGAAATTCATAAAATAATGATGTTAATTTTTTTTTTCTTATATGAATCTATATCTTTGTGCGCAGGTGCTGAATCTGTGCATCTTTATATATTGAGGTTACATAATGAATTATTTGAAATTTAAATGATTGTTACGAAAAGAGAGATGCAAGGACTTTTTTGTATGTTTCACAGTACAAAAATGACATTTTAGTCATCAAGTCACCCCTCAATAATCTATTTGTTTATAATCCATTGAGCACGCTCGAGTCAAGTAAATTGCTTTTCATAACCCTAATCAGCACAAAGATGAGGGCTAGAAGGACTGTCCCTTATTCGGTAAATATAATCAAGACATGGAGATTTAGCACATTTCAAGTTACAACAAACAACTAATTCAACTTCCTTTTTTCTCCATGTCTCAGAGTTACCACAATGGTTTACCACATCATCCAGAACATGCACAAAATTATCCAGAGACAAGGGCTTTTCAGCAAATAGCACTTCCAAAATGGTAATTTTAATCGGTCATATGCTCAACAGTATTTCGGGCTTCTGCTTTCAGAGTTGCAACATAGGAAGCAGGATTCTTCTGTTAGTTAATGAATCCATCTTCTACGTTTAGCATGATTTTCTGGAGATTCTTCTGAAATATAATCTTATGTTTTGAATGATAGAAGTAAATGTAAATAGCACTGATAATATGTGCAAGTAACTAATATAATGTTATGGAAAAATTACCTAGGAAATTAGTATTGTTTTTCTTGAATGAACCTACATATGTTTGTGTGTGTGTGTGCACGCACACTGAATCCGTAAATCCCATTTTAGTGAGATTAGCCAAACTACCGAATATCCATATGACGATCCTGAATTCCAAAACCCAGATCCTTGCTTCTGAGGTGGCAATTGTTTTGTACCCAACTTCTTATGACAAAACATATATACCGATGAAGATATAACTAAACCCGATAAGGTATCTGACTAATGTTCAATAAAAAAATTAAGAAAACAAAATTGTAAGTAAAGTACCCATGTTTTCAATTGAAATTGTAACATTAACTGCATTTATATATAAATACATTTCTAGCCAAAAATACCTTGAGGAAATGGGGGCCCCTTATTCTACACCGACCTTTTGTGTTAAGCATTTCCAGACCAAGCAAGACTTGTTGGATTTTAAAACGATCCAATACAGTGTATATGTTATCAAATGGATCGATTACACAACAATCTGGCTGTTTTTCTAAATACCTGTGGAATAAGCCAAACAAAGTGGAACAAATTATTAATTAGAATCTCAATGACTAACAATCTTAAGTCATACAGCAATATTCACTGATACACTTTCATATTTATTTAGTGGTGGTACAAACAAGATTTGCGCAACTAGTATGCAAGTTATGCTTGAACGAGTTAAATGCATTTACAAGAGTTGGCTGCACACTAACTCCTAACCGATTTTCCTTCAGATCACTTTAAATAAAACAAAGTAAAGAAAGGAAATGGGAGAAAATTGCAGCAACACTAAACAAACGGAAAGGTAGGTAACAGTCACTGCCGTAAATATGACATGCAACATGTCAATATGTTGTCATAAAACACATCCATCAAAATACTCAAGTTTTATCCCTTTCACGAAGGAGGGCAGCACCAGATTTATGATTTTAATAGAATCCGATTGGGGGGTGGGGGCAGAGAGAGAGAGACTATGGGCCTATGTGTTGTACAGAATAACTGTCTTATTAAGTTATTCAGATTTGTAACATTTGAATCAATAACAACAAAACCACGTAGGACCAATTAACCATCTACTTGAACAGAAAAAGATATATACGGAGTAGATCAGTACTGCAACAGGGCGAATTAGATTATTAGAATTCTTAACTCGATAATGCTTTCAACATCACACCTAACCCAAATTTTGTCTGCCTTATAGAATTTATTTGAAAGAAAATAACAAGGAAAAAAAGTACTTTTAGAAACAATTTCGGGAGAAAAAGAAGAACAATACAGGAAGGATATAAGAGATATGTGAGTTTATGCATGCCGGTAGCAAAGAGTTGTAAAGACCCCTCACAAATCCAGAATGTGCACGTACTTCCAAATAATATAATAACAGATCCTGTTTAGTTGATTTCAATATCCATGCTTCCAATATCGATCAACAGTTGAGTTTTGTAAGCAATACCTTTGCAAATCCAGCATGCCCTGATTGTAGACAACTTTATTCAATCTTCCTGAAGAACTGCTCAGTTCGATGGATATAATTTCATCTGTTGCTTTATGGATAATTACGTCAACATGTTGCAATTGGATTGATATGGGCAGCTCATAAGTAAGGGGCATAAATATCAACCCATTTTGGGTGGGGCTCATTGGAAATGCACCTCTCTACCAACCAAACAGTCACTATAAGTAACTTTAAATGCTTTAAGATACTTAACTATATAAGAAACATCAAACAATAATGTCGATCATTCACATATTTGTAGGGCCATAAGCTAGCCAGGAATCTCAACCAGATCAACCTGAAAGGAATTTTGATCAACCAGATAAAAATTTTCTGAATTTTCTTTTTGTTATGGGTAAACCCAGTAAATTATACTATTAATAAAATTGTCATATAAGTTTAACCCATCAGTCTTTTCAAAGAATTTTAAAAGAGACAAGTTTCAGAGTATGAAGGCAGATCATGCTTATGCCTATGATAGACTATTAAAAAATTACATGCCAAGTGCAAAACTGTAATACCAATTCAGTCAATTCTAGTTCATAAAGTCAACCCTATCTTGTCCTCGGCACTGAAAATGCTGTATGCATTTGTTATTATAGAGTTCTCACCTTGGCAAAGTCTTCTTCACGAGAAGGTTTCATGACGTAAGCTACCATTATATGATCTTTTCCTATTACCTGTTATTAAATTAAATGAAAAAGGTAGATAGAACACATTAAACACGTTTACTCCGGACATCATTTTCCTAGTTATCGAAAAATTATCTGAAAAAGGATTTTAGTTTGAGAAAACTTTGTTAATGCGAAAGGCCATATCAAGCGTAGAAAAGGTAAGTGAACTAAAAGCAACAGTGAAGAAGTAAGTATGGCAAACCAGTATATGAAGCATTAACAAAAAAACATGAGATCATGAAAAAATTAACTTTTTCTTCTAAGAGTATGTATATATAGAGAATGATATATTTTCCATTGATTACAAAGCAATTTGATGTTGGCAGCATCAGGTAATCTTATGTATAAAGTAAACAGCTGGTTCTGCGCGGTTAACTTTAACTTAGCTATTCCTTGTAGAAACTGATAAGTTCAACAAGAAAGAGAGGTGCACTAACTAAAGGGTTGTGCTGTATTAAGAGGTGTGTGATGCATCATAGGTATATATTTGTGGTAAGTGATGTACGATACCCTAGATACAATTCACATCACATGCAACAAATACTCAAAGCAGCATGCTTTACTTGGACCCAAAACTAAGTCTGAAAGAGAGTTGTGGAATATAAGTTGCTAACTTTGGAAACTTTAGAAGCATCAACGTTTGCAGTTATTTCACAGTAAAGCATTTCTTAAGATGCAACAGCTTGGATCATAATTAATAAAAAAACACAAGTAAGCTTGCATTGAGACAACAGTCTTACATACTTTTTTATTCAAGTTGCATATAGTCAATGGTAATTCTTCTAGTTTGTCTATAAAAAGCATACTTGATTCCTCGCTTGCAGCACCACCACCTTCAATATGTAATTAAGGAAAGCTTAGCACAGCAAATTATTACACAGAGCCTAACAACATTAATAAACAATTAATGTTATACGTATCATTTACCAGGATTGAATATAATATAACTCTTCTAAGTTTGTGAAGTACCTCTCTCTGACCCTTGACACTTAGATAAGGATCTGGATCTGAACAGACTCGGCATCTACCAACTCAAGGTACTATATAATTGTAAATGAGAAATCTTTTCTAGATACATTTTCTTTCTTTGTCTCATATCAAGAGATCGCTGACTCACTGTAGTTTGAATATAAGGCTAGTCTTTTCTACTCCAAGAAATTATATTTATACTAGTCGTACCCACACACACAAATGCGTGTGCAAAATATATATATATATATATATTTTTTTTTTTTTTTTTGAATTCTTATAAGTATGGCATAATAAAATTATGAGATGGACAATCTATAGCGGAAACTAAACACATAGTAAAAATGAGATTTGATAATATAATTAATAATTCAATATGAAGATTGTAAAGAGAAAAAATTATATTAGAAATTTAGAATTAAACATGGAATTAAAAATAGAATATGATAGAATAATTGGAAAACAAAAAAGATATGATAACTAAAGTTTGAGAGAGTAGGATGTAGTAGTTTCCTGTATAACTACTGCTTCACCGCTGTTTTAGACACAAACATTGCACTCATCACTTATTACGGATTATATAACTTCCTAGCAATTTTTCTTATTGTGCAGCAGGGTTTTTTTTTTTTTAAATGTGTGATGACCCAAAAACACCAAAAGCAATTATTCCAGATCCCGGCCCCTTACTATTATAATATATACACACACACTCACATATATATAGAGAGAGAGATATACTATTATGCACACAACTTATATACACATTACAAACACACACATTTCTTAAATTTTTTTGTTAAATCCAACCGTATGGATGAAAAGAGCATCAAAAAAGAAAGAAGTGTTTAGATTGTTATGTATTTTGGTGATGTATAAGGTGTGTGGATAATAGCACCGCTGTGTGTGTGGGGTGTGTGTCTGGAAAATTATGATTAACTGACCCTACGGATCCTCGGATTTGGAGAAAGTTTCCCGAATCCTGTATACAGGACTGACTTTCATTTAATATAAAAGGGAATAGGATTGATTTTCAGTCAAAGAAATTCCAGAGACTGGAATGCAAATCTTGGTACAATATATAGATAATAGAAAACATGAAAAACAGCAACCTGCTCCATCAGATGATTTTTGCCCAAGAGATCCTGCAAAATATATCACGTGAAATAGTTATGCATGGGGGTTTATCTTTCAGTCAAACAAAATATGGACTAACCATACATTTTGTTAAAGAATAGACTGTATTCTAATAGCCCGAATATTTAGTCACCAAATCAAATTCACGATATATTGATTTTTGAGAAAGCCTCCCAATTCCCAAATGAGATCATATCTTGTATTATATGATGCAGGGGGTGCTTCTGTTTTTTGGCGTATGAAGAATCGGGTGTGTACGGGGTCCAGCATTTGGCATATCCCCGGATTATCCGGCGGGCGTTCGTCAAGGGTGCTTTTGGGGTGCTTCGACCATGAAAAATATAAATTAAAATGCCTAAAAACATGTCTTGGGCTACTTCTTTAAGGTGTTTTGTGCTTTTCTATTGTGTAATATATATGTTTAAACTTCATATATTAAATCTATGTATTAGTGCTATTATACTATTAATATAAACTTGTAGAGTTGTAATATCTCTTGTATTTTTGTTATGCTACTAAAAGTATATTGGATGTCTATATTTTAGAAATTTTGTATTATATATGTGAATGGCACACACACATATATATGATACTCCTTATTAATTATATGACGTATCTCCGCCGTACTCGAATCCCCATATTTTGGAATTTCCCGAAACTGTAGCCCCATATCTCCACACCAGCACCCTTAAACCCGCGCGCTTGCTACTTAGCTTGTACTTCTCTCAGTCTATGCATTCAACATTTAGACATTATTCATCCTTCGTTAGTGAGAAGGATAAATATGCAGAATGCATAACGCTTGGAAAACAAGAAATCCACATGGCTCTTTCTTTCTCTTATGGACCTGTTCATTCTAATCTTATACTTTCTTATAAATTGGAGAACAAGTTCAACTCTCTTCTTTAACCCTGATATCTAAATAGTGAGGATGAGGCAGGCATAGGGAGTGCAGAGGGTTTACTGCTACTCACTAAGAAAGATAGTCACCCAACCATAATTCCTTAGCTTAACAAAAAGGCCTTCATCAATAGTGCAAGTCACAAACAAAACACTCCGGGAATTGTCACCCCAGGTCCTAGCAATCTCATTTGCAGTGTCTTCCACGGTAGATGAATTCAATAAGAAAATACCAAAAGAATATTGCTTCGAGATCCTTTCCAGAAGTCTAACCTATAACAATTGAATAACTAGAGTAGTAAGGAACTAAGCATAAAAGATATATAAGAGGAAATATAGTTTCTATAGTAGAATGAACTAGAATTGACACTTCAAGATTACACTAAAAAACAGTTGCACACATTTGACGGAATGGAAAACAACTAAATGAGAGAGAGTACGGGCATACTACTGTCAAAAATATAGGACTGATTTCTAAGAATAGTAAGTGTATAGTGACAATATTAATAACAACAATGATAGTGATAAATACCAGATATTGCAGCAGTTTGTATTGTAGAAAGAAAAAGGACCAGATACTTCAGATGGTCAATGATGAAACAAGCAGCAGAATATGTAATTACCTTTGGAATTGGAAGACCAGGTCCATATGATATTCCCTGAAAAAGAATTCATTTTAACACACATTATTAATAACAATCCAACTAAAGAAAAACCTTTGTAAGCTATTCACAGACATGTACATCGATGTGCATCATTGTGCAGCATACGTCAATCTTATATTATTTGATCAACCTAGCACAAAAAATGGCTCAGGTCCTAGTTAACATCGTCAAGGCACTACAAAGTTTTCCTTTGCTTTAATGTATATGTATATGCGCACACGTTGGAAATATATGACATACATTGATGAGCTGATAGCTTTCTTTCGCCATCTACAGATTTCATAGCAACTGATAACATATTCTAAATATTTATGTTGTATAAAGCTACAAGCTCTTGGATTCAAGTCTTTTTGTAACATTTAGTTCAGTTTGAAGTACTACTGCTGGATTTTGCAATAAGATATTTTCCTTCTTCCAGGTTGTACACTAGAAATTAAATTAAGGGTGCCAAAGACAACCACTAATCTTCTCCTTAGCTGCACACCTTCAATTGACCTCCTAATCATCCAATGCAACCTGAGTCAACCTGCATTTCTCATCCAAGGGCCCCAAACATGCTCAACAACAATATCAATAACCCATCCTTCAAGAAACTCATCGGGCCTAGCAACACTTAGTCAAAACATAAAGATTCACATGAGAAAACAAATTTGAAAAAAAAAAAACAAAGGTTGACTAAGAACCAAGTTAGTGTTCCTAGTATGGGAGACCCCTCCACAATAAAAGTACAACGTAAAACTCGGTCGAACCACCTCGACCAAGTTGGTTTGTTCTACAAAAGAATATTGGACAAGTCAAGATAGAAGGTGTTGGTCTGTAGCCTCCCAGGGAACCAGGGAAGTTCTCCAAGAAAACGCCACTACTTATAGTGCAAGTATTCAAGAGCTCCATGCGAGCAATCAAAATCCCGTATGAAAATTACCGAAACCAGCAAAACTGATGAAAAAGTGGCTAAGGAAACCAACCCCCTAGGGCGCTACCACCTTATGTCAGCCTCCTCGGGGGAAGTCCTCTTGGGGAGGTCCCATACGCGCTCCGATACCAATCTTCAGTTGCAAACAGCCAAACACATTGCCTCTAATCCACTGATAAGTTGTCCAACTATGGAACTAGGGCTCTGTTTGATAAAACTGAATGAATATTGCTAAATAAATAAGTCTGCTGAATGAACTGAATGGATTAGATATTGAACCTGAATGTTGAAATCTGTTTGATAATTTAGATATCCGAATAACATAAATTTTTAATTTATACAAATATTACTCTTTTGTTGGATCAAATCTTATTTTCAAATGCTACTTTTTTTATAATAGATAAAATACAACGAAAAGTACTAATTAATATATATATATATATATATATATATATAAATTGTCTTCTCGTAAAATTAACAACCCAAATTTTCCCTTCTTGCTCTTTATTTTTTTTTTTTTCATATTTGATTATCAAGTTGTTATTTGATTATAAAATTTATCTTTTTTGTCTTTTGATTTTGATTGTCTCAAGGTAATATGGAGTAGTATTTAATTATGTATTCTGATTGTTTATGGGCAATAAGAATATTTCAAAAAGCACAAGTATTGCTTTTAGTTTTTTAGTTAAGGATCACTTGGCTTAGCAATTCAGCAAAGGAGAGTATGCTGATTCGGTCAGTAGCGTTAAGCAACATTCAGCTTAATTAAAATTTAAATCAAACAAACTTAATGACATTCATTCAATTAAGTACTCAATTAGCTCATTAAGTTGTTATCAAACATGGCCTAGGTGAGGGTTTTGGCATGGTAATCAAGAATGTAAGGTAAAGTAAAATACAGATCAATATTACTGATGGTAGGAGCAAGCACATGCACATAGGATACCCCCACCATTGCATGTGCTCCCTCACCATATCCCCACTTGCTAATTCACATTCAGAAGGAGCTTGACTTGAGAGCTTCTTCCTCTAAACATTTTCTCTCCTTGAGAAATTCACCATGTTTTGCAAGTACAATCTAGATTTAAATTAACTCTAGCACCTAAACATTCTAGAGGCCACAATGTAATCCTAAAAGAGTTCAATTTTCCAGTTACTCTGAACATCAATTAATGCTCTCAGCCACTATCAAAGGCTTGTTCTCAGAGAAGCTGTGTCTTTTAGCATTTAACTCTGAATATACAAGGGACAACTTATTACAGAACTATCCTGCTTCTCCCATCCCCAGCAGCTTAAACAGACTCATTGCTCTGGTGAATTCTCACCTCTCCAATCACTTGAAGGACGTACTAAATTGTGCAAAACTTGTATTCAACTTCATCAAATTAAGTATGACAATACAATCAAGTTTGACTGCTTATCACGTCATGTGTTGTCTGAATCTTGGAAAGCGCACTAACCATCTTCCGCAAGTAATGAGATGTTGATTAAGAGGTTGGACAGAGCTGCAAATCTCATGGTTGTTTAATGGAGTAATTATTCTATTAAGAGATCTTTATTTCATCATTTCAAAGCAAGAGCAGAAGTTGCAATTCAACCTGGTTGAAGTTTCCAACAAATATTTTTCTTTTTAACAATATAGACAACTTGTTTCTGTTAATCCAGACACATCTGCAAACAAGGCACTTCAGTGTCACTTCTCACAGCCTCAAACTCAATTCATCTCAATAACTTCTTGGAAACATTCTCAGATACAAACTAATCACACATTGACAAAACAGGTACTAAATCGAAAAATGTAGCTATGCTGCAGTTTGTCTCGTGTACTCTACCACAGAAAGGAATACTTGATGCAACATATAAGATCAGAGGGCGTTGTTCCATTAAGTGTGTGGAATTGGACAAAGGGTATTATTACTATCATTGCAGATTACTTGATGAGGACAAAGAGGTAATTGTTGGAATGTGCTCCTCACATGTCGGCTCATCTCGCTCCTCACATGTCGGCTCATCTCTCTCTCAGCCAACAAATAACATTGCTCAGGCAGAAGAAGCATCAAGGAAGAATCTGTCTATTTTACCTTTATCGTACACTTTCTTGAAATGTCAATTTCCTTTCATTTCTTTCAATTCCGTCATTTGGGTTTCCTTGTTGCTTTATCTTCTCTGCTCTTAGTTGTGATTACAGACTGAGTTGTGTAATGGAATTATTAATGGAAATTAAATGGTTTTGGTGTTCAATTATCAAATTGATGCCTTTTACTTGTTTGTAAAAATGTCCAGTTTGTCACACTCGACCAACTCTTGTCAAATCTAATGGTACCTGAACATGTTTATAACTTGAATGTCGAATTTAATTGGTGCACGGCTGTTGTAGGGAATATATTGAACTATCATTGAATTTATCTAGACCCATTAATCTTAATAAAAAATAATAATAACAATATGTCAGATCCCAAATACAGTACAATCTGTATAGAACTCTAACCCATCGCGGATTTTGAAGCTACCAAAATAAACCATTTATCGTAGCATCATGAAATACAAAAGGACAAATAAATTAGTTAAAAGCATTTGAAAGATTATGCGAAAACACATAAAAAATTGAACAGAAGAAAGAAAAACTAATGGAAACTAGAAGATTATATACCGTTGGGATATTGGAGTGACGGAGTTTGCGAAAAAGATAATCAGCTCCAGGTTTGAGAGAAACATTCTCAATTTCACTGACATTATCGCCACCGTCGAACGCCACCAAAATGGCGGAGCTGTCCAGAAGAACTCCTCCTACGCCACCGCCCATTTTATTTGAATTTAGTTGTGTTGATCGTCTCTATCCCTGTCGCCCGTTTTGTTTTTGGGTGAATAAAGAGGCCGAAAGTAGACTGAGGGTGAAGTTCTTGAAATGCGTACCAATTACGCACGTAGACAAATGAAACAATAATTTTTTGTCCAAAATTACTATAAATAAGTATGAGATAACCAAAAAAATAAAGTACTACAATTCACCTAAAAAAGTTACTCCGTATATAATATTCACCATGTTACACAATAAGAGTTATATTTGTATTTTCTTGTAAATATTAAAATTATATTTTTAATTAAGATTTTCATCGACAAATCATAAAATTTTTTTATGAAATTTGTTATAAATTTTTAAATTATTATGAGATTTATAAATTTATAATTAAAAATTTTAAAATTTATAACAAAATGCCTTGCTTGAGGAATCATTACTTAAAGAATTTACTATGTAACACACTCAACAATGGAGATAAGGTTCAACATTCCTTAAAGTACTGAGTCTTACTAAAACTTGAAAATCTGTTTAAACAAGGGTTTGTTGAAACGAGTCTTGCTTAATATATCTATGATATACCTATTTAACAGGCATTAGTTTTGCTGAAAGTATTTAACAATTTTTTCTAAATATAACACTTCCTTACTTGTGGATGAGGTCTTGTTGATAATCAGATCTACTAAAAAGAATTTTATTTAATATGAAACTTGCTTAAACTAATTTGTTAAAAATCTACCTAACAAGTTAGATTTTATTATAAGTCATTTTTACAACAAATTTAAGTACCATATTACGCATCAACTTTAAAAAAAATATTCTAAGTATAAATAATTTAAAAAATATAAATAAACAAAGGTTAACTTAATAATCTCCCTCTAATTATGATGTAAGAATAAGATATTTAGATCACCGAAAACAAACATGACCGGTTTCATTAATTTTACCATGAGTTCCTCATCCATGTTAGGCCTGGCTTGCATATATTAGTGGTCTGACTCAAATTTGGAAATAAATTTACGAAATCACTCGATGTCTGATTCTACCAGTAATTCAAAGATGTCAAATAACACAAACAAATGGCACTTAAATCACTTCATCTCTAATTCGATCAACAATTCACTCCAATAAGATGTCAAACAACACAAACAAATAGCAAATTAGATGGAACACCAAATTAAAAAAAAAAATTGAAGTGGGTACAAAGGAAAATACGGATGTTCAACCGTTAAAAATCGTACCGAAGCGATTTGTATCAAACGAGTACTAATTACCTTATACAACAAAATCTTGATACTATTACTAATATCAAAAAATTGGTTTACCGAACTGAAATAACAATTCAGTGACAACCTAGTATCGATAAATATCTAATTTGTACCAGTTTAAATACATTGGGAAAAATAAGTTTGTGTAGACGAGTTAGTGGCAAAATAAATTTGTCAAATAGAAAATTATGCAAGTAATTTTAGGTCCAAACGATAAATAGATCTTTTACATACAGATTATTATACAAACATATAAAACTCAAAAAATATAAACTTATTCGAAGACTATAACAAAAAAATAAATGCTCAAACTTGTAGAAATAGAACAAATATAATATAAAACTAAGATAAGAAATATATTAATACACTATATTGACTTATACATTACAAAATTAATATAATAAAGATAGAATTATACTTTTCTCCCTCCATGTTTTGATCAAATTTTAATGTCATCATCTTTCTTCTTTTTTTCCTGACAATTCTCTCCCACTCATCTATGCATAAGACAACAGTTAGGTCCTTATCTATCATTTTGAGAAAATAACAATAATAATAATAAACAAATATGTCATTTAACTATTCATTTCAAAATACACCTACAATTTACATATATACACGGATATATCTAAACATAATAGACATAGAATAAGTAGAAAGAAACATGAATTAATAAAAAATTATAAATATAAAAAGTTATTATAAATAAATTGAAATTTAGAAAATCAAATATAAAATATTTAGAAAAATAATGATATTAAATGAATTTATAAGTGAACCTAATGAGAAATATATTAATCAATTCATAATATATTATTTTCTCTAGAAAAAATAGCTTGTAGTCTTATTATTAAAAAAAATTAAGTTTCTATAAATTTCTTCTTGTTTATAATTTTTTATTTTCTAATTATAATATTAATAAAATATTATTACTTTCTTTATTATTTTATTTTAATATTTATCTATTTATTCTCTCCTTTTTTAGAATCTTTATTTTATTTTATTGTATTAATATATAATACATACACATATATATAGCCCATTTATGTATATATGTTAGAGTTAAATAATGATAACGATGTTTAGGAAATAATTTGTGCAACTGTAAATACTTGAGGTATATTATAAACATTAAGATCAGTACGAATTTTGCATCCACTAATGGTAATCTTATTCATCAGGGGATGGTCAATTATTTCAAAAGACAAGTCGAAAAATGGAACATTTAAAGGACTTAACAAAGTGAAGGAGAATGTCTGATGCTACTTAATAACAGTCAAAGTATTCCGCACATCAGATATTTTAAACAAAGTTTCGTTGATTAAGAATCGTCAGGGGAACCCATCAGGGGAAACTGATCAGGGGGAACTTGTCAGGGGATGACAAAAGCAAACCAACCTGTCGAGGTGAGACTTCAGGGAATGACAGCGTCAGGCTAACCCATCAGGGTAACCCGTCAGGGGGAAAGCTCAGCACTGCATCAGTGGAAACCGTCAGTGTATGTCAAAGATCATAACATCAGTGGATCAAAGAAGCACTGAGTAAAACTCAAGTAAAGGTTGAAATCCTGATCCAGTCTTGAACAAAGACTAGTCATCAGGGAATCCAAGAAGCACTGATCAAATTTATCAGGGCTTATTATCAGTGGATAGTTATGACCGCATGCACCAGTTATCAGAACTCACACTCAAATCAACGAACCTTGTTACAGAAGTAAGAGATGTTAACTGGAAAGATATTTCTTGAAGTTTGTTTGATCCAATGAGAACTCTCAAACATTAAATGCACGCAGATCAGGGGAAGAAAAGTATCAACAAAAGTAGCAGCAGTCTGACACATAGTTTTCAAAGGACAACGATGTGACATACTTGTGGCTAAGTTGAGAAAGACAGCACGTCTCAAGCACGTGATTTCAACCACTAATCTTTTCATATGAAAAGGAGTTCTCATCATATAAATAGATTAATCCAACAGATCAAAAAACAAAAACAAGAAGCACACAAAAATCACTAGAGTAGTTTTGTAATAGATCTCGAGAGAAATATTTCAAAGAAAGTTTAGAAGCTAGTGAGTGTGAAATAGAAGCTGTAATTTCATTACAGAAGTTGTAGCTGTTTAATCACATTTGTGATTATACAGATTTTTGAAAAAAACATCAAGTTTTAATATAACTATTTTAACTTGAATCTGTGTGTTCATATTATATTGTTTTTCTGTTCATAGTAGCTGTTTCCAATTAGTGCCAACTAAAGTTCAAAAAGAGCAACAAAAAAAAAAGATTGTAGTGTTTGCTCAAATTTTATCATATGGACATCACATGATTATTTTTTAGTTAAATTTAGATAAAATGATTCAATAAAGATGAAGGGAGAGATTGTTGAAAATAAGAAAGAGGTCGACATTGAAAGTTGACCAAAAAATAGAGGGGAGAGAAGTGTAATTTTACCTATAATAAATGAAACATACAAATATTTTATATAATTTATTCAAATAAAATTAGTATCGATACTAATACGATAAATGTCAATATTTTAAAATAATAATTCGATACTATCAGAATAACTAAGAAATATCAATTAAAAAAATATCAAAATTGAATTGTGTTATTCTCTGATGGTATTTGTAGAAGGGGAGTTGGATACAAATCTCAGATTTTTCGCCTAATGTAAAGATATCAAATATAATTTATAAATTAATTTCAAAATTAATAAACAAGATAAATTATATTAATCAATAAAAAATTATTTTTATTGATTTAAATCTCAAAGACAAGCTGGTAATCAAACCCTTTTGATACAAGTTTCTTTAATATGTTCAGTGATGAACATTTGCAACCTATAAAATAATTTCTAACTTCTCAAGTTTTAATAATTTGCTACTTTGTATCTCTCTCTCTCTCTCTCTCAGTATTTTAAATCTCTATTTCTTTTGATACAACAGCTATCTCTCAATTTTTCTCTCAATATGTATAGAGATATATTTGGGATATTCAGAGATATGTTGAGATGCACTGAGATGTTTTCTGAACTTTGAGATGTGTTGAGAGATGTGTATATTATGTGTTTTTCTTAGCTGTTATGTGTGTCTATTTATAGACACAACTTCATTGTCTTTCAACCTTCTTCTTTAAGTTGGTTCCAAAAATATATATGTTGTTTTTTGGTAATTACAGTTCTGTTACATAACTTTTCTTTTGCATAATCTTTCTTGCACGTCAATCTATTGTGTAATTTCTCTGGTACACATTCTCATCTATTGCAGCAGCTCCCTTATTTTATTTTTAGAATATTTAGGATAAGTTATCTTTGTAGCATCTGCATCTACTGTGTATTTGTATAACTTATCTATGTGAGCTTGTATCTTTCTTATTGGACCAAGTTCCTTATTTTGCTCTTCAAATTTATACGAGTTATCTTTGCAGTTTATACACCTAATGTGTATTTGTATAACTTATCTTTTTGAAACTTTTTTGGTAGTCAACCTCTCCTTATTGGACCACCTTCTTTATTTTAATTTCAGAGTCTTAACTGAGTTAGAGATCTACTGCAGTCAGACATATGTCATCCTATATGTCATCTTCAATCTCTATTGATGATCATTTATTCTTTGATGACCATTTAGACTCTGATGAGTTAATTTTGCAGTCTCTGATAAGTTAATTTTGCAGCCTCTAATGGTCATCTGCAGTCTTTGATGATAATTTAGATACTCTGATAGGTTTGACTAATTTTGACTTGTCTTCAGTATCTGATAGTTAGTCTCTAATAAACTAAACACTTTAGTCTCTGACAGTACAATTCTGCATGGGAGTTGCAGAATTACTTTGAGTTTTTATTTGCTGGTACAGATCATCATTCCTTGAAATGATTTTTGAGTGGATAATATTCTCTGATGATGTGTTACACTTGAAAATGGTATTATTCACTGCTGAATTAATTTTACAAATTAGTCTACGATGATGTGTAAGAAGAACTCCTTTATGAGTTTTTATCTTTTGATGGATGAGTTCCTCATGTACTAAAATATGGTTCTTTGCATAAAAATCATCCTCTAGTGCTCTGTTAAGCTCTGACATAAGCTTTATTCATTGCTGCAGAATTATCCTATGATAATTGATGCTGAGATATTTTATCTTTTGATGTATATTAAGTTTTAGTTCAATTACAAATTCTAACAATTCTAAATATTATAAATCATCATCAAATGTTATAATTCATAACAAATTGATTTATTTTTTTACCCATTTTCAATAACGAACCGAACCCATTTTGTATTTTACCCTTTGTACCAGAAATTTTGAAGAAAGGGAAGTGAATAAAGTGATGTAGAGTTAAATTTATCTTTTTGCCCTTTTTCTTTTCGTTTTTCATTTTTAATTTCAAATAAACCGCCCCTCCACCTTTTGGTTGAAAATTAATCGGAGCATCATTTCAAACAGTCCTAATCCCACTGACTGCTGCTACAGCCTAGATCCGTCTTCTACGTCTAAAATCTTTTCAATCGAGTACATGTTCTTCTGATTCGGATGTTGAATCGGCAGTTATCATCATCTTCTTCCAAAAAATGCAAAGGAAATGTGAAGGAGAAGCAAGATTCGTGGACTCAAAGGAGTCCATTTCGAGATCTCAATAATGGCTTCCGCAGAAGCAACAGTAGCATTAGCAGCATCTCGTCTTCAGTTTCTGTTGAACCCCCTAAAGGTTGTCTTCGTTTCCTTCTCTCAAACCCCTCTTCTTCCAAAACCCCCATTCTTCACAAATCCCGAAAAACTTCCAAATCAGCCCCAAATGCTAAAACAAAGTTTTCTAATCATTCATTGTCTAGATCTAGTAAACCCTCTGATGAAAATCATCTTCCTAAACCAAAGCCTGGTAAGAAGAAAATGGAACCTCGTGGTCTATACCAAAGGCAATCGAATAACAAGAAACAGCAGCCCAGTTCGGGGATTTTAGCGAATCCGGACAAACTTGTGAGTAATCCGCCATCTGGGTCGGAAGAGTTTGGTAAGAAATTGAAGGGTTCCAAGTGGGAATCGACGAACTTCGATAATGCAGGTCAGTGCTCTGAGCATTTGAATACTAACGATGTTGATAAATGTACCCCTGTTGGTAAATTAGCATGTGGGTCTGTTTTGGGTTGTGCAAATTATGATGATAGTAATACATTGGTAGAACAAAGCTCAAGTAGTACTAATACGACACCACCTGTTGAGGCTTCGGTGTCTCCTGAGATTCTTTGTGGCTCTTCTGCTTTAGATTCAACCTCCACTAAAACACCTAGCACATGCTATGGAGCTGGTCATGTTATTTCTGGGGTCTCTGACAAGAGGAAATGCAGGCCTAAGGGTATTCTTACAGTAGGAGTAGGTCTTGATTCTTCTGGTAACATGAAAAGTAATGTTGCTGATAGTTATGATAGTTGTGGTCAATATATAAGAATCCTTACAAATTCTAGGTCTTCTTTGGTTCCTTTGCCTGTGGAAGCTTCTGTGAGCTGGCATCTATCTCCATGTCATGAGGAGGATGGATGTGAGAAAATTGAATCTGCAGATAATCTGTGTCAGAAAGGGAATTCGGAAGGTTATGCTACACTTGATTTACCCAATTTGCCTTTGTCGTCTGATGAAGTCGCGTCCTCTTTATATGACAGTGATAACTGCATTGGTTCCGTCAATCAAGACACTACTCCAATTGCTACGAAAACTAGGATAACCTTGCTTTCGCCCAAAAGGCTGCTAGACTTCAAAGGGTTTTCGGAGTCTCCATTTGAAAAGGTCGGGGATTACCAGTCTTTATCTTCTCCCATTGGCACGCCTTGTAAGGCTGTATTATTACAAGAACGGAGAAAACACAGGCACAATTCTTCCGGAGAAAAATCTCCTATTTCGGTTGGATCATTGAGTAGTGGGAATGTTATGCAGACCCCGAACTCAGAGTCAAGCTCAGAAAGGCATCATTTCCCATATTGGTTAGATATGGAAGGTTGTCCAAAACATCATCAAGAAACTGCTATGGAATCATTAGCTGAAGTAATTCGGATGCAAAATTTATCACCCAATAGCCGCCAATCATTTGGGGATCCACTTGGTTTGACTTCCCGATTCAGCAACTTGAGTACACCTTCCAATTCTGTTGATCTGAATAGTATTGATAATCATGATTCTTGGATGTCTGATTCAGCCTTAGGAAGTGTGCCACAATCTCACATGAGGATATCTTGGAGGGAAGGTCTAGTGAGTCGGATTTTTGAAATGGATGACTTAGATTGCTGCAGGTGCTTGTCAGATGAAGAGAATGATGCAAATGAAAGCAGTAAAAACGAGTTAAAAGTACACCAGGAGCTCAACTTTGACAGACAAATTTATAGGTCTTCAATTGATGACTTCAGGTCTCCTGAATTTACTGACCATGAGCCGAGCATTGGAGTGAAGGGAAAAGAGAAGACATCACCTGAGAGACCCAATTCATGTGCAGAGTCCATATGTACTGACGGAGGTGGTCTAGCTGCTTCTGGGGATTCAGACTGGACTCTTTGCTACAAAAACCATTTATTTAATTTATAATTGCTACGATTTCTTTTCCTTCAACAGTAATCTGAGTGTAAGTTTTCCCTACTCCAGTTAAATATGATTTCAAGAAATTCTTTTGTTCCACTTCTGTATTTCCTTTTGTATGCATTTTCCTCTAATTCTTCTATATTCCCTTTTCATGGTGGGAGTTCTCTAGTCTTGTACTTGTGAAATGCATTTACTATATTTTGTGTTTTACAAATGGAACAGTGACAATATGCAATTAAAATACAATGCAGTTTGGTAGCAAGCGTAATTAGAATTCTTTACTGTCTCTATAGTAACTATCAAGTTTCATAGATAGTTCTCATAGAATTTTAATCTTCCTGAAAAGAATAATATCCTTCAAAGCCCCTTGAATCTCTCATCAATAAATATTATACTAAAAACACAAGGTGGGATGTGAAATTATGTTTTAATGTTGAATTTTAAACTACCATTGTGTAGCTTGAAAGTCATGTACATTGCTTGAAGCTCTCCCTATGCTGGTCAAAGTACATTTGTTACAGTCCATTCTTCCCAATTTGTATGTATGAATTAGTTCTATTCCCTTTCTCAAAATTAAGATCCAATTATCAGGGGAATTATAGTGAGCGGTTATCTGGAATTTTCAGTTCATGAAGATATATATCTATATCTATATATATGTATATATATATATATATATATATATATAATACCCTGTCATGGTGATCTTCCTGAATATTATTATCTCACATTATCCAACTCCAAATAGTAATCAGCTTGAATAGCTATGACAATGATCATCAAACTGAAGAAATTTGGTTTAGAACTTTATAGGACCATAAATGTTATATGGACTCCTCATTTTGTCCCAAAGTACTTGTGTCTAACACTCAGGACAAGGGTGTGGGTGTGGTTCACTCAATTTTAATGTAAAAATGTGTTAAAATTCTCACATACCCATGCTGGATTCTTCAAAGTACACGTATCTGATTGGACAATCCATCCGAATCCATGTAACTTAGCTAATAAGTAGAATTTGAGTCGCCAGTGAAAGATGTTCAAGGCATGTGGGGGAGGTTCTTCACATAGTTCCTTCTGATGCCATAGGAGGCACAAAAGCCTATAAATACTTCCATGATAAAACTCTTACAAAAGGAGACGTTTGCAGTTCTTAATTTCATGCTCTATCTACTTAGGGAGTAGGTCTTCGTACACAAACAAGCACCAGTGGATCCTGCTTCACTGGATAGGGATGTCATATACCTTGATCTGCATATCTTATGAGTACATAAACAAACTAGTACTATCAGATAATGTTCCCTTTTTTCTTTAATAAACTCAATCTACAGCCACATTGTCAATTAATTGATATCAAGCTAGTGTCAGAGGAGTCGATAATATCACTATAAATCTGATGGAAAATATTCTGTATATGTACTTATGTAAAACTTCAGCTAATATTGCCGATTTTATTCTGCTAACATCTTGTAGTATAGATCCCAAACAGTTTGGCGCCCAAATGTGCTTCTAATAAATGGGGCACTGATAGCCATTGTTACATGATACTATCCTCCGTTTCAAAATTAGATATCGTTAATTTTTTACATTAAACGACGACATATTAAACTTTGAATTAATGTCAATTTGGTTGATACAATTATCATAATTTTACAAAAACCTTTAATTATAACATAATATGTATTTAGCATTTTCATAGATCACATTAATTTTAAAGTTTAATATATCAAAATTAAAACGTATTTTTAATTTTGAAACAAAAAGAGTATTTTGTAATTGAAAGGAATTCTGTAGTTTATTTATCTTCAAAACGAAGTAGTTTGACTATTGACAAACTATGGAAATTGTATGTTTCTGACTTTTTTTCTGAACGGTAAATTACTTCTTACCTTTTCTGATTGCTTTTTAAGTTGGATCTTTTTCTTTTTTCTGTTCAAGGTATAACTATGGTTCTCTGAATTTATCATAATGCTATTTGAATCATCATTTTTAGATAATAGCTAGAATATGATGGAGCTGGAGCATTAGCTCCATGGTAAAACTTATGTTTCGCTTGACAAAAAACAAGGTTCAAACCCCCTTCCCCTTATAATAGATAGATGATAGGAATTTCTTAATAGTATCAAAAAAAAAAAAAAAAATGAAAAAAAGAAGAAGCTAGAATATGATGGCTTTGTTCTATCTTTCATTCAAGTTCAGAGGTGAAGAAATGACTGTAAGGCTTACTGGGATGTTCTTACTTTTTGAAGATCCCTCTAGAAAATTCCTTTCCACATCTCCAAATTCTAAGCTTTTAGCAAGAATGATAACTGTATAGTCACTTACAACTTTTGCATTTAGAGTTAGAAAATAGAGTTAATAACAAAATAACAGAGTTGCATTTTATTTTAAGTTTGCCAACACACTTTTACCGAGTCATGAATATATCTCAAACATCGATTAGGTTCGAATGAATATATATCAAACATTGATTATGTTTGAAAATTACAGGTTCTCACGATATAAATTATACTGTCAAAATTTAGGATTTTTAAAATTTAAACCGAAACAAACAGAACAATTATCGATTATCTCAATCTTTTCTTGACTTACAGAAAACATGGTGTCACACAAGTTCCAAAATGGTCAGTTATCTTGTAGAAGCTTCTGCTATTTCTGGTAAAGAGTAACCATCAACTTAGTCCTAGCTGTATCACAGTATCAGGCTAGATCTGATGAAATATCATCCCTTGTTTCTTGAGTGGTTGGCTGATTAGTTAATGTTGTGGTCCTCGAGGACATTGATTTTTATTGTTTATTTGGTTGCTTCTTCATTTAAAGATTGGATATATAATACACACGCCCTTATACACACAAGTTAGATACAAACTGTTCTTTAAATTTCTTCTTATTAAATCTAATCGTGCAATTGAAAAGAACATAAAAAAGTACTTTTTATTTTTTTATATTTTTTAGCTAAATTCACACTATTTTTATAAATAATGATAAATTTTGGCGTTTTGTTAATGTGGAACTGAGGATTATCACTTCCTAAATTATGATTTTAAATTTGTTTAGATAAAACGATATAATTTACAAATATTCGTAAAAATCAGTGTGAATTTAATTATTTACCGAAAGAATTTCCTATTTTCTATAGTCATGAAATTTGATCTGCATAAATTTCAAAATATGCCTGATAACTACAACATGCATATTACATTATTACCCACATATGCCAAAGAACTACATTTCTGACTTTTGAGCTAGAGGTTGTATCTGGCAATGAGATAGGCATGGTTTAAGGGAGTTTTGTTCAAATACTCATCAATAAAAAATATGAAAAATGATGTGAGAATTTCGAATCTTATAAGTTAATAAAAGATTATATAAGAGAGATGATAAGTATGCGAATGTGTGTACAAAAAAAATAAAAATGAAATCTCTCAAATCCACTTCGCTCCAATCCCATTTATCTAAAATTATATTTTTTTAGATTTTTGAAATTTAATATGTTTCTTCTTCTCTTATTTCTTTTGTTCATATTTGTTGATACAACCCTACTTATATTACCATTCCTTAAAAGAATTATATTTACTGATATAAGAATTGATAATATAATATAGTTCTTTCTCATATAATGTAAAAGGACTTAGAAAAATTTCTAACTTGTTAGGTGGATATATTCTACTAGTTAAACAAGATTTTTGATCACAAATGCTTTGCTCATCAATCAAGAAAGATGCTGAAAATGTAAAGAAAATTTCAAAGATAATCATACTTAAAATGGAAATAAGTAAGGACTGATATAATAAGATCTCTTACCTTTATCTAAGTAAAATTGTCAGAAAAAGACTCTATCTCTTCCCCTGTTTAGTCAAATTCTAGAAGACTCTTCAAAAAACACTAGAAGACAAAATAGCGACTATCTTTTTTAACTAAGAAAGAAACAACTGTAAAGGTACAAGTCACTATTAACAGTACAACTCCAACAGATCTATTTTGAATTCTCAACGGATAGATTTTTGGAGTTATATAAATAGGAGTCATAAATTTCATTTATGATATCTGAACAACCAAGAAATTGCTTTGATAATTTGACATTTTAAAAATTCAGCAAGACACAAATTCATGCATGAACAAGTGTTATTTAATCTGCTTAACAAGGAGCTTACTTCTTAGAGATAGCAAGTAAGATACTTCATATGTTATTAGTATTTGTGACTATTTGGTCTAAATGACCCATTTTATTTTTGGACCAAGTGTCCTACTGTTTATTGTTCTATGTGAACATTTTTAGTGAGTGTCTTCTCAAGTGAAGAAAAGAAGAGTGGAATAGCCTTAAACCGAATCACTATAAAAATTCTCCTACCTACTTCATCTTACTGCTTATCTTTTATTGTTTTCTTCCTTTATCCTTGTTTTGCAAAGTCTCTGCTAAACTCATTTAGCAAAGTCTCTGCTAAACTCATTTAGCAAAAAGTTACTGACATTGTTCCATTAAGCCATTGATCTAAAAACTAAGGGGTTCTTTACTATAAATTCCGCTACTCTTTTCAAAATATAATAAAGTTTTTTAATAAGTAAGAAGTGTTTTAAAACTTCAAAGTTTATAAGTAAGACTTAAATTTTGAAAAACACTATTCAACCCCCTTCTAGTATTTTTTCTTTTGAGACCTAAAAATATTATATTCGTTTTAAAATTAGAGATATAAATTAATTTTTTTAATTCAAACAACATTATATTAAATTTTAAAATTAATATTACCTACGAAAGTTTTGAATATGAAGATCAAAAGTTTTTGTAATAAATTATATTTTATAAGCTTATAATAGTTTTATTGACTAAAATAAACTAAACTGAAATTAATTTAAGTATAATATGCCGTCATTTGACTTAGCTTAAAATGTTAAAATTAATGTATTTTTAAGTTTGAAATGAAAGGTATAAAAATAATGATCAAAAACATTACAAATTTATTTAACTATGCTTATAAATACCAAATATATAAGGAAAAAAAAGAATCTAAAACATGTTTTTGTCAATCTTAGCTAAATTTACAAATTAAAACCACAAAATTTAAGGTCCAATATCTCTTTTTACGAATTTACTTTTTCAATTATACTCACGAGTATATAAATGTATGACTAAAATTTATAATAAATTTCAACCACAAACAAAAATAATATTTAGTTTAATAATTGTATAGAATTAATGAGTTTTTTTAACTTTTCAAAATAAGTTATATAAATTCAGAAATCATGCTAGCTATTCAACACCAGAAAAAATATGCCTATATATATATATATATATATAGGAAAATGCTAACATACACACTTCTTATATTTACACTAAAAACGCACATACATTTCCTTAAATTTTTTGTTAAATTCAACCGTATGAATAAAAAGAGTATAAAAAAATAAGAGAGTATTTAAATTTTCATGTGTTTTTGTGATGTGTAATTAACATTATTATTATAAATATGCAAAATAAAAATACATCTGACAATTGTGTTTTGCATGCTTATAATAATGATGTTATACATCACTAAAATATATAAAAATTTAAACATTCCATTATTTTTTTTATGCTCTTTTTATCCTTACGATTGAATTAAACAAAAAAAACTTAAAGAAATATTTGTGTATTTTTAATGTGTATATAAAGTGTGTAAAATAGCACTCCTATGTGTGTGTGTGTGTGTATATATATATAACGTGTGCATGTATTGGTCCACGGAACGGTTACATCTGGGTATACATGGTAGTGGAGGGGGTAGAGATGCAGAACAATGGACATAAAAGTTAGGTGATGGTATTGACATTTTAAGGTAGTGCTATGTCCCACGAAGGAAACAACGAGCAAGCATAGAAATGGGTTATTTTGGTGTTCTTTTGCACTTTTGTGTGACTATATATGTAGGGGATATTTTCAATTGTAAGGATAATTTTAGTATTTCATGTTATTATTTTATATATATTAGCTTCTTGTTGGAGGTACCTCTAATTACATAACTACACAACCATGGATACGTGGCAAAGAGGATTAGGTAAACAAGATAGTGTAATAAGAAAGTTAGATTGTTGTAATTAGAAAGAAAAAACAAAACAGAAGATTAGAAAGTTTTCGTTTTCAAGCCTTATTCTAGCCGGCCTCTCTGCATTATAAATAAATAAACAAAGCATGGGCATCACCAGTATTAATTATTAAAGAGTATTTTTTTTGTCTATTTTTTTTTGTAATCTTAGAAATCTATACATTTATTAAGAAATGGCATTGATGCTTTCATTTTATAATTAATATTGATGTAAAACTATTCATTTGTCCTTTTTACTTTTTCAGAAGAGATCTCATAGAGATTGAAAATTAAATTGATACATTAATGTGAATATAAGTTAGAATAATAAAATTTTAGATTCTTCTTAAATACTTTGTACGAAAGTTTTATTTAGATAAATAAAAATATTAGATATAGTATATAAATTGGATGGAGAGAGAGTACATAATAAGGACTTTCACTAATTCAAATAACCGGAAAAAAAGAAAAGAAAAAAGAATATTGTAATAAATGTTTCCCATTCTTTTTCTTTATAATTTCTACCTTGTTGCCTTGGTAATTGAGATATATACCTCAAGGTACAAAGTCAGTCAAGAATATAACAAACCCAATTTATCTTGTCTTGTTAAACCAATCAACATGTGGTTTGTAGACTCACCCTTTTGCTTTTTGTTTTTTTACCGAGAAACTTCCATTAGCAACTCATTGACTAATTGGCTCTAGATTAAGACAATGAGTAGGCACCTCCTAAACATGACCAAGTCATATGATATGCCAAGAGATATTATTCTTCTCATGGTCCCTACAAAAAAAAAAAAAAAATGGTAGAAAATGACAATTTAGATGGTGTAGAAAGGGACAGAAATTTGTTTAATTCCCTTGTAGTTTATTTAATGTCAAAAGTCATCTGACACTAATTATTTATATTATGCTCACGGTGTCAAATTTGCATACATATAACAGAATAGTAGTGTAAGAAAACTCATCAAACTTAACAACCCAAAGTGGGTTGTTGAAGTCTTCAAATAACCAACATTGTTCTTTCATTTCTTCCGCCCCCCTGCACGGTGATTAGCTCCCAATGAAAGGCTGAAGAAGAAAAAGCTTGAAACAATGGAAGGACTCATTCCAATGATAGTCAAGAGCTTCAAAAAGAGCAGAACTCTCCGGCAATACACTTCTCTATCGTCTCCTGAACCTCCAAACTACGACATATTAAACTTTTATCCGAATGGCTACAATTTACCTATGGAAAATGATGCAAAAATTGATCATTCCAATCCAAAAAGTAAGCCTAGCCAACGACGAAATAGGTCCTTCAATCATATCGATTTTGATGCAGGCCGATACTCCCTTCAGGATTCTGTGGAGTCCAAGAGACAAATTGTTCGTTTCAGGAGTCACAGAAGAATGTTCTCTTGTATCACTGGTGCCTAAAACTTGTACCTGTTTTTATGTTTTTGATTTGTCAAAAACTTGATATTCATTGTAAATTAAACTTTTTATGCATATTTTCTGTGTTTAGTAAAAAGGATACAAATTTATACTGCAAATAATAAATTGATAATCATTTTATGAATGATTTACCAGTCTCTCCATTGTAATTGTTTTCTTCTTCTTCCCTCATTTCTCTGCTAGTCACTAACCAAATCTTTTTAAGTAATTTCCCAACCCTATTATTGTTTCTTCCTATTTGCAGGCTATATTAATTTAGCTTCAATAACAGCTAGAACGGCCGACAGTTCAATCTATTACAGGTAATTGATACTTTTTTGTAGTTTATTTTTTAGTCTAATTCCTAAACTGTGTACGACACGAATAAATATTTTTAAAAATATTTGTGATACAAATATTATATTCTGAATAATTAAAAGTTCTTGAAATTTAAAATAATAAATTAATAGAAAGTTCTGATTATATATATACACACGTACATGCGAGTCTCATGTTCGTGCATAAATTATTTATACTAAGTACAATAAGTGTCTTTTTCCTTTTCTTTGGAGCGTATCCTATGTTGTAAAATTCTAAATATAAGAAAAAAAACGAAGTTAATATTTAAGAGAGAAAGAGAGTACTGTAATTTTTGTTGTCTGTTTGTGTATTTATAGAGAGAAAAAAGATTATTTGGTAATTATAATTTTTTGTATATATTATTTAGAGAATAATTGTGTTAAATTAAATTCCTTCCAAATCTTTCTATTGTTAGAGAGAACTTTTGAAAAAAACTTTGATTAAAATTCCTTTCTTTTCTTTTGTCATAAAATTTTACAAACAAATTTGAAAAGAAATTGTTTAAATCCTTCCTTTTATTTTCTTTGCTTTTTTTTTTTTGGGCTAGAAAAGACAAGAAATGAATAGAAATCTTAATTTTTTTAATAATCATTTTGTTGTTTTACTGAGTTTTTAGGGATAAAAAGAAAAGAATTGAATAGAAAACTAATGAATTTTTCTTACCTAGCGTTTTAATTCAAAATTGGCCAGATTTGAATGTAAAATCTACTAATATTATTTCACATGATATAAAGTTTATACTAGCCTTAAACTATTAATACAATAAAATATTATATTGAGGACAAAATAAACATTCACTATATAACTTAGTATTCTTTTCTTTTCTTTTAGTAGACTTAGTAACAACATTAACATTATGTTTCTAAGTTTATTTTTGGCTAAAAAAGAAAAGAAAATGATGAAAAACTTAAGTTTTTTACTCTTTTATTGTATTTCTAAGTTTTTAAAAGAATAGAAAGAATTTAATAGGATAGAAAATTTGGTTGCTTTTCTTCCCCATATTTTTTTGTCAGAAATGACGGGATCTGGATAGAAATAAACAAAAAAAAAACTTAATACTACATACCATGCTATAAAATCAATAACATCCTTATCTATAAAGTACAATATCAATGACAAGTTAGACATGTAACAAGTTTGTTTAAGTTTTCCGGATAAGTACAATATCAATGACAAGATAGACATGCAACAAGTTTGTTTAAGTTTTCCTTTCTTTTTCTTTAGTAAACTAAAAAACAACCCAAGTAAGAACTTACAAATTTTATTTGCTATTCATTAAAAGGTTTTCTAAAAACTATTTTTGTGTAGTGAAGATAATATTATTTATTGGAATAAGAATTTAATATTTAGTATAACATATATAAATTTTGAATTTAAGTCAAGTAATTATAAAAAAAAATTTTAATTAATTGTCAAATAGTAGGGATATCACTATAATCTAAGAAGCTTAGTTACATTTTTGTTTCCAACTTTCGATTTTTCTTTAAAGTGAATTATTTGTTTTCTTTTAATTGAATTTTAGTTTCTTTGTGAAATGTATGTGTGCATCTTGGTGCAAGTTACGCGTGGCTGTCAAGTATGCATGCACCGGTGCTTAGTAGCCTTGTAAGAAAATTTGAATAACATTACAGTAAACTGAAAGCAACGAAATCGAAAGTCACGTTCGGAATTCAAATTCAGAGAAAAGTTACCGTGTTATGCTTGAATCGGCGAGTTATTAACGAAGTTAACACAGCTGGAATCGTCAGTTATTGATTGATTGATATCCCTACAATCTCTATTAAAATGGAAAGCAATATCCAATTTTTATTAAAGCACTAAGATATTTTGGGCAAGAAAATAGACCCAAACAAACAATATGAAGGAGTTTTTATTTTATCCATTCAGATATTTTAGGCAAGAAGATCGATCCAAACAAACAATGTAAAGGAGTGTAAGAATTTATTATATCCAGAGATGATCCTAAGAGAAGTTGGTGACATGTACATAAAAAGACTTATAGCTAACTTAAACACAGTCTCTCCTCAACTTAAACTATTTGTAGAAGGAAAAAAAAGTACACTTTTAGAGGAACGAAGTTTTCATTCTCTTTCTTACTTATTCAAGCCGCTTGTGCATTGAAAGAGATGGCCAATATTTCAGAATTGTTATGCATCACTGCCCGAACAGCTACTGTCAAAACTCAATAAAATCCTAATTTGAGATTTAGTAGTATTTGCACCATTAAAATGTCTTCAAGATTTAACTGTAACCATTAAAATCCCTTCAAGAGTTAACTGTAGCGAATCTCGAGCCCGAAAGCCTCTAGTCAGTGATATTGTTCTTCGTTCCACCGGTGACCCTGCAAAACTCGATGCAGCGCGATCAACATGCCCGATTTTTCATCACCTTCAAGCAAGTTGTATATGCAAAATGGCATGAAAACTTCTTGTTCTAGTTGCTGTAACAAGTTTCTGGAACTAAAGTTCGTAAAATAAGTTTAAATCATTCACTAATAAGGCTTACTATTAAGTAAGCGATAAAAATGAACAATTTTGCATTATTTTCTTTCACATAACCAAATCTCTATCCGTCTATCTTCGTATTCAAAAACAGCTATATCATCCTCCTTCGCTCTAAGTAACTTCAAACGGGACTACTACAGATCAAATTACAGGTTAGATTGTAGGCTTTGGAG
The DNA here is from genome assembly GCA_014636745.2 of Centella asiatica. Taxonomy (NCBI): domain Eukaryota; kingdom Viridiplantae; phylum Streptophyta; class Magnoliopsida; order Apiales; family Apiaceae; genus Centella; species Centella asiatica. The sequence continues at coordinate 13,613,056 of CM025781.1, read as the reverse complement.
CACAAACCATAGTCCATTTTCTTTTGGGTCAGGCAAGGAGAAGATTTCATTACAGAACACTTACACAAATGCATGTGCACGTGCATACCAAAAACAGGAAGGTAAGAAAGGATTAGTTACAATATTTATGACACACCATAAGAACCACAAACATCAAAAGACACGAATCGTATGCATAGACATAAGACAATTACATCCGAGGAACAGCCACGATTAGTTATCAAATGTGGAGTGGTGAATGTGTTTGCTGATGATCATCTAACCATAATTCCAACCTGAAGAGTACTGTGGTAACTGGTAACATGAAGAAAGATGATTAGATGACCATCAACAAAACATATTCATATCTGCACAAAACACAAAAATACATATACTAGGCCTGCCTTTACCAAATACACATGGTTAACACCCAATACAAGAGCCAATCTGTAATAATACAAGTTCAATGAGTATATACCCAAGAATATTCTCCATGGCAAGCATATTCCTTGAGAATAAACCCTCAGATTGGTTGGCAAGAAATGAATTGAGTGTTCAAATTGAAGTTTGAAGAGTAGGTAGCTTACGACAAGTAAAATAATACAAAATGACATTATATTGAAGGAGGGAGTCAGAGAGATGGGAAGAAAAGACACTGTGATTATGTAATGGATAATTATAATGAAAAAGATAGAAGTTAACATCACCTTTTTTCAGATTAAGCTGCATTTTGAATGGAGCTTAGGCCTTTACATAATCATTATACTTGTACCAAGTTCCAATTAGTTATGGTTGACAAAAAGGATTTGTTTTTTCTTTTGTTTGTCCGAGTCTTCCTTTACATATTTCATAGTAATAAACCTCAGACATAAGAGACTACTGAAAGACCTATAACCTAAAGATTGATCCATTTTCAGGGTTGTCATAGAGCTCATCCACAGATTAATGTTGGTCCTTGATTACCAAAAAACAAAATAAACAACAAAAATGCCCAACTCAAAAACCAAATAGCAATGCCTAGAGTTTGGCACCAGGGTTATCTATCACAGTATCAGACTATCAAATACTAAGTTTGACTTGTTACATGGGAGAATTTTATTCTTAACATGTTCGGCAAGCACTGCATATAAATGAAATTACATGACTTGATACTGGGCACTTTTTATGCTAATTCTAAATAGTAATTTATCATTGTAGATCTATGAACTACGTCTACATGTATTAAAAGAGAAGTACAAAGTCTACGTGGAATTACATTGACTTGGGTATTTGGCATGCACGTGTATAAACCAGGTGTGCACGCATATACGTCTGCGTCTAAGTTCGTATATATGTGTGTGCATATGTGAACATTTGCAGTGCACTGTTGGCCCTATGTACATTCTTGTGGCCACACACGCTTGAACGAGATGTAGACTCATGTCTTTCTCAGACATCAACATTTGGATTAAGAGGCAAAGGTTCTACTAAGATAACAGGAAAAAAGAACTCTGAAGGGCACGCATAAGATTCCAGATGATTTCTGGACAAAGGCAAAAATATACAGAGTCGACTTATAAAGAAAGCTGCCAAAAGACACATCGAAACGGAATCAAGATTATCAGGTAACAAGATAGGCCAGGAATCAACATATCCAATGATCAATATTTGTTAGAGAAACAAGAGTTTGTGTAGAGCAAAGCTACTTACTGGCACTAATATAAACAAAAAACTATTTAGGTCAGTAAGTTTAATTTAAGTTTATTCTTCCAATACATTCCTGTTTTTATTTTATGTTTCACCAAGAAACATAGGGAATCTACTAGTACGGCTTTTGTAAATGACTTTGAAGAAGACAAACCAGTTTGAGGTGCTTGCCCTTGCGGATCTTTACCTTGTTAATGGGCGGCCTCCCAGATTCACCCACTAATTTACAGCTACAAGATCAAAATTAGTAAATACAATATGCATGTGGTTTAAAGAAAACAGAGGACAAACTGTTTACCCTAATAAGACAAGAAACTTGGAACAGCTTTGATGTTGAAAACATCTACAAGTTTACAATATAAACAACAGCCAACAATAAACTATTATTAGTATGGGATCAAAACAAATTTATTGGATAAACAATACTAAAAACAAGAGGTTGATGAGCTCAAGAAATGCTACAATATAAAATCATAAGTTTAGTAGTCATCTCAATGCCTTTTTAGTTAGAAGATTAAGGGAAGAAATCAATAAACTTTTACATGGATAGATATAGAAGGCTCTCTCTAGCCCTCTTGACCTTAGCAATCACTCTTGCCATCGCTGATGGTGCTGCTAAGAACTTGAAGTTAAACAGTGAAAGATTATGCAATCAGTGCTCTAAATGTGATACGAATAAATGTCCTCCAAGTGATTCCTACCCTCATATGACTGCATATGATAACTCCCTCATTGCTGGAGCTTTGCAATCCGATTATGTGGATTCCAAAGACAGAGGTGTTTATTCAGTACCGAATATCATAGGTGGTCAGTCCACCAAGTACAATGCTTACTACGGCTGGCAATCCACTTCTGGTTCAGCATCTGGATATCATAGGTAACCACAATTATTCAAACCATCACAAATTAAAATTGATAGCAAAAAAGATTTGATCCATAGACATACATTGAAATTTTGTTTTAACATATGACCTTTTGAAGATAATAGCTGAATATTGTAAAGTAAGACGATCATTTGTAATTAAAACATATAATGTATAGGCTAGACAAGAACAATTGTCCATAGTTAGGCTCAGCATGTTGCAATGATCCAGCAAACAAAATCAACTTGATATATGGTATGTTTTGATGGAGAACAGGTTCAGCAACTACATGGATAAGTGCTCAGGGGGCCAGAACTACCTCACAGTAGACAAGCATGGCAGAGTGAGCCTTCGTGCACTGAAATCTCTCGAGAGCTTGGCTGAAGCAGATTGGAAATCATACAACCCACCCAAGGAGCTAAACCACCGGGAATTTCGATTCTGGTTCTCTCGTAGTACTGGAAAATGCCTCACAGTATTTGGAGGAAAAACAGAAAAACGAACTGTTGGTGTGGCGGACTGCAAATTCAATGGCGCAAACCTTGGCCAGCTATTTGCCTTCCGTTACCATTACCAGAACACCTTTTGCTGTTGTAATCATCACAACTAGAAATTTAATGAGCATTCGTAACTACAATATAACAATTGGTATATCCTAGATAATAAGGGTTCATCAATTGATCATCTAACATTGGAAGTGTCTCAGTTCGATATTTAAACTGCAGTGAAATAAAAGACTACAATATAAACCTTATTCGAAAGCATTATGATTTTTAGGATCCGGTTCTGTTATTCATTCAATGGAAACTCTTGTTGGATATTCTCCAAATAGAAGCCAGAATATGGTTCAGGAGATACAAATTCTTGAATCGTGTCATATATTAGACTTCAATGCACAGTAACTCGATATGATATTGCCTTTATCATTGCTCTAATCATGAAGCTATCAATGAAGAAAAAGTAATACATTGTCCTTTTAATCGCTTCATTTATTTTAAAAACTAACAGATAGAGTTATATACAAGGAAATACCAACCTTCTTACCAGGAAAGACGTAAAGTACAGTTACAAAAACGATTTAATTGAATATTGGACATCTGATTATCTATTGAAGGAAAGCAACTGCTAACTTTCGTCTCTAAGTTCAGCAGTATTCATTCTCCACTTCATTACACGGATCTGCATAATTTCTAGATTAGCACTTTCTAATGCCAACTGCAATGCTAGGGATTGTCTCTTGACCATTTCCAGCAGTACCCAGACAAGGTGGCATTGTTGCTCCATAATAAAAGAAGGCCATTATTTTTGACAACTCATCTGCTGTACGGATAGCTGAATACCCACATAAAGAAGAAAATTAATAAGGTTCTAGTCAAAATCCAGGCTGAGAATGGAAGTGAGTTAATTTAAAACCTTACCTCCCTCACGATACAAGATCTTTCCAGCTTTTGTGAAGATAAGTTGGGGGAAGGTTGAAACTTGAAGAGCAGACACCAAATCAAGCTCCACAACAGCATCAACAGCTACACACTTTTATTCACAAAAAGATAAGATGTTCAGATTTGGAAAGACTGGAAGAGATAAAACAGTGAAAGAGAGAGGCAATGTTTTCCCATCAAAGGGTATATGAAAAGAACTTACTCTTGGTGATGGTAGTCTGCAGTTCCATATGATTTGTATGGCTTCCTCTAATTCATTTCGCATCTGTTCATTTTCCTTTGGCCTATGAAGATTTGACATAGTTGTTAATTTACAATAAAAGAATAATATACTGGAACCCCAACACTTTTATAATGATTGAAGAATCTGCAATTCACAAGTTCCAAATGCCTGACCATAAGCTAGAGTATAATAGAGGTTATGGATCTTCTAACAAAATTAATATCTCAAAGTAGCTAATAGACCAACTAATTTGTAGAACTTTTCTTTAGAAGGCATTAGATCAAGTTTGCAAATTTACAATTCCTCCCCATTTGGTTGTTATGCTACTGGTACATAAATGTTCATCTGTTTTGTGAGAGCTAGTTTATTAACTGGGACTGAGGTCCAACAAGGTTAGGTGTCTTGCTATACATTGTCTACCTAGCAGCTTAGCAAAAGATTGGTAGTTCAACAAAATAGAATCCCTAATTATTCTATGAGTTTTGAGTTTTGATAAACAAATAGAACATACTTTCCCTCTGATTCAGTTTGCACCAAGGGAAAGAAGATAAATTCAGTAAAGGCAACTACAAGCTGAAAATTTATTAATCAAGAGGGTTTTACAGAACATACGCAGGATTCAGCATGCAGATACACTCAAATATTCCCTACACTCCAAGATTAGAAGTACCATTTTCTTCTTTTAATCTATTTTAAAATAAGGATATACTGAATTTTTTATTTCTAAATTAGCAAATCACAATATGACATTGCTTAATTCAAGAAGATTCAACACTATCTAACCAATTTCTTTCTAAAGTTTGAGATATATTAAATAAAATTAAAATTGTCCAATTAAATTTTAAAGATCAAAATGCATCTCTTTTGAATGGAGGGAACAATACAAAGAAAAATAAACGAAGTATAACGGATAGGAAGAATTGAAATCAAATTCTTCTTTAGATGGTGCCAAACCATCAAATCTGATATGAGTTTCATAAATGTTCTCACAGGAGTTGTCAATTGTCATTTCGCTATTTTTTTTCCCTCTCTTTCCAATTTCCATTTTCATAAATAACAAGCTGTAAAAGAGGTATTGGTTCATATTGAGCTCGAAGTTTATTTGATTAATCTATCCTTCTTCTCCATCGGTGAAAATAAACATCATCAGCTAGAAAATCACAAACTCCAATATCAACAGTGTTATGTCTGTTGGTTGAATTCCTGCTAGCGCCAGTTTGCAGATTACAAGTACGCACAAATAATGATGCAAAATCCATAAACTCTAATTGACGTCATTTTCAAAGACTTCAAAAGATATTAAAGAGACAATGTGTCACCTTATTTTATGAAATGAGAAAGGCAGCGAATAAGGATAGACTAGCATATAACAGCAAAGAGTGTTAAGATCAAAGTGTCAGTTTGAAAAATATGACCAGCGTAGTGCTAACTATCTCATCCAAAATTGTGTGGCAATACTTTCTGACTGGCAAATCTTATGATTGATGGTTCCGATGGACAATATCTATATTGCAGTAATAGTTCATGTTGACACTTGATAGTACCCAAAAGTAATTTATGCCAATTTAGTATTTTCAAATTTCGCAAATTGACATTAAAAAGTCAAAAAGTATCTCTAATTGTAGAACGGAAGGATTGCCATATATTGAACAAATCAAGTCTCTTTCGAGAAAATTCATTCTAAAATAGAGAATAAAGAAAGGGGAAAAAATCAAATTGAAAGGCAAAAGAAAGCCCGAAAGGGAACTAGTGAGAAACGAAAACTGACCTTTTATAACGATTATGTACAAGAACAATCAATGGACTTATGTCCTTGAAGACGGTCTCTTCCCATTCGGCACTGGTGATGTCTTTGATTGGACGTATATAATCATCATCTTGCCACACAATTTCATCTTCGTTGTCATAATTCTCATCATCATCATCCTTCTTGACATTCTTTATGCTAATCTTATTAAAAAATTGATCCAAGCTAAAACCACGCCCATCAGCATCTTCAGGCCAGTCAGGGTCATCTTCCTCCACAACAAGGGGGTAGTCAGATAAAAGCTTTTGCATTTTTTCCCTTCTCTCGACAGGGTCCACCTCTTCCTCAACATCAGGAGTCATATTAATCACTTCTCTAATCTTTCGTCTCCATTCTTTCCTCTCTTCTTCATCATTAATGAAGGGATCATCCTCCCATTCACTTGAATTACATTTTTCTCCTCCGTGTTTCTTTCCATTATCAGACTTATTTCCTTCTACTGCTTTAGAAGCTCTCAGTCGACTTCTTCTGAAAGTACCGACCTGCTTTAGTGATTCAATCCATTATATATATATATATTAACATACAGTGAGACTAGGAAGTATCCCACTGCTTATCTAATTAAAATAGTTCATGCTTTACAGGGTTAAAGAGTACCAACATGCTGTAATACATTACCATTGTACAAATGTGATACGACGAACACCCATAAGCAGGTGTGCTATTTAGATTATATAAGTAATTAGTCACCTTCCAGCCCATAAAATCTATACTTCCGTTCAATTATAGAAGAGAAATTATAAAAAATGAAAAGAACCTAGAAAAAGGAACAAACCAACAAATCTGATTTTGAAAAATATGGTGATGACGGGCCAAAGGAGTTCATTGTTGAGAAATGAACCTTAGTGCTGATCCATTTATTTCTTCCAAAGGAAGGAGTACCAGAAAATGCCGGTGAATATTTCATACTTATTTCCAGTGCAGGAAAAAATATAAGCTGCAACCTTAGTGTTTGTTGAAGTGCCATTCTACAAAGTTATTCCATTTTGGGGTTAGTAAGAAACTCAAACTGAAATAGCTATTCACATGGTCGTATATATAAGACATTAAGACACTGAGAAATGCATTTTGTAAGCTATGAAAGTGATAAACAAGATTAAGATGATAAATACCAGAAATTTTAAGAGGTAATAACCACCAACAGTGATAAAAAAAAAATTTATAGGGTTCTAAACAGAAATGAAATTGCAGCAAACCCAGAAACGAATTAGTCTTCTTCTCTAAAAGATAATGTTAAGATGATAAATATCTGAAATTTAAGAGGTAAGAAACACCAACAGTGATAAAAAAATTTAGTCTTCTTCTATACGAGATGATATAGTATATGTAAACATGAATGAAATTCAAGAAAAACCCATTCGCAGGTACTTGGGGTTCTCTTTCCTCCTTATTTTTGTTGGTCACTGCGCAGTTGAAGGGAAGCAGAAACCCTTAAATCAAACCCCAGAAAAGTACCCAATTAGTGGATATAAATAACAAACCTATGCTACAGCTGTACAGAGGAGAGGAGACTTCAGCTTCAAATTTGTTCTTATCAGATGTCGAGGAGGCTATGTTTATTTACCTCTGTATGTGTCTGAATGGCCTCTTCTCTGATTCGGTTAGAGGGTGTAGGTTGTTTGGTAAAATTTTCATATCATCTGAACAATTGTTAATGGCTCGTGGGCTGTGTTTGATTGTTTCTTTAACGCCCTTTAAATTATGATTTTTGAATGTTTCTTAATGTAAATTTCAATAACGATATTATTATCAATTTTAAATAAATATTATTTTACAAGTTTTATTACATAAATTAATTTAAAAATTAATTTATTTTGATAATAACTCTCTTAATTTTAATTTTAATGTTATTCAGATTATCAAAATAATTTTGTTATCAAATAAATTTTTTAATTTAAATTTAAAAACTTATACTATACAAATATTCTAAACATTCGAAACTTAATCATTCGATTTAATTAAATGGAGCCTTGGTCGGTAATAACCACAACTTCGTTTTCTTTTTCTGTTTATTGGCTTGCGGCTGCTTCATGAGTAACCTGGCATAGTGACATGCACGATCTTCAAATCTTTCTTAATACTGCTACGAACGCAGCAGTGCAGTGCTCATAGAGCTGGTGGATCTATTTGTGGAGCTTTGTGAGTGACAGAACAAGATATAAGATACGGAGTAATAAACTTGTTTCTTTTTGTTTAATGTTTTTAGAGTCAATGACACAACAAATATATGAATTTTTTTTATTTAATATTTTAATTCTACAATTAATATTTTAACAATTAAAATTTTTTAATTAATTAAAAATATATTGGAATGACCTAAATTTTACTCGAGAATTACTTTTAGTTAGTTAAACCTGAGACAACGTCATATTTGATAATTCTTTTATTTTTATTTGCATATGAATAATCCAACCTATTTGATCATTCTTTTTTTCTTTTTTTTCTTATGATGTGTTAATTGTCAAATAAAATGGCATGTCATATTTTAATTAGATAAAAATGTGACTTAGGCTAAATTTATGTCATTTTTAATTACTTTAAAAATTAATTATTAAAATATTAATTACATGGTTAAAGTGTTGAAAACCAATAGTTTATAACTCATGTTGTTAATACAACTTTTGTTTAGAATTTCAATTTAAAGGGGAAAACGGTAAATGTTATTCTATTCAGATACTTCAACCACCGTACACAATATCCAAACAAGAATGGTAAATATTGTTCTATTCAGTTTCATTTAGATGTTCTATTTAATTAGATATTTAAATTGAGAAAAATGAGGTGAGAGATTTTATCTGTACAAAAAATTTTTATTTAAACTACAACAATGTTAAATTGCTTAATTAGCTCCCTTTATTTCAAGTTAATTTAAAGATCTTGCAATTTGTCATATCCCTATCGGCCATTTAAATTATTCAGACTTGTGCCATCAAAATCTTATAAACAACACCTTAAGACAATTTTATCCGGATCCGTTAACACTTTTTCAACTTTGATCTTACGGGATCCGATTATTTAAACCATATAAGTTTAGGGTATAAAATTTACTATTTCACCCCATTTAATCCCGATTCCGACCCGCTTATATAAAATATATTTTCTAATGATTTTAAAAAATTTTGTAAGAGAAAAATATATAAAAAAAAGGAAAAAATAAATAAATCAAATTTAAAAAAATAATTGAAGTAACGACGCGAGGGGGAGGGGGGGGGGGGGGTTAGGGTGCTATACATATTTAACTGTTAGAGTTTGGGAACGGGTTCTCTGTCTCACTGCCATGCCTACCGTAGTCGTAAAAAAACCTACAAATTAAGAGGAGGCTTCAAGTTCGACATAATCGCAAAAGAACCTATAAACTTTTCAATTTTTAATAGAATAATTTAGTAATTAATTTTGTAACAAAAAAAACCTTTTAAACACTATAACAAAAATAGTCAGAAATACTTAAATTTAACATAAGTTTTGATTCTAGTTATATTTAATTCGACATGACATTTATTGTGTCAATTATTTTTATTTTTATTTTTCTTTTTAATAACGTGACATGTCTTACTTAGTTTCATTAAATTGAATTCATTAATGAAAGTCTCGTGTAGAGATCACTAAAATCATTAATGAAGTCAAGTAAGACATGTCATGTCTTAAAAATAATTTTTGAAATTAAATTAATTGATGTTTGTTAGGTCTAAATGATGTTGGTGATAATTTAGATGTTGGTAAATAAATATGCATTTATAAATACTCAAGGTGTTTTATAAAGTTTAGTATATTTGCATAATTAAACATTTACTAATGGACAACTCAGTCTAACAGGGAATGACATTAACTGCACTAGGCAAGTTATCAGTGGATAACTAAAAAGGATTTGATAGTGTCAGGGGATATCTGTTGTACTTAACGATTTAAGTATTCCGCACATCAGGCATTCCTGTAAAAAGTCAGCAAAATATCAGTTATCAAAAATGTTAGTGTACAAAAAGGCATAAGGGAACAGCTTGACTGTTAGGGGAACCCATCAGGGGATAGCTTGACTGTTAGGAGAACTCATCAAGAAATAACTTGATCGTCAATGGAAACCGTCAAGGGAAAGCTTGACCATTAGGGTGAGTTATCAGGGGATACCGTGAACGTTAGGAATTTCATCAGGGAATAATCTGACTGTCAGGGAAAACCGTCAGAGAATAGCCTATACAATACATCAGTCAATAACATCAGTAAACAACATTAAGTCTTTACATCAGGGGATCAAAATACACTGATTAAGTCTACATCAAGGCTAGACATCAGTGGATAATGAATCACTGATCAAATCTACATCAGGGCTTATTATCAGGGGATCCAAAAATACTGATCAAGTCAACATCAAAACTTGTCATCAAGGGATAATAAAGATCTAAACCACATGTCATCATGGATTAAAAGACATTCACTGATACTTGACAAAAAAGTAAGGAGTATAATTAGGAAGATACTACTTGAAATATGGTGGTCCAATAGTAACTTTTACACCAGAAACACATGAAGAACAGGAACATAAACAGAAACAACAATAGTCTGTAATAGTGTGACATGTACATCTCTAAAAAGACAATGATAGAGATATACTACGGCTACGTTGAAAAAAAAAGAGCATGTATTGCACATGGGTTTTTAATTTGTTCTCTTATATAAGTAAGAGTAGTTACACGAAACGAAAAAAAAGAAACTCATCAAAAATAAGTTTTGTAATAATTCTTGAAAAAAATATTCAAAGAGAAAGAAATAACTAGTGTGTGGGAAAAGAAATTGTAAACCTTTATAGATTTGTAGTTGTTTAATCACTTTGTGATTATAACAGATTTTCAGAAAAAACACAATTTATAATACAACTAGTTTAACATGAATTTTTGTGTGCATATTAAATATCTTTATTATTTTTCTGGATATTGTAATTTTTCTAGTTTATGCTTGTTAAGCTTTTAAAGAACAGAAAAAATTGTGGTGTTTGCATTTAACCCCCTTCTATAAACACTTTAACTTATTGTATTCTAATAATGTGTTAGACACCATTTTAGATTTAGTACAACCCTAATTAGGACTCAGATTAGGTCTTTTTAACTATTTTTTGTCATGTTTAACGTTTTTTGTTAAAAAAATTGACTAGAAGCTTTTTTTTTTTTTTTTAAAAAGTAAAATATATATGGTTTTTTTTTACCATTAAGTCATTAAAAATTAACAATAAAAACTGTGTCTTTTCACACTATTTTCTTGAGTTTTGAAATGAAAAACATATAATTAGATAGTAAATTAAATTTTTATATGGTTATCATATTACTATTTTTTTAAAAGTGAATATAAAAGGAAAAGATAAATGGAAAGAATTATTTTATCAAAAGTTGTCATCAACATGGAGTTTAATTTATTCCTATTTTCTAATTATCAACTATCATTTTTTTATTTTTTCACATCAAGTTTAGGGTGAGTGTTTAAAAGTCGTTGTCTAATTTTATTAATATGTTCTCTCTCTTCCTATATATATATATATATATATATATATATATATATATATATATATACACTTTTATTTGTATACTAAAAATTATAACCTTCTTAAAAGTCATTTCAATAGTTCACTATTCTAACTAACATCATTATTTATGTTATTTAGCAGTATTTACCATACAAGCTTGCAACCTCTTGCAACGCGTTGGTGACTCACAAATATTATATAAATATACATGTTTTGATTTAAAAATAAATATAACAATTACTTTTGTTAATGAACTATAACAATTTGAATTCATAAAAAAATAATTATAGAATATTATTTCATATTAATTTTATTTATCAAAATTATAATTAATTATAAAACTATTGCCTATCATACGACCGACAAAGTAGAAAAACTAAGGTAAAGTTTTTATAATCAGTATATTTTAATTAAATTAGATTAGACTTAACAATGTAATAGATGCATAAATTATAAATCTAATATCTTAAATGAATGTAGTAAATTAAAGTAGGAGAATACACCAGAATTAAGTTTAAATCAAATTAAGAAAATTTAAGTTATTGCACAATAACTATTGTTATAAAGGGATGAGAGATAATAGAACATTTATTTATAATACATGATTAGCTTAAGTTGTTTTCTAAAATTTCAAGAATATACGTAACATATAGAGATTGCTTATAAAATAATAAGCTATTATCTGTTCTAAAAGTTTATATAGAGAGATTACAAAATAATAAGAAATTATGGGTTTATTGGCCATAAAAAAAGTGGTACCACAAATTTTAATTAAAAATATTAAATAAAAAGGATAATTATTAAACGTAAAATCTTTAAAGCATACGATTTCAATATAGGTACTATGAGAATACATGAACAAATTGTTAATATTTGTACGTAAGAATTATGCAGAATCATATAGATACATTCAATTTAATTAACAATATGATTAAATGGTGTGACATATTAGTTACTTTAAAGAAAATTATCAAACATAAAATGAGTAATAGAAAATTGAGTGTAGCGAATTTCAATAATTAAAAAGCTTAACAGTCATATTTAACACTATAATAACTACAAAAGTTTCATATATATAAATTATTCGAACAATTTATTCTTTATGATAAAATAACATAATAAATAAATGAGATTATTGTTGGAATTTGTTAAAAATGTAATTTAAAGACAAATTATTTTACTTTGACTTGCTAATTGAGCAATAAATAATGAAATTATTTTATTTTCGCGATTTAAGTTTGTTTTTGTAAGGTAGTGCTGCGGATTCTCCTTTGATTAGGCTAATTTTGTTTTGCTCCTTTTATTTTGGCCTCTCTTTGTAACAAAATAATAATAATAATAATAATAATAAAATAAAAGTTCTAAAGTTAAAATTGATCACATAACTTAGAATAGTTTAAAATAATCTGTATCTATTCTATAATCACAATATAACGGAGTTATATTAAGTAATTGCAAATTAAGTTATGTTATATTATATATATAGAGAGAGAGAGATATGTGTATAAAAATCAAGTTGTGCATTATATATATACTAGCCCAGCAGCCCATACTCAGTACCGACTTTGTGGGTGGTGGTGAACTTTTTTCTTTATTATTATTATTATTTTTTTGTAGTGATTGCTTGTACGATGTGTATAATGTAATATATGTTAAAATTTTCATTATCTTTGAGGTGTTGGATTGAAAAAATGAGGTTCTTTTGCTCATCAGACCCTTAGATCCATAAAGGCCCTTAGGCCTTAGCATATTTTTCTTTTAGCATTATATGGGTCTTATTGTCACGTGGAAATAATTCAAGGATCACGTGCATGGCCATATATTGTTCCTCACTAAGTTTGATAGGATCTCAAATATGACTTCTCCACAAATTTTACCTATTTTAAGCATAATTATTCCATAAGAAATTAATGTCTTTAATATATAAACACTTCAACTGGTCTACTAATAAAAAGTAGGGGCAAAATGCCAATTTAAAAAATAAACATATTCATCAATTACCGTTAAGTTTTTAATGTATGTTGGAAACTGAAAAAAAAAATTACATCTATAATTTTTAAAGTAAAAAATAATAGCAAATTATTTATTAAATGTATCCGGCCAACTCACTCACCTTTTAAAAAATAAACAAAAAAATAAAAACAGATTCAATGAGTCACCAACCAAATGAGGGTGCATAAAACAGTGATTCTCAACTAATAATACTATATATTGATATATTACTGTTACCAATTATAACATTTGATAATGATGTAAAATACTTATAATTGTTAGAACTTGATATTGTACTAGAAGCTGCAGTAATGTACTATTAGAAACTACCATCAGAGACTGCAGATGACCATCAGAGTCTATCAAAAATGCATTGGGAGAGTTCACACACTACTTTTGTAGCTTATGTATTCTCTAATCACCATTCTCATCAGATATCAAGGGATACTGAGAAAAGAATTAGTTCAGGAGATGCAACATAACAATTGCTAACTAACATGTCTAACAAGGACATTATCAAGACCACTGTCAGATCTCACAAACTGCATATGAACCTGAAGAAGAAATTGTGGATGCTTGGTTGGATGCAAGCAACACAAGTAGTATTGGATGATACATCAACACACCTCATACCAGAATATTTGATCACACAAGGATCAAATATAGTTGTACTCGTAGGATGTTTTTGAAACATTGATCAACACAGAAAAGACAAACATGAAACTCTAACACTTCATGATCAATGGTCTTCAAATTGAACCCAAATATTTCTTCCTACTAAGTCAACCTCATCTATTAATTTCTTCACTTCAACATTAAATAATGATATCAAAAAGGGGGATAATGATAAGGTCAGGGGGAGTATAGGGTAATTCTAATGAAGACAATGGGAGAATTATTAAAAATGTTAGCAGATTGATGGTTGAACTTGAAAAATTGCAGAAAACCAACAAATCTGTAAATGCAATCATCACTGTTAGTAGAACAGGTAGAACTGGTACATGGGGTTTACACATCTTCAATTTCAATTCTAAGTTAAGTTATAAAGTTGTGTTTTGACATCATCATCAAACCTTAATTTATGCTTATGATATTGATAATCATAAATAGGGGGAGATTGCCAGGAATTATAACATTTGATGATGTAAAATACTTAGAATTATTAGAACTTGGTATTGTACTAAAACTTACAGTAATGTACTATCAGAGACTACCATCATATATTGTAGGTGACCATCAGAGACTACCAAGAATGCATTGGGAGAGTCCAACAAAGTTGAAGTTAGTCAAGCAGTTTTAGCTTATCAGAAACTAATATTTAACCTATCGGAGACTAAGCACTACCATATCGGAGACTAAGGATTAGTATATCAGAGACTCAGTTTTTGGCCTATCGGAGACTAAGGTTTAGCCTATCGAGACTAAGCACTAGCTTATCGGAGACTAAGGATTGCACTATCGGAGACTATTGTTGAAGCTATCAGAGACTAAGGCAAAGACTTTCAATTGCATTGAAACAACGAAACTGGTCAGGGGATAAGCTATAAGTGAACAAGTCATCAAGGGACAAGTCGTTAGGGGATAAATATCCATTGATGAACAAAGTCATCAGAGGATAAATATTTACTGATAAATAAACTCATATCAGGGGATACACTTCCACTAATGAACAACGTCACATCAAAGGATAAATGGCTTGACACATCACATCTTTACTAGAGTTCCTCAGTGAAATAGAAGTTGACAAAAGATTTATAACAAATTTACATTTGGATTTGAAAGGTTGGGAAACTGATTTGTGAAAGCTAATATATTTTGTAACAGTGATGTGACTTAACAGAGATGTTAGGTAATAGAGTTATTACAACTGCTGATAAAGAGAAGTTGCTCTAATTGATCATAATAGTTGTTAAAAAATAGAAATGATTAGAAAAGGAAGTTGTGTAGAAAATATACAAGTCACAATATATACACAACATAGATAACATAAAAAAAAAAAGATTACAGAAGAATATGAAAAACAGAGAGAGAGAGAGAGAGAGAGAGAGAGAGAGAGAGAATTCATACACTCTGTAATCTGACATAACAAATTTATAGAATTTGAGAAACAAGTTTTTCATAACTTGAGAAACTAGAAATTTATTTCTAGATAGCAGCTGTTCATACTTGAACAAATTTCAGAAGTTGATATCAATTTTGATAACCAGATTGTAATTTCAGATTCCAAAACAATAATATCTATTTTTTATTGATTGATATAATTTTTCTTGTTTATTAATTCTGCAATTAATTTACAAATTATATCTTGATATCTACATTGGTAGGAAAAGTTGAAATTGTATTCAATCTCCCCTTCTATAATTATTCATCCGAAAATAACATTTACAAAATATAAATTTCAAAATTAATAGTTTCGTTTACTATATTTTTTTATAAATTAATTATCATCTTCTATCCAGAGTACATTAAATATTTTTGGAGTTAAACACAATTAAAAATAAAATAAAGTTCAGACTACATTTATATATATGAAATTAAACCTACTATATTACTTCAAATATGCAATACTTGTATATGTGTCTTGTCCTTTATTTTTTAATAGGTTACTTTGTACTCCCTATTTCCTTTGTGGATGCTAGAGGGTTAAATATACGGGTGGTAAAATTGGTTGGTGGGTAGTGTTCATGTCGAGTTAACCCATATAACGACACGATTAAGTATAACACGAATACGACACGATTAATAAATGAGTCAAAATTTGAAAATCGAACACGACACTATTTTTAAACGGGTAACACGACACGACACGAATAACACGTTTAACCCAGATAACCCGAATAACTCATTTACACATTACTACACGAATAACCTATTTAAACATTACTATTTGAATAACTCATTTAACATTAAAATTAAACTTTTACAAATATGTAACTCAAATTCTACATAATTTTGAGTCTTTTGGCAAAACAACATATTTTTTTAAAGTTTCTTAAACATAAAATTACTTTTTGTTTGTTATAAATATTGTTTTGTAAGTTAATCTATATAAAATAATATCAATAAAAATAATTTACTAATTTATAAATTATATATATAATTATTAGTTATTATTATATTAGTATGTTTTTATTTATTAAAAATTATATAAGTTAATCTTAATTATAATATAAACTCATCTTATATGTTTGATATATATATATATATATTAACTTAATGTATATATAGAAAAAAGTATTACTTCATATATATTAATTAATAACTAATGTTATAAGGTAAGTTTATATTTTTTAGAATGATAAATAAGAATGTTAAGCATATATGACTTACTAAGTCAATATATACTTAGTGAATATGATTCACAAATTCATATATACTAATCAATAACTAATTGATGATATTTAGTTTAATTCAAAATTTATAATGTATACTTAAATAGTTAATTTAAAAGAAATAATAAAAATATAACATGATTACTTTAATAAAATGTTTAAATATTCTTGTTTTGATAATCAGGTTAAATGAGTCATAAACGGGTTTTGACGGGTTGACTCGCCAACCGGTTATTTTAGTCGTGTATTAAACAAGTCGATCTGTTTATTACCCAAATCCATATAAACTAACTTAAATCTTTCTAAATTGTATCGTGTTCGTGCCAAATATAATAATGTTGTTTATAGCTGCAAGTATGTGCCAAATTATTTAGAAGTTAACATAAAAAAAAAGTATTAAAAATATGATTGATAGAAAGTTTATGTCAATACGGTCAGAAGTTTAACATCAAATAAAAAAAGGGACAGAATGATAAGAAAAAAACAACAAAATAATACAAAAACGAAAATACTTCTATTACGCTATTATTAGTGCTTTGGAGATGTTCTATCTATAGATCCAAAGGGTTATACTTTATACCTCTTCTATATTGGATCGAATTTATAATTACTATTACGAGTAGGAATAGGAATATATAAAAAGAGAAAAGAGATTAGGAAATGATTTTAATGGAATAGAAGGAATTAGAATAAGATAATATTAGAAAGAAAAGTGCGGGATCATCAGGTGAAAAAATATATATATTTATACTTTTGAATATATAATAGGCTATATTATTATTACTTCAAATAATATAATACAAAAAATTGGAACACAAAAATTATCTTTGAATAGCATTTATTTTTAAAATATATTTCTAATTAAAAAAAAAGGAAGAATACAATTTAGGTGTAAATGTTTTTTTTTCTTTCCGATTATCTAATCATTTGGTTTGATCTAAGCATAGTTTAACGATACTATTTTTGTCGGCTAACTTTGTTTAATATTTATTAAAAGACCTCCTTTTATGAAAGAAAAACCTACAATTTCTCTTTCTTTCCGCCCAACTTAAATCGGAAACTACACCAAAAAAATAACTTTAAATTTGCCAACTTTTATCAATTCAAGACAGTTAAATTCCACATGAATCTTATATTTTGTTGCCGTTTAAACACTTAATATTGTACTCCATCCGTAGTTATACCATTTTTTAAGATGTTTTATTCATTTGTAATATTATATTTTTTTAAAAAAATTGTCTTCTAATTTATTTAGATTATGGTTTAGAATAGAGTTACTTTTCTACTACTTTGATATATTACAAATTAATTCGTTCTCCATAGTCTATTTAAATGATAATACATATATTTCATTTAATATCTATTTTTTTAATTATACAAAATCAAATATTATAAATGACTTGAGACTAAGGGAGTAACCGTATAATATTGTATTATTTAAGTATATAAAAGTTGGTGCTTAGCCATATAGATAAAACATACGTATATAAAAAGAGGTACGTAAGCACTTTTGTTTGTATTTATACTTATATTATAAAAATATTAAATTGCACAACTAACTCCTATTTAAAATTAATTTAAAAAATTTGTATACACAATATCTCTCACGTACTTAAATATATCGACCCAAATATTTTTGTTTCCAAAATATTACTTCGTACATTTCCAACTCAGGAAGAATTTTTTTTTGGTTAAATTTTAATTGATTCCCTCCATCTGAATTTCCTCACCATAGTTGACTTTTAATGGTCGAATACTTTACATTTCACAATTTATGAAATATATTACAAATGTTGAAAATATAAAAATTGAGTTCACTAGTATATTTAATATTAATTTCGTATATTAATAATTATGTATTTTTTTTAATATATAAAAGAAATATTTTTATTTTAAAATTGATCAATTTGACTATCTAAATGACAAATAAAAACGAACCAGGGGAGTAATTATTTATTTACTTCATTCGTTTTAAAAAAAAATAATATTTGAAAATCAAATTTATTCAAAAAAAATAAAATTTGCATAATTTTTTTCATTATAATGTCATATTTTTTAAAATTTGTCATTATAATCTTCTTAAATAATTTTTAATTGAATATTCATAATAAATTTAATGAAAAAATTTATTATTTTTACATGTAATTCTTAATTAAATATGTTAAACTAAAAATTATCAAAAATTTAAATATAGCTCCTTTTCTAAAACAGATAAATATTTATTATTATCTATCATTTTCCTATTTGTTTTCACCGGTCACCCCCGGATCCATGTTTCCTTCCGTCAGTCTGAGAAACCCTTTCTATAGAGCCTTTTACATTTGACTTCGAGAGGTCTGCTTCCGAGCTCCAAACAACAATAAAAATGGCGGCTGCTTCATTCGTCGGCGATCTTTGCTATGTTCAGAGCTCGTCTTCATGGCGCACAACTGCCAGCAACATTCATAAGTATCGACCGTTTACTTCTATTTCCTTTTCTTCCAAAACTTCACATCAAAGCATCACCTCTTCCTTATCATCCTCATCTTATTCTCAATCCACAATTCCAGGTTAGTGTCAAGATTATTGATGGTTTTAACATCACCCCATTTGTTTTTATTGTTGAAATGAGGATAATTTGGTACCAATGATTCTGTATTTAAGCTGCAGGGCTTGGAAATCCGAGCTTTGGTGGTGTTGGGATTGAGAGGAAGTGGAATGATCGGTCAGCATTTGCTCAAACTGAAGCTGTTCGACAATTGACTGGCTCCCTTACCTCTGCTGCCGGTTTTCGCTTTGCTGTTGTATGCTATTTAACACCATTTCTCTCGTACTCTCTTTGTACAGTGCATACACTTGCATTCATCTGGATTTCAATATTATATTGCTGGGTCTGAGACTATAGTTGGAGACTGTCAATAGCATTGTCATAACCTTACTTTGAGAATGTTGCTTGTTTGTTTTGTTTCTTTTTTTGTAGGGTGGGGGTTGGGGTTGGTTTAATTTCTTTGCAGTTAGTTCTTTTGGCTTGCATTCTATGTTTCAAGTAATTTTGTGATTCAAAGTTACGATTTGAGTGTTTCGTATTATAAGATGAAGTATCGGTGGACCTATATCACTTTAAGCCTGTGGCTGTGAACTATGCCTAACCTTTTATTTCTTTCATTTCCTTTTCTCTATCAATTTCAAAAGGTTGTAGCACGGTTCAATGAGATTGTGACAAGGCCGCTTTTGGATGGAGCTTTGGAGACGTTTAAGAGATATTCAGTCAAAGATGAAGACATTGATGTATGCAGCACATTTCTCTCTCTCTCTCTCCCCCCCCCCCTTGCTCCG
>CM025781.1:13535092-13592811 GCA_014636745.2 Centella asiatica | reverse complement strand
CCCCCCCCCCCCCCCCCCCCCCCCCCTTCCCTCTATATATACATTGTGAAACATGATTGGCCTCTTTGTCACGGGCACCCATTTGTCAGATTTCTTCAGAAGTGAATAGTAATGGTGCAAATTTTGCAATCACATAGAATCCAGATATGGATAGTCCTACCGTAAAACTATCATTAACTTTCAATAGATTTCTAGAACTTGGTGCAGTATCAGTTTTGAAAGTTACTATTTTTTATTTTTTATAATTTCAATGTTATATTCAGTTGATCCCTTTTTTTGATGGAACTGCTTCTTTCTCTGTACTCCTAAGGTCTGGCAGCAAATGCATCTTCTAATAGCTAAGTTGATAACCCTCAAATGGCTATTGAATACATTGCCTAAACCTTGCATCCATCTCCCAAAAGAAAACAAAAGGCCAAAATAAAAAAAGAAGGAAAAAAGGATCATGATAATGCTGAAAAGGCTGTATTAATGATTTAAAAATTTTCTTTTGGGGAATTAACATGTTAAACATGAGGCTCTTGCTACTCGGTACATGTAGCATAAAACAGCTGTTCCCATTTCTTGCACCTTCTATTTGAGTGCCTTCTGACATCATGACACCATTTCTTTTTCTTAAAAAAATAAATTATATTTGTTATTCAGGTTGTGTGGGTTCCTGGTAGTTTTGAGATTGGTTTAGTTGCAGAGAGGCTTGGGAAGTCTAAAAGGTATCAGGCGATATTGTGTATCGGAGCTGTGGTAAGATTTTGTTTCAGCATATCACCTATCAGAAAGAGAATGATTTTGATGTAATGTTTCCAT
Organism: Centella asiatica; assembly: GCA_014636745.2. NCBI lineage: Eukaryota > Viridiplantae > Streptophyta > Magnoliopsida > Apiales > Apiaceae > Centella > Centella asiatica. The sequence goes on along the minus strand of CM025781.1, from coordinate 13,592,007 downwards.
TCTAAATTCTTTATGAGGCTCATATTTTGAATGCGGTACTTTTCACTTCTAGTATATTTTCATTCTTTTATTGCTTTATTCATTTTCTTTGCACCTGCTATCATTTTTAGACATATATACTATTATACTTCCTTACCAGTTAATTGAATGTTTTTTTATTCTTGGACTTTCATCGCCATGTTCTTGACATTTCCCCCTTCTTTAGTTGTCCTAACTGGTGAAGGCCATTTACCTTGTTGATTTATGTCAAATTGGAAGCATATACATTTTCTTTTTAAGAAAGTGCTACATGGTTACTATTGACAACCTAATTTGTGGAAATCATTTTGGTCACTAGGTAAGAGGTGACACTTCCCACTATGATGCTGTGGCTAATTCAGCAGCTTCTGGAGTACTTTCAGCTGGTTTGAATTCAGGTTAGTGTGACTTTGTATTGCCATTTGCATTTTAATCCATCAAGATCCCTATTAAACCTTCTAATGGTCTTTTTGTAATTAATTCCCTTAAATATCTGATAGGATAGATGTTCAACCAGCATTTCTCCTTGAGACTTGTAATCACACCTACAGATAATGTAGTTGTTAAATAATGTCCTGGCACATTCCATTACCTGATCAATATCTTTGATATTATTTAAGATTGTTCCAGGAATTTGTAAATCTCATTACAAAGAAATAACCACTGTGTAGAGCCAAATGATACTTCCATTTATAGGTGCATAAAGGACAAATTTAGGACATTTATATATGTGCATTTGGAGGTAAAAATAAAGAAATACCTGGGAGCACTAAATTAGAGAAAGCAATGCAAGAATTCGGTTGATTGACGACCAGCCGTCTGCTTTTAGGAATGTGATACTTCTTTAGATCAATGTATAGGAATGTTAGAGCTCATCTGATTTACCACCAGCGGTCAGCTTATATGAGCGTAAGAGTTTGTACTTCATAGATCACCAAGACTATCTGGTAGCTCTGGAACAAACTTGCCTGTCTCCGTGCTTAAATTGTGTTATGGCTATTCTTTAAGACTATAAAAACTTGCTTAATCCTTGTAGTTCTAGATTAATAATTCCCAAATAAAGTAGAATCCCACGTGGCTTCTAGTTTTACCACACATGTAGCTAGCAAGTTGCCAGGTGATCCATTAGCGGTGTTTTGCTTTCAATATAAATTCTTGCATTTTAGCTACAGAGAGTATTTCATCCATTGAGGTAATTTATTTCATTATGACTCTACAGGTGTTCCATGCATATTTGGTGTCTTGACATGTGAAGACATGGAACAGGTAGTTTAGTAAAATATATTAGTTTTTTGCAGTTTTATATCGGCTTTTATAAAGATCTTGTTTATAAAATCTAGAGTCTTGTGGTATCCTGGTGTACTAGATTATGGGCCCTTTTTCTGCTTTTCCAAAAATAAAAAGAAAGTATCAGTTTCTCTGCTGTCACTGGTTTCAGAATAAAGACATATTTCTTTCTCTTATTTGCGGAATACAGTTATGATGTTTCCTCCATTATAATGCAGGCTTTAAATCGAGCTGGTGGTAAATCAGGGAATAAGGGCGCTGAAGCGGCTTTAACTGCTGTAAGTTGTCTGTCAGATGTGTAGCATTTAACTAGATTTAGGGACAGTAATTGCTGTTATTAATACATCAAAAAGGGGTGCCACTCAAGTACACATGGAGCACAAAAAAGCACATGCCTATTGTGCCTCCATACAGGAAACGAAACTGGACAGGCGAGCACCAAATAAACTGTCAAACTATTGCACTAACCTCAGCCATAATGTTTAAAAGACTCCAGCAGCCCCCAAAAGATTAGTACTGCCAAACATGGGAGGCTGAAGAAATATAAGGTTCCCACTTTCTGCAAGTACACAACTTTGTTCTGGCATATGTACTATCACTTCGTTCTGCCATACATGCCGTTTCTTCCTTCTGCCATATTTGTCTTTGCTTCTTTCTGGCATATGCATTCCCATGCTTGTATTGAGGATTATCTTTTTGATGTGACATGCATTTTGAAAAATATAAAAATAAATAAGCAATTGACCCAACAGAATGTGTACCATTTCTTGCATACTTACCATCTCTTGCATGTGTACCATTTCTTGCTTCTGGCATATGTACCATAGCTTCTTTCTAGAATGTGCCTGCTTTCATGCTTTGACACTTAACAAATTTGACAAGTAAATCATGGATTGAGGTTGCAGTGTTGCAAATTAGTACATTACATAATCAAGGAATAAGATCATTCATTGTATGGCAGATGAATTCAATAACCATTGCTGGAGTTACTTGTATATTATCAGGTCTCGGCTCCTGCTACATGATGGTGTACCGAATATAGTTATCTGCTCATATATAATAAACAAGGGCTTATGCAGCCTGAACCGCCGAATCCATGCCTCCATGGATATATGAATTTATATATATGATTGTGCCACATAAAATCCTTCATTGTATCAGTGTACGTGTATGCTATTATATTTAACATACTTAATCCTCTTCATTGTTTCTATTGCAGATTGAGATGGCTTCTTTATTTGAGCACCATCTGAAGCAGTAATAACGTATACCAGGCAGGTTAGTGTTTCGACTGATCATGTCCTCCAGGGATGGTAGGTGTTTTCTCTTTTGAGACCCGGGAATGTATTCTTTTGTCGAGAGTTTTATGGAGCTACAGATTCTAGGTTGTGTGACGGTATCATCAACAGTAAGTTGCTTGGTGTTCTGAACATCTAACTAGTGTTGAAATAAATTGGAACACATTTTTACTGTACGTCTCGAAAAGCCTTGTAAATTACTGTCTTGTTCCATAAAACTTGTTTCATTGTAGTAAATGTATCAAATAAAAACAAAGCCATGTGCTTTTAAGATTATTTCAATGGTTAACTATAGATGCTTTTGAATGAGGGTAGGATTTTAATTTTTGAGTTAGAAAGTTCTGCCTAAGGTGCCTACATTCTGGGAATACTTTGAATATTGGTTAGATGTAACACTAGTTCTTCTAAAACCTTAGGCATGTGCTAAGGGCTTTTAAACCAGTTTTGGAAAGGGGGGAGAGGGGGTGGGGGGTTTGCTTTGTATTATTCTTCGGTCTCAAAAAGTGACAATTCAGTTAAGGTTGGGATTGAAATAGGTATATTCCCACACATTCATTTTTTCCATTGCTTGACCTTTGACATATGGATAATGAGATTCATCAGCCGTCTGTTGTTTTGCGCTTCAACATAGCAACTGTTTCAATTTCAAGAATCTCTGCCGCCCCAAAGTTTAATATCATCATCTGCTTCTAATGAATGATCCTGTACTTGGGAGCCTCAGCTGATGACAACCTCCTATACGTTAGAAGCAGAGTTGCACTTTCTGGAAAGAAACTGGAAGTTGTAGTCAGTTGAGATACAGTGCGAGTCTAGCAAACTTCGGTCTTGCAGTTTTGATTGCTTAGAGTTTTTTTTGACAACTATGACTCCCTTTCCATTCTTTGTGCTAGCATTTGTGGGGTATGAAAAGGTAAAGGTAGTAAACATTCTGCGAGAGAAGTCCATTCTGGCTAGCAGGTGCAGCTGCACAGGCACCCATATTTGACAACCGATCAAAGAGAGTAGAAATATTTCAGGTTTCAAAGTCCTGCTTATGAGTCTTAGCTATAGGGCTGTGTCCCAACCTCCTCCCATTGTAGCAACCGAAGCACTTCTTCGCTAAGGTTTCATCGATCTCACTTCTAGATCATTGGAGGTAACTCAATCAATTGCAGAATCAGAAATTGGGACGACCAAATATCATTGATCTGAAGATTACTGGCTCAACCTCTTTTGCATCTGGTGCATATATTGCTCAGATTAACAGAATCGGAGAGAAACTAGTTTCCAGTTCCCATCAAAAGCAAAGTCATGCCATTTACCAAGTCTTGAGCAGTTACTTACACATATCTTCGAACTTGAACCCCCCACGATTTGTCTTTTAAAGAGAGAATCGTTAGAACTAGAGTGGTTAAATCATTAACTTTTACGAAAAAACTAACCTCATTTTTGCCAATTTTTTTATCACTACCCATTATACTTGGACTAACCCTCTCTCTCTCTCTCTCTGCGCACAGAAGAACAGAACTCTTGAACACAACAGCTGCTGTTCAAGTACAATTATTACCACGAGGAAAATTAGAGACTATCAAAAGCACAAAAGTCGCTATACAACAATAATTTGGGTTTTAGGATTCCACAATCCTAGCGCAAATTGCAAATTGCTTATACGTCACTCGCCTTAAGCATATTTGATTTCTAGAAAAAATAACGAGTTCAATAAAATCTAAATTAGCAACTCAAGAACGATTCCAATAAGCAACTTTAACCTTGATATAAGTTTTTCTTTTATTTCCTCTTTAAAAACTTAAACCTTTTCAGTTTTTATTTTATTTTTTATTCAAGATTTAATTTTCAATTCGTTTCATCTCTATTTGAAAATCAGAAACAAATCATAAAGTAGAAGCAAATCGATTGATATAGAATGTGATATTAAAAGTTGATAAAATAGGAGGTGAGAGATTTAGCATGAGATTTTGTGCCATTATCTCTCAAGTTCATCGAATTACCACAGTTCAAAAAAAAAAAAAAATCAATTTTATAGATAAAGGGGGAATTAAAAAAAAAGAATGTTTACAAAACATTCCCTTGCAAAGTTTTACATACTTTATTATTATTTGATATTATTTTTATTTTGCAATTAATTTTTCAAATCATAACAGTGAAAAAATAACACTCTTGGAACCAATCTCGTGCTAAATAACGTATCCCCTGTTTTGTAAAGCTAAAATATTTTTCACTATCGTAAGAATTTTTATTAAGTGTTTATGACGACAGATTTTATATGTGTTAAGTTTTTAAAATTCAAAATTCAATAAAGGAAAACTAATATCGTAATTTGATTATGTTATAGAGTAAATTATAGAATTTTTTAAAGTTACATAAATGAGAGCTCTTTGTTTTAAAGTTACTAAAATCTGAAAATGTATTATTATAAGATAAATGATTAATAACAACATATTTTTTTTTAATTTTTTGAATATAAGATTAATTTTGTAAAAAAGAATCTAACATTTAAAATAATATAACAAAAACTAGAAAAAACTTTTAAAAATATTTACAATTTAAGAATAAAGAACTTAAACTTAGTTATTTCAAATAAATATTAGAATAAATGACATAAATATAGATGAAAACAAAATTTGAATAACTAAAATAAAAACGGTTGTACTTCCCCAAACTTTCAATAAAAGTACTAATAATAATTTTCAAAATTTAGTATTTATAGGTATTCTTATATTTTCCCCTTTAAATGTCACTAGTTAAAATGAAAAGAAATTGAAAATAAATACATATAACTTGTCACTTCATTTCCATGTCAATTTATTTTATTTTTATAATGACACGTCAATAATTACTTAATAGAAACTGTTAAAATTTAAGGGAGTGGTCTGTTATAAATTTAAATTTAAGTTGAGTGAATTATTATGATTTTTAAAAGTTTAGTGTTCTAAAGCAAAAAATGGTGACAACGTGAGTGGCTTAAAATATATTTTTGCCAAATAGAAATTCATTTTAATTTACACAAAATAGGTTGTGAAATCTTATAATTTAAAATAAGTAAAATTTTTTATTTTTAAAATTTTTAAAGTGAAATATTATAAAATATACAAAAAATACACTTAAATATAAACTTTTACACTTTGATATCTTTATAAATTTATATCACAAATAAAATTTTAAGATTTGTAAATGATATTAATTAAAAAAGAAATTTATTTTTAATTTTAAAAATTTTGGGATGGAGGGAGTATGATTTTGTACATACCTCTTTCATGAATTTTAAATTAATTCATTCATGAATTAAGTGAAATAAATAAAATTTGCAAGCAGATACTCTGAGATACCTATATCATTTTCGAAAAGAATTACTCGAGCGGAGGGGCTGCGTTTCTTATGAACTTATCTATAACTACGGAGTTAAAAATTACATACATAGCTAGTGAAGTGAGTAGTAGAAAAGAGACAGAGTTCGAAGATTTTAAGATAATCTGTTATGGTTGAAAATTTTGGTGTCTCTAAATGAAAAACATTATTGAATTGAAACCCAGAAACTAGCTCAGTGCTTTTTCACTTCCCACTTCAGGTTTGATTTTTCCCTTGTTCTTTTGTTTTTTCCGATTGAGTAGTATTTTTTGTAAATGAATTAGCTTGGTTAGAATTTTACCAACATATATGTTGATGTGCTTACATAAATTTGTGGAGCTCGTGGAATTCTGTTCACTGTTTGGAGGTTTATCAAATAATTCATTGGCTTGAATTAATAAGTTTTGGGATTGAAATATTTCAAGAAAGAAATGGAGGGGTTGATGTTAAATACATTTTTTGCAACTCCGTTTTCTTTAAATTTTGTGGGTTTTAATCATACAACCACTAGTAGTATTCCCTATAATTCATATACTAAGTTCCAATTTAGAAATCCAAAACTTGATTTCTCTAGAGGAGGGTTCTACTGGGGACAAAGAAATAGTTATTGCATTGTTGGAGTGGGGACAACAGGTCATAGTTCAGTTGGATTTAAGAATGTTGATGATGATGATGAAGATGATAAAGAAGAAGATGAAAAAGAAGGTTCTGATATGGACTGGGAAGCTGAATTTATTGGGGACCTTGACCCTTTGGGGTTTTTGCCCCCTAAGAAAAGAAAACAGCAGAAAGACTCCAGATTGCTTCAAGATACTGATAGTATGGATTGGTGTGTGAGGGCCAGGAAGATTGCGGTCAAGTCCATTGAAGCTAGGGGATTGACTCATACCATGGAAAACCTTGTCAATCGTAGGAAGAATAAGAAAAAGAAGAACAAGAAATCAGTTATGAGCAAAACGAAGATTGGTAAGGTGAATAAGGAGGATGAAGAAGATTCTGATTTTGATTCAGAGGATGACTTGGGAATGGATAACTTGAGTCAGCTTCAAGATGCTGATAAACTGAGAGAGGCTGTTAATATGCTTGGTGGCGGGATGTTTGCAGAAAAGAAAGAGAAGACAATGGAAACTTTTGTTCAAAGGCTTTCTGAATTCTCGGGGCCTTCTGACCGTAGGAAAGAGATCAACCTGAATAGAGCAATCGTGGATGCACAAACCTCAGCAGAAGTACTGGAGGTTGCTGCAGAGACTATCATGGCGGTGGGTAAAGGCCTGAGCCCCTCACCTCTCTCTCCGTTGAACATTGCCACCGCACTCCATCGTATTGCAAAGAACATGGAAAAAGTGTCAATGATGAGGACCCATAGGCTGGCATTTGCCCGTCAAAAGGAAATGTCTATGCTTGTGGGTACTGCAATGATGGCTTTGCCTGAATGTTCTGCTCAAGGTATCTCAAATATTGCATGGGCTTTGTCTAAGATTGGAGGTGAGCTTCTTTATGTGTCAGAAATGGATAGAGTTGCAGAAGTGGCCTTGACTAAGGTTGGTGAGTTCAATTCACAAAATGTTGCAAATATAGCTGGTGCTTTCGCTTCTATGCAGCACTCTGCTCCAGATCTCTTTTCAGAATTGTCGAAAAGAGCTTCGGGCATAGTTCACACTTTTCGAGCACAAGAACTTGCACAGCTTTTGTGGGCTTTTGCTTCTCTTTATGAACCTGCCAACCCTTTACTAGAATCTCTCGATAATGTTTTTAAGGATCTGCAACAATTCACATGCTACTTGGGTGAAGAAAAATCCAATTATAGTGAAGCAAGAAATACAGAAAGTAGGGGAGATCTTGATTCTGAAGAAGTTCTAGAATTTCCAGTTCTTAATTTCAACAGAGATCAGCTTGGGAACATATCTTGGTCTTATGCTGTTCTGGGGCAACTGGACCGGAATTTCTTTTCTCATGTGTGGAAAACTTTGAGTCATTTTGAGGAGCAACAGATTTCAGAGCAATATAGGGAGGATATCATGTTTGCTTCTCAGACTTACCTTGTGAACCAATGCCTGAAGCTTGAATACCCTCAACTTCAGTTGGCTCTCAGGAGTGATCTTGAGGAGAACATTTTTCGTGCTGGAAGAACTAAAAGGTTTAATCAAAAGGTGACTTCCTCATTCCAGAAGGAGGTAGGCCGTCTTCTGGTTAGCACAGGCCTTGATTGGGTGCGAGAATATGTTGTGGATGGTTACAGTTTAGATGCAGTCTTAGTTGATCAAAAAGTTGCTCTGGAGATAGATGGGCCGACTCATTTCTCCAGAAATTCTGGTGAGTATCACATAACCTATACTCATAAAATGTAATACTGTTTGCACTGTAATGATATTTATTTGATTCATGTAATCGCCATTATCATCCCCCATAGTTCTCCTCAATTATTCTTATGCGTCTCTGCAGGGGTCCCTTTGGGTCATACAATGCTTAAACGACGATATATTGCTGCTACTGGTTGGAAGCTTGTCTGTGTGTCCTACCATGAAGTGAGTACCCACTCCTCTTACGTGCAATACTTTTATCTTCAGATGTTATGTCTATGTATTCAAGAAAAACAAAATATACTTGAACTAAGAAAAGGTGAGGTAATCAATAAAGAAATTTGCTTAAAGTTAAAAGGTCAGATTTGCATTTATATTTCTCTTTCTTTACCATCTCTTTTTGGAGATTGTTTTGATTGGAGGGGACTTTGCCGATATATAATGAAACATATGTTCTGTTCTACCTGAAACACCAGCCATCTTCATCCAGCATTTGTCATTTCTTAGAAATTCCTCCCTATTTGCTAAGTTATATGGACTCGGAGGAGATGGAGTGTCTGGTCAGATACAGGTACTTTGAAGAAACCGACAAGGGTATGCCTAAATTTCGACCCATTTTTATACTAAACTGGAGTGTCCCACTCCCACACCCTTGTCCTAGCATCGGATGTTGGACACGGGTGTCGAGTGTCGAACATGGGTACCTAGTGTTGGACATGGGTACTTTGAGGCAAAATGAAGAGTCTATGTAATATAGCCTATTTGGTGTCCTGGGGATGTTTATAATATTCCGATTAACAATATTGGCAGAAGGAAGTGATAAGTTTTTAGATATTGGTATCAACCAGTGGGACCAATAAAACTCTGGGTTCTTGATACCACCAAATAGACTTTTAAAATTTAATTCTGGTCTATATATAAAAGGAAGCAAGTGGAAGAACCAATTATGTAGTCAAGTGAATTAATGATTTCATCTTTTCAGGGTGTAGAGTATCTATAAATAAAATTTGCAGGATTAGGATCTCAAAATAAGTATCAAATGTAAATTTAAAGTAAAACAACCCCTACAAATTTTCTATTAACTACTTGCCATGACTATTGTTATTTGGAAAGGTTCCTCCTGAGCACCCACTAGTAGTGATACTGATTGTGTAAACTGATCGAATCGATAATTTGAAGATCTGCTACATAAGATGATGTTACATGCTTGTCATCATGATATATATGCTGGAGTTTCTTATAAAATACTCTTCTTGGTTGCACAGATGGAGCTCAATTACTCCATCATGCTTTTTTCTGGGAAATTTTTGACATTTCTTGCAAAGTTCTAGGTGGCATGAGTCCGTCACTTAGTGCAACAAAAGGCTTGGTGACAAAGTTTGTAGATGTAGTTATGCAGCTGAAGCAGCGCTTTAGAAACAAATGCCAACAGATAGGCTTATGCTTAGTCTACCCATCCTTGCGCTTAACTCTCTTCTCCTTGGTGGTTTTCAAGTGACAAATCATTATACCAAGTGTTCATTCATAACACAAACTGCTTGGGTGTTCACTGTTCATTGCTTTTTGCTGGTTCAGAACTTTTGAGAACATATTATGATAAGAAAGCTATCTGTTTATGTCACGGGAAAACCTAGATCTACTAAAAAGATTGAAGTTTGTTTTATAGTTAATTGTACAGTAAAATCATCATAGGCATCTAGCAATCTAGAGCAAGGACTTCTCTTAAAGTTTCAATTTACTGCTTCTGACTTGACATTAAAGTATCAATATGCCAATTTAGGGACAGTTCCTTTGGAAACAATCAAACAGAAAGTGATGTACATGACTTGTGCATGTCAATGCTGAGCAAGTACTATGTCTTAAGGAATTTCACTTGTTCAGTTAGCTTCAGCATTTGGAAGTTATTGAGATATGCTTTATTCTCTTATTGACTTGTCTTTATAGCAAGGTGGTTTTGCTTCTTTTAGCCAATACTGATATTTGGGTTTTGGAACCATGTCACTTCTATTATGTAGCTCCTGGTATAACATATATTAGCATCTCTCACTGACTTACTCACACACGCACATGCACCTTTTTTTCATTTACTTGTAACTTTAGTTTTTCTTATATGTTACAAATTCTAGTCATTAAGTTACATGAAATGGAGAAGATGATAACAATGGGCTTTGGCTCAATGGTTTTACTCAGCTCCATGAGAATCTTGGGCTTCTTGGTTTTGAGGGTTCATGCCCTTGAGAGGCATTGCAGGTGTGTGTGTGTGTGTGTGTGTGTATGCTGTGGGGTGTGTCCGTAAACCTAGGAAATAAAGGGGAAAGCGAGTTGTAAACAAGCCACAACAATGTCTGATGCAACTGAGGTTCCATTTGTTAGCACTGAATGTTGAATACAAAATCTGAAAACTTAATTGATAAGAACGATATCTGAATGATGAATGGTGAATAAATAAGTACGTTTGATGATAAAACTGAATATGACATCTGAATCAATAAAATTCTCAATGTTGCCCTTTCTAAGATGTTTAAATGGTGTCATTAACTCTCTGATTCGTACTGGTACATTTTTATTAGTTGAATACTTTTTATACATTGAGTAATTGTCAAATTTATAGAATTTATAGTAGCAAAACAAATTAAAATGTATCGTGAATTTGTGTACTTTTAATTAGTAACAAAATCAACAGTACAAATCATTCAGAAAATAGTTAATAAAATCTTAAATGGGGCGATATGTTTTAATATTTTATCATTGTTACTAGTGCTTTGTACCTTCATTTTTATTATGTATCTTGGATAGAATGTTGAGCCTTTCTTTTTTGTGTATGAAAATTTTCAGATATTAAAATTTGTTATTATGAACTAATTAAGGACGTAAAAGAAGAAAATAATAATAAAGATGAGATTAGATCTCATGGATTTTAATTCTAATGCCTTCAGGATTGGGATGGGGTTGTGAAAAATCTCACCCATGTCCAATTGCCATTTGCAAATCTCTTTGGTTGTGTACATGCTCCTGTTTTTGTTTCTTAGTTGGTTGTAGATTTATCCGAAGGAATGCAAACCAAAAGAAGAAGAAAATAAGACATAAGTAAGAATGAAATAAATGAATTGCTTAACTGATCTGATACCATTATTATGTTCAATGATGTCTTTTCAGTGGGAGGAACTCCGCGGAGAATTTGAGCAGCTAGACTATCTCAGAGACATTCTCAAGGATCACATAGGCGGAGGCAGCATTGACACTACAAGAGTAGACGAAGGTATGCACTAGTTATTGTTGATTGGCGGCCCAACTGTCGATCATCCGAGTTTGCTCACCGGGTGCATGTTCTACGCTTCTACTCGGATTCAGGAATACCGATTTGAGGACTTTGTCGTAAATCTAGTCAATGGAGGCAAAAGAACTTGAATGCAGCATTTTTTAGATCACAACTGCTGCCCAGTTTTCTGTTCTTTTCTCTGCAGGGCATATTAAGGAGTACAAAAAATTCTTGTTCTCCTTTAATAGAGGTCTTGTAATTTCTGTACATCTCTGATCACATGTACAAGTGTATAACCAAAAATTGAGTAAGCTAGAGGGAGCAATTGTTAAGACCTTTTTTTTTTATCTTTATATACAAATTTATTTTCATTGCAGTCTTTTTGTTCTCCATTTCAAATTGTTTGATTATCCATGTTTGGAAGAAAGTGAAAAACTCAAATCATGAATTTTTCTTTCCAATTCCTTCTTGTTGTAGAACGGAGAACCCTTGAAAAATAGAAGAATGAAATATCATCGAATATATAAAAAGTACTTTTAAGTACAAACTTTATATTTTTATATTTTTACGAATTAATATATAAATAAAATTATAGGATTTGGTGGTGAAACATATAAATACAGTACAAGGAACATTTTCAGAAAGTAAATTCCTATATTTTTAAAGAATGTGACGATGTATTATTGCAAGTTCTCTCCTCTAAACATTTTAATTCTCAATCTCCCACACTGCTCAATCCAATCTTGGTCGGACCAACCTATTTAATTCCCAATCTCTCACATTGTTCAATCCAATCTCTAGTTTTATTGGTCTGAGTTAAATTAGTACCATCTTCTCTAGAAGCAAAACTCGAATGGATCATTTGAACTCATAATAAATTTAAAGTTATTCTTATTATTTAGTCGAGAGCCTAGGACATGACGAAGAAATAACTAATTAGGATGGAATTGCCACGACATGGACATTCTTGCTAAATATGTTTCTATTTTTTTTTTGTTCCTAATTTTAAAATAGTGGGAATATATTATTAGAGCAATTTAATATTTAGTGACACTTTTAATAATAAAAATCATTTTTAAAATACTTGTTACTATATTTTTTGACAATTATCTGCTTACCTTTTCTCCTTTCAAGTATTACAGAGTAATTAGGTAGTAAATAATAGATAATTCGCATTTAAAGCAACGTGACAGTCTTGTTTAGAAATTAAAATTAAGTATAAGATAATATAAATTATAGTAACATTTTTTAGATTTCGAATTACTTTTAGTTCTACTGTCTACTTCCAAATTTAATTATTATCACATATACTCTAGAGAGACCATAGATCTTAACTAATAAACAAATATGTCAAAGTGTATTAAAAATAAGTATCCTCCACAAAAACAGAGTTATATTTTATTATATTAAATTATAAAATAAAAGTATGTTATAATTTTAATTTAACAAAGATTTTATTTATTAAATTTTATTTATGTATTTTGAAATATTAATTAATTTATTATTAAAATTAATCATATTTAAACAATAGACTTTCAGAAAATATAATGAAATTTGTAAAAACGATTTTATCTGAAGCAGATGAAGTAATTTATATAATTTTTTTAAAACAAAAGAATTAGGTTGAGTGAGACTCCAATCAAATGTTAAACATAGCACAAAAGAAAAAAAGAAAAACTTAATCACGCGATAAATATAGACAAACTCGAACTTTAATCCCAATAAACTACTTAGCATTTTAATAAATGATAATTCTTTCGAATAAATTATTTTAGAAATTTTCTTTTGTCTCATTATATAAGCATTTACATTTTTCTAGATAGGATTTAATTTTTTTTCTTTTCCTAAATTACCCTAAACAATTCTTAATGAAATCTAGCTATTTAACATTGAGAACAAATACTTACCTTATACATTATATAAGATTATTTTTGACGTCACATTTGAATTAAATATAAAATTTATGATTTATTAATATATGTATATCGTGAAAAAAAAAACTTGTATGAAGAAGAGACTAAAGGAGTAAGAATAAATCTTTACACTCCTACCAATTTTTTCTCTCGAAAATTACTATAGTTGATACAATATAACTTTTTTATATGAATTATGTTATTTTCTTTTAGTTAAATCATATCATTTATGATAATTATCGAAAAAAATTAAGAATTGCTAGAGATGCAAATATTTATTTAATGAGTTTTAAACAAATATGATAAGACAATAAATAGAAAAAAATAAACTTTTAATCCCTCAACTAAAATCGATTTATTATTTAGTTTCTCAACTGTTTGTTTCTATTATTCAGTCTTTTAACTATTTATTTCTAATTGTTTTGTCATTCTGTCAACTTTTCAATAACAGACGTTAGAATTGTTTTACATGATAATCTTTTAATCTCTTTTTTTTTTTCTTTTATCTTATGTGGCTATTTGAGATCATCACCACTATTTTCTCTCTCTTCTCTCTTCCACTTGTAACTCTTTTCTCTCTCTAGTCTTTTCTTTCTCCCATGAGTCTCACTTACTTCTTCTTGCTCTATTCAAATCCCGTTGATTCTTGTAAAATTATCGTCATTTTTTCTTATGAAATCACCAAATTACTTTACGATCTTAATTTGCAAATCTAAATAGAAGATTAATAATATATTTCGAATATTAGAATTGCCATAGAAATAGAGCTGTTGTTGTTCTCTCATTTTTGTCATGATGTTGTTAAAACTCGGATTAGATGATTATAATTAGTTCCTATAATTACTAAGTTTGATTTGGATCCGCTAATTGTTAAAAATAGTAAAACAATAGGAGAGTTTATTCTTTTAGTTGCTAAGCCAATTTTAATGGTATGTTGCCGGAAAATAAACTAATGACTCTATTTCTACGATTTCAGGTCACGACATTGAGAGAATTGATATATTTGACTGTGTATATTACCATGCCAATAGAAAAACCGTGAAAAAAATGTGTGTGTAAGCGTGAAACAATGGTGGATAGTTAGTAATGTTGACGACGACGACCCCGATCACCCGGTGGGGGGCAGAGAGATGAAGAAGAAGATGAGTGTCTTTTTTTTTCTTTCTTTTTGAATTTCTTAAGCCAAGTCGATGTTTATTCCATTGTGTTTTTTTTTTCTCAATATTTTTTGTTAAATCTTCACCGACTCAACACATTAACAATTTATTAACAAAAATTAGATGAAAAAGTGAATATTTTAAAAAAATTAGTTTAAAAATTTGAAAAACTAAATAAATGATATACAGGGAAAAGTTTAAATCAAATTTAGTGGAGGAGGAAAAGTTTAATTTTCCCTAATAAATGATATACAGGGACCGGTAGGGCCTTACCTTCACGATCAAAAAACAGGGTACGAAAAGAACCCTTTAAATCTCTGATAAATATCACACAAATCTCGGGCAATTTGCTTCTCCACTGCATCAATCATTTACTTCTCTTACCAGGTAAAAGAATATCTACTAATCTGTTCATGCTTATATGTTTTCTGTAATAAAGGTATTGTGTATGATCACTTTCTGAAAATTACATCCATTATATTTGTTGGATCTAGTGTATCTATGTTCAGTACTGTGATTGTTCTGTGCCTCTCAAAATTATGTGAACTTTTCTACTAATTCACTCGTTAATATACCCCAGATCTTTGTCACTGTTTCTGGTTTCTTCTGTTTTTGATTTTCTTGTTTCCGATCGTGCATATACTCAATGTATTCTTGTGACATTTATTATTTGGGTTTTTGTAGATCAGATTGATTTGTGAATTATAATTAGTTCAATTTCATTTGATGCAGTATTTTCCTGTTTTACTATGATTATGTTTCTAGAAATTTCCAAAGTTTAAGCCGAAACAAACAAGATCTATGTTATGTCTAACTTGGGCACTTGTATGGATCTAACTCACAGTCACTTAATTTAATCATGATACTTCTGCCTAGTATGATTGTGACAAATATTAGTTCAATTCGTCATTTACTCACGGATTCTTAATCTTCACCACCAGAAAGCTATATTGCACATATAACTCCTGTTTAAATGATATTTTCTTATACATAGATTGAACACAGAGGTTAGTGACATTGGCGAAGAAGATGCCACTGTAATAGTTAATATTTGCATTTAGGTCTGTTTTATCAGTCTATTCTTTGATACAAATAAAATGCTTTAGTTGCTTTATGATATATCTTATATTATTCTTTAAGTCCTTTGGTTTCTTTTTGCCAGTAAGCTATGTCATCATACGACAACCCTGAGATTGTTGAAAGGGGCAAGGACAAAGAAGATGACAAAAATGAAGGACAGGGTGGATTCATGGGCAGAATGAAGGGTTTTATCCAAGACATTGGGGAGAAGATTGAGGAAACAGTTGGATTTGGGAAGCCGACTGCAGATGTTTCAGCTATTCATATTCCTAAAATTAATCTTGAAAGAGCTGATATCGTTGTTGATGTGCTAGTGAGTAATCCAAATCCAGTTCCAATCCCTCTTGTTGACATAAACTACTTAGTTGAAAGTGATGGAAGGAAACTAATTTCTGGTTTGATCCCTGATGCTGGAACCATCCATGCCCATGGCTCGGAGACTATCAAGATTCCAGTTTGTCTTATATATGATGATATCAAGAATACATATGATGATATTCAGCCTGGAAGCATTATTCCTTACAAGGTGAAGGTCGATCTTATTGTGGATGTGCCTGTCTTTGGTAGGCTAACTTTGCCACTTGAGAAAACTGGGGAGATCCCCATACCTTATAAACCTGATATAGATCTTGAGAAGATTAAATTTGAAAAATTCTCATTTGAGGAAACTACTGCGACCCTTCATTTGAAATTGGAGAACAAGAATGACTTTGACTTGGCTCTCACTTCACTAGACTATGAGGTTTGGCTATGTGATGATAGCATTGGAGGAGCAGAACTCTCCAAATCTGCAAAAATTGAAAAATGTGGTATTAGTTACATTGACATTCCTATTAGCTTCAGGCCTAAAGATTTTGGATCAGCTCTTTGGGATATGATGAGAGGAAAAGGTACTGGTTACTCGATGAAAGGAAATATCGAGGTGGACACGCCCTTTGGACCAATGAAATTACCTATAAGCAAGGAGGGTGGTACGACACGCCTCAAAAAGAGGAAAGAGGACAGAGGTGATGACGACGACGACGACGACGACGAGGTACTCTGACCATGGTACTCCTTTACTACACTTACCATAATATGTCCTGCTGTCCATTAATGTGTCGTTTCCCTTCAATTTTGTTCAATGGTTGATGAATTTTAGTAGTAAATTAGATGAAACACTCTAATCATCAATTCACAATGTGAAGGTAAAAAAATTCTCACGTACAATATCTGGGGGCAACTTCTAGTGTCGCTCAGGGGCATATCTGAAAAATGATCTTAGATAGGGCAAACAGTGGAAGAAGTATAACCCATCATCTTTCTCTCTCGCAACAACTTTGATTATGTTTCTAAAGACATTTACCCCTATTTAGCAAAAAGTTGAAATAAATACAGTTGCCTTTGTTAATAATATCTTACAATAAGAAATGTATAAAATCTTACGTAATTTTATTGTAGTACGTGTGAATCTTTTTATTTGCTTAACAAATATATGAAGCTAAAATTCTGCTTTAAATTTTTAATAAATTTAAATTATAATTTTGACTGTGAGTTTCTTTATGTAAAGGGAGATGGCTAAAATTGATATCAACGGAAACAATAGCTTTTAAAAAATAAAAGCAAAGGGTGATGAAGGGGAGTAATTGATTTAAGAAAATTAGGCAACGTGTGATGAAAGGCTGGTGGGTTGACTCATGGCCATCACTTAAGCTACACAACTTAATTACTAGTGCAACAATAAAATTAACTGATGGTATTGGTGGTGAAAAAGAAAAAAAGAAATCTCAGCCAAGGCAATTGCCCATGCTCAACTACCCTCAAGCCACCCCTGGTGTCACTACTTAACACCACTTGCGGTTCACACTTCTTTTTTCTGTTCCTCGCCGATAAAAATAAAAGTAAGGTTTGCAATTTTATAGCTTGAAAATGACTCCTAAAGGAACTACTAGCAAGAACTCTGCTTGTTTTAGGGCTCCTACAAAGTTACTAAGGCTGTGTTTGTTTGCACTGATTGAATGCTGAATGAGTTGTATCACTTATCGAATAGGAGAATTGGTCATTGAGTGTGTTTGTTCTCCATAACTCTGATCAGACTTGTTGCCACTTCTTGTCTCCCATTAAGAAAGAGGTGGAAACGCCTCTTATTGAGTAAAGTATATAATGTTGCCTTCTTAGCCCATTTAACTTGTTGAAATTCAATGTAGAACTTACAAGCACAACTAGTCTTCTTCTGTGCACAGTACGGGTCATTTTTTTTTCCCTTTTGGGTAATATCAAAAAATTCGTATATTGGTCTTTTTTATATATGTATAATTATATATATATATATATATATATATATATATATATATTTAATTTATGTAAGATAAAATATAGTCTTAGTATCTTTTTTGGTTGTAATTGTTTTAGTATACGTAAATATATTTATCTGTCTTATACATATATTACTTTTTATGATTGTTTTAGTTGTACTTTTTATTTTTTGGTGTATTTTTTCTAAATATTTTAAAAATAGTTTTGGGAGATTAACATGTTTTGATTCTATTTATCCTTTTTGTATTCTAATTTTAAATCAAAGTAGGAACCATTTAAAGTCAAAACCAAATAGCATGTGGATTTAAACCAATTAAAATAATTTGACGTGATTGCAGATGTGTAAAATAAAAATAACAATTAATGACGTGAAATTTCACATAACAGTAAGAAAAAAGATAATCTAAAATTTGATTAAAATAACAATTGCACTATTTAATCAGATTAATTTTTTTTTAATCTCAATTGCATTGCTTAATTAGATTTTAATAATTTTTATAGTTTCTTTTTGCTGCATGTGAAATTCTATGTCATTAATTATTATTTTTATTTTACACATTAGTGGTCACATCAAATAATTTTAACCATGATTAGTGATATTACTTAGGTATTGGTCATTATGCAAACTCGGGGTAAAAGATTATGGTTTTATGTGATAAAAATTTTGTTAATTGGTTAAATTGATAAAAAGTGAAAAGTTTATTGATTTTTTGGGTAAAAAATTCAATATTTTGCAAGGAAGAAGTAAAATTTGTTAAAAGTGTATTTTTAAAATTGTTAAAGAATATTATTGAAAATTTTATAGATTCAGATGTCATATTCAGATTAGTTATCAAATGCCCTTATTTATTCAGTATTCAACATTCAAAGGTTGGTTGAATATCATTTAAGTTTGTATGAATTTATGGTTCTTAATTGTGCATCATTTCTAAAATTTACGAGTATTAAAACAACCATGTTGTTGTGACTGGGAGATTTAATTAGACTGTTTGTTACTCACATTACAGCCATTAGCTGTTAGTTGAATGTGATTTACTATTTAGGTTAGGGATGCACTAGGATGTTATATAAAGTGGTTGCGCATCTTCTCTGAACTTGTTGGGCAATTTCATCATCTTTTTTAGTATTCCTTTAGTATTCCTTGTGCTATTTTGGAGAGAATCAAATTTAATATAAACGAAATGCCAAGTCATTGGCTCCATAACTTTTTTATTTTATGTTTACTCTACAGAGTTATTATGTGGTGTTACATTTATACAGGGTTTTTACACGCATTCAACTGACACGAGGTTAAAAAATGAAAGTGATCCTCATTCAGCAGCCATATTACAGATGTGGCTATCATATATTATTATTTTGGTTAGATATATTGATTCTTGTAGTAATTTGAGGTTCTACTTTCATGTTATGCAGTGCTAAACGTACATGAAGTCCTTGACGGTCAGCTGCTGTGACTACAAATATATCTCGTCGGTTCGTGTTTACTTCCTAAACATATATAAACGGATATGAATTTCAGTTGATTCTTGTAGTAATTTGAAGATCTACTTTCATGTTAAGTGGGGATTTTATATATATGTGTATTAAGTCATTTGATTGTTAGCACTTGATTTTAGATGTGCCATTTTGGTTTTATGGAACTGACCAGAATATTGGAGATCGAGTAATGGTCAAGTGCCTTGATAGTGGTAGTAATTATAATAATAATATGATTTATATACCAAGCATTATATCTGTTATTTTCTGGCATTTCATGAAACTTTCTCATTTAGAATGAGAGTATTGTTTATGTTTATTTATTTATTATTTTTTCTGTTACAAGTATAGGTGTGTGTTTTTTGTACACTAACAAGTGTACTACCAGATTGACAACAAGCAATCAAGCACAATGGCTCGTCTCCGGTGCATGAATTTAGTTTAGTGTGAGCAATTTTACTTCCCCTGAGACTTCGATCATGGTAAAAACTATTCGGATAACGTCACATCTATTTTTGAATAAAAATAGAAACTCTTATTGATATTATAATTTGGCTGAAAAGGAGTATTATACTGCCAATATATTAGGATAAGTGGAATGTGGTTGCGGCTAAGTTGTATGAACGAAATCTCTAATATTCGATATATGAAAAAGTGGGTATCATCGTATCCAATCAAAAGTAGATACAAATATGAATATATGTATATTTTTATATTCATAATATTTGTTTTTGAGTAAAGCTTTTATTTATTTATTTTAGATTCTATATATCATTTACTTTATACTTCTATAAAAAAATTGTATTTTAATAATTACGCAAAAATTTATAGTCAAAATGAATTGACATTACTATAACAAAATGAATATTGCTATGATGGTGTGTTTGACATCTTAAACTCAAGTTTATTTAAAAGATATCACATAAATGATTAAACTTCAATTTATTTATATTATATATAAAATATCAAAAATTGGTCATTCATACGGTACTGAATGAATATTATTTGTATATGCAATAAGCATATCCGTATCAGATTTGACCATTTGAACCCTAGTAGTTGAAACTAGATGTGGACATCGCTGAAGTTTCGTGAATTTTGTGTTCGCTATACATGTTACTCTATTTCATAAGGTACCATAAAGCAACTAATTGATTGAGCATCTCGTGTACTGGTAACCTAACATAGTAAATTCAGTAAAAATTTGTACATACTATCTCGATCCTTCATCATTTGTACATTTGAGTTTGACACAAGTGTTGAGGAAAAAGATGGTTTTGATTAAATTATCCATTTTTCATTCAAAATGAGTGTTTGAGAATAAATTACATTGAAATGAGTAAAAGTACAATAAAAATAAGTTATTGGAATTAAATTGATGTGACATAAGCTAAAGGTTTTGAAGGATAATTTAAAAAAATTGGAAGATCAAAGGGAGTGTAGAGCAATTGTTAGAGTTAATTAATGATACTAATCTACTTGTCCTTGCTTAGCACATTTCATTTTTTTAATACTGAATAACATTGTGACAGCGGCCAAAATTTCAAAGTTTAGATGTTATCGAAGAAAATTTCTAGTTGACAAATCGCAACTCTTAGCACCCTTTACAAGCATCAATTATCGATTATTTTGAGGTGAAAGTCTTCTAATCCCATAACATAATAATAATGAACAAACATACATCTATTCTTTTATTCAATGAGTTATTTGTTTTACGTCATCTGTAAAAAATTTATTTTGGCAACAGTGAGCGATCAATGCTTAGTAATGGCAAAAACAGTAAATTGCTTATTTAGGTTGACAACTTTTTCGGGTTGAAAATTAAACATTTTTCTCATTAAAATTTTAAATAGGTAACACACTGCCTTTTTATTTCAGAATTTATTGTCATTTCTGTTATTACTATTGTGTAGAGAATAATTTTCAGTATCATTTTCATATATAATACATGTCTATAGCATTTATGATTTGAAAGTTATTGAATTTTAAAGTTTATTCAAAATAAAAATAAAAATCCAAGAAACCAATGAAGAACACTCAAGAACTCTAGATTTTCAAACCAAAATTCCGACGAGATGCATTTGTGTTTGTTCAAATTGATTAAATCACTTCATTCCTACTATTAATGACTTCATTTTGCCTCAAGAAATTTTAAGAGATCATCGTCCTTTGTGCTTATTCTTTTTGGCTGAAGTTGTAGTTAAACCCGAACTGAAATTTTCATTTTTTCTTGCAATTGTGTTGTTAAAACTTGAAATAGATTGCATAAATGTGTTTATGGGATTTTTCTCTTACAAATTCATACTTATTTCATCAAGAATGGTGGAGAAATGAGGAGTTGGAGCTTGATCGTGAGTTTTGCCGTCGTTCGTGGCGAGCTCGCCGACGGCAAGCCAAGATCATCTTTTTAGTCGTTTTTCCACCACGACATGAAGGGTGGGGGCACATTCGCCTAGAGCAAAGCCCATGGCGGTGCCTCCATCGCCGAACGAGCATTGTGAGTGGTGGTATCGAAGGTGACAGTCGCAGCTTCGATGAATGCGGCGTCGATGAGAGCCCCTATCCGAAACCTTAATTGTTGAAAATGATGATGTTGGGTGGGGCCGAACCGACTTGGTTCCGACCCGGACCTGACTCATTCATGACCTAACCCTTTTCATTTTATTTTTAATGCCCAATCCAAATTTAAAAATAAAATAAAATAATATATATATATATATATATATATATATATATAATTTAAATTCATAAATGAATAATTTAACGATAATTATTTTGAGATATAAATAAGTTTTGTTAAAATGATTAAAAAAATTTATGATTTAGAAAGAAATTAATTAATGAAGAAAGAGTCTATTACTTACTACAATTAAGTGACAAATTATTTAATTTATAAATGATTATTTTTAACAAAAAGAAAATATGATTATTTTTTTTATTGAAGGAATTCAATAATAACTAAGGAAGAAATTCTAAATTTATAATAAGTGATTAATAAAACATTTGAGCTAAGAATAATTGAGGAATAATTATTATTTAATTAAATTAATAAATCAAAAAAATTGTTATTTAATTAAAATAATCAATGAATAATTAATGAATAAATTTTAAATGAATTTTAAATGATCAATAAATCATTTAAGTCAAAAGTAATAAACTACTTGATTGAGAAATAATAATTATTTAATTAAAGAAATTAAATAATAATTTAAGAATAAATGTATAATAAATGATAAAAGATCTATAAATGTTTTATGTTAAGATTTAATCAAGAAATGATTATTTTTTAATTAAAATAATTAAATAATAATTAAGGAATAAAGTTTTGATGAATGATAAATGATTAATAAATCATTTATGCTAAATTAATTAATTATTATTAATTAACTAATCTAAGGCCTCCAACAAATAAATTAAATTGTCGGGAGCCTATGAGCAACGTATTGACAGTCTAAAAATCTCTCGGACTTCGATTCGGTTCTAACCGAATCCCAATTCAATGAACGACGACTCAATTAGTCAATCACATACCGGAGAATTTTACAAACACTTCGCATGTGCATCCTCATGTGTAATTAAGTTGAGATTACTCATGTTAGTGAATGCACATGTTTTACAGAGTTGTTCTCTACGCAAATTGTTAAATCTAATATTCACTAAGGACTCAAGGGAAGTATATACTCACACTACATTCTTTTAATTAATATGTATGATCATTCTTTCGATATACGTAATGTATCCAAGATATTATTTTGTCAATATTCATGCTACAATTTCTTCAAAGTTAAGTAACATACGATCCCTTGATCCGATGTACATGAAAAATGTTTTACTAGAATCAAGTATTTTTTGGGCGACTGTTAGTTATTCAAATTTGCTAACACGCCAAAGTAAATCCTATACAGATTTAGAAGACTTATTTTCACCCCATATTTGTTAAAATATATTCGTGTAGGTAATTAAAAGCTAGTGGGATGCATCTGCTTGCCACCCTGGGCCTAGGATTTAGGGGATAGAAATCGAGGCAATCATAACTGAACCCTCACAGATAAAAGATTTTTACATCGACTATGTCATCATGATGAAGTCAGACGGTGGTCAGATTGACCAGCTGATATAAATTCCTAAGGGCACGTGCGCTAAACGGACATAGTTACAAGATGCATTTGAATTATTCTATATTCTTTTAAGTAAATGGTCAAATTAATCGGGACCCTAAAAACTATATTTCTCTAAATTATCAAGAGTTGTTGACATTGTTTCCGCTTAATCTCACAAACACTTAACCCCTTTAAATTATATATCTTTCAATGACTCACCCAATGGATGACTATATATTTACGAGCGCAAATCGCTCACGCTACTATTATTAAATGTTTTATAGGCTATGTTGAGAAAGCTGAGCCGTCTAATAAGGGCAAGGCAAAAATGACATGATGAATGCTTCTTGATCGTCCTCCTATGGATGACAATTAGAGGAAGAGCGAAACGTGAGACTATTATCATGATGTTTAGATTATAAGGCCTGTGTAGGCTATTCATAGACTTTTGTTGTTAGATAATTATTTGGATAATGTAATAGAAATTATTATTATTTCTCTTATTTAATGATATGCATACTTGAATGATGTTATTTTCTTTTGTCAATTATTGACAATACCCGAAATTCGGTATAAGATTTTTTGGGTCGTCACATAAACTATCCATAAAAAATATTGTTAAAAATAAATGGGAAAATTTTAAAAAAATTACAAATAAACCAGAACAAAGATTATTATTGATTAGTATTACTAAATATGATCCGAATCTAGATCTGGTTTGGTAAAGATAAAACCAACCACCACCGTTTGTAATCGAGGCCTCATGGTTGACCTCATTCTCTTTCTTAAAATCGCCATATGTAAACTTTATAAATCGTACTTTATAAATAAGGTTTGTGGAACGGGGGGAGTATGTTTGTTGTAGTGAAGTACATGTTTGATTGATTTACTGAACTGCTTGAGAAATTAGAATGAGTACAAAGAAGTTACTTGTGATATCACATTCCATTGGTAGTCCGAATGGGAGAAAAGTTAGCAGATTTCCGGAATTAGTATAACAATAACATTAATCCATAAATATTGGTTTCTACTAATTTGCCGCGTTTCTACATTTTCCACACAACAAATTTACAGGAGATGCATTCAAGGATTGGTTCTCCTATATTTCTATTACCACTGCCACAAGTGCTTGAGAAAATATCAAATCGACTCGAGCACTTAATATGAAACGAGAGGTCACAAGGAGGACAATGGTAGAACCAATAGTTGGGATTAATATCTTTGGAGCTCAACTCGCAGTCGAAATCATGTGGATGGTTTTTGACAGGAGGATGCATCAACTGCAGTGGGTGATCACTATTCCATCTGTGTTTGATTGTTGCTGGTAAAATAGCAGACCTTCCACTCAAATAGAAACCACAACTTTCACATCCATATCCATAACCAGAATAATATCCCCAATAGCTTGTTTTCTTGTCATAGAATTAAAGTTAAGGGGGTGCTTATGAAGTTGATGTTTGAGCTTGGTAGGTAATGATGCGCACACAATGCAAATGACAAAGTCGTTACAGGATTCACATTTAAAAAAGAAACCGAGCTCGTAATATAAAAGATAAGATGAAGATGGTGTAAATAGATGTAGACCGAGCTCGTGTTGAAGGTGTAATGGATGTAACAATTTCTGAGGTAGTCGGGAGCAATAAATATGCAAAAGGAAGTTACATTGCAGATGAGTGCAAGCATAGTGTGGATCAGTTGAGATTATAGGCCGTACACATGCATCACATAACAGCAGCTTTTCATCATTCTCCAATAACTGATTATTCACCAGGACTACTGGATGCTTACTTCCATTGTCATCCCAATTGGTATTAGTATTAGTATTAGTAGTAGCACTATTTGGTTTGTTGCAGGCATAGCACAACACATCATCATTAGTAACATTACAACTAAGACTTAGTGGGTTGTCATGGCTCAAGTGTTGGATGATCTGTTGCTGCTGCTGCTGCTCCTCCATAGTTAAGTCTTCTAATCCCATGACATATGAAGCAGAAATCTTCTAATCCCATGACATAATATTAATGAACAAACATATGTTCTATCCTTTAATTCAATGAGTTATTTATTTTATGTCATCGTAAAATTTAATTTTGGCAACGGTAAACGAACAATGCTCGGCAAGGACAAAAGTAATAAATTGGCCATTTAGATTAACAGCTTTTTTGGGTTAAACTACTTAAGCTTAAAATTCCTAATTGAGTTATTGAAATTTATTTAAAATCAAATGTCAATCATTTCAATAATTTTAATAAAACATGTTAATTTTGTGCCATGTGGCACTCACATGATAACTAAAAAAAACAATTGTTACAAACATGACAGTGATGTGACAACAAAATTAAATTATATTTTTCATTCCTTTTTGCCTCAGCCCATCTACCGACAATCGTCTCTACCTCCGTTCCACCTACCCTCGAACACCATTCTACCTTAACCCACCTACCACCATGTGCTCATTTGATTCATCTTCCATCACAATTGTCTCCATGATTTTATGTGGTGGCCTTCAAATTATGATCACCTTTCAATTTTATAAAAAATAATAATGGGGACTTTCAAAAAAAAACTTTGGGTTTCATCTGGATTGTAGATATTCTAAAAGAAATCTGAAACTGTCCCTTTGATTAAATTATGATATGCAATCCAATGATCTCTCACTTTAATGAAATAGATTTCATTCCATTTCCTTCTAGCCCTTGTACAAGCATGAAAAAATTTCATAGTCCCGTCTCTTGGCAAGAATGAAGGGAATAACAATTACCAAAGTCATTATTTATTTAATTTTTATATTCTCCTATCTATGTTTGTTGTTGCATCACTATGCATTCCATAAAATATATTATACTCCCACCATCCCAACTCATTCCCAACTCATAACTTTTCATAAATATTAAGGAAAATATAAAATTTTGATGAAAATCTTTATAATGTCTTTTGAAATAAGTGATGAAAAATAAATTAATTTAAAGTAAATAAAAGTAGTGAAAAATTAAATTGGTTGAAATAGAGTGATGAAATAAATTGGTTGAAATAGAGTGACGTGACATACTGTAAAATAAATGTTAGAAAGGTAATTTACATAAATTAGGTAATGAAACTATTCATAAAAGATATTGTTAAAATAAATGGGAAAATTAAAAAAAATTACAAATGAACCAGATTATTATTGATTAGTATTACTAAATATGATCCGAATCTAGATCTGGTTTGGTAAAGATAAAATCAACCACCACCGTTTGTAATCGAGACCTCGTGGTTGACCTCATTCTCTCCCTTGAAACGTGCTTTAAAAATAAGGTACCCAGAAACTTTTAAATAAACAACTCATTCCCTTCAAAATTAGACTTACCTCTCTCTTTTTTTCTTTTTTTTTTTAAATTAAAGAACTGTTTCTATTTTTATACTAAAAAAATTCAAGAAATTTTTTAAATGTCATTCTATTATTCTAATAATCCAATTAACTTCATTATCTCTACTATTTAATGGTCTCTACTATAACTATAACTATTTCTTTTACAAATAACATGATAATAATAGAGATTTATTTGAAACGTAAAAATGTTCTTCCACAATCATCATTTTAAAATTGTATCTCTAATTATGAAATGGAGGGAATTGTTTGTTTTTCTGTGTATTGGTACATATATTTTTAGTTTTTTTTAATAATATTAGAAGAAACATATTTGTTTAGATTGTTTTTTAATTTGTACTATTTTTATACTTCATATATGAATTAATATACTTTTTAATAAATCTAACATTAGCAGAATTGTTTTTGTTAAATACCAATGGTGTAGAAAAATACTAGAAGAAAATTTGAATAGTATTCGTCAAAAACATTTTAAATACAAAATTAACAAGTTTGTGTTGCTGAAATAAAAATGAACACTTTTAATTGTATGTTATGAATATATATATATATGTGGTATACTATCTTTGTCGTCCGTGCTAAGCACAATTTTTATTTTTTACAGTTATAAATTTTTATTTAAAAAAATTTAGAAATTAAATATATTGATAATCGTTTATTCATTTAATATTTGTTTCTACTATTTGTTAATATTTTTGAAAATAATTTAGATTATCAAATTACTATAATTTTTTAACCGTTTATTAAATTTCTCTCAACAATTTTCCTTTTTAAATTATGTATGTTTGATTTTTTTATACTCGGTATCTAAAGGAAACAATTCCTTGACTTTAATTTTAATTGCCAAACGCTAATGCTAATAAGTAATAAGTAATATTAAATTTTAAATTTTCAGAAAATGATACGTGAGCATTCAGTTTTTAATGCAGGGGCTAAGTAATAAGGAAATGCTTAAACATTGTATTATGTGATATTTTTGAAGATGATTTAGGCTAACTCATACCAAGAAAAAAGTAACAGTTGAAATGCGCGATGCAAAACCTTAATTAGGCAAGTTGGACACAAAAGCAATGGTCTAAAATTATTATTCTTAAATAAGATTTACAAAACAATTTTGTATGTTAATCATTTCTGATTACTAATTATTTTCATTACAAACATATTTTTTCGGTCACTTGGTAAAATTTGACTACAGTTTTAGAATTAATTTGAATGTCCCATGTTAATTTTAAATTATACCAAAAAAAAAAATCAATGTAGTATATATTTTAATGTTTTGAAAAATCTAAGTGTAATACGAAAATTAAAATACAAACTATCTTATATATGAGAATAAATTAGTACGGAGTACCAGTAATAGAAAACATTTATATAAAATCACTTTATTTAAGTGTTTGATTTATTGTTCAATAATACATTAAGTAAAACAGTTTTTGCTATAAGAAGTAAGATTTTGTTACAACATAACGATTTCACAATATTTTACATCTTTTTTAAAAATTTTACAATATATAAAAAATGGACCTGATCACCGGGGAATATGCAAACAATAACCCACAATGAGAGCTTTATCAAATCTTTTGTATATTGTTGCCAAATTTTACAAACTATGACAAATAAGTCAAATGATTTTCATTCTTCAGTTTAAAGAAATGGGTGGAGTGATAGAATGAATGAGCTGAAGTTCAAGGACATGTGTCATTGATTTAGTCGACTGCTTGAGAAATTAAAACAAGTAGAAAGAACTAAGAAGTGAGATGTGAATTGTGATATCACAATTCATTCGTAGTGAGAAAAGGAAAAAAGTTACAGAAATGTTAATATATTTAACAGCAACAGCACATGAGAATTTACAAATTAATTTAACGGACGTTTTCTACATTTTCCACACATAACAAATTTACATGAGCAGCATTCGAGGATTGGTTCTCCAATTGTTCTATTACCAGTGCCACAAGTGCTACACATGGCCTTTTTGATTTATTTTGAGTAAATGTGAGGCTTTGTTGGTGATACTTGTCGATTTTTACTGTAGCCCCATACTTGACATTGGTCGAGTAAGGATTAAATCGACTCAAGCACTTAATATGAAACCACAGGTCACAAGGAGGACAATGGTAGAACCAATAGTTGGGATTAATATCGTTGGAGCACAACTCACAGTCAAAATCATGTGGATGGTTTTTAACAGGAGGATGCATCAACTCCAGTGGGTGATCAGTATCCCATCTGTGCTTGATTTTTGCTGGTAAAATGGCAGACCTTCGACTCAAGTAGAAACCACAACTATCACATCCGTATCCATAACCAGAATAATATCGCGAATCGCTTGTTTTCTTGTGTGAGAATTGAAGTTGAGTAAGGGGGTGCTTATGAAGTTGATGTTTGAGCTTTGTAGGTAATAATGCGCACACAATGCAAATATCGAAATACTTGCAGGATTCACATTTAAAAACGTAACCGTTAGTAAGGGTTTCGCAGAAATTACAATAATATAAATCATAAGATGAAGGGGGTTTACGTAGACCGAAACTGTGTTGAGGGTGCAATAGATGTTGGATTTTCAGGGGTAGGTGGAGACAAGAAATATGCACAAGGAAATTACATTGCAGTGGTTGAGTGCAAGCATAGTATGGAGTGGTTGAGATTATAGGTTGTACGCACCTGTCACATAATAGAATTAGCGTATTGTCATCATTCTTCATCTCATTATTATTATTATTCACGAGTGCTAATGGATGCTCATTTCCATTATTATCCAAATGGTAAAATTGACAACTAGATGGGTCATCTTCTGCATCATCAGTTTTGTCTTCATTATTTGCTCCAAGACTAGTAACGATACCCTTGATGAAGTTTTGTATCACTACATCTGTTGAAAATTGATCCGACAAAGGGAAGATGGGCAGCGAAAGCGACTCTTCCCCATCAAGCTCATCATCATTTTCCTCAGATCTGGAAATATATATATATATATATATATATATATACATATACATATATACATATATACATATATATATATATATATATATATATATATACACATATACATATATTAAGAGTTTAAGGATATTACAATGCATGCATGCTTACCTCATATAAATGTTGAAACTGACAGACATGATATATATGGAAGATCGAGTTTATGGATATATATTAAAAATTAAATTATCCTGGAGACTAAATGAAAGATTGATCGACAGTACGTATTGATTGACGTATGGAAACAACCTCTATGTACGTATACCTGATCGTGTTTTGTGTTGAAATAGCACACTTGAGATGTGAAAAAAATCTGCAATTCTCACAGTAATAGAGCGAGTAACACGGACGAACTTTTTTATCACAGACAGCGCACTCTTGGATAAAGGTACGGAAGTCTTAGGGGAAGAGAATAGGCAAGCTTGAGAGGATGATCATCATTCTCCTCGTGAAATTTAGAATAGAAGGTGGTCGGTGCAGTGGCGCAGCTCTTGTGGATCCAGAATTGGCAAGTTGTGCACAAATACGACATGTCTTTATCTTCTGCGTTGCAAGCATGACATGTGAACAAAGCTTGAGTAGGTAGTAAGGTTAGTGGATGGTCGTGGCCTTCATGAATCCTGTTGTGGGGTTCATGGATTTTTACGTGGAGGTCGTCTAACATACATGTAACGCAAACGTCAAACTCACATTTTAAACATTGATACACGAACCACCTCCATTCATCCACGCCACACACATCACACACACATTCTCTACTTCGATAGGCAGGACGTGGATACAAAGGGGGTGGGATTGGTGAAAGGGGTGTTGAAGAGTTTCTGGTAATTCTGCACATGTTTTGTGCAGATATATAACACCATCGCATCCTTCTTCAGGACAACTATAATAAGCAGCAGCAGCGGCACTAGTATTAGTGTTAGTATTACTACTAAGACTTGGTGGGTGGTAATGGCTGAAGTGTTGGATGATCTGCTGCTGCTGATGCTCCTCCATTATTTCAGAACTAACAAAACGATATGTAGATAGATGTATACAAATATATGTTATGGGGAGAGAAGAGGAGTTGAGAAATAAAGGAATAACAATTACTAATGTTCACTATTCTCTCTAGTTTGTAGAATCAATGGAATGCATATGTTGTATGGAGCATATATAATTATTCCATGTCACATGCGTGTCTATGTCCATCTAATTATTGAAATGGAATGTATGTATCGCTTATATTTATTCCAAGTTTTATCACTGATAGCCACACATGAATACCAATTAATAAAAAGGGCAATATTAGTTTCTCCTAGACCTTTTATTTTCTATACCACAATCTTTTATTTTCTAGATCTAGTCTTCACTAGTACAAAAGCTGTCTTATGCGTCGTCTTATTTGCGTCGGTTCTTTAATAGAACTGTCGCATATAATAGAACGGTGCCTTTAACTGGGAAAGAAGTCTTTGAGCAGGTTAAGGATATTGATGTTGTATTTGGAAAGTTCTATCAACCTCCTAAGCCGAAGAATCTGTGGAAGAAGAGATCCATATTTTGGGATCTCCCGTATTGGAAACACATACAAGTTAGACATTGTCTTGATTTTATGCATATTGAGAAAAATGTCTGTGATAGTATTGTTGGAACATTGTTGAATATACCGGAAAAGACAAAGGACGGGATCAAAGTCAGAAAAGATATGGAAGAAATGAGTATACGACTAGAGTTAGCATCACAAGAGTCAGAGAAGCGTACATATCTACCTCCATCTTGTTATACTTTGTGTAAAAAAGAGAAAATTGCATTTTGTGAGTGTTTGTTTGGTGTGAAAGTTCCATATGGATATTCTTCAAACATCAAAATGTTTGTGTCGATGAAGGATTTGAAACTGATGGGTATGAAGTCACATGATTGTCATATGTTAATGCAACAGCTATTACCAATTGCAATTCGAGGGATATTGCCGAATCACGTGAGACTTGTTATGAAACTTTGTTTTTTCTTCAATGTCATCTGCAGCAAGGTGATTGAACCCATCACGTTGGATAAATTACAAGCTGATATTGTTGTGACACTATGTTAGTTTGAAATGTATTTTTCGCCTTCATTTTTTGACATTATGGTACATTTGGTTAGAGAGATTAAGTTATGTGGTCTGGTATATTTGCGGTATATGTATCCTTTTGAGAGATTCATGGGTATATTGAAAGGATATGTGAGGAACCGATATCGAC
Organism: Centella asiatica; assembly: GCA_014636745.2. Lineage (NCBI taxonomy): Eukaryota > Viridiplantae > Streptophyta > Magnoliopsida > Apiales > Apiaceae > Centella > Centella asiatica. The sequence continues at coordinate 13,559,905 of CM025781.1, read as the reverse complement.
CGGAAGCTAGCATAGTTGAAGGATATTCAATTGAGGAGGCTATTGAATTTTGCACAGAGTATTTAGCAGCTGTCAATCCTATTGGAAATCTCAAATCTCGTCACAAGGGAAGACTTCATGGGCAGGGTACATTGGGATCCAAATGGATCTCTCCTGGGTGTGAACTGCGCGATAGAGCGCATCTCTTTGTCCTGCAACACATGACTGAAGTTCATCCTTACTTAGATTGTCATGTCAGTTTGATTAGGATGCAAAATCCTTCAAAAAGTGGCATTTGGGTTACAACTGAACATAATCGCTCATTTGTTGGATGGTTTAAAGACCGTGTAATGTGCCAGTTGTCAGATAGACCAAATGTCGTTTCTAATACAATAAAATGGTTAGCATATGGCCCCAACACGCTTGTTCGATCTTATGAAGGTTATGATGTTAATGGATATACTTTTTACACCCAGCGTCAAGATGGAAAGAGCACTATGCAAAATAGTGGTGTTATCGTGAAAGCTTCTCAACAGAATTTTTTAGAGGCAAATCTTTAGGATCGAAAGATGTGAAAAAGTCATATTATGGGGTGATTGAAGATATTTGAGAGCTTGAGTACAGAGAATTCATGGTTGGTCTCTTTCGTTGTAATTGGATTGATATACGTCGTGGTGTTCAAAAGGATGACTTAGGATTTACTTTGATAGATTTTAGTCAGTGGGGTCACGTGGATGACCCATTTATACTTGCAACGCAAGTAAAACAAGTATTTTATATCCAAGACCCCGCCGATCCTAAGTTTTTAATTGTTGTTCAAGGCAAGAGAAATATTCTTGGTATTGATGATGTTGTTGATGAAGACGAGTATAACCAATTTGATGAGAATCCCCCTTTCTCTGTAGGTCTACATACCCCATATGGTGACGATAATGGAGAAACAAACTACTTACGTAATTACCATGGTGAAGGGTTATGGATTGATCATGGAAAATAAATGCAGGACTTGAAGGTTTTAATTTGTTTTATTCCAATAGTTGTAAATAAATAAATATTTGTTTTATTCCAATTATTGTAAATATTTGTTAATTGTAAATATTTGTTAATTGTAAATAATTGTTAATTGTTTTAATTTGTTTTTATTCCAATAATTGTAAATTTTAATTTGTTTTTTATTCCAATAGTTGTAGCTGATTGTTTGCTGAAGTAAATTTTATATATTTCTGGTTGAGTATGGGAAGTAGTTCGTGGCAACAATCATACAACAATCCCCTGTTTTTGAGTATTCAAGTCCCCTGTTTTTGAGTATTCAAGTCGGTTTTTTATAACACACGACGTAAATATTCCATTATTTGCGTCGGTTTTCGTAAACAACCGACGCAAAATCTATAAAAAATAAAAAACTTAGTCTCCGATAGTCAAAAGCTTAGTCTCTGACTGTTCAAAAACTTACTCTCCGACAGTTCAAAAACTTAGTCTCCGACAGTTCAAAAACTTACTCTCCGACAGTTCAAAAACTTAGTCTCCGACAGTTCAAAAAACTTAATCTCCGACAGTTCAAAACTTAGTCTCCGACTGTTCAAAAACTTAGTCTCCGACAGTTCATCAAAAACTTAGTCTCCGACAGTTCATCAAAAACTTAGTCTCCGATGGGCTAATTTTGTTTGATCACTTTGACATTTTTGTTCTCCAAGTGTATTCATTACCAATGTAACTTTAAATTAATATTTTACTTATATTGAATGTCGTTAATAACATATAATATAAGTATGAAATAAAAAATAAATAAAAAATATTAATGATCGACTAACTAAAAAACTACAATATATAACACATTTAATATATATCACATATGGTATTAATGAATTTCAATATGAGTAAAATATTAATTTTCTTTTAAATTATTGTGTAATATATTAATATAATAGTCTATTAAAAAAAAATTCATTTGCGTCGGTCCTTTTAAAACACCCGACGCAAATGTTGGATTTAGGCGTCGGTGGTTTAAAAGCACCGACGCAAATACCCACTTTAAATAATAAATTATTAACACATTTATGTTTAAGAGTTAATTATAATATAGTATAGTATTTATATAATAAAATAATGATTATCATACTACATATGCTCATGTATTTTTTACATTAAAATAAAAACATTTGCCTTTTAATGTATTATATATTAGTTTATATATTATAATTGATATGTCTTGATGTTGTAGTTTCTTTATATCATTCCAAATTTGATGAAATGTCTCTCACGACTTGTTGTATCATTCCAAATTTGATGATACATTATAATAAAATCGTGTTAGGTATGAGACTATAACATTCCAAAATAAGACATATGTGGTTCTTATCTTTCATGAGAGAAACCATAATTGAACAAGTTCTATATGTTGGAAACTTGTTAGTGATAAGAAATAGTTTTGTTTTGTAATTTGTACTAAGTTCTATTGTATTGAACTAGATACTTCGATAACAAACAATTTTATGATTCAAAACTTAATGATGATGCATTGTAGTTTGGTATGTGGTTGGTGCTAAGTTCTCAGGAGTTGAACTAGACACTTGAACATCAAACTATATTAATTAGAAGTGATTAGAACATTCTTCAAATTTGACTGGTACCTAAGATGAAGAATAAAAGTTTTTATTTGCATCATGTTTTGATATGACTTGTACTAAGTTTAGAATGTCTAAACTAGATACTTGTATTGTTCTTTAATTGATGATTATTGATTGGAATTCGTTGGGGGACTCATTACACAAAATTTCATGTTAAATTGTCATTAGAGAAAATTTACAGAACATGTTGGAACTGAAAGAGATCAATGAATTTCTCTATTGAGAATAATGATCTACTAGACGAGTAGAATCTTGTACTTAATTGAATCTCTAAGTACATTCATTTGTCTATTTTATTATTCAGATATTATTCTTGTACATGTAAACTTATTCATTTGTTGAATTTGTTCTTGATTCAAAATCTCAATACTTGATTTGGTTTGATTCAGACATGTATGGATGATTTTATTTGAATTTGGTTTCATAATACTTTGGTATTGTGTATTCATATATGATTCGTTATTATTATTATATATTTAGAAAATAGGAGGAGATTGTTGGATAATATGTTCAAAATATATTAATAATAATAATTTGATAAATATTAATTATATTTTATTAATTAATATTATATGTGAACAAAAAGCTGAAAGGTGTATGAGCCAATGTAGAATTCTAATTGAAATGAGTCTATATTGAGTTTGATAACATGGTCAAAAGGATATGTATATATATCCTTCTGGGGCAACAAACTTGGTATTCCAAACTAGATACATTGGGTGTAATGCTTCAAGCAAACCCTATATACACTCGTATCCTTCTCTATAATAATTATCTCTTTTAATTATTGTTTATACCTCCTAGATCTAACAATATACTCTACGGCATTCCCTGAAGTTCTTACTTTGTATGGAAGGTCAAGGACTGATAGACAAAAGTTGTAAGTTTTTCGTTTTTCGTTTTTTCCTGTATAAGTAGGAAATGGAAACTAGTTAACCATCAATGTCCACCATGATCCAATCATTCCTTTGTGTTGAATACATCAAGTTTCCTTTCCACTATTGAAGAGTTCATCCAGTCAACTAGCAAAAAGAATTACCGCTGAAGATTATTTTCCTGATTTATATATCTTGATGTAGAATTTTATACTGTGTGTGTGTGTGTGTATCTTGTGAAGAATCAGACTAATCCGTTAATTACTACTTCGAATGTTCTATTAAGTACGTGTCTTCAGTCTGGTGTTTGTAATTTAGTTAGATAATTTCTTGACACCAATTATTAAACATTTGATTATAGTTTGGTGACAATTTATTTTGTATTAAGGGAGGTTGAATTTTTTCTCATGCTCTATCTTCACGAGTCCAAGCCTATGATCATGTGGGAGAATGTTAACATGTTTAATCAATTAATTTTGTCATGTTACTATATCTTTTTCCCTGTGGGAGGCAGATAGTACAGCTTAGAAGTATGCTTCCCTTGTGTATACACACTTACTTCTGTTCTTTCTAAAGTTAGATGGGTTCTTGTTATAGCATAATGCTGTTATTTACATCTGAAAGTGTTTCTGTTGAACTCTACCCTTGTCATTAATCACTCTCAAATGATTGTAAATCTTGGAATGGATGGAGTATGAGTTTTTCCTTGCTGAGTTTATCTTCCGAACTGAGTTGTAGAGTTCTACCATTATATTTCTGCGTTGATGATCTCAACAATGGGTGATCAATATTTCTGTAATAAGCTCTTTTTGAGCAATACATGAGAACTTTTCCTGATTTGCAGAAAACTATTTGAGTATGTCCAAAGACATCCATCTGTTAGGGTCCTAAGTAACAAGTTTACATGGTTAGTGCTCAAGTGAATATTGAAAAGCACTTATTGAAGCTTACATTTTCGTTGCTCGAATTAATATTCAATCCCTTGTTGAAATTAATTTTGTTCTTCATATGGAGTAGCCCTCTTTTTTTGGCTAATAGCATCTGACATCCATTGATCACTACTCTCTTCCCCATGTGTTGAAGTTTCTGCTTACATATTTTTGTCTTGAAGTAGTTTCTTTCATGTACTTATTTTTGGGGGGTAACATTCTTTCATGTACTTTTAATTGCAATTAAATTTTGATTTCTCTCTTATTATTTCTGTTTTCTCCTGGAGTACTATTATTTTTCCCTCTTTCAATTTTTCCAATAGATCTAATAATCATTTTTATGTTCACCGAACTTCCATCGCCACCACAAGCAAACACACAAACTGAGATAAAAATGACTCCATATAGAATTAAAATGAGACAGAAATTATTTTGTTTACAACATCCCGACCTTCATCCCCTGATTCAAAGCGCAAGAAAATAAAAAATAGTCTTGTGTTTGTAGTTAGACTATTTCTTGAGGTAGCAAATTATGAATAGTATGATTAAGGTCTGTGCAGTTGATTTTGTATTGTGGAGGTGAATTATGCTTTCTCATGCTCTCTCCATGAATCTACTTGATTAGTACCTATGGTAGTGTTGGAGAATGTTAACTTGCCCTTTAATAATTAAACTTTTTGTGTTGCTATATTTTCTTACAACTAATTTAGCTTCTTATACATGTTCATATCACCAAATTTTAGTGCAAGTCACAGTTACAAACATTCATATATGGTTGTTGATGCTTAAACATTTCTTTGTTGACACTTGACACTCTATAGTTGTCTTACCCTCGTCGTCTGTTGCGTTAATGCTTTTTATCTTTTTCCCTTTTGTGAATGTTCCAGTGGCAATTAATCTTTCAGTTTTTTGCATTATGTGATACTCTCTCAACATTCATATTTCATGGTTAACATCAATCTCTATCAGATGATGCTATCCAGTGCCCAGAAATGGAAAGATCTAGGTTTTTATTTATTTATTATTATTTTTTTTTTTTTGGTGTTATGAAAAGATCTAGTTGACTACTGGAAGAGTTTAACAAGTCAGTTATCCAAAAGTATTACTCAGAAAGGTTTTAACGTTCCAGAGAATAGTATCACTTGGATAGCATTTCAAAGGCTTAAACTTTGACAATTAGTTTCTGATCAAACCTTGTTATTGTATTTAGACAATTTCTCAAGATTCCAGTTATCTTAACAATGGTATCACAATCATCAACTTTGTGTCGGATGAGGTGAATTATGCTTTCTGGAAAACTCAAGAAAAGCTAGATGGTATGTAGGTTTCTTAGTAATATACTTTCTCTCAGAGTATATTCTTTATTTTAGTAAGATGATATAATTGATGTTGAAATAAAATGACATGATTTTGTGTCTAAAATAATTTTTATATGTTCTGTTTTGTTCTTTTCTTTCTATTTTCCATCCTATTTTTATCATGATTCAATAAGATAAAGGAGAAAAAGGAGGGAGATGCAGGTAGGACTGCAGTATTCATCAGCTATAAATAAAGACTTAACAAAGCAAACCAGAGGTACGCAATCACCCTATCACTTTAGTTCATCAGATTCTCCCACACATAACTAATGATCTTACTGCACATTTATAATATCATCCGAACTAATGCACAACTATAATTACTAGTGGCGGTACACGCAGAATTTTAATTAAGGTGGTCAAAAAAAATTTCAACAATATAAACGGCGTGGTAAAAAATGTGATAGCAAGAAATAAATAGAGAATATGAATAACAAATAAGAATATATCGGAAAAAGAAATTCTTCAAAATTCAAATAATAAATGATAATCGAATGGTATAAATGGAATGAATTACCATCAAACCATTAAAAAATGTCTATACTAATTAGTAATCAAATATAGTTTTAAAACTCTCCTAGATTAATTAGAAAGGAAATAAACAAATCCTATATTTAAGTAAGAAAACAAAATTATAAATAGAAATGATGATGATGATAACAATAATATAATTATTATATAGACATACCAGCGGGAGTTATAATAAAAAGCTAGATAAGTGTCTAGATTCCTTATTTCTTTTATCTACTCCTGGGGCCCAATGAATGTCATTTAGTAATTCCTTAACTTGACTGCACGTAATCGTGCCGGCGAGATAAGCGCTTAATATTGACACAAATAAGCCGTCAAAATTAAGGTCATCCTGAAAAAAAATACTTCCTCAATTCCAAGAATATAATAATATTTAACAAATAAAATAGTGTTTGAGTTCGACTTTGATTTGTTTAAATTATCGAATCGAGTTAAGTTGAGTCGAAGATGAGTTGAACAACATAAATTAGTCAAGTTGAGTCGATTTTTTTGAGTTCGAGTCGAGTCGAGTTTTTCGAGTTCGAACCGAGTCGAATCAAATATAAATTGTTAAACAAATATAAAACCATTTTCACGCTAAGCTTGTTTAATAACAACTCGACTCGAACCGAGTTAAGCCGAGTTAATATTTAAACGAGTTAAATCGAACTGAACAAACGAGCCGCTGGATTCGCTTACCACCTCACACAAAAATACAAGCAAATTGCGCATTAACAAAGTTCATGTGACAGCAGTGTTAATGCCCAAAAGCAACTCCAATAATTCACCTCCCCAAATGACAATGGTGCTCCAATCCCAATCCCACCCGACTTCAGACATCCTGCAAAATGCTTTAGCAAGTTTGGCTTTGCATCTTTCAAATTACCACTTTTTTCTTTGATTGACAATCAAGTAGCCGACACACAATAAATCTTTACCATCATATTAAAGATTTATACGTACTACTCCTTTCATCCTTAAAAAAAATATAGTTATATTTCATATAAAACAGTTATATATGTACATTTTTTTCTATTACTATATAATGTTATATTTTTTAAAGTTTATAATTAAAATTTTCTTATTTATCTTTACTTAAATATTTACAACAAATTTTTTTGACAAACTTATTATATGAACATATACTTATCAAGTAAACGTATAATATTAACATCATCAAAAGTTTAAATGTAATTCTTTTTATAGAAAGAAAACAGTATTATTTTATATATTTTGTTTGTTCCACGGCAAAAATAATTTTTATACAAAAATGATAAACAATCTGAAATATTTCTTGCAACTACTTTGTGCGAATTACGTGCTTCAGTCACAACCTACCTGTGCACTGTGGTGGGGTACATTTGAAAGACATCTGACTAATAAAAAATACAAATGTTACGGTGTTTATTTTCAGGTTGTGCGGTTATTAGGTGTAATTGAAATTAAATTATTTGATTCGGTATGGTTTCGATTATTAACCGCAGTAATAAATTTTTTGTGATTTTTCTACAATTGTTTGGAAATAATTTCAATTTTGTATTTAAATTACTTGTAAATTATTATATTATTTTATAAGTTTATTATTGTTGGCATGTAACATATAATATAGTGTACCACATATTTTAAATTATTCTTTTTATAATTTAAAAAATAAATAAATATTTTAGATGTTAAAGATATAAATATTTTAATAAATTATAGCATACAAAAGTCTTAACAACAATATTTACTTAAAAATTGGGAACATATTACAAAATATGATTTTTAACAAACATAATATATGATTTTTAATAAACATAATATTAATTTTAATATAAATATTTTAATAAATTATAGCGTACAAAAGTCTTAACAACAATATTTACTTAAAAATTGGGAATATATTTCACAAAATATGATTTTTTTAACAACTTAGCAAAAAAATAAATATATGATTTTTAATAAACATAATATTAATTTTTTTATTAAATAATTAACTCCGTGCAGTTTTATTTTGTTCGACGTTAACCTAATATAATAATCAAATATATGATTCGAATCTTTCTGGTTAAATACTTAAATTTTTTGGTTTTCTCGGATTCAATTCGATTTTTCAACTTTTTTTTTCTCATCCTACTATTATTTCACAATGAGTATCCAATATGATAGAGTACTACTTTGACCGGAAAAAACATGCGATAACTATCGGTCAGTTTACTGTAAATCTAAAATTCTTTAAAATTTTATTATTTATAAGTATGTTTCTTACAAGTATATTTTAATAAGGAATTTCTTATGTGGTAATGTTTTACACTTTGTATCATGTGATATTTTTGGAGATGATTTAGGCCGACTCAAAAAGTAACCGTTGAAACGCACAAAGCAAAACCTTAATTAGGTAAGTTGAACAAATAAGCAATGCTCTAAAATTATTATTTTTAAATAAGATTTACAAAACGATTTTTTATGTTAATCATTTCTGATTACTAATTATTTTCATTACAAACATTTTTTTTTATTACTTGGTAAGATTTGACTACAGTTTAAGAATTAATTTGAAAGTCCCATGTTAATTGCTTATTAAATTGTAACAAAAAGAATTCAATGCAGTAGATATTTCAATGTTTTCATAAATCTAAGTGTAAATACGAAAATTAAAATATACACTATGTTAATGTTGGAATATATGTTCAAAATATATTAATAATAATAAGATGATAAATATTAATTATATTTTATTAACTAATATTATATGTGGACAAAAAATTAAAGATGTATGGGACAATAGGAATGATTTATGTTGAGTTTGATATATCTTTCTGGGAAAACTTGATACCTAATTTCAAACAAAATCCAATACACACTCGTATCTTTTTCTTTAACAATTATCTTATAATTATTATTTATGTCTCCTAGATTTAACAATCTTGAAGCATGATCAAAGAACAATAATTTAAAATTTCTGTTGATTGAGTTTGAACCATGTTTGACTGCTTAGAAACTGTTATTGGCTGAAACGTGTCAAAGGAGTTTCGCCCTTCTCTTGTTATTCAAGGGAGAAAGAAGAAGCTCCTGCTCCTGCTCCTGCATCTGCAGCAGAGGAGAAGCAGCGGCAGCTGTTGATAAAACTCAAGCTTCCCAATCTCCATGTATCATTGGTCGGTGGTACTAGTGCAGGTTCTGACGACGACGACGATCAGATTTGGATTGTCGCTGCTGTTATTGTGGTTTTCGACGAAGTCATCTACGATTTGATCTTTTGCATTCCAAATCATGAATGTGAGGTAATATTTATCTTTGATTTGGGAGATTTAGAATTGTAAAACAAAGGCATTATTAACAAATTTATTAAATTATATAATTTGTTTGAGTTAATTAATTTAGTTTATGAGTTTGATTAAATTGAACAGATGTTCATGTTAATTAAATTTGAAATTTTGTTTGAATTAATTAAATTCAATATTTGTTCAAGATAATTAAATTTGAAAACTATGAGTTTTAGTTTCTTACTATTTGTAAAAGTATGACACAATTCAATAGTGAATATGTGAATGTGTTTTGACTACTTTACACTAATTTTGTAAGGAACACATGGAAGAAGTTGATTGAATAGAATGGATATCAATCAAATTGACGGAAACTAATGAGAGATGATGAACTTGACAATTAGTTTAGAGGAAAAGATGTCAAAGATTTATTGAAGAATGTGCCTTCTCGCAAGATAAGTTTCTATCTTTGAATTTTAGTTTTAAATTCAATTTTTTGTGCAAATTATGTGTTATAATTTCTATTTGATGTAATAACTTGTTGAGTTATTTAATTCATGGTACTCGCGTATATTGTTATGTATCGGATAATAAAGTTAGGATTGATTATACAAACTAAAATAAATATTAGAACGCAACTATAAATTATTTGTAGATTGTTAGTAGGTTAAAAGTAACTACTAACATGATTAATTATCACAAGTTATTTCTAAGTTCAAGAAAATCAAATCCTATGAGTGAGCCTACGCAGTTGTAAGTTAAGATAATATTTTGAAACAAAGGAAAATACTACAATTGTAACGTATTTAGTCACTATATATGAAATAATCCAATTATTGTAAACTACCTTATTACACCATTTGAAAAAAAAATATTGATGATTTAATTGCAAAGCTGAGTCTATCAATTTGAGTTAGTAATTGATAATGCACAGACCAGATCTCTATAATGGTGATTAGATGGAGGAGTTATTTTCCATGAATGCACAAATAGAAAATTGTGATTACAAAAGATATTAAATTGTGTTTATGTTAACTAAGATTGCAATTAGTTTATTATGTAATGGAAGCACTTGAATATAGAAAATTGTGATTACAAAAGATATTAAATTGTACTTATGTTAACTAAGATTGCAATTAGTTTATTATGTGATGGAAACACTTGAATATCTTTTGTTAGGAGTAGAGTGACTTTAATAGTTAACTCTTATGTACTTTTGTGCTTAAATTATTAGTGACATGTAAATGATGAGTTTAGTATTAGACATGTTTAATTCAGTTATTTGAATTCTAGTTGATCCTAAAATATATGAATAAAATTTGGGACATATGAATTAGAATATTTTTTTTTGTATATTACTAAAACTCATAAATTGTTATTATTTGAACCTATAAAATATGACTAGTGTGAAGAGTGTGCTAGAAAATCTTTTAATATTGATTTCTGCACAACTATTTGAGTTAATACATTTTAACATGTGAGTGATATAATGAGTTGAATCACAACAGTTGGTTAGGAGTATTTAGTCAATTTTATAGATGATTATAATAGATACACAAAATAATTATTAAAATTAAAAGTTTTGACAAATATCTACGATTTAAGTGTCAAGAGAAAAATAATTGAATATGTTAAAGAGGAGAAGAATATAGACTAACAGAGTTCAAGGATATTGCGGTTTATACATCGTGAACACATTACAAATTTACATGAGCAGCATTCGAGGATTGGTTGTCCAATTGTTCTATTACCAGTGGCACAAGTGCTACAACGTCCTTTCTTGGATTTATTTTGAGTAATTTAAATGGTTTATGCATCGTGTACACGTTACAAATTTACATGAGCAGCATTTGAGGATTGGTTGTCCAATTGTTCTATTACGTAGACCGAAACTGTGTTGAGGGTGCAATGGATGTTGGATTTTCAGGGGTAGATGGAGACAAGAAATATGCACAAGGAAATTACATTGCAGTGGTTGAGTGCAAGCATAGTATGGGCTGGTTGAGATTATAGGTTGTACGCACCTGTCACATAATAGAATCAGCGTATCGTCATCATTCTTCCTCTCATTATTATTATTCACGAGTGCTAATGGATGCTCATTTCCATTATTATCCAAATGGGAAAATTGACAACTAGATGGGTCATCATCTGCATCATCAGTTTTGTCGTTGACATTATTTGTTCCAAGACTAGTAACCATACCCTTGATGAAATTTTGTATCTCTACATCTGTTGAAAATTGATCCGACAAAGGGAAGATGGGCAGCGAAAGCGACTCCTCCCCATCAAGCTCATCATCATTTTCCTCAGATCTGGAAATATATATATATTAAGAGTTTAAGGATATTACAATGCATGCATGCTTACCCCATATAAATGTTGAAACTGACAGACGTGATCTATATGTAAGATCGAGTTTAAAGATATATATTAAATTAAATTATCCTGGAAACTAAATTAAAGATGGATCGATAGTACGTGTTGATTGACGTATGGAAACAACCTCAACGTAGGTAACGTACCTGATCATGTTTTGTGTTGAAATAGCACACTTGAGATGTGAAAAAAATCTGCAATTCCCACAGTAATAGAGCCAGCGGCCTTTATGAATATAATCACCGCAAACACTGCAATATTGCCAGAAAGTTCGGAAGTCTTGGGGAAGAGAATAGGCAAGCTTGAGAGGATGATCGTCATTCGGGTCGTGACGTTTAGAATAGAGGGTGGTCGGTGCAGTGGCGCAGCTCTTGTGGATCCAGAATTGGCAGGTGTAGCACAAATACGACAAGTCTTTATCTTCGGCGTGGCAAGCATGGCATTTGAACAAAGCTTGCGTAGGTAGTAAGGTTAGTGGATGGTGGTGGCCTTCATGATTCAAGTTGCGCTCCAGCAATACACATGTCAAGCAAATGTCAAATTCACATTTTAGGCATTGATACACGAACCACCTCCATTCTTCGACGCCACAAACATTACACCCACACGTTCCGCCTGGAAAGTAAGGACGTGAATACAAAGTAAGGGGGTGGGGTTGGTGAAAGGGGTGTTGAAGAGTTTCTGGTAATTCTGCACATGCTTTGTGCAGATATATATTATCTTTGCATCCACCTTCTTCTTCAGTACAACCATAATAAGCAGCAGCAGCAGCAGCAGCAGCACTAGTATTAGTAGTAGCACTAATTGGTTTGTTGCAGGCGTAGCACAACACGACATCATTAGTAACATTACTACTAAGACATAGTGGGTGGTCATGGCTGAAGTGTTGGATGATCTGCTGCTGTTGCTCCTCCTCCTCCATTATTTCTGAACTAACAAAATGATATGTAGATAGATGTATACAAATATATGTTGAGAAATAAAGGAACAGCAATTACCAAACTTCACTATTCTCTCTAATTTGTAGAATCAATGGAATGTATATGTTATTCCATGTCACATGCGTGTCTATGTCCATATATAATTATTCCATGTCACATGCGTGTCTATGTCCATCTAATTATTGAAATGGAATGTATGTATGGCTTATATTTATTCCACGTTTTATCACTGATAGCCACGCTTGAATACCAATTTAAAAAAAGGCAATATCATTTTCTCCTAGCCCTTTTATTTTCTGAACCACAATCTTCTCGTTTCTAAAAAATTATTCGGAGTAATAACAAAAGTTAATAATGACCATCTTAAGTACAAGTTTGGTCAGAATAGGATATATGTTCATCTTATTTTATTTTTGGTTTGAAAATGTGGAATATATTAACACAAATTTTAAATCCCCATCTAATTTGATGTTCACATATTGCACTCTCATATAGATTGAAAGAAATTAAGTGAATACATATTAACACATATATACACAGAAGTAACGCCATAAACGAATCGAATAGTCGATCTCGAGTTAAGTCTAGTTAAATTTATCTATTAGACATATATCTTAACACATATATGTCTAGAACTAGTCTCGTAAATAATATAAAACTAACAATAATTGGTACTCAAGTGTTGGGAAAAACTGACCACAACGGAATAATAATTTTCTCTAAACTTGTAAACCCTTGAGAAAATAATTAAGTAGAGAAAAAATAAAACGATAAACTTGTAAAACACAAGTCACAAGACACACAAGAATTATACGTGGAAAATCCCCTCAAATATGAGGAATAAAAAACCACGGGTCCACCCAAAAATTTCACTATCACAAATAATTTGCTAATACACCAAGTCTTCCTTAATTAAACTAGAGACACACAAACTCAGAATATATCTTCACACTTTCTATGAATAAACGTCAAGAAGTATGAAATAAAAACAGAGACAAAATCAGAGAATATCACCTAAAACAGGCAGTCTGTTCGTACCCCAAAACAGCACTCTTCCGGACTTCCAAACCCGATCTCCGCCGTTCAGAAACAAGAACCAAACGTTGCGAAGCCGCTATCCAAAAATCAGAACTATCCAACCGTCCAAACTCCTAGAAACGCAAAAATAAGACCGCTGCGTGTGCTGATGAAAAGCTACGAATTTCACTATTTCTTATGTTTTATGGTGATTGTTGTCTCTTAAAATCTCTCTTAAAAAAATCTGATTATTTTGTTTATATACAAGCCTACAAATCAACCTTATTTATAGGCAAAACTATTCATCCTAAGACAGATCTAATTTAGGATTCATATTTCCTATCTGCTTATAGAATCCAAAAACAAAATTAACCATTAAGTATTTCAATTCCAAATAGGAAACAAAAATACCCAACATCAAGACCTCATGGCTGACCTCATTCTCATTCCTAAACCGCGTGGATGTATATATTATTCCCTATAAGCTACTTTCTGGGCAAGGGCCGAACCATGATTGTATTTCAAGAGAATGAGAAAAATAAATCATAATCAGAGGATGTACAATTAGAAAATTTCTATACTAAAATCAAAAAAATAAGAGATATACATGAAAAAAAATTTTAAATTCTAAGGATGATAAAAGAATTTTTTGAAAAATCGGGAGGGCGGCCGCCACCCCGCCCCTAAATAGTTTCGCCCGTGGCTCTAGGTTTTCAATTGTTGGACAACGTTTTACCTTTTTTCCTTTTTTTTATTTAAATGATGGGCGTTTTGTGGATAAGAATAATGCTTAGTTTCTAAGAATGCCCTATGTGCAAATTTATCCATCTATATATCCCCTCCTGTTCACATAATAATAGTTGTTTTAATTTTTTACACATAAGTTTAAATAATTTCTTTTATATATTAAATATTTTATTTATTTTAAAAATATTAAAAATTAAAATATTTGCTATGAGAATTAATATGAATAAAAATTTTTAATAAAATGGGATGGAAGGAGTAGTTCTGATGGAATGAATAATTTTAATTTTAAAGGGTTGGTTTAAAAATACACATTAATTTATGCAAATGAATGAAATAACAAATAAACCTTACATATATATATAACTACCAAATAATGTAAATTCATTCTATTCATATATGATTCCATAAACAAAACGCAACATTATTATCTATGTCTATCTTATAGAAATTGAATGTATGGACCATATTTATCCATGTGATCCATCTATGCCTGTCTACATCCACCTTATTCAAAATTTCAAACGAAATCCATGGATAGGAATTGAAATTGGAAATACTCAATGTTAGCCCTTATTTTTGGATTCCACAAAAAGATAGGAAATAAGAATTTTAAATTGAATCCGTCTTATGATGGATAGTTTTGCCTAAAAATAAGGTTGATTTGTATCTTTGTATAAACACAAAAAAATTAAAAAAATAAAAAAAATCAGATATTTTGAGAGAGATTTTTATTCCATAATTATTGACGTTTATTCCAAGAAGTGTGACGATATATTCTGAATTTGTATGCCTCTATTTTAACTAGGAAGACTTGGTGTATTACCCAATTATTTGTGATAGTAAAATTTTTGGGTGGACTACGGCCCCGTGATTTTTACTTCTCGTCTTTGGGGGAGGGAAGGGGTCCACGTATAATTCTTGTGTGTTGTGTTTTACAAGTTTATCATTTTATTCTTTCTCTACTTAGTTATTTTCTCAAAGGTTTACAAGTTTAGGGAAAATTATTATTCCAATGTGCTCAGATTTTTCTAATAGATTGGTATCAGAGCTTTTAGTTATTAGTTAAGATTCGACTTATGAAGGATGGAAACAAATACAAGTACAATGATTAAATCTGAATGGTTCCAATTACCATGTTTGGAAAGGCAAGATGGAGGACCTTCTTTATGTGAAGGATTATTATCTACCGGTGTTTGCAACTGAAAAAACCACAGAAAAACTGAGGCGCGATGGAATATTTCTACATCGACAGGTTTATGGGTACGTTAGGCAATAGGTGGATGATAATGTTTTGAACCATATCAATGGGGAGACACATGCATGCACTTTGTGGAATAAGATCGAGCAATTGTATGCTCGAAAGACAGGTAACAATAAATTGTTTCTGATTAAATAATTGATGGGCTTGAAGTACCAGGACGGAACTCCCGTGATGGATCACTTGAATTCATTCAAAGAAATTATGAATCAACTTCCTGGAATGAATATCAAATTTGAAGATGAGGTATAGGGATTATGTCTTTTGGGTACTCTACTGGACTCTTGAGAGACTTTCAGGATGTCATTATCCAACTCTGCTCCAGATGGTCTTATTAGTATAGAATCGGCTAAGAGCAGTATTCTGAATAAAGAAATGAGAAGAAGGTCACAGGGTTCATCTTCACAATCAGAAGTCTTAGTCATAGAAAGGCGAGGGAGAAGTCAAAGTAGAGGTCTGAGTAAGAAAGGCTTTTAATAGAGCAATTCTAAAGGAAAGCGTGCTAATGTTGAGTGTTTCCATTGTTGAAAAAAAGGACATACCAAGAAATTTTACAGAAAGTTGAAAAGGGAGAACAAGAAGACGACAATGAACAATAATCAGAAAAATGATGGTGGTGGTAATGATGGTGATGTTGTTGCTACCGCTACAAACAATTTCATGATTACATATGATAGTGAAGCTATCAACCTTGTTCGTCATGATTCCTCTTAGGTAGTTGATAGTGGTGCCTCCATTCACGCTACATCTCGGAAAGAGTTCTTTACATCTTATGCCTATTGTGATTATAGAAGTGCTAAGATGGGCAACTATGGAACAATCAAAGCTATTGACATTGGAGATGTGCACTTGGAGACGAATGTTGGCACTTTCCTAGTTCTCAAGAGTGTTAAGCATATTTCAGATATTCAGTTAAATTTGATTTTTGCAGGAAAGCTTGTTGATGAATGATTTTGTAACACCTTTAATGATGGTAAGTGGAATCTTACTAGAGGTTATATGGTTGTGGCTAGAGGTGAGAAGACATCTTCATTATATGTAGTGCACGCAAAGGTTTCTAATAGTGTTATCAACGCTATGGAGAATGAAGATATGACTAAGTTGTGTTACAAGAGACTGGGCCAGATGAGTTTAAAAAATATGACTTTGTTGTCGAAAAAGAAGAAGTTATCTAGTTTAAAGGATATTCACTTAAAAAGGTGTTCTCATTGCTTGGTGAGTAAATAAAATAGGGTTTCTTTCAAGATTCGTCCTCCTTTTAGGAGAAGACACATACTTGATGTGGTACATTCTGATGTTTGTGGTCCTATGAAAGTTAGGACACCTAGTGGGTCATTTTAGTTTACACATTGAAGACCAAAGATCGAGTAGTAAGTGTGTTCAAGCAATTTCAAGCCTCAGTTAATAGAGAAACTAGGAGAAAACTCAAATGTATTCGGACAGATAATGGTGGCAAGTGCAGATGTCCATTTGATGATTATTACAAACAGCACGGTATTCGAGATCAAACGACTCTTCCAAAGACACCACAGTTGAATGGCGTAGCAAAACGGTTGAACAAAACTCTAATAGAGAGAATCAGATGTTTGTTTTCGCAAGCTAGATTACCAAGATCATTTTGGGGTGAAGCTTTAAATATTGTGATTCATGTATTAAATCTTTCACCATGTGTTCCTTTGCAGTATGATATTCCGGAAAGGGTATGGAATGACAAAAATGTTTCATATGTCATTTGTGAGTCTGTGGATGCAAGGCTTTTGTGCATATTCCCAAAGATGAAAGGTTTAAACTTGATGCTAAGACCAAACAGTGTGTGTTTATTGGTTATGCCTTAGACTAGTTTGGCTACAGGTTTTATAATCCAGTTCAGAAGAAGCTTGTGAGAAATCAAGTTGCTGTTTTTGTAGGATCAGACTTTGAAAGATATTCAGAAGACAGATTCAGTTCCTCAATACAGTGATGATCTTATTGACTTGGATGCAGTTCCTCCACAAGTTGTGCAAACACAGCTTGGAGATAATGTTGATAATGACCAATAAGGTACAGGTGATGTTGATACTCCAAAAGAGATTGAGATATATGAGGATGTTCATGAGGAGTTGTCAGTACCAGATGTTCCACCATCGTTCCACTAAGACAGTCTACCAGAAATTGTCATCCTTCCACCAGGTATTCTGCTGATAAATATGTGTTGGTGATTGACAAGGGAGAACCCGAATCTTATACAGAAGTCATGGAAGATGAGGACAAACAAGAGTGGGTTGATGTCATGCAAGATAAGATGAAATCCTTGCATGAGAATAACATTTACGAGTTAGTGAAGTTGCCTAAGGGCAAGAGAGCTTTGAAAAATAGGTAGGTCTACCGAGTGAAGAAGGAAGAACATACTTCACAACCACGGTACTAAGCCAGATTAGTGGTTAAGGGATTTAATCAAAGAAAATGTATTGATTTTGATGAGATTTTTTCATCAGTTGCAAAAATGCAATCTATTCGTTTTGTTCTTGGTTTAGCTGTTAGTCTTGATTTAGAGGTTGAGCAGATGAATGTCAAGACAGCGTTTCTCCATGATGATTTGGATAAGGAAATTTACATTCAGCAGCCTGAAAGTTTTCATGTGAAAGGTAAAGAGGATTGTGTTTGTAGACTTTAGAAAAGTCTATATAGTTGGAAGCAGGCATCGAGACAATGGTACAAGAAGTTTGAGTCAGTTATGGGGGAGCAGTCTCATGGCAATCAAGGTTGCAAATATGTGTTGCACTTTCTACAACGGAAGCGTTTAAGGAGTTGTTGTGGTTGAAGAGATTTGTGCGGGAGCTTGGTTTCAAGCAGCAGCACTACGTGGTTTTGTGTGATAACCAAAGCATAATTTACTTTTCTAAGAATTCTACTCTTCACTCAAGATCGAAACATATTAATGCGAGGTATCATTGGATTAGAGACGCTCTAGAAGATGGGCAACTTGAACTTGACAAAGTTCACACCGATGATAATGGTTATGATATGTTGACAAAAGCACTAGTAAGGGAGAATTTGAAGATTTTTTGTTCAATCGTCAGGATGGCGGATCCTCTTTCCAAATAGTCAGAAAGGAGAAGATTTTTGGGTATTTTTCTTTCCTATTTGGAATTGAAAATACTCAATGTTCGCCCTTATTTTTGAATTTCACAAGGAGATAAGAAATATGAATCCTAAATTAGATCTGTTTTAGAATTGATAATTTTGCTTATAAATAAAGTTGATTTATAGATTTGTATATACATAAAAAAAATCAAATATTTTAAGAGAGATTTTTATTTTATACTTCTTAACATTTATCTCAAGAAGTATGACGATATTCTGAATTTGTATGGTTTTAGTTTAACTAAATTTATATTTGTAGCCCAAAAATTACACTCAAGTATTAAAATGCACTCCAAATTTTGAGCCTTGTTTTAAGTACACTATCAATATTAAACCAACCAATTAAAAGTGACCGAGACATAATTACAAATAAATAACATGAGGGCAAAATGTCATTTTAGGTTCATCTTTTCCTGCCCAATAGCTAGAAAAGTCATCTACCTCCCTACGAAACACTCCAGAAGCCATTAAATCACCTCATCTTCCATTAAAACAACTCAGCGAAGCACTGAAACAGAAAAAAGTCGACTAAATAGAGAAGTAATGCCATTCTAATATGCTCTCCTTGTTTCTTAACAATTGTCATTTATTTATTTTTTAGGTAAATTTATGTGAACTTTTTCATATGTTAAATATTTTTTTTAGTTAAATTTGTAATTCATATTTATTATTTTTTACTATTAATTTTTTTAATATTAAATAAAATATTTAACATATAAAAAATTTCATTTAAACTTAAAAGTAAAAAAGTCAAATAACACTTATTATTAAATGAAAAGTATATCATTCTCCATAAAGTAAACTACAAAAGTGTTCCCCAAAGTTTAACCCCTCTTACAAAACCGACCCTAATATATAAAATTTTATAATTCTCACATTCATGTACCAATTAGTAATCGATATACACTCTTGTTAATGTTCTGAAAAAAACAATTGTCAGAAAATTCAAATTCTCAATTTGACAATATGTACTTTTTATACATGATAATTAGTTTTATATATGCCGTCTGTATTTCTAATCAAAGTATAGAGTATTTTTTTCGTTTACGTATCTTTTTATTTTTGGATGAGAAAAGGGGGAAAATACATATCTTTTTATTTATTTTTATTTAAAAATATGATCAGCATGTATAAAACTAATTAATATGTATAAAAAGTACATTTGATCAAAGAGTTTGAATTTTTTTTGATAACTATTTTTCTTAAGCATTGACAAGGATGTATATCGAATATTAATTGATACATAAGGTGGAGATTATAAATTTTTATACATTGGGATTATTTTATTAACTCTTCCCCGTAAAACTATATTGAAAAGTCCAACAAATACTAGGAGAAGATTTATCGGGAGATTTTTACCATAACGATTCCAAGAAATGTTATCTTTTGCTTGGTTTAGTAGCGGCTTTGATCTCATTGGATTCTCCAAATTGATATGGTTCAAGTCCTGTGGACTTGCTTGTGATTGTATTTTACAGAGCTCAGAATAAAATTCATTTTTTTGCAGATATAGAAAAAAAGTATATCCAATAATTAAAAAAAATTATTTTTTTATTTAATTAAAAAATTATTTTCTAAAAACTTGCGCACCAATTACTCCCAACTCCTTAGTCATTAATTAAGTCAAATAAAAATCTTGGTTGATTCCGGTGGGGAAAACACCAAAAAGATACTCTGCATTACAAAGATGATATTGGCTTGTTTGGATTTTGGACATATCCCAACGGTGATGTTTCTTGAAATTGGTAATGATGCATGCCGCTGGCAGGCTGTTTCTTTTCTTTATTGGTACAAAATCATTAACATATATTACTATTAATAAAAAAATTCTATCAAACTAAACATCAAATCTCGACCTCAATCCCAAATGTACATTAATTAATTAAATAAACATTTCTTTACATATTCTTTAAAATCTTTTCCTTACTGATGAAGATTCTACAAGATACATGGCCTGTAAATGAGGAGATGTCAACGAGTGTAACAACGTACAGTACTAAAATTCAGAAAAGAAGAAAGATTTAAGTACTACATCCTTTCCTAATTTAAAATCTCTTTAATTTGTTGTTTATAAAGTTTCTGGAAGGAATTTTAAATAATAAAATATATTGTTTGAATTTTAAAATTAATTACATAAATTTGAACTTGAGGATTAGACACATAATTAAAGACAAGTCTTAACTGAAATAGACATTCAACAATAAAATGGATATAATATTTTGTATGAAACTATATCTAATGGAGCAGAACTAGGTGTTTGGCTCGTACAAGACTATTCCTCTGTTTCAAAAAAAAAAAAAAATTAAGAATAAAATTTGATATATAAAACATTTAAGAGCCTTTTTCTTTTTGTGTTACAAATACTGTAAGTTTGTTATTTATTTAAAAGAATTAATAAAAGAATCCGTAGTAAAGTTGAAACATGATACATAAAATATACAAATTTAAAATATCTATGGCGTTATCCAAAATAAGTATAATATTACTCTCTCTCTCTATATATATATATCAAAATTAACATATATTTAATAGTTTAGGTCAGATAATAATATATTAAATTTTGTAATTGGTGTAATTCACAAAATTTTGAAATGTAAAATAAATTTTTATCGGTAAAATTATCAAATATATCACCTTTTTTCAAGATTCTATTCACCGATTAAATCAAACTACAAACAAAGAAGAGTATGAATTATTCCATAACACAACAATTTTGATCATCATAAGAACATAAAAATAAAAACAAAAAGGTACAGAGCATACATGACACATACATTACCCAACAGAAAAACAATTGAAGTAACTACATCATTGGCCAAAATAGTCAAGACCATCATGTAATTGGTAAAGAAAAGATTTGGATTTCAAATTTTATCAACTGCATAACAGTATACCTGCAAGGTATGTGTATTTGTAAATTTTTAAGTTATGACAATCATTTTTAATTATTTTATTGTCATTATATGTGAGTTTTTAAGTTATTGTTGTCATCTTTTAATTATTTGTTGTCATTCTAGTTCGAACATTTTATCAAACGCAACTTAACAGGTATATTAAGTGGCGGATCCACATGGTGACGAGGAGGGGGACTACGCCCCCCTGAATTAAAAAAAAAAATTATGTATAGAGTATTTTTATCATTTCAAAATTAAAAATACATTTACTTAATTTTAAAAAGAGTTTAATTTGAAATCGAGGTATGTTACACAAAATAGATTACATTTGTGTAATATTTTTATTATATAATGATATTACTTTTAAAAGTTATAATTACAATACTTTTATTTTATCATCAGTTGAATATTACAAACAAATTTCTTTTGAAAAACTAATCTTTTGTATAATAAATTTCAATCAAATATGCAACCTTAATATTAGCAAAAAAAAAAAAAAAACTTGACTCTTTTGTATAATATAAGTAATATATCATTTTATTAAATAGATCTCTAAAATATTACTCCCTGTATAAATGATCTCTATTCTTTTTTTGAAAATCCTTAAATAAATAACCAGTTTCTAATAATAGTACTACTATTTTGATTATAATTTACCGAATTTGCCCTCAACTTTTTTTTGAAATATACAGTAAGTATAATTATATTAGTAATAGAAAAAGAGTTTGTTTTGAATTAAAATTTTTTGAATTTACCATATAATTTGTTTTAAAGTAAAATTTTCCTTAATATGAGTGCCCAAAAAAAGAGGTTTTTTATTTAGAGACGGAGGGAGTATATTTTAAAATTAAATTTAGCATTCTTAATATTTAATATTTTTGAAATAAATATTATGAAGTGTATAAAGATTACTGTTATGTATATATTTTTCGATGTTTAGAATATAATTTATTTTCTGATTTTAGAATAATACTATATTTTGAAACGAAAACATTATAATTTGATAAATTTCGGATCGAAAACTGAAGAATAATAGAGTAATATTGTAAATCTTTTAAATTTAATAATTTTATTATTATAATACATTATCATATTAACAAATTCGTTTTTATGGTGCATTAAAAATTTTTGGCCCCCCTTGACGAAAATCCTGCGTCCGCCACTGGGTATATTCGTCGTTCCATAAACTGTTATTAAAAGCGGACCAAACCGGCTGGTTTAACTACGAACCGGTCATGAGTCCGGTTGATTTTATTAAAATTAGTGGTTAAAGAGAAAATTAGTCGAACCAAAAAAAATTGTTCAAACCGGTAAACCAATTAAAACCGGATTTTCTCCTTTTATTCCTTAAAACTGCGTATTTTGTCTTTTTGTTAAGCGGTTTAATGAATTTTTAAATTATCTGATTAAGTTATTTTGATTATTAAAAATTTAAGACTTATATTTGATGAATTTATAAGAATATTTATGATTTCTATAATATTTTTCTTAAAAAAATAATAGTTCAATTAAATCATAAACTAATAATTTCAACGATTCAATGTCTAATTCGATTACGATAACATGAATTTCATATTAACATTGTATGTAATTTATGTTTTGGACAAAAAGACGCACCACTGATAACAACCTGTAACCAAGTAAAACCAGAAAGTTTGTTCAACATTTACATTACCGTGAAAGTCATCTACGGAGGTATTATATCTTTTTCTTTTTCAAAAAAAAAATATTCATATTTCATGCATGCACATGTAATAATTACTCCGTAATAGTCAGTAACATTTGAAAATGTATAAAAACATTAACATTTTCATTTTATACATTTTCATTTGAAAATGTATAAAAGCACCTATGGTCAATAAAATTTGAACTCTTAACATTTTTATTTTATAAAAGCATTAAATTTAGTATTATATGTCATTTTATTATTGGACTTGACTCCTCACTGTTACTATTTTCTTCTAATTTCTCTCAATACACCTTATATGTTTTAGTAAAATTTATTTTGCATAATTTCAACTGTACATATAGATTAAATATAAAAACAATATGAAAATGTATCAAACCTTCATATAATTTAATAATATAAAACACATGATTTTAACGATTGTAAAATTATCAAATATCAACCATTTAAATTACATCAAATTTCACTATTAAGATGAATATTTTTTATATTGTTTAATTCTATGAAACGTGTACACCCTCCTTATATATATATATATATATATATGGGCCGATCCATAGCTAACGTTAGCTGTGGAGTGTTTCGTAGCTAACACATTTTTAACCGTCGATCGGATAATCCAACGTTAGAAATCAAACTTTTAAAAAAAAATTGGCCCTTTCCGCCAGTGAAAGTGGCGGAAAGGGCCAAATTTTTTTTTTTTTTTTTTTTTTTGCCTTCCACCACTCTCACTGATGGAAAGGAAAAAAAAATTTAGATTGGCGGAAGACTTAAAAAAGAATACTCCTTCAAACATAAATATCAAGCACAATATTGGCGGAAGGCAGGCGAAGGGAAAAAAAAAAATTTGACTGGCGGAAGGGAAAACAAATTTTTACATTGAAAATGTCTGACAAAAGGCTATAAAAAAATATAACAGTTTATCAAGCAATATTTTCTTAAGACTTGCAGAAGACTTAAAAAAAATGCCCTTTCAAGCATATATATCAAGCACAAGACTGACAGAAGGCAAGCAAAGGGGAAAAAAAATTGACCCTTTCCACCAGTGAGAGTGGCGGAAAGGGTCAAAAAAAAATTTTTTTCCTCTCACTGGCGGAAGGGGAAAAAAAATTTGGCCCTTTCCCCCAGTGAGAGTGGCAGAAAGGGCCAAAATTTTTTTTTTTTTTTAAAGTTTGATCTCCAGCATTGGATTATCCGATCGACAGTTAAAAATGTGTTAGTTACAAAAGACTCCACAGCTAACG
>CM025781.1:13412485-13534992 GCA_014636745.2 Centella asiatica | reverse complement strand
AATTAAAGTTAAATAATTTAATTCTATTAGAAAAATATAAAATATTAAGAAAAATTAGAATAAAAAATAATAGAGAGAAGCCAAATTATTATTATTATTATATGTGACTTTATTAAGTCTAAAACGGTCAATATATATTACTAAAAACTTAAAGCCTTACATTATCATAAAACTCACTTATGGAGGAATTATATCTCATCTTATTGATTTCAAATTTCTTATCTAATTCTATGTTTATTTTACCACTATTTCTATCTAGGGTTGCCATGTTATTTTTAATTTTAAATTTGTCAATTAAAAACATTTAAGAAAGTGCCATATTGTAATAATAGAGAGTCAGTATGGAACATTAAATGGGCTAGAGAATTATTTCCATTTTATTAAGTTTTTTTTTTGTTACACATTTTATTAAGTTTAAAATTGTCGCTATAAATTATTAAAAATAAAAACCAAAATCAGTGATACATATCATAATTTTTTAAACATCTAATCATTGGTTGTTACGATTTGATTCTATTATTCTTGTAAATACTTTTTCACCTTTGTTGAATTTTAGGTCAATCTCGAGTCAGTCACCAAAATCAACAATAATTCATGAGTCAACATCTATTAAATATATGTATTTTATTAATGAAATAAATAATTACATATATTCAAAATTACCCTCAATCATTAATCCCAACAAATTCAGTTGCCAATTTAAATTAAGAAAAATAAACTCCCACTTATATACATAATATATATATAAGGCCTGTATAAGGCCTTCATCCTGTATACAGTTAAGGACACGGAAGCAGATGCTAAAAAGTAGAAATTAAACTAACAGAATGGGGAGTAAGGGCGCATAAGAATGCAGAAATTAATATGAAAGCAGATAAAATTTAGGCGGTTGAACCGACCATATGCAGATGGATGCAAAGTATGAAACAACAATATAAACAAAGTTAGGCGGTAAAACCGACCATAGTATTATAAATTAAAACTTTATTACAAGATTGAAACAGAAAGTAAAACTGAAAATTACAAGTTTGTAAGATTGGAATACTAAAGGAAGCTGACTACCTTCAGAGGGAGAGAGGATTCGGGAGAGAAAACTCTCAAAAATTACATGCCTCTTCAAGAAGGAAGATGTTTCTTTAAATAGACAAAAATTTAGCTGCTACAGTGACTTTTAGTAAAGGTGCTACAGTAAAAGTCAAACTTCTACAGTGACAGTTTACAGTAAAAATGCTACAGTAAAAAGTCAAGTTTGCTATAGTAGATTGCTACAATGAAAAATTTTTTTTTTTTTTTTTATTCTTCGTCTTCTTCAGACAAAAGGAAGTCTTCATCGTCATCTAGGTTGATGTCGAAGTGCGGTTCTGCTACTTTTGGGGTCGAAGTACTAGCTTTGGTAGATTTGGGGCTGAGCTTTTTGGAGAGCTGGAGCAAAATTTTGAGAAGATCATCTTCTGTAGAGGCTGCAACTAGGCTGGCGGATAAAACAGATTTTTGAGCAAGGAACTGAGTCTACTCAACCTCTGTTGTCTTGATAAATTGTGGATTCGTCTTGAACCACTGTTGGATTGCTGGGGTGGTGGCATGACTGGAGTTGAAATCTTTCCACCATTTTGTGTATCCTCGGAGGGCGAGGAAAGGGAGTCCCTGAAAGCCGCCGGGCTTGTGGTACTCGATCTTTTGACAATGGATCCATGTCAGGGCAAATCTTGAGAAAAATTGCAGAGACGCGGGTATTGGGGTAGATTGCAGTGGCTGAAACCTGCCAGAAAAATATTGATATCCCTCTTTGACAAGAGGAGGAAGGATTTCAAAAGATGGACCAAAGACAGGCCACCATTGGTTTAGGAACCAGTTTGGGAAATGAAAAGGTTGGTTCCTTTTGAAGTAGAAAAACCACGAATGTTTTTCTATAAGGTTTTGCTTTGTAAAAGCATGTTTCCAGGTTTCAATATAATCCCAGTAATTGTAAGTCTGGGGGGTAAAGGATTGAGAAAATCTGATCGAATCAGACAAAAGTTTAAACTTGTTAGAGGCCGGAGTCCCTCTAAGAATTGGGTGATTTTTTATCCATTCAGAGGGAGAAATAACTTTCATAATCTGAACGGTAGTATGGGTGATAAAAGTTTGAGTTTTATCTTAATATTGTTTGAGAATGATAGACTTAGAATCTACCAAGATAAATTCAAAAAATGTTTGACTTTTGTGGGGGTGACTAGGGATAAATCTAAGATCACCAAGAAGCAATTGCTTGGCAGCAATTATCTATAGATATATATATATATATATATCTATAGACAATGGGTCATTCTATATATATATATATATATATTCACATAAATACACGTACAGTAGACATATATAAATTCACTAAATTCACACTATATATTTATAAACTTACACCAACTCACAGCACATATATATAAACCACAAACACTTAATTCATAACACATACATAAATTTACAAAGAAACAACATTTGAAAATTTTGAAAACAATAAAAATGATTGGAAGGTTGAAAAGGAACGGTAAAAATAATTGCAAGAGTTATAAAGATAAAAAAAGTATTTAAAATTAATTGAAAATACGTTGAAATTCAAAAAAAATAATAATACCAAAAAACGAAGAATCAATCAAACTCATTGAAAACTCTGAGAATGTTGTATTTTGAAGGGGTGAAAAAAGAAAAGGGTATAAACGTACATGACAAAATGAACAAATAAAAAGAAAACCAATATTAAATAAAAAAAAATGACCTCACATGAATTATTTCTTAAAATTGGCAATTTTTCATTCAATTTTTTTAGGTGCTTGTTTGAAATCATTGGCCCAACTCTTTTGGATCAGATTTTTTTTCAATTTTAATAAGAAATTTTGGTTTTGCCCAAAAATGATGAAACTACAAACTTTCAGTAAAAAAAACAAATATAACAAAGACTATATCATGTTCAAAAAATTTAATCTTATTTTCACTTCACTCGAGCTCGACATTAGTTCCTATGATAAAATCTCATCTTCCCTTTATAACAAATTAATATAGAAAAAAAAAAAATCCTCCATTCACTCCAATTACAAATCCTCTTTAGTCAATGATGTAGCGTTTGCAATCAATGAACTAGTGACAATTATTTGTGAAAACAAATAAATGAAGCTATAATCCCATTATAAATAAAATATTTGAAGGGGAAAATATATATTTGGTTACGGTACTTGAGCCTCACTTTCAAATTGGTTGCTAAACTCATTTTTTTCTTAATCAAGTTATTGAATTAAAATTTTGTTTTCAATTGAGTTTATTCCGTTAACAGTGTTAAAATCAGTGACTAAAAAAGCATGCATGGCAAAAATATGTGACGTGGCAATGAATTTATGATGAATTGTAATTATCTTTATTGACTTGGCATTTCAAGTTTTATTCTAAAATAAATATTTACAACTTTATTTATTTTTTAGTTTTCAACATTAATAATTTCTATCAATCTCATAAATAAAAAAAATAAAAATTCATCATTCATCATCTCCATTTCTGCAGCACTTGCACCAGATTTCTTCCTCTCAACATCATCTCCCATAACCCTAAATTCAATATCACGCCCACCTCTGCATATGACGTCGTAGCCTATGCTTTCGACAAGTTACAAATGCAGTAGGGTCTACGCCACCAACAACATAAACACCAATATAATTTCATTTCGCCATATTGCAGACTTGCGTTGGTATTTCTAGATATCCGGAACTATAATTAATGGATACTGAAATTTGTTAATTATTTCCTTGTCACACTTGAAATATATTAAAAGAAAAGTTAATACATATTTCAACTCTAAAATACAACATTTGTTTGCCACGTCACCAAAATGACAGCTGGATTAACCATGTCACAATTCTGTTAATAATTCAAACGGAGTAAACGAAAAAAACTCAATTGAAAATGAATTTTGAATTCGATGACACAATTGAAAAAATATATTAGTTTAGCCACCAAGTTGAAAACGCTTAATGAGTACAGTAACCAAACATATATTTTTCCTAATAGTAGAACCATTGTCATGCTTTTGTTTCTCAATATGTAATACAAATAGGAATATTATATTAAAACATTTCAACCCACACTTTTTTTTCTTCGTGTGCAAGGATAGCCTAATGGTTATTTATTTTAATACATTGGTGAAGTGACCAAGATTTGAATGTTGACAATCAACATTTTTGAAAGATTTAAAGATAATTGAATACCACTTGAAGAACTCATTGGTGATTTCAAATAATACTTTTATATGATTGTTATCTAAAAAACTTATATGATTTTGTCATTTTCCATCCAATGTATTTAATTTAAACTAGTTCGCAACTCGTGCAAGGCACGAGTTGTTTTTAGTATATCGTTTAATTTAAATATTTTATTAATAATTATAATTTAATATTTTTTATATTTTAAATTAATATAAAGTATATTTAATTATTATTTAATATCAAATTTTTATAAATTAACTTAATTTTAATTGTACGATACAAATTTTTTTTTAGCACATATATCAATTTTACTAATTTCATGATTTTACCAAGTCAAACTGACTTTGTAAATTCAAATTTGATTTCATATATTTTTATTTTTATTTAATATATATCTTTATATAATTTATTATCAATATAATGCTAACATATTCATTAATAATTTCATCACATAGAACTTATAACATAAAAGAAGAACTTATAATTTTGATAGGAAAACCAAGAAGAAAAATAAAATATAGTACTTAATAATTGCAATGAATATGATGCCTAACACTATATTTTAGATTATTCAATAATATTTATTTATTATTTTTATTATTTTTATTTTTATTATTTTTATTTATAAAAGATACGTTATAAAAGATACGTTAATATTTTTATCCAAACCTTCTTGTTTCACTTATAAAAGATACGTTAATATTTTTATTATTTTTATTTATTTTATATATTGAAATTTGTTGTTAAAATGAAAATTTTAAATATTGAATAGTAGAAAATCTTGTATAAATGAAAAGTGCAAATCAAAGTTAGATGAGTTCCTTTTAGCCACCAAAGCTAGGGTCTTTGTATCTTCTGGTTTTATTATCTAATGAATACGTATCAGAAGAAAAAAAATGTTGGATGAGTTGTCCAAGTGGTATCTAATTGTATTTAAAATCCTCCAAAATATTGTTTGCTAAAATTCAAATGTTGGCTCCCACGTACTAAATAAGTAGTTAGCAGGCTATCCTTGCGGAAAGGAAAAAAAAGGATAAATAAGTTAAATTTTTTCTGTAGGTTAAACTATCTTTTTTTCGTAGGGCCCTGTTTGGATTGAAATATGAAGGACAATGATTTGATAAAGCGTTAACAGTTAAAAGGAAATAGGAAGAACTTATGAGAACCGTGGAATTATTTATTCCTACCATGAGCAACTTTATCCTATGAAAACCCTTTTATTGTACCATCATTTTTCACCAAAATTCTAAGTTCATTCATTTATCCTCAGACATCAATCCTAAACATGTACGATTATAAGATCTTACAAGACATTATCATTTTTCAGTACTTTTTCGTCCAAAAAATGTGTCTAAAGACGTCAAAAACAATATACTCAAAAAAATATCAACGACGATAGTTGATGTGAAACTAGTCCTAAAAATTAAGAAATTGAGAAAATCTATTAGTTAACCAAATCCTAAACTTGGAGTCAAAGTGAAAAAAAAAATCTCATAATATTAAATTTAAAAAAAAAACTCCAAAGAAAGAAGAAATTCATCCCAAATCAGATAATAAATCTTACAATCATTCACACTTGTAAAATGCTTTAAAGTAAATTTCCACGAAGAAAAATCTTTATTAAAAGTAGAATCGGAAAAAAGAGAGTTTTCAGTAAAATTGAAGAAGAATTCTCTCATATCTAAAAGATAATATATATTGATCGACGCCAGAATTTGACAAAAAGAAAATAGAGAAAAGAAAGATTTTGGTTTTCTATATATTTACACATCGAACATAAGAAAATAAAGGGTTATATTTGTTTTGTCATTGAGAATTTGAGAAAATTAAAATATTACTATGGCTTTTTATACTTCCGTTTAAATTTTAAAAATTCTAAATTCTTACTATATAAATTACACTATCTGAATTTATAATTTTTAAAATTTACCTAAAATAAACTGAATCTATTACTACTCGAAAATTCAATATCTGGTAGTTGGGTAAGCACCGTTTACATGGAGCTAAATCCTGTTTTAGGATACTACTACATAATAACTATTCATTTATTATCGATTGGCTATATTATCATTTTTGTTAGAGTGCCCAAGCAAATTCATCAAAATAGTCAAATTAGTTAAAAGGAATAGCTGAAAACTAAAATAAGAGTACGTATATATCGAGAACTAAAACGGTATAAATTTGATTTCAAATTATGTAATATTTATTATTAAGCATAGAAAACTAATTTACTTTTGGTGGGATAGTGGTCCTGTGGCTTGGTTTATGGTATGTAATTGTTTACGTCAAGTTTAGATCATACTTTTCATTTATATTATTATTAGAAATACTTGGTAGTCTATACTTAATAGCTAGCACTTTATATATGTGTTTTAATATTTTAAAATATTAACAAGCCGAGTTAATCTTGAACGAGCTCGAATCTAAATAAGTCTTATTTGAGCTTAACAAGTCAAAAATTCTGCTCGAATCGAGTAGTTTATCAAATAAATTCTCTATTAAAATCGTATCATTTATTTGTTTGAATCAAACTGAATAAATATTAAACGAATTAAACTTGAGTTTTTTCGCGAAAATCTTACTTCATAGAAGTGCTCGACTTATATTTAATGTGAGACAAATAATATTTAAGTGTTTAATTATATGTCTTATTAGAATTGACACGTGGATTTTTTTAAAAAAAATTAATAAATAATCTAAAATCTAAGATAAAGTGGAAATCCTAAAATAAAATAGCACAACAAATGAGTTCAAAGATTCCAAATCTTGGGTAGACCAACTAGTATATGATACCGCATAAATAAATAATAATATTTCTTATACATAAGAAGTTAATTAAAGTTTCAATAAAGGTAATTTGCCAAGGAGTCAAATAGATATTTGGCTGGCATAACTCGTTCCAACTTATTTATTTGAGTATAATTTAATTGATTGATATAATGACATCATTTTTATTGAAAAGAACTAATCTAAATTAAATTTAGATATTATATTTACAAGTATATACTAATATCATATTTTACTAAAACTAATCTAATCTGAACCAAAATTAAAATCATAATTGCACTTTGTTATATAGTTAATTATTAATTAAATAATTACAATCAAACAATTGCTAACATAATTAATTAAACAACGATTAAAATTAATCAAATTAAAGAATGATCATAAGTTAATAATTATAATCAAATTAATAATTAAAATTATATTTTTGTTGTGCACAAATTTTATCATTACTTATTATGGAATCAAAATGCAAAATTATTGCTCAAAATATAAGTCATTTGCAAAACTCTCCTTCCAAATAATATTTTTATAAAATTGTTCCTCCAATTTATCAAAATTTGTCAAAAACAACATGATATAATTTTTCATCTAAAAAATCCAACACAAGTTGATGATAATTATTAGATTCTTCATTTTGAGAACAAAATAGTTATTTAAATAACTAAAAAATAAAAAGAAAGAAAGAAAATACAGCCTTCTCAATTAAAAATGTATAAAAATGAGATGACAAAATAGATATTTAAATAAATGTGAGCTTTTATTTTATTTTATTTAGCTATTTAAATGAATTGTTATGTAATATAAACATTTTACCTCTCCACTTCTCCACCTCTCCATCTCTTCATTTCATATACTTTCTCTTCTATAAATAGAGGTATTGTAGAATGGTGATGTATACAATTAAAATTGAGATATTATATAGAAAGAAAATTAGCCTCTCTCTTTACTTTTGCTTTATTTTATAATATGTTATCAGCACGATTTTGCTCAAGTCAAATTGCGATAGGATTTTATTTGAGAAGAAGTACAAGGTTGCTATCATCAAAATTTGCTTTAAGAAAAAGGTACTTTCTAGATTGTATTTTATTAATATTTACTTTTCCTTTATATCTTATTTTATTTAACATTGTATGAAAGTAATATTTTCATTCCCAGAAGAAAATGATAAATTAAGTATATGATAAAGGCAAAAACTTTTATTATAGTTCACTTTTTTTTGTTAAAAAAAAAAGAACTTGAAGTTCTTAATAATAAAATAAAAAGAATCTGAGGTTCTTATTTGTAATTTTTATGCAATAGAACTTGTAATTCTTTGCCTAGCATAATATATATATATATATATATATATATATATATATGTCTCCAATACTTAATTCTCTTAATAACCAGAAGTTATTAAGATTCTTTTTATTTATGTTTATTGAATACAAATGCATATTTTAATTTCGTAGAATTTTTATTTTTATTTGTTGTAATTCTTATGGCCAACCTTTCTAAACTTGAATTCAATGCTCTTGATATATCAGGTAAGAATTATCTCCCATGGACTCTCGATGCCGAGTTCTACCTCACAGCAAATAATTTTGAAGAAAAAATAAAAGATGGAAATAAGGTCTCCTCGCAGGACAAAGTCAAAGCAATGATATTTCTCCGTCATCATCTCCATGAGGATTTAAAAACTAAATACTTGACGGTGAAAGAACCGTTAGAATTGTAGAGAAATTTAAAAGAAAGGTATGACCATAAAAAACAAGTACTCCTCCCAAAACTCGTTATGAATGGATTCATTTAAGATTACAAGATTTTAAATCTATAAGTAAATATAATTCTGCAATATTTTGTATAACTTCTGAATTAAAATTATGTGGAGAAAAGATTACTGATGAAGACATGTTAGAGAAAACATTTTCTACATTTCATGTCACGAATTTGCTCTTGCAACAGGAATATCGAAAGCGTGGTTTTAAGAAATATTCAGAACTGATATTATGTCTTCTTGTTGCGAAACAAAATAATGAGCTTTTGATGAAAAATTACCAATCACGACCCACTGGTTCTAGTCCATTCCCTTAAGTGAATGCGACATCATTTAAAGGAGGTCGAGGTCAAGGACGTGGTCGCAGCCCTAGAAGAGGCCGTGGACGTGGTTGCACTAATGTTTGGCAACGTGATGGTCATAATCCCAAATCAAATAAAAACAATGCTGGGAGATATGAAAAGGAAAATAATTATTCATCTTCTAAGAAACATGAAAATGTTTGCTTTAGATGTGGTATGGCAAACCATTGGTCACACACATGTCGTACTCCAAAACACTTGATCGAACTCTGTTAGAGATAAATGATGATGATGATGATTATGTAATAAATTGTGCAACTGTAAATACTTGAGGTATTTTATAAACCTTAAGATCAGCACAAGTTTTGCATCCACTGATGATAAACTTATTCATCAGTGGATGGTCAATAACTTCACAAGGCAAGTCAGAAAACAGAAACATACAAAGGACTTGACAAAGTGAAGAAGAATGTCTGATGCTACTTGTAAACAGTCAAAGTATTCCGCACATCAGAAATTCTAATCAAAGTTACGTTGATTAAGTTCCATCAGGGGAACCCATCAGGGGGAACCTATCAGGGAGAACTCATCAAGGCAAACCTGTCAGGGTATGACGAAGGCAAACCAACCCATCAGGGAAACATTTCAGAACATGTCAGTTTAGGCCAACCTATCAGGGTAACCCGTTAGGGGGAATGACTAATATGGCATCAGGGGAAGCCGTCAGTGTATGCCGTCAGTCATAACCATCAGGATCAAGAAACACTGAGTGAAACTCAAGTGAAGGTTGAAGCCCTGATCCAGTCAATAAACATCAGGAGATCCAGAAGCACTGATCAAAGTCCATCAGGGCTGATAGTCAATGGATCGTTATGACAGCATGCACCCGTCATCGGTACTTACACGGAAATCAATGTAACGTGTTAAAGAAGTAAGAAATATCAACTAGAAAGATATTCCCCCCCCCACCCCCCACCCCCCACCCCCACCCCCACCCCTTCTACAAACACTTGTGCTTATATTGCACTAACAAACTCCACCAAGCATCCATTGAAAAGAAAAAGTAGCAAAAACAAATCTAGTTGAAAATGATTCGAATGATTTGCTTATAGATACACACCTAGATGTTTCTAATTTCTTTGAACATGTTGATGAAGAGTTTAATGTCATGAACTAGTTTATGTTATTTTTGTTTTAATCATAAGTTTAGTTTAATTTTCTTTTTCTCTTTATATATGTTGTAAGTCAGTTTTGTCATGAAATAAAATTAGTTTTTCTTGTATTTCTCTTGTTCCAAGGAAAAAGAATATGATTGGAGCCTCAAGGAAAACTATGGCAAATAGTAAAGATGAATGTTTAGTAGACAGTGGAACAATAAACACTATACTAAAAAGTAAGAGATATTTTTCTCAATTGTCTCCTCCAGAGACACATGTTAATACAATATCTGGTATTAGTAATTTAATTGAAGGTTCTGGAAGAGTTTGTATTTTGTTACCTGAAGGAACAAAATTATTTATAAACGATGCATTATACTCAAGTAAATCCAGAAGAAATTTACTAAGTTTTAAAGATATTAGAAGGAATGGTTATCATCTTGAAACCATTACTGAAAATAATATTGAGTATCTTCACATAACATCTATTGAATATGGCCAGAAGATCATATTGAAAAAGTTGGAAGGTTTATCCTCTGGATTATATTGTACGAACATAAGTCCAATAGAACCAAATATGGTCAGTAACCAGAAGTTACTTGACACAAAGACATTTACTCTGTGGCATTACACGTTAGGTCATCCATGTAGCACTATGATGAGGAGAATAATTAAAAGTGCAAATGGGCATCCCCTAAAGGACCTGAAGATCCTAGTATCAAAAGATTTATTATGTGCAGTATGCTCTCTTGGAAAAATGATTACTAGGTCATCTTCAAATAAAATTGAAACTGAATCTCCTTCATTTTTAGAAATAATTCAAGGAGATATTTGTGGGCCTATTTCTTCTTCATGTGGACCATTTAGATATTTTATGGTTTTAATTGATGCATCAACTCGATGGTCACATGTTTGTCTATTGGCAACAAAAAATGATGCATTTGCTAGGCTATTAGCACAAATAATACAAAATGAGAGCAAATTTTCCAAATTATCAAATTAAAAGAATTAGACTTGATAATGCAAGAGAGTTTACATCTCAATCTTTTAATAATAATTGTATGTCAATTGGGATTATGGTAGAACATCTGGTGCCTCGTGTACATACACAAAATGGTTTAGCAGAATTATTACTTAAGATATTGCAACTGATTGCTATACCATTCCTTATGAAAAGTAATCTACCATCTTCTACATGGGGACATGCCATTTTATATGTTGCTACACTTATTAGATTAAGACCAACTGCATACCATAAATTTTCTCAATTACAATTGGTCTCCGGAAGATAACCAAAGTTGTCTCATCTTAAAATTTTTGGTTGTGTTGTGTATGTTCCAATTTCTCCACCACAGCGTACAAAAATGGGACCACAATGAAGATTGAGAATTTAAATTGGTTTTAACTCTCCATCAATTATTAAATATTTAGAACCAAAAACTGGAGATATTTTAACAGCACGTTTTGCTGACTGTCAATTTAATGAGACAATATTCCCAATCTTAGGGGGAGAAAAAGAAAATCTGAAACAACAAGAAGTAACTTGGAATGCATCATCAATATCTTATCTTGATCCCCGAAGTGGTCAATGTGAACTAGAAGTTCAAAAGATTATGCATTTACAAAGAATAGCAAATGAATTACCAGTTGCATTTATAGATACAAAAAGGGTTACTAAATCACATGTACCAACTTTAAATGCACCTGCTCGAGTTGATGTAATCCCAACAGAGGTTTCTATACAAAGAAAACGTGGAAGACCAATCAATTCCAAAGATCAAAATCCACAAAAAAGGAAAGAACAGAATATAGTAGTTGGTGTAACCCCAGAAGAGGTTATCGATAAAACCCCAGAAGAGCTTGATGAAGTTCCAAAAGAAACTCAGGTACCTAATGATTATGAGATCTCAATAAACTACATACAGAATGGTACAATATGGAACCGCAATGAAACACATGTTGATCAAATTTTTGCATATGCTATAGCAACTAATGTGCTAAATGAGAATGATTATGTGTCGAAAACTCCTGAAGAGTGTAGGCATAGAAATGATTGGCCAAAATGGAAAGATGCCCTGAAGTCTGAATTAGATTAACTTGAAAAGCACAATGTTTTTGGACCTGTAGTCCTAACTCCCAAAGATGTTAACCCTGTAGGTTACAAGTGGGTATTTGCAATAAAAAGGAATGAAAAAAATGAGCTTGTGAGATATAAAGCAAGGCTTGTGGCGCAAGGTTTTACACAAATACCAAGAGTTGATTATGAAGGAACGTATTCACCTGTAGTAGATGCAATAACTCTCAGATTTCTAATTAGTCTCACAATCACAGAAAAACTTCAAAAGCGTCTCATGGATGTAGTCACGACCTATTTATATGGATCACTTGATAATGATATCTATATGAAAATCCCTGAAGGACTAAAAATGCTTGAAGCATGTAAATCAAAACCTCAAGAAATGTATTTTATAAAGTTACAGAGATCTTTATATGGACTAAAATAGTCGGGTCGAATGTGGTATAATCGACTAAGTGAATATCTCATAAAAGTGGGATACAAATCTAATGTAATTAGTCCATGTATTTTTATTAAAAGAACAATCTCGATTTTTACAATTATTGCATTATATGTTGATGATTTGAATATCATTGGGTCTCTTGAAAAAATCGAAAAGACTGCAAATTTATTAAAGAAAGAATTTGAAATGAAAGATCTTGGTGTAACAAAATTATGTCTTGGCCTACAGATCGAGCATTTGAATAATGGTATTTTTGTCAATCAATCAAATTACATCCAGAAGATGTTAAAACGTTTTAATATGGACAAAGCTCATCCTCTAAGTACACCAATGGTTGTTCGATCACTTGACGTAGAAAAAGATCTTTATCGTCCCCAAGAAAAGAATAAAGAAGGTATTAGTCCAGAAGTATCATACTTAAGTGCGACAGGGGCTTTAATGTATCTTGCTAATAATACAAAACTTGATATCACATTTTCTGTCAATGTATTGGTAAGATATAGCTCTAATCCAACACGCCGACATTGGAACGAAATTAAACATGTGTTTCATTACCTTTGTGGGATAAGTGATATGGGACTATTTTACCAAAAGAATAAAGAATCCAAATTAGTTGGGTATGCAGATGTAGGGTATTTATCAGATCCACATAAAACTCGGTCACAATCTGTATATGTATTTATATATGGCGTTACTGCAATTTCATGGCGATCAACAAAACAAATATTGAAAGCAACATCATCAAATCATGCCGAATTAATTGCTCTATATGATGCTAGACGAGAATGTGTATGGTTGAGATCAGTGATTCAACACATTCAAGAGAAATGTGGACTTGAGTCAATCAAAAGAAGCCTAACTGTGATATATGAAGACAATGCAGCATGTATTTCTCAAATCAAAGAAGGATATATTAAAGGTGATAGAACCAAGCACATCTCACCAAAATTCTTCTCAACACATGATCTACAAAAGGATAGTTTGATAAATGTTTGTTAAATTAGGTCAAGTGATAATTTGGCAGATCTATTCACAAAATCATTGCTGAGAAAAGTTTTTGAACAACTTACACAGAAGATTGGTATCCGTCATTTCAAAGATATACATTAAAATGAGGGGGAGTATTATACACGTTGTACTCTTTTTCCTTCACTAAGTTTTATCCCACTAAGTTTTCTTAGTAAGGTTTTAATGAGGCAATATAACTGATTCAGAAGTATCAGTTAATTTGGTCCCGACGTACCTAATTTATAATTTGTCCTGCAGAAAACATATTGATTGTGTATAATATAAGGTAAAATGTCTAAAAGATAGTGTTATATAATATAAACATTTTACCTCTCCACCTCTCCACTTCTCCACCTCTCCACTTCTCCACCTCACCACCTCTCAATCACTTCATTTCATATACTTTCTCTTCTATAAATAGTGATATTGTAAAATAATGATGTACACAATTGAAATTGAGATATTATATAGAAAGAAGATTAATCTCTCTATTTACTTTTACTTTATTTTATAATAATAATGACTTTTATAATTATTATGGAATTTTAGTCAGATTTTTCAGATAAAAAATTGCATCAGATTAGTTTTAACATATTTTAGTAAGATAGGGAGACAGTTTTGTAAAAATATTACTTGGAAGGAAGGTTTTGCAAATGCACATAATTTCGAGGAACAAATTTGCATTTTAGTCTTTATTATAGTGCATTGGTTTGTTTGATATAATTGAGTAAGATACGAAGACAATGAAATATATATTATTTGTAGGTCATTTATGTATAAGTTCAATTTCTTACTTTATTCCTTCTAACGAGATTAAGTGTAATTTTAAACCTACCCTCCAATATGAAATTTTTTCATTTCATTTCAATTCAAATTTTATACACAATTCACCAATTTTTTAGTTCTCATATTTTTATCATAATTTTATAAATTTTATTTTTCACATCTATTTCTCTTTTTATCAGTTTATTATATGTCAATATCAAATAATTTAATTCAACCGAATGCAACCTTAATTATACTCTATATGATACAGCAAACGCATAAAACCATATGTACGGTGTACTCCGTAACATTTCCATCGCTAGCCAAGAAGGAATACGCGGTAATGGGTCATGGCAGCCAAAACGCCCGCGCAAAAAGTCTACACATAATAAATAGATTAGTCTCAAATACATTACTGTATATCGTATATACACATACAATTCAATTCATTACATGTTTTTTCTGTTTTTCATATGTTTCTAATAAGTACGAAGACCATGAATTCATAAAAAGATAGATAGATAGATACATATATATATATATGAGAAAAAAAAAAGGTGATGAACTTTATTAATATAATATATATCCATATATATAATAACACTAAACTGCATATTTAATCCCTTATTTAAAGTTAATTTAAACATGGTACATTGGAAGTTGTAAAATGACAAAGTTATTAATTTTGATATTAGGATTCTATACCTTCAAATATAGGTTACAGTTCCATTAGTTATTTATATAAATTATTAAGCATTTCAATATCATGAACCCTTTTTTCCTTTTAAGAGGATATAATGTAAAGATATAAGGTACGAAATCGGCTAAAAATACTGATACACCGATACATCTATTAATTAAAGATTTAGAACTCCTATTTTTTATGAGAAAATTTGTCAGAAAAAAATTAAAATAATATTAAACACTTACTTCTTTATTGGTTTCTATTCCCTCTCCAACTTTTTTGATAAAATATCTATTTTTGTATCTACACGCAATATAATTTTATATGCAACGCACACACATTTATATGCTATGAAGTCTAATGTGGTTTTTAAAAATTTATGCACTAACTCACACACTCACAAATAAATATCGTATAGATATAATTATTAGTGTCCGTCATGTACTCAGGTGGACACGAAAAATAAATTACAATTTTTATTAATAATCACATAAATTAAACTAATGTAAAAGAGTGAAAAAAAAAGTTTTATATATAAATGTAAATAAGTGACTGTTTAAACATAACGTATGATATGTATTGAAAAATATCTATTACTACATTATATACGAGTATGCCCCGAGATTTTGTATGAAGCGTTGTACGTTCGGCCTTTTTATCCGTAGTCGGCCTCTTTTTTTATTTTCTTTTTCTTTAATGAAAAGGAAAAAACTTTTGTAAAAATGCTGATGACTTTTAAATATAAATATAACCCGCTATTACTAATTCAAAATAACATCTTCCACAAATAAATAAATATATATATATATATATATATATATATATATTATATATATAATAACGTGATAAAATATTGGTAAATATACTCCATTTGTTCTAAAACTTTAAATACATTTCTATTGTAATATTATTTTCGAATCTTACGATTTTATTTTACATATAAATTTAGAAAAATACAAAAATACAAAAGTTTGTACGTAAAAGTAATATATATATTTTTCATATTATTTTACTTAAAAATTAATTAAAAAAATAAATTTCGCAAATATGAAATGTATCTCGAATTGAATTATTAAAAGTTAAATATAACTCAAGATTTGAACGAATTAAGTAATTTAAAATGTAATAGTATACACTAACCGAATAATTTAAATTTAAATTTATAACAAACTAAATTCATTACTATACAATATAACTAACATTTAAATTTATATGTCAATACAAATAAACCATACAAATATTTTTTACTAAAATACCAATAAATACATATACTAAAATACCAAAAAGAATTTTAAAAATTTATAAAAAAATAAGTGCACGTGCACGTGCCCTGCACAGACTATCGTGCTAGTAATAATTAAGAGAGAATAGATGACAAGGAAAAATAATTAACGTGACAAAATGATTTCATTTCAAGATTTTATTTCATTTACTTTCTTCAAAATATCACAATGCATGTTCTAATTATTAGTAGGCAAAATTTATGAAATAAAAAAAGATGACACAATTTTCCACTAACATAACTAGATAACTTTAATACCCCTTTCCTCTCTGAAAAACTGTTTGAACCATATTAAAAAAAGTAATGCTTTTTAATGAAAAGAAATAATATTATGTCTTATATTTATTTCTTTTTTGTCTTGTTATGACTTTTGAGTGTATCTTATATTTATTTCTTGTTATTTTTTTTAAATTGAAAATAGGACCCATCAGTTAAAAAGAGAAAATGAAAAGGAATGATACGCTAACCATTTTAAGAAAGAACTTGTATTTTTACTTTTTAGACATTTTTAATGTTCTTAAATGCACTCTTAAGGATGAACGGAGTAATATTTGAAATAACTACTACTAATAATTATTATAATCTTTAATCTATTATTATCTCTAATACCATGAACCAAACGGATTAGTATTTTATAATATTTGAAAAAGCAAAAACCAAATTATACATGCTGTATTGTATTTATTACTTTGTTTCATCATCTCAAACGGCGTTTTGACATTTTTTTAAAATATATACGTAGTAATAATTTATCATCTCTCGTTTATTATTTTTGAATAATTTTGGTTATGCGTTTGAACTAGTCGATGATAGTGATATCCCTAGTTCATGTTATGAGAATTTTTCTCAAAACAAAAAAGTTATAATTATGAGGATTTATAAGCATTTGATACTGAAATTTGCGTTGAATCTTTATTGTATATTTTTATGATCTTTCAAGTTTTATACTCTAGTTATTCTTAAAGTTATTATTATTTTTTCCAAGAAAAATATTAAGTCTTTTCATTTTATTTTCTAACTGAAACTGTAACTAATATAAATCACACTACATTTATTTAGATAGTACTAATTGTTTGAGTTATACATAAACCACACATAAGTGATAATTTAAAAATAAAATTGTACTCACTTTGTCCCATCAAATAAGTATTTTAGATCCTTTTTTGTGAAGAATTTTTGGTCAAAATTCTTGTGCAATGTTACTATTTTTCATTCATTCTCGTTAAGTTTATGTTACTACGTTACTGTACATATTATCATCTGTTTGATAAAATTACAGCGTGGATAATAATATAAGGGTATCAAAAAATAACATGATAATATAGGAACATAAACTGTACAAGAGAATTGATAACTACTCAAATTACGTGGTAATATTTTTCAAAATACCATACCGGCCAGGAATTTTTGGTTTCTTTTGTCTTATCACATAAGTTATTTACACTTTTCAAGAAAAATTTAATGATTAATTTCCTAAAATATCCTAACTTAAATATGATCAAAGTTAATCATTTAATAGATATAAGAAATATTTACTTTTATGCGTTGAAAAAGTACAAAGTCATTTTTTAACATTTTAAACAAAGTAAATATAGTAATTAATAATTTTTTAATATTTATGAATAGTCAAAAAATATTTATTTAATGAGAAGGTGGGAGTATTTAATTGAACCACAATCACTCCACTATGAACCGCTCATTCTTTACGTACAAAATGGAAGTTTGAATTGATTAGTACAAAAAAGTTGGAATTGATTAGTACAAAAAAGTTTGAAGTGATTAGCACAAAAAAGTAAATACAAAAATACAGATAATAGAAAAAGAACAAGTTGAAGCAAAGATAGAAGAGACACATTTTGAGAAAAGTAGTATAAAAAACTCAGAGGTAAATAAAAAAAGCAGATGGTTCTTATTGACCGACGAAGCGATTCATTCTAGAGAGAGAATAATATGGAGATTAGAGAGGGAGAAACAAAAATAAGAAGAGTTGGGCAGGGGAGAAGAACCTTGGGGAACATCCCCCACTTTCCCCCTAAACACTCCCTTCTGCCATCTATTTGTTTTTCCAAAAACATCAACTTGCAGCCCCCACTTGGAAATATGGGTATTCACTGAATCCAACCCGCCCTCTTTCTAATCCATTTCCATTTGCATATAATATATACAAATTCATTGTAACCTCCCCACAATTTCCATTCATATCTCATGTTCATCTTTCATCTCAAACCTAAAGCTATTAAAATCAAACATCACCGTCATCCCCAACCCCAAAAGACCAAATTACTTGTTTTTAGTTCATTCATTTCTCATCTTGCTTTATTGCTTTCTTTTCACCTTCCTCGTTCTTGATTCATTTCAAAGTATTCTCCACCACCATTCTTTTTTCCCCCCTACCCTTTTTCTTAAATCAATCACAAAGCTTAGAAAGAAGGGAATTTAACCATCTATATTTCCTTTGTATTCTACTCCCTTGTTGGCTTTATTTTCAGGTGAAGAGCCAGGTAATCTGTATCAGCACATCTTAGGAGATTTATCCCTCCTCAATCTACTAATTACT
Source organism: Centella asiatica (assembly GCA_014636745.2). NCBI lineage: Eukaryota > Viridiplantae > Streptophyta > Magnoliopsida > Apiales > Apiaceae > Centella > Centella asiatica. The sequence continues at coordinate 13,515,948 of CM025781.1, read as the reverse complement.
TATTTGTTTGATCTTGTTTTACTAATATATCTTTACAAATTTTGGGTTTTGAAATCCCGTTTTTACATATGTTTTTGTTGTTGATTATTTAATTAAACTAAGACACCCTTTTACTTAAATGTTTACATGTTGATTGTTTGATTAAATTCTTCAAATTTTGAATCCATAAGATCCCTTTTTTCCTTTGTTTTGTTCTTCTGGGGTGGAACAGTGGGACATTATTTAATATTATTTTCTATAATTATGTGTTGCCTGTTGATTTATGAGTCCCTCATGCTATGGCTGTCACTTATTTCATAAAAAAGACTTAATTACCAGTCATTGATGAATTGCAAGTTATGTTTTGTTTTTTTTTTATATAGTTTAGGCAATGCTGTAGTTAGAATCTAATTTTCTGAATCTGGATTTTTTCAACAGAATATCTGGGAACAAGATGCTAGCTTAGTTGCATTTGATGACATCCTGTTGTTGACACAATACCAAGGCTTGACAACTGAATCATTGTAATGGTTACTCAAGTTTAGAACACATTTATCCTGTTTCACATACTGTTTAAACGACTTTCTAAGATTTGCATACTTAGATTCATCTGAAGAGTTGGGTGTCTTAGATTTTGAGGATATAGCACAAATCTGTAGTGTACAATTCTGAAGAAACTTGAGATTTGTGAGTTTGAGGTACCGAGGATTCGTTTCAAAACCAAGAATATTTAGATCTGAAATTTCGTGTTACCTAGTTGGAATTCTTCCAAGTACATTACATCTGTGTTGGTTCAAGTCTGAAGTGTTGGGGTTGGATTAATCTGCTAATAGTGGTAACTGAGCAGCATCGTCATGGATGTTAGGCAATTGAAAAACAGATCACCTCCATTTCCTGGCAAGTTCACTCATGCTACTACTACAATTGTCGGAAGGAGAACGATGGAATATCAGAGGTCTTTCTCACAAGGGCATGGCAGAAAAATGTTCTCCGCCAAAAGCTACTTCAGCCTTGAATCCTTACTTGTACTAATCTGTCTTACAACGTCATTACTGGTTCTGCCACTGATACTCCCGCCATTGCCTCCCCCGCCTTTCATGTTACTGCTGCTTCCGATTTGTTTGCTGGTAGTACTCATGTTCTTGGCATTCATGCCATCGAATGTCCGAGAAGTAAGTTACACATATGTGTAAATGGGGGTGCCGAGCAGAATCAGTCATTGCACCCCACAAAATTTTACTGTTCTTGTTTACTAATTAAAAAGAAATTACAGTTTTTTAATTTATTCAGAGTTGAATTTTCCTGATTTTATTTGATCATTTGAGTAGTCTCAGATCCTCCGGTGTAGCTCAGTGGATAAAGTATTTACATATTGTAAACGCTTTCGCTTATCCAAGAAAGCCGAATCTTCGAGCTACTCATTAAATTAATATTGTTGGTTTGCATGATACTGCGATAACTGCCAACCAAATGACTACAATAAACCAAACCCGTTGTTAATCGTAACCAAATGTTCATTTGGTCTATAAATATTTGAACCAAGTTGAATCTAAATCGAATAGAGATTGGTCGTTTCTCTATTATTTGAGTCAAGTTGAGTAAACAGGGATTTACTTGACAAACGGAAATTTGTGTTGGGAAGTGTTTCGTGTCAATTTGTGTTAGAAATTGGTTCATTCCAATGAATCAAACCGAGTTGAGTTGGACGTGATAAATAAGTCTAGTTGATTCGTTGAGGAAATCTGAATATAAAATTACAAAAATTAAATGTACAAAATCTTTTTAGAATTTACACTCTCATCTATTTCCACAAACCAAGCCAAACAATCGAACAATTCGACTATAACCCTCCCCTCCGTTGGTTCTACATCTGGTATTTTCAAGTGTTCATCAAGTTTGTTCAATATTTGTAATCTGGATTTGTGAACTCTACAAGTATTAGTTGCTAGCAACCATTCATCATACCCTTTTTGTGCTACATTATGTAACCAAACTCATACACCGTACAACTTATGTCCGCTTAAATAGGACAGAATTTATGATATTAATTCCATACACCACAGCACAATTCTAAACAGATTGCAAAGTGTATAAATTTTCATTTTTAAGGCAGCGGAGCACCATTACACAAGGGTGTAATAAAGATATAATTAGTAAATTACAATTTAAGAGGTAATTGTAGACTCGAAAGTTTCAATCAAATTTTAAAAGTTCCCAATTTCCCATATTGTTTTCAAAAAATAGTCGTTCTTGAAGTCACCTCACATAAACCTGGGGATCAATAAAATTGTTGAAACCAAACCCCACTTCTCTGTTACACAAGATCGTTCCTAACATTGTTTTTAGGACTATAGGTAGATCTGACATCACCTAATCTTATTGACATTTTGTATTTATACGATGAAACAGTGGTGGTTGTGTTATGAACTGAACAGAATTAAACTGGTAAAAACACAATCCGTATTTTGTAAGGTTTAAGTTCTTCACCTCAAAGCTCATAACCTTTCGGAATGAGCTTGTCTGTCATATATGATAGATAAAGATGCATATGCAATGAACTTTTGAGACTACCACATAAAGGCCAGAAAGCCCAAGATTTTCAATTTGCAAGCTCTACGTAAGCTCCGGGAGCTTCTTCACCTTGAGCCTCCATTATTATCATCCATGAGAAGATGGAGATGGGCTAAAGGGAGAACATGAAAAGTTCAGATATTACATATCTTTGTTAAGCAACACTTGGAGCATAAAGCAAAAATGGAGGGAGATGATGCTCCAAAACGGCCAAGAGTTCTCTTCTCTGCCCTGCATCTTCCAATGTCTCACCTCCTAACCTTCTTGCTGCTTCCACAAGTTGGCCCCTTAATCTCTGTGATAACAAACAACCACCTGCCTTGACACACTCTCTATACAGCGGCAGGTATGCGATCGCCACCCTCAAAGGGGATGGGAGATCACTCAAATAGATGGGAGATTCACCCCACTTCAAAATCCTTGTAAAGTTCAAGTAATGCTCTTGTCCTTCCCTCAGCCCGTCCAAGAAAGCTACCTCTGACCAGTGGTCCTGAAGAAAAGCCCTCAGCTGAGGAGCAACAGCCTCGTCATCAGACCTGGCAATACTGTCAGCCACAGCATAAGTGGCAGCAGCATCTCCAAGAAAATTCGACTCAAGGAGAAATGCTACCCCATCAAGGGATCCACTGCTTCGTTCACCGGCAGCCTTGAGAATTTCAATGCTAAGAGCTGCAAGTACATGATGAGGTACATGGGGAAGGAGAAATGCAGCAATCTCAACCTGACTACTGGAAGTGGCAGCTGTAAGGGCTAGACATAATTCCATGTCACGGCAGCCTCTATGCACAAACCACTGAACGACCGGCAAGGAACCCCTCTCAGCTGCCCTCATCAAAGGGCCTAAGAAAGTCATCGCATTCCCTTCTTCAACCAGACATTCCATAGTGCCAATTTTGCCATAATGGGAAGCAAATCCCAAAGCCAGATCTACATCCACATCCAAGCTATTCCTTTGAGCAATCTACAGGATTCCATCCCAAAATGCAAAACAAAAACAAACAAGCGCGAAATTGTCAGAGAGGTAATTCAGAAATAATATGACTTTAAAGGCCAAACTTTCACACACATCTTTCAAAAAGTACTTTCACGATAGATTTAACATCACGAACACCCCAAAAAAAGGGGTAAAACTCCAACAAAAAACAAGAAGACTTCGAGGCCAGAAATCAGAAAGTTTAATGAACTTCTACTCTCTCAATGGATTGAGACTGCTAAAGTGGTCGCTAATATCATTAAGTGGACTGGATTTTATCAATGATAAGTTTATGATCTGATATTGTATGATAAGGAAAAACAAAGAGGATGACTACATGAAGCGGCAACCATCTAGCCATCAAAATTCACTCGTCATTCACACTGTACTTTCAATTGACTATTTAGTTTCAAGCTGTTTTGGTGTTTTCTTTCATTCAACTAGCGAATGGAGGTTCAGAGTTTGTGTTTCATGAAATTCATGTGGACGGGAGATATGCAGTAACGTGTAAGCAAGAAGGTGAATCAGGACAGTGACAGTTCAGACCAGTATTACTAGAGTCAAGCTAGCGAATCCTGGTACTTTCGAACCAACACTTGGACCTTTTACATATTAATACTTCAAATTTAGCGTGCCCACGTATTTTCTTATTTTCTACCCTCAATAGCACAGATATCAATGTTCTACTATGATATTAAATGTCCAAACATCACATTCAAGTCCATATGTACCAAGTATATCCCTCCAAATCCAGCATCTAAAATCTGATGATCTGCATACCCGTATTCATGTAGCCTGCCAAACGTATCACAAGTTAGGTAACACTGGTTCAGACTCCACTGTTTCACCCAGCAGTTCTGTTCTCATATTAATGTTCAACTGTAAGGACTAACAAAAAATACTACAAGCAAGACAGATGCCCATATTTGAAAGGGACCTCTCATGGCAAAAGCATCATACAACTGACTGCCACAAAATGTCATTACTCATTAAGGGTACCTTTCTGGTATATGTACAAGGAAACAATCTGGTATTGATTTGGTTAGGAAATCAAGCATATCCTGAATTAGATAGTTATGCCTGAAATTCTACATATACTTGGAGTACTTAGAAGATCTCCTAGAGAGAACAAGGTTTAAAACCATTTGTCTGCTCTCTGTCTGAGCTTCTGGATGAACCGAATCCCCATGCTCAGAAGATCTTGAGCATTGACACCATAAGGAGATTGAACCATGCTAACATTGGATGTAATCCAATGGCTCTTAAATCGTATTTAATGATTTGAATAGAAGGTAGCTACATGGTGAGTTGGAAATTATTATGAACAGAATATTCAGATATTTGACAAAGACTGCAACTAGATCTCTATATGGTGGAACTTTGATTGAAAGGTAAGTTCATTTCCTATTTCCTCAACACCAACATTTCTATAAGCTGCAATGTACATTCCGGTTATGCCCTAGCACAAGCACTTCATAATTTGTAATGCTATTAGGTCGAATATGAGATTTCCTTATTGTGTCAGTTTCTTTATGATTTTTGGGTTTCCCTTGAAGGCTTGAATTAGGTTGCTGGAAAATGGATGCTTCTATCTCAAAGAAACATGATATATTTTTTTAACTTTTCATCAAATAACCATCAAAGAAACATATGCTCTGTCTAATGAGCGGAAAACATTTACCCAGTTTAGGGTTTGCCATCTCTTATGATATCTTCCATTACTATGTTTATTCTATCTCCAATTATCGAATCCATTGTACCATTTTTTTGACGCAGTATCTGTATTTTTCATTTCTTTCACATATTATATAACAAAATTATTTTAGATTTTCATCTATGGAGATATATGAGTGTGTGTGTGTGTGTGTAGAGAGAGAGGGAGAGAATTACTTAAGAAGCAAAATGTGGGTGCGCAGATGCCTGGATAGGGGATTCGGAAAATGTTGAAATATGGGGACTTGGCGCGGTGGGTATATGACACTATTTATGTAAATGTAAATATATACATGTGATCAATTATGATAAAAGTAATTAAATGGAATATTATAAGCATCAAATAAGTTATTAAACTATTTATTTTTACAAAACTAAAGGAAGTTAACATCATTTTATTAATTCATTAAATTATTTTCTTTAAGGAAAATAAAGAAAGTTACTAATATTGTAAAAGCACGTTATTATTCAGAAGTTGTATAAAAATAGAGTTTTAAAACAATAATTGTACTGGAAGTCATAATGGAAAGTTTCCTTGTTCTATGACTAGGCATATATTAGAGATGGAAAGCACGATCTAAATGGGTCATATTTTAAAAAAATTAAGTTAACGTACGGGACATTAAATGTTATTCACAAAACTTGGGGAATGGGTACTAAAACTGTGATAAATGGGGTTATGAATGTTTGTTCAAAATTTATATTCAAATTAGGTTTTCTGCAATCCTCTTTCCACCTCATTATGCAGACAAAATTAGGTGGCAACTGATCTACTTCTTCGAGTCTTCGATGCAACAACCAAAGTCAACTCGACGCGCAACTCCAAAGGTGATGAACTACTACTCCAACTGCAATGAATGGCAACCCCGATTGTGGCAACTGGACAATAACTCATGCTGCTGATTCTTCTTCTTCTACCTATCTTTATTCTTTCCCTTTTATTCATGGCTGCAAATATGTTGGAATCTGGCAACAACTACAGCTGTATATAACCAAGTGCCCCCGGCACAACCAGTCCGCCTTTTGGCACAAAATTCTCACACCCCTGCTTCCTACATTGACAATGAGACAGAAAGAGAGATGGGGCAAAAGAGGGGGTTGTGCATGGGAGTAAGATGCACAACTGCTCAGCTCCCTTTTCCAAATAGAGAATGTGTGTGTGTGTCTGTGTCTGTGTGTGTGTGTGTATCCTCTCTTCTCACTCACTCTCTCCCTTTCCTCCATCCTTATACTAATACTTTCTCTATCTCCTCCTATGTCATTTTCTTTATTCTAAACTAACACATATTTCGACATGTCATATAAGCTAATGAGATTGTCTTCAAACTTAATCTCTTTAATGTCCAATAACAAATTAAATGCCAGTAAAAAAAATTAATATAGTACATTATATATAAATGATTTTGACTTGCACACATTACCCAAATATTGCATCTCATTTAACTTGTCTTAAATGTTGCACAATATTAATTTTTATTTTTTCCTTCACAAATCTATAACTTATAAGTCTTATAACAACTGTATACCATTTCAGCTTCATAATTGGTTTCACAAACACTCACAAGAAAGCATTTTAATTTGATGTACACTTTATCAATTAATATTCACAAAGCTGTTTAAGTTCCCTTCAATAGAAACATATGCCTTAAGCTTATCTGAATGCTATTGCCTCACTACCAAACATGACCTCCATAACTAAAAGCTTCAACAATCTAACCTAACTTACCCAGATTATTGTCCACTAGGAGATCACACCGGATTGATGTAGCTCTTATCAAAGAGAAACAGGAAAAAGGAACTACAAATAATACTCCCTCAGTGCCCTAAGAAGAGTTGCATTGTACAAAGTTATCCAATATTTTTACAAAATTTATGATTCAAATTCAACATAAATTTGATTGAGTTGATTGTAAAATGATTAAAACTACAAAGTCAATCAAAGTTCCAACAAAGAATAATATTAGCTTTACAAAAAAAACTTATTGAAGTCCTGCCACAATTGTTTTTTAGGATTTCACAATTTAGTACAAACAAAATGAAATATAAGTTTTTTTTTTTTTGTGGAACGGAGGAGTATACAGTATATATAACAAGGGGACAGAGAGTTGCTTTGGATTTGGTGAATAATACAACCACAACACTCGTGTATTCAATTGACATAACCGGCAGTTTGAGTTACAACCCTCTAAATCATGACAATAATTCAAATAAACGGTTCACACAAACATCATGATTCTAATATCACTCGCTCTGTCTGATACTAATGTTCCTTCTGAAAATTTCACACATGCACGACCAAAAATTAGGTCACTAAAATGAAACAAGACATCCATCGCATATTGCAGAACTCAATATCAAAGACCCTTATCAAGGAATTACACAACATACCAATTTATGTCTTGAGTATCAACTGGTCCAGTGCCACTATTGCTACAGTTTTTTGCCTTGTTCTCTTCAATTTTTTCAGTTTAAAATTTCCCATTATGTCGCAATCATAGAGAATTATTAAATTCAAGATGCATGAAAGAGAAGAAAAACATGGCATTTTCACAATAACTGAAAAATAACAGGATCTACACGTGAACGTTAATTTTATGGACATTTTTTCCCATCTAAAATGTCATGAAATGAAAGAAACATTAGATACGACGTTGGAAACAAACGAGCTACCACCAAAATGGGATTGCAAAAAAAAAGGACAAACTTTTAGTATGAACAGAGAACCAAGGAAAAACAAATTCATTTCAAGAATGACTTCCTCATATAATCTAACGACCTCAAAACACATGTATGTAAGTTTAAAAAGCATGAAACTGGCGATTCTAATATTCTGGTACGGTAACTTATTTTACCTGCAACAAGATGCGAACCAGCTCAGTGCTCCCAAAACGTGAGGCTTCAAGAAAACACTGATTAACATTGTCAGCACCCCCCTCTACCAACATGCCCAGCAACCCTTGGATTGCAGTTGCTGATATTCCTGATGCCCAACCAGGATCAAATGAACTAGAGAATAGAGTAAGGGGAAAACAAGCTGCATCAAAGGCCTCTGTGAAGTCCTTTCCTGTAAGATGATTGCCAGCAAGATCCAGAAACGTTTTAAATGCAGATAACTGCAGTTGAATCTGAATAGATGAGTTCTGATTGATGTCATCACAATTCCCCTGACAACGGGTATGAAAACCTATACATTTCAGAGCCCATTCAGTGAACTTCTGAACCTTGGCACTAGCCTCAGCTTTCAAAACTTCATCACCATTACATTCTTGAAGACGCTCATGCAGGCTGCCAAAAGAACAAGATATCCTTGCAAATCAACATCCAGCAAAAGTAGTTCTCAACACAAAACCACAAACATATACAGCTGAAAGAACAAAGAAAGGGGCTTTATTTTTCAAAAAAACTTAAATTTCAGGATCTATTTACCATTTACAAGTAGAATGAAGAATTGCATGAATATGCACTGGATTTTCTTATCAAGAATGACAGATGCTGATTTGAGTACATATATGTAGCGAGAGGACTAGTTTGTGGTCAAAAAGTATAAGCAGGCCGAGAGATACAGCTACATATCAACAAAAAGACCTGAATAGGGGAGAAAAAATCAAAGGATCATAATCACTCAAAGGTAGATTTGGTGACTCAGTCTCACCCATAATTCCATTAACATAAAGTATAAACTACACAAACGTCAAGCACATAAACATTGAATTGAATTATTTGGGTTAAGACCAATAAGAAGTACCCCTAGAATCACTCTTCACCCTTAAGTTTTGAAAGGCAAAATGGCGCACCGAGGCACAAGTTGGGGCTTGGACGCAAGGTAAGGCACATGCCTCACCAAAATGAGGTGCACGAGAAAAGAAAATACATAAGCTATATATATAAAACCATATAATTATTTTAACGCCTAAAGATCATATAACACATAAAAGAAAAGGTATCCACGGAATAAGTTCACACTTTAAACTACGGTTGAAGGACAACAAAATTTACACATATATGTAGGGAGTATTTATGTATATAATATACACATTACATGGCGTATACAGTACACAGACTATTATCATGTATATTATCCTTTTAGTAGACATTGACTATTATAATTTTATTGTGGAATTTAAATATACCTAGACTATTTAATTGGCATCACCTCAAAGAGGCAATCCCCTCATGCGCCTTCCCCTTGGACCTAGGTCCATGAGGCATGCCTCCTGGAAGCTGACCCTCCTCAGGCAAGAGGAGGTGCTGCAAATGGCAATACTCAGGCCTCTGGCTAATTTAGCACCTTTTTGGGCCTTTTACAATTATGTCATCACATGCAGCAGGTTGTGAAACATGAAGATAATATGGGGAAAAAAAGTTTTTTAAGACAACAATAACAAGTACCAAGTGTAAGATAGAAATCACACCATATGAACTCTTCTAGGGCAATTAAATGCATGTACCATATGTCTTTCCTATTATAGGATATATTCACTGCTAAAATCGGGTATAGGCCAACATCCCTACTTCATAATCAAACAAGAAATCAAGATTGACAATTCAAATTTACCACAGAGAATGTTTAACACTAATAGCAACTTAGTCCATTTCCTTTCATGCTTGCTTCAGATTTAGCAAAGAACACTTTTCTCCAGCATCCATAATCCAAGACTATGTATCACTAGGGTTGGAAATGGAAATACAAATTATTCTACTCAGAAGTTTATCATGTGTACAATATAGACCCACCAACTATAAACCCAAAAGCAACCAAACTGCTGCAACCAGTAACTAAAGATCTAAAGTAGAAGGTGACATGTTATGTTAATGTGATCAAGAAGGTCCAATAAAGGATGAGATTATCTAACAGTCAAAACATCAACAATCTTCATGCATTAATGTATTTGCCACAGAATAGAACATTGCCTCTGAAATGTTTTTCCTATATCATTCCCTTGAAATCAATTTATTATGATGCAAAGAAAAAAAACATAGAAAATTGACTAGTAGTAAAATCATGATCACACTTACAAGTGCTGAAAAGATCAACACCAACAATGCTTTTTATTCCAAATTAATTGAAGTAAAGCTATCAGCAAGGCCCATAAGAAAAAGAGAACCACAGAACAAGAAAATATTACCGCTGTGCCATGACATTCACAGTATCTGCCAGGCTCATTGTTTGACTTTGGCAAGCAGATACACAGGATGCAAGGAAAGAGGTTCTGAGGGCAGCTCTTGTAAAGTCATATGCACCACTAGCAATAATCTTCTTAATTAATCCTGTTATTCCGTACAGCTCATTCTGTGTGCGCAAAAACCAAATTGCGTCAAGCGAAATGCACAAGGCATCATTAAGAGTCTGCAGATCTGCCAACAAGATTAGACTCTCAGCAAGTTCCCAATCGTGGGAACTCACAGCACCCTGAAACAAACGCCCCAACTCAATCCTATCTTGCCTGCTTAGTTTCTTCTCAACTGCAGCTTTCTCAGAATTACCAAGTTCAGCATCTGAAGTGGCTAGTCTGGACTTCAATTTCTGGGCTGCACTGCAACTACAACCCTCTAAAAACATTCCAGGGTTCCCTTCACTTACCAACGGACCTTCCCTTGAAAACACTGCATTGCCACTGCTTGCCTCACCTTTTTCCAACGTATGAAGCACAATCTCATTCTTTGCATTACCGGTGTCAATCTCATCAATTTCCATCTCAGTAAACTGAGGTTCATCAATAGGCACACTCTCATCCCTCAAACTATGCTCAGAATTGGTTTCCACCAAAGAAAATTTCTTATCCTCCATTTTTTCCTTTTCCAACTTTTCTCTCAAATTACAAACACTCGATTCTTACAGATAATATAGGAGCACAGACTAATCCCAATCCCAGCTCAATCAATCAAAGATCCATGAGTTCTCGTTCCATATCGAGGAAGTTACAAAGTACAGACAACACAAAAGTTGGGGTTATCCTTAATTTACTATCCTCCAAACGGCTTCAGCCAATCTTAAGCCAAAAAAAGATAAAACCCCACCAATAGAAAATTAAGAAATGAAGTCCGATTAATAAAAGAAAACAAATAATCTGGAAGAGTACAAATCCCTATATTTCGCATAAGCGATTAAGATGAATCTATTGGGGAAAAACATCAAACGATCAGCATAAACCCACAACGGACAACCAGATTTTACACAATATATGTATGTGAATCCCAATAAAAAGCGAGCCAGTAGGTAATCAATCAAGCAGCGCCATCTTCATCATCACCATCCTTCACGAGAAACCCTAAAACCCTTTTCAGAAATCAAACTCCAAGAAACTGATTCTGCTCCCAATCCTGAGCACCAGTTCCAAAATTACAATCATCATCGATAGAATTACATATGCATCAAACACAAAAAGACAAAAAACCAATCAATTGGAGGTAGCAAATAATCTGCCAGCAAAATGGGGGCAATAAGTGTGAACGAAACTATTAAAATAAACAAGAATTAACAGAGAAGAGCAGAAAAATGAAAGGAAGATATAGAAATAGAGCTGACGAACGAGAGAAAAAGCTAACCTTCTGATAAATTAATGGGGATGGAAAGTGCGTCTATGCGTAGAGAGAGAATGGAGAAAGAGAGAGAGAGTGAGACCATGAATGGCCCTGGAGCGTTTTGGCATCCAAAACTGATGTCTCTCCCCACCTTTTGCCTTTTTTTAATGTTAAAGAGTATTATTATTGCCTATTTGGTTAATAGTTTTCTTTCTTAGGAAATTAATACTCCCCTTCTAAATTATTGATGTTTCGATTTTTCTATTTAATTTGATGGGATGGAAGACATAAAAACTAAAAAGAAACTTATATTATTTGTTAAATTAATTATGTATTAAATTTATTTTTTAATTCATTTCTTCTCATAAATTATGTGTATTTTTAAGAACATATCTCCTATTTATTACTCATTTTACTCGATTTCTCTCAATATATCTTATAATTTTCGATAAATTTTATTTTAAGTAATTTTATTGTTACATGTAGATAGAATACGCACGCACGTGGGCGCATATATATATATATATGAGAGTATAGGAAGTTTTATACAATTTAATTATTTAAGATATGCAATTTTAACAACTAAAATATTATTAAATCTCAATCATTCGAATTACCTCAAATTTTAACTATTAAAATAAATGTGTTTGATATTGTTAAAGTGTATAAAACTTGGTATTTTCTCATATCTTTTCATGTTTTATTCATCTATACGTTGTGTTAAACAAGTGATCAGAGTTGATATTGTTGTTTATGTTGATGCACCCCTGCTTATATTATTCTGCTTAAAGATTTACATTTATTTAATATAAGAATTGATGATATAATATAGTCGTTGCTTATATGATGTAAAAGAACTTAGAAAAATATTCAACTTGTTAAGTGGATATATTCTGCTAGTTAAGCAAGGATTTTGATCACCAATGAAGACCCTGCTCATTAGTCTGGAAGGATACTGAAGATCTAAAGAAAAATTCAAGGACAGTCCTACTTAGAATGGAAATAAGTAAGGATTAATATAGTAAGATACCTTACCTAGATTCGAGCAAGTTTGTCAGAAAAAGACTATCATTTGTCTTGCTTAGTCAACTCCTAGAGAACTTTTTCAATAAAGCACTAGAAGACAAAATAGTGGCTATCTTTTTGAACTAAGCAAGGAACAGCTGGAAAAATACAAGTCACTGTCAAGGCAGTACAACTCCCAACGAATCTATTTCAAAATTCTCAACGAATAGATTTTTGGAGTAGTATAAATAAGAGTCATAAATTTCATTTATGAGAACTGAACAATCAAGAAGTGCTCTGACATTCTGACACTCAAAGAACACAGCAAGACACCACTCAAAGTTTGAACAAGTGTTATCTAATCTGCTCAACAAGGAGCTCTCTGCTTAGAGATAGCAAGCGAGAAACAACATCTGCTATTAGTCTATGTGACTTGGTCTAAGTGATCCATTGTAATTCTGGACTAAGTGTCATGCTGCTTATTGTTCTGTGTGAACATTCTAGTGAGTGTCTTCTCAAGTAAAAGAGAAGAAAAGTGGAGTAGGCTTAAACTGAACCACTATAAAAATTATTGTGCCTATCTTTCTTTCTGCTTATCTTTCTTACTGCTTATTTATTTTACTTTTACTTTGCTAAAGTCTCTGCTAAACTCTTTTAGCAAAGACTTACTGTCATTGCTCATTTAGCCATTAACTTTTATTTCAAAATCTAAGGGGTTCTTTGCTTAACAAATTCCGTTGCTAAATCTTTTCAAAATATAAAAAACTCTTTTAATAAGCAAGAAGCGTTTAAAACTGCAAAGTTTTCTAAGCAAGTCTCAAATTTTGAAAAAGACTATTCAACCCCCTTCTAGTATTTTTCTCTTCGGGACCTACCAATTTATAATAACATTTGTTTTATACTTGTAAATTTTAAAATTAATGGGTTTATTTTATTTTCTAAAAATATAAGTTATTATTTTGTTGATGTTGTTGTTTTAGTTATGGTAATAATCTATGTTGTCTACTACGAAATATATCTTGATTTATTTTATTTAATTTATCGAATCTAATGTTTCATAATTCTATTTTATTGTTTTTTTTTAATTCCTAAATGTGTAGAAAAACTACTAGATGGGGTAAATAGAGTTTTCAAAATCATTTTTAAATATGAAAGAAATTTTACGTTGCTAGAATAAAAATGAACATCTCTCTTAATTCATTTATGAAAATAGCTAACAATTTAGGCAGATACATTGAATAAGACAATCAGCATGCACGGTAGAAATAATGGAGACAACAAAAAATAAATGAGGAAAATAAAGTGAGATGGGTCACTAAAAATTATAGTGATTCGGCAATCATTACAACACTCTTCCTCTTTTTATACAATTCATTAGAAATGTCAATACAGAACTACAAGTTTTAGTCCAACTAACAAAGGTTTTAAACCTATTTTTAAGTCTAGCAGACAGAGAATTTTAATCCAATACCTAAATCACAAAAACATAATTTAAACATTCTCTTTTAGTCCAACATACACGATATTTTGACCTGATTCCCTAGTATTGATAATGAAATTGTTATTGTTGATCCTTGTAGAATGTTTCTAGATGAGTAGATTGATCAGCATTGATTCAGGTTTTGAAACCTCCTTATTTAGTAGATATGTTCTATATAAGCTCTGAACCAATTGTAAAACTCCTTAATTGAGTAGATAAATTATTTTACAACTTCAATACCAATTGTCATTCTGCTCGGTGAGTAGATTAAAATTGTTTAAATTTTGTGTTGGTTGTTGGCTTTTGGATTGAATGAATTTGGTTCAAACTTTATTGTCAACATTCATGCTATCGTATAAGTCGAACGATTAACTTCAAATTTTGCATGATTTCATTGTCTTCATTCAAGTCGCCGTATTGAATGTCTTATTTTACCTTATCAGCTGAGTGATGAGATTCAGCAGACAAATATAATGGACATCTAAAAATTAAGGATAGTTTCATATATAAACTTTTTGCTTAAGGAATCTGGACGATCATGTCTGGACCATTGCTTCATGAGTTTATTCATGGAAATAAATGTGATCAATTGAAACCATATTTCAAAATTTTCTTAAGCACTCTAGAGAAATAATACATTTAGATTGTCTTTTTGTTGACCATTGAATATGTTGAACAAAATCCTTTTAAGCAGTGAGCTTCTCATGTCATTTCCATGAGAATGACAATTCAACTTTATCTTTTAAAAAATATATTTTTGTAAACAGTTTTGAGATCCTCATATGATCCTTTTACTTGATCGGTCAACTATTTTTTAAGAGATTGAACTAAATGTCTGTTAGGTATAAACGATGATGATATTGTTTAGAGTTTGTTTGTGCATTTGTACATACTCTGGGTGTGTTATAAACCAAAGTATTTGCACATGGTTTGCATCCACTGATAATCAACTTAGTTATCAGGGGATGAAGTATTACACACTAGACAAGTCATTAGTTGAAACTTCTAAAGGACTTGATAGTGAAGAGGGATGTCTGTTGTTACTCAAAAATATTTAAATTATTCTACACATCAGACATTTCAAACAAAATCAACAAAGTTTCAGTGATTAAAACCATCAGGGGATCCCGTCAAAGGAAAACAACGACAGACGAAGCCGTTAGGGGAACCCATCAAAGGATGACTGTGACGACCCGAAATTTTATTTTCTTAAATAATAGAAATAAAATGTTTATGAGATGTTTTTCCTTTGAGGTATGAGGTTTGGATTTTAAATGTTTGAGTATTATATCCATGTGATGTCCAAAATTTAATGATCTCAGTTTCCTTTGTAAAATCATCAAAGGGATATGAATATATTAATCTCAAATCTTTATGAGATTAATTTAATCAAGCATGAATAAGGAACTGAGTGTGCTTAGTAATTGCAATGGAAGAAGGTTTTCCTAAGAACACCCTCAAATAGTAAAGAGCTATTCCATGAATGTTTAGATATTATTATTTTTGGAACCACCTAAGGGTTATGATTTTTGGATTTCTGAGATGGGAGCAAGCAATTTATGTATATATGTTGTTAGTGATGTTCGTAAATTGCTTAAAGGAATGCAAGTGTGAGGATTAGCAAGTTTCGTTTAAAGCAATTTGAATGGCTTACGTAAGGGAAATGATCTCATAAGTACGTATGATGCTTGGGGGTTAATAAGCTGCTTATGTGTCTTTTAAAGCTTATGTGCATGTGTGACAGCAACTGCTTATTACATTGCTAGCTATTTAAGAGTTATGATGAGCAGCCGTTTTACCGTCCATATTAGCCAATCATCTTATCTCAAGGCTCAATCTCAACTTGTTATAAATACCTCATTCTGAGGAACATTTCAGTCTCTTTTTCTAAAGATTTTCTCTTCCAAAGTTCTTCTTTAAACCTACCATCTCCATATAATTTCAAGTTCTTTCTTCGGACAGTTCCAATTCAGACAAGGTTTAATTCCTACCATCAACCCAAAAGGTAAGAATCTTATGTTCTTCTTGCATAGAATCCGTGAGTATGGGTTGTGTGTGCTAAGTCTTCAGGAAAGAATAAAACTTTTAAAGAATATGTTGTTTTATGAAAAGAAGTTTATGCACCACAGAAATGATGATTATGCATCCTAAATTTGAGTTTGTACTTTTTGTTCATCAGTTTTAAAACACCATGCTTAAGCCTTGTCAACATGAGTTTTGAAGCCTAAACTGTGTCTGCGAGTTTTAGTAGACCCCAAGAAATGTTGTGTCGTGTCACTGAATAGATGATAAGAGTTGACCTAAGTGTGGTTATGGTTGAGAACACCACCCATGGAGGAGTGAGGAAGACAACCCTGTTTCTGAGATGAATTTCAACTTAATCTCTGATGGGTTGGAGTTAGTCTCCGATGAAGAAAATTTCTTAGTCTCCGATGAAGGAATTCTTAGTCTCCGATGAAGGAATTCATAGTCTCTGATGAGTTAATGTTAGTCTCTGATGAGATGTTTTTAGTCTCGATGCTTTAAAAATTCTAGTCTGTGATGCTTTAAAAATCTTAGTCTCGGATGACGTCAGCTTTAGTCTCCGATTAGTTAAGATGACGTCATTAGTCTCTGATGAGTTATTTAATCTCGGATAACATCAGCCTTAGTCTCCGATAGGCTAAGTTTAAATCTCTGATGACGTCATCCGTAGTCTCTGATGGGCAAAATATGTTAGTCTCTGATAGCTAAAGATATTTTTCCCTATTGATCAGAACCCATTCTCATGTTGGATGTGTAACGGTCTGAAAATCCCTCAGGCTTGTTTAAAATGAAAAGTCTCATTTTTCCGATACAACAAATGATTTCATTAAAAGTCAAGAGAATAAAAATGCTCGGACATCATAGACATCACATTTGTACATACTCACATTTATATTCTAAGCATAGATTCTCATGCTATACCAACATGTATGTTTTTCAGAGGTATTTCACCAGGCAAGTGAATTAGATTTAGCTCAGCTAAGGACAAAGGCAAGTATATTCTCATTCTTATGCTTATTTCAGCGCATGGTCAATTGATTCGACGTGCGTAAAAGGTTATGACTTTATGTTTAAATTTCTTTGTGAAACAGAATGCTATGCTTTAATTTCCGCTAGCATGATATGAATTAAAGTGCATGGATATAATTGAGATTTGATTTATCAGTTATTTTTCAATCTTATATCTGTGCAAATGTATGAGAATGTTCCCACTTGGGCATTGAGCAAGTGCTTATGTTAGTCTTGAGAGGGTAAGATGGTTATCATACATAGTTACGAGCCTCCTCTGTGCTAAATAAGACATGCAAGATGGTCAAGGAAGGAAGAAAGAGTGCAAAATCTCAAATCAAGATATGTTTTTAAAAGTGCTAGAGGTTTTGACAATTGAATCCGTCATACCTTACAAATAATTTGAACCCTTGTTACCCACTATACATGATTATATACTTGCTGAGCGTAAATCGCTCATCCTTGCTATTGTTAAATGTTTTACAGGTGATAAAGGAAAGATATACGGGCTTAAGGTTTCTGATGAGTTAATTGCGGGTACTGATGAGGATAAAAGAGGACTGAAGATGTAAGGACTCAATTGTAATGTTAAGTTTGTTGGATCTACAGGTCACAATATTTTGTAAGAATGATGATTAAAACTGTTGTAATAACTTAGTTTCCGCTGCAAGTTATGTACTCTGAATAATTGTAAGGATGTACTATTAATCACTTGAGTACATTAGGGTTGTATGGATGTGTTGTTGTTTGTTTTCTTCCCCAGACGCCGCCCGGGTACCGTGTGGGATTTTTGGGCTCATCACAATGACAAAGGCAGACCAACCCGTCAGGAGAACGCGTCAGGGTATGGCAATGGCAAGCCAAACTCATCAGGGGGAACGCGGCAGGGCATGACAGTGACATGCCAACCTATCAAGGGAACTCATCCGGGTATGACAATGGCAAGCTAACCAGTCAGGGAAACCCGACAGGGGGAATGCTCAACACTGCATCAATGGAAGTTATCAGTGGATGCTTTGAGTCTTAACGTCAAGTGATCAAGAAGCACTTGGGTAACTCTACAACAATAGATTAACTCAAGTAAAGCATGAAGCACTGATCAAGTCTTAAACAAGACTTGTTATCATGAGATTTGGAAGCACTAATCAAATCCACATCAGGGCTTGCTATCAGTGGATAGTTATGACTGCATACACTCGTCATCAGGTCTTACCGGCAAATCAATGAAGCTTGTTACAGAAGTAAGAGATATAACTGGAAAGATATTTCTTAAAGTTTGGTGATCAAATGACAACTCTCGATCATTAAATGCTCGAAGATCAGGGGATGAAAAAGAAGCAACAAAAGTCATCAGTAGTCTAACATATCATTCCAAAAAGGACAATGATGTGACATATATGTGGCCAAGTTGAAAAAGCAACATGTCTAAGCACGTTGGTTCAACAACTGATCTTCTATATATGCAAAAGTGTTCTCATTACACAAAGTGTGGATATCCAACGGATTAACCAACACATAGAAGCACACAAACACTAGAGATAAGTTTTGTAATATATCTTATGAGAAATATTCAAAGAAAGTTAGAAGCTAGTGAGTGTGAATTTGAATCTGTAATTTATTATAGATTGTAGCTGATTAATCACATTAGTGATTAAACAGATTTTCAGAAAAATATCAAGTTTTAATACAACAATTTTAACTTGAATGCTTGTGTGTTCATCTTAATACTCATTATAGTTTTTCTGTTTTTGTAGCTATTTCTGGCAGTGATTAACAAGTTTTTTTTAAGAGCAAAAAATTTTGAATGTTTGTATTCAACCCCCCCTCCCCCCGCCCCCGCCCCCGCCCCCGCCCCCGCCTTCTACAAACACTTGAGTTTATTTAGTTTTAACAATGTCCTTTTAATTCAACATTCATTACATGCACGTTGAGAGTAGCTTTCTACTAAAACTCTATTTTGGAATGGTACAATTATGTTGATGCGGGTTGTATGCTCTTATGTTGAATATAAAATATAGGTAAGCCTTTAAATAAGCATAAATAGTTGCAGGCTAGTCTGCTGACTAATAAGTACCTCAAAATATATCAGTTATATTCTTAACATGTGCCCTTAGATCATCAGAGTTGGTATTAGAAATATTGAATTCTTTGTACAAATAACTTAGACTAATCAATTGAGTTTATCTTACTCAGTAGTCAATAGTGTTCACAAATTTTTAACATTTAATTTTTTAAGATTTTGTTGAATTCATAACTTAATTTGGTGTTACTGTCAATTTTTATCTTATGTCCAATAGATGATTTCTTCGAGCTCTCTTGAAATACTTAATGTTCATCTTTTTTTTTTCTTTTTTGTTGAGCCTAATGAACTACTTAATACAACTAACAAGTTGAATTTTATCTAATACTAGCATTCTAATGAATACTTGTAACAAATAGGGTTCAACTTGCTAAATTATCGACCGAATTCACCTAACAAAGTTGGATTCTATCTAAGTCCATTTACATTTAGATCGATAAGGACTATATTAAATTATAGTTTTTGCACAACATCAATTCTCAATATCTTAATCTTGTTTGTCATGCAATTAAGCAAATTAATAAGCATATTTTAGGGAAGGCGAAGCTTAACATTTTTTATTTAGTAACTTTATTGTGATGCTTTATTTTTTATCGTTTCTATAAGTTGTCTTAGAATTTATTTTATTCTATTTTTAATTATTGATTGTCTTGTTAGTCTATTATTTAATTGTTTGTTGTGATGGTTTAATTTTGAATGATATACGTGATTTTTTGTAATATTTTATATTTATGATAATGTTGTTAGTTGACATTTCTTTACAATATATAAAGAGATGATATGATATAATTTTGTAATTGTAATAGTTAGATATGAGATAGGATTTGAAAAATAAAATTATAGTTAAAGGCAAAACGCCTCTTCTAAACCTGTATATAGTAATAGATGAGAGAAAATATATAATGAAGATGAGCCAAGTTCAATTTATAAGCCCACTCTCCTATACCTATATGAATACTATCCATTTCGTCGCAACCAAAATTTCATATACAATCCATTTTTCTTTCATTCTCATATTGCCTTCAAAATTTTGTAATTTTTGTCTTCTATCTCAATTTTTTTAAGTATCCACACGTTTCATTCCATTTATGTCATTTCATTTATTCTAATCAAATATAATACTAATAATCCTTTTGTTTCTTTTTAGTTGCTTTTCTATGTTAGATCATAAATTAAGATCAATGATTAATACACATTATAACAATAAATTTATTGATTATTCTATAATTGTCCATATTTAATTTGCATGAAAAATAGAGAAACTTAAATTTATATGAGAAATAATACTATACTTCTATTAAACTTTGAAAATATAAAAGGGTAGTGGAAGGATCAATTTGTCTTTTGCTTGAAGTGCGAAAACTAGTAGAAGAAAGTGACCAAAACTCTAAAATAACTACTATAAAAAAAGGATAGAGTATCTCGAATGCACACACACTATAACATTAAAAATATTAAAATTGACTTCTTCTTTTTCAAAAAAAAAGTGTATAAATAGTTAACATAAATATAAGTTGAATCAAATTATAATACATAAATTAGATGAAAAGCAAAATATAAAATAAGTATGTGTTGTTTTTCTTTTGCAAAATATTACTAAACCTTGTGGAAGAACAAAAAAATTTATGTTTCTACTATCAGATTTGTGACCTCGATTATAACGTAATTTCTTCCAGGTTAAACAGAACGTAAATGAAATTTGGCAGCAAGTAAACAGTTAATCCGAAAAATGGAAGATGTTAAGAGATGTTAACATTCATTCCGGTAAATAAATATAACCATGTGGTTTATATAGATTAAACAAATAATATAGACCTGTTTGTTCACTAAATTGACCATCTATTACTTCTTTTTTCAGTGAAGGGGTTTGGATTTTACAATTTGATATGCTAAATAAGAATATCTATAATGTATTTATTAATGAGTGTATGAATAAGTGCATGAATTTTTCGATAACAGCCTCCTATATGATCCATAAAATAATAATAATTTAAAATGCTTTAATTAATGTGAGACTAACTGTGATTGTCTTGAATAATATGTTTATGCAATTAATAGGTAACTTGGGTACGTTGAGATATTTCAAAACATCTAAAAATGTCAATTATAATTAAATAAGAATAAGATTCTTTCAGAAGTCGATTATTTAGAACGGAAGGAGTGTTAACATGATAAAATTTATAAGGACAAGTAATAATTTTAATTTAAACATGTGAAAATTTGATAATTGAATTTGTTGTGCTTTACTTAAACAAATAAATAAGATAATTTTGTCAAAATAAAATTTACTATAATTATTATGTTTCCAAATTTTTTTTGTTAATATTCATCCCATGTTTTGTATTGTCATGAAATGAACTAGACTATCTTGATTTCATTCATAATTGTTTAAAATAAAAATCTGACTCATACTAATTTTAAAGTATAAATAATATTTTAGAAATCGTTATTAATGATTACCAATTATAAAGACTCGGGAATAATTTTACGTGGACATATGTGCCATTTATAATTACATCTATAAAATAATTAAGGTGGCTCGTCCTATGTAATAATAATATAAAAATGTCCTAAAAAATATTTTTGTTTTATCTTTATGATTATTACCCTATTACTCCCTTGACATTTTTCTTCTTAATCAAAATATAACTAATACGTACGTATTTTTTTAATTTCAGTTAATTACTCGAATCTTCTTAATTTTGTAATTTCTAGTTGAATCTGTTAAAACTCAATTCAAAATTGTGACTTAGTGGTCAAACAAACAGTATCGATTCTAATATTTCTTTTAATAAATTATGTGAGTCAATATCTTAATTTCTCCCGGCTATATTTTTTTTTATTAATTATAAAAATCATATACCAAACATAACTTTCTAGTGCGTTCTATAAAAAAAATTATAATTAGTTTTAAATTTATTCATTAAATTCCTAAAATAAATTTATTACATTTTTAAAATATGATTTATTAAAATAATAAACACACACACACACATATATATTCTCCCGACTTTGGGATTCCACTTCTACGATCATGTTTTTAAATTTCTCAAATTAGGGACTAAACTTTCAATTTTTAAATTTAAGCCAAAATTGATGATTTGTCGTATTAACATGATAAAATAATATATATTTTTATATTTGAATTATCATTTTTGAGTGAATTTTTAATTTATTTGTTGTTTAAATTAGAAAAACTCTTCATTTAATCAAAATTACCTTCTAGCTTATATAATAAGATAAGAAATTAATCCAAGTGCATGATTTTATCTTTAATCATTATTTATTAAGACATATCAAAACTACGTCAACAATTTCTAATGTAGCATCAATAATTGTTTTAAAGTGGAAAAATTTAATAGATCACTCCCTTAATTAAAACAAATACAATACCTATAGTAAACCCTTGCCCCCAACAAAGTTGAGGGTATTTATATATATCTAATCATGTTTTTATTTTGTTACACTTAAGAAAATAGCAGAAAAAGAGTTAATCATGAAGAATATCAGCAAATATTTTATTTATTTTATATTTTAATCAATCATATTTTACGTTTTGAATTGTAATATGAACTCCAAGAATTGAATCATCCTAATATAAAATGTTAAAGTTGGTTGGTAAAAATGATTTTTCTTTTATCCAACTAGGCTTAAGTTTACTCTTTTTTCTTTTTTCTTTTTTTTTTTTTTGCATAGTTCCCCTTTGTGCATCCTTGCTGATTGCCCAATCTTTTTTTTTTTTTTAAATCTTCAAAAAATAAAAAAACAACTAATTCTTCTAATTGACAACATTTGCTTGAGTGTGTGTGTTCGAACTTTATTGGTTGTAGTCTCTTGAGTTAAATATATTCCGTTCAAACTTGCTGTCAATATTCATGCTTTCGAGTAATTGAATGACTTATTTGAGCTCTGCATGATTTTTTCTTTTTCGGTCAAGTTTCCTTGTTAACTGAATGCTCTCAGCTTCTCTGTCGAGTGATTGTACTCAACAAATAGATAAAGTGGACATCTAGGAATCAAGGATTGTTTCACATACTTACTCTTTTCTGATAAAGTTTAGAGATGATCATAAAATGGATCAGTTTTTCATGAGCTTGGCCACGAAAGCTTTTGTGATCACTTAAAATGATGTTTCAAGATTTCCTTAAAGACTTCTTAAAGTATCCGTCGAGATTGTTCTTTTTCAGTTTGTTTAACATATCCAACGAAGGCCCTTTTAACAGGGATCTTTTCATGTCATTTCCTTGATAGTAACAAATCAAATTTATCTTTAACAAAGATATTTTCTTGTAAAAGCTTTAGATCCTTATGATCTTTTTTATTGACCAGCCAGCTATTTTATGCATACATGCATTCCAGACATGCTGAGAGTATCTTTCTGCTGAGAGATTATCTTGAACCGGTAGAAGCATTCTGCTGTGATTTATATTATTTTTGGATGAATAGAGAATATAATCGAGACTTAAGGTAGCATGAATAGTTTCATGCTATTGTAGTGACTTATGGGCTTTTCATTAAATCAGTTTTGATTTCATACACCCCTTTCACTCAACAGAGTCAATATAAGAGACACTAAAATTTTCATGATTGTTCAACACATGAAGTTTAACTTTGACTTTCACCCCATACACAATTTTTGCCATAATCCTTAATAGTTTGTTAGAGCTTTCTCATCATTTTGTTTGATTTGGTGTGTTGAGTGAGTTTTTCTTTGTTCGATGAATTCGATTAGAATTTTTCTTTAGTTTTTCAGTCAAATGTCAAGTTGTCCTCTCTTATTTTATAGGTTTCTTGTTATGCTAATTAGGCTTTTTAAAAGTTTCTGACTCCGTTAGGAACATGATCAAATCTAACTCTATTGGACCTAATGACCAACATATGGACCCCGCCTTGATGAAATTTCATATTATGTACAATTGCATTTATTTAATATGAACCAACTTGTTCAATTATAAATAAAAAAATTTAATACATATTATGAGTTGTGTATGAAAGTTACAATTGTGTTCCAGTGCGTTCAAGACTGTTAGGAGAATCTTGATGCGCCTTAGGACTTTTGAGGTGTTTAGATCATTATTATAAACAAAATATAGGAAAATATGTGAATCAAAATTAGAATCACGCTCTAATATGTGAATCAAAATTAGAATCACGTTCTAATAATTAGAGCCATTAGATTGAAGATTAAGCAGATGGTCTAGATTAAATATTGTAATAAACTTTAGTTAAAGGTATATGTACAAATGTAAATAGAAAGAGAAATGGGGGCGGAAAAAAAGAAGAGAAAGAGGGGTAGAGAATTAGGGGGTTTTCATCAGCCGATGTTCTCATATCTGTAATACAAATTTTGAGCTATTAAGAAAGATTTGATTGATCTATTTGCTGGGGTCGTCTCTCTTCATCCATTGATCTCATTCATCTACAAGAGGTATCAACATATTGTTCAAATTTGGGTTGTTTGGGGACAGATTTCGGGGAGAATAGCCCCGTCATGGCTATTTCTTCTCGGAATCAAGCTGTGTTTGATATAATTTTTGTGAGTTTCTCTTATATCTTTCCATTTTTTTTATTGTGCCATGCTCATATCGTGATATTGGTTCCATTTGCTGGAATTTCATCTATAGGTTTCTGTAGTATGGGATCTATTACGTATATGCTTTATTGTTGTTTCGTTTCAACCCCCTATTAAAAGGAGGGTCTGAAGGTCGATGCTGATTTGGTTCTACGAGTTTCTGCTATCTGCAGTATTTTTATGTGGAACTTGGTTTTTTTGTTTTAGGTCTCTCGGGTATGATTTGTTTTTGTTTAATTTGGAGTCTGGTTTCTGGTTTTTGCTAGTGTTTATTTTTGCCCATACTATGATGTCTATGTTGATGGTGTACTAGTTTAGTTATGAGTCGCTATTTTCATTGATAATACATCTCCTATTTCGTTTTTT
Organism: Centella asiatica; assembly: GCA_014636745.2. NCBI lineage: Eukaryota > Viridiplantae > Streptophyta > Magnoliopsida > Apiales > Apiaceae > Centella > Centella asiatica. The sequence continues at coordinate 13,490,654 of CM025781.1, read as the reverse complement.
AATACAGTTGCTTTATTTTAAGAATACTATGTTCGGTTTGATATGTTTCACTATGATTACTGTATATTTTGTTTATGTTCTATTTGTTGGGGTTTTGATAATTTAAATTCCATCACTTCCCCTAAAATCTACTTTCTAAAAAAAAAATAAAAAAGCTAACATTTGAATATGCAGAGATATTAAGTTTTTCTAAATGTTCGATCAAAGATAAGAGGACTGTAATGAATTTTTTTTTAAAAAAAATATGGCATGATAATGAAAAAATAATGTAGATGTATTTTTTTTCAACAAATTTTATTCTCAAATGTTTCTATTTTTTTTTTTTGTACGGAAGGAGTATTATTTTTGAAGACAACCAGTTTTAATTAAGGGCATTCTCATTTTTTGATTTGCTTGATTACGAGGCTGCTGGTCAGATATGTTATATCGATTGGATTGATTTTTATTTTTTTGGTTTATTTAATTATGATGTAATGGGTCTTACATTGGTTGAGGTTATTCAATATTTGGTTGCTAAAAGTTATCTGAATATTGGTTTGGGCGTGGGTTTGTTAATAAGATTAGCTAGGTTCATGGTTATTTCTATATATCATTGTCTGGTTTGTTTAATGATTGGGGAAGAATAAATGGTCTGGTAGATGGGATTTGATTTTTTTTAAAAATGGTCAAGTTTCGGAAAAAAGAAAAAAATGTGGGGCCAACATGTTTACAAAATTTAATAGGTTCAAGAGGAGAATTAGATATAGTTTTATTGCATGTATTTTTTACTTATATTGTAATTTTATTTTGTTTCATATTTACTTAGATTAATTATAGATGCAATTTTATTTTATGTCTAGACCAGTTGTATATCGGTAATTTGGTATGTACTTTTTATTTTTAGGATAGAATTTTATTTTGGGTCTTATGTCATGTAAAATGTAAAAATAAGAAAAATAGTGGAAAATATATTGCAAACAAATGCACTAACACACACTTGCACAGCTAATTAGGATGTAATTATTTTATTTTGTTTTTACTTTATTTTCAAATTAATGAAAAAATTCTTTTCAAATGAATAAAATTTTAAGAGATAATTTTTATAAAAAGAAAAATATTTTAAAGTAGTCACTATTTATGGTAAGAGTAAAGATGCATAATACCTTTCCCTATCCAACTTAGTAACAATTTAGATTTCTTGGTTTTACTTTGATCAAAATTTAGAGTATTGTTATGTTTATTTTTCAAATAAGAATAAAATAAAAAATGTGTGCTAATACACTTTTTTAGATTTGTGAGGTGACGATTCTTTTCGAAAATAAGAAATTTATTTTAAAAATCTTTTCGTCACATTTTATAATAAACTTGGGTTTTGAAAATAGTTGTGAGATATAAAGAAATAATAAAAAGAAATAAACATGTGTTTTCAAAATAAAATAATAAAAATTGGTTTTCAAAAGAATAAAATCTCATACTTAATTTTTCTTTTTCTTTTTTTAAATCCCAAGCGCGACATGATTGACAAAGTTTAAATTTCTAACCTAAAAAAAGCTTTTGAGCATCAGTAGTATCAACATTATTCAGTAGTTGGTATAAATAGTTAACATAAATAATATTAAAATTAAAATGAGTTTAAATTCAATTATTGTACATCATAATATTTTTTATAACATTAAAGTCTCCAAGATGAATTTCATTATCGTGCTATAATTTAGATAATTTGATTATAATGAATTAAATTAGTTTTAATCATTGATTATTGTATTGTATGTAATTACTTAAAAGTTTAAATTACAACTATATTATAATAATTATTAATTAAATATTTATAATAAATTTCATAAAAATATTACTCTCTAAAATCTTTTACTTATATGCACAAATAATTATATTTTTAGTATAATTTGTGAACAATTTTTTTCTTATTATAGGAAAATTTAGGTAGAGAAAATGTTCACTTAATTGAGGGAGGGATGAAAGACTAAAATGATTGACAAAATTTAAATTTCAGTTCAATAAAAGTCTTAAAGTATAAGTAAAATCAACCTTCATTAGTAGTTGGTATAAATTGTTAACATAAAAAATATTAAATTTAAGATGAGTTAAATTCAATTATTGTACATCATAATATTTTTTATAACATTAAAATCTCTAAGATGAATTTCGTTATAGTGCTATATTTAAGATAACAGTAAAAGACTTGGAAGATTAATCTTAAAAAATTTATTTAAGTTTACTTTGTATTTAATATGTTTTAATAATTTAATCAACAATTCAATTGTACGGACATACAGAAATAGTTATTGTATAGAATTTTATTAAATTTTAAGTTATGGAAAATTTTTATCTAATAAAGTTAATTGCGTATATTTTTTAATAGTTTAGATTTTTTGAATTTATCAAAACATGTTAAAATAAAAGGTGACTTTAGATAAATTTCTTAAGGTCAATTTTAAGAGTTTTTTACTCAAATTATAATTGATAGTTTTAATCATTGATTATCATACTATATGTAATTACTTAATAGTTTATATTATAATTATATTATAATGATCATTAATTAAATATTTATAAAAAATTTCATGAAAAAAATTATTTTCTCACCGTTCGTAACATTGCACTTTACATAAAATGTTAAGGAGAAGAGTAATTTTAATAAAATTGTTTATATTATCTTCCAAAATGAATAATGAAGAATAAATTATTTTAAAAAAGTAAAATTTGCAAGTAAATATTATAAATGAGTTATTTTGAAATTTTAAAGTAAATATTATAAATGAGTTATTTTGAAAATTAGAAGATCGAATTTATCTTAAGAGATTTAAAGGAAAAATTACAAATAAATGAAATATCCAAGTCAAGGGAGTCATCAAATACGTAATATTAATATTCATTAAAATTTTAAATATAATTCTTTTCTTAATAGAAACAAACAGAGTAAATGAACAGAACTACAGAAGTGATAAATAAAAAAGAAAAAGAATACAAATATAAAACAAAAACAAAAAATCGGCGCCCCTGAACCCGACTTGGCTATGACCTCCGTCATCAAACACAAAGCATCTTTTGTTATTTTATGTACTCTTTGTAGACTCTATATATAATCATCACGACTCTCCCTCTCTCTTCTGCAACCCTATTATCAAATCTCTTTCCTCTCTCTTTGTTGATCTGATTGCGAGTTATTCAATCGGCTATTGATCGACGCCATGGATGAAGAGTACGATGTGATAGTCCTCGGCACTGGTCTCAAGGAATGCATCCTCAGCGGTCTCCTCTCTGTTGATGGCCTCAAGGTATCATTTCGCTCGTTATACCAACTTGAACTTAGTTTTTATCTCAATTGTGCTTTCAGCTTTTGATTTCGAGATTGGGAAGTTGTACTCACTGCAGTTTTGTTGGCTAATCTGATGGATCTATGATGTTAGAAACAGCTACTGATTCTGTATCTTAATATTAGAATTTTCACTTTCTTACTTTTTAATTAACCAAATTAAGTAGTTCAGAAGTTGCGTGAAATGCTGAGTGCAAATTTGAATGTTAGATTCGTGTACAATTCAGTTGCATTATTTCAATGTAAATAGTTTGGAAATCAATTTTGCTTTTAGAAAGTACAAACCTTAGTTAATTGGCTGTAGGTTATAGTTACTACAGTTATAGTTATTTTTAGTAGAATGAAATGAACTGAAATCGAGCTTGGGTTTTTGGAATTTTTTGGCAAACAAGAAAGAGTCAAAACATCTATCTAATTTTGGAAAGGAGGAAGCATTTGTTACTTTCGTATATGCTGTGCATTGTAATCCAGTATTGAAATGGTTTAACGTAAGTGCTGCTGCTATTTGTGCACATGGATGAAATCTTGGCAACAAGTATATGTATATTGGAGCTTACTTTTGAAACTAAGTGCATGGTGGGGACTGTTTTGATTATGCGTATAAACAGTAATCAAAAATATAATCCATATAGTTTTATTTGGTAATCAAAAAGTAAAGCTCACTAATAAGAAGCAGAAGCCTTTGGTATTAGAAAGTTGCTTTTTACTAATTCAGTAATTCTTGAGGGTAAATTAACAAAAGAGATGTTATCCTAATATATAAGCATTTAATTATGATTGCAAGGGCCTGTTCTGGAATGACTTTTTGATTACAAATTTCAAATTAACTTTAAGTCGTTTTAAGTTAATAAGTGCTCAGTACCAGTTTTAGTTAAAATTATGAAATTGAGTTAAAAAAATTTGTGTAGGTGTTCGGCTTAAAAGAAATTGTGTAGGTGCTATGTACCTTTAAGTTACAAAAAAAAATGTGTAAGACTACTACATTAGACACTGTAAAAGAAATAAATGATTTAATGACGGTATGATAGTCATTAGATTTTGGTCAAACTTACTTTTTTAAAATCACTTAAAAGAGTTACTTTTTGCAAAGCAACAAAGCCTTACTTCTCACTTTTGGTTTTTAAGTTAAAGGTTAAGCTGAATAAAGTCACAACCGAATAACTGAATAGTGTTTTTAACTTAAAAGTTACTATGATCATATAAAAGTCTGAGGCAAGGAGGTGCTAAATTATTAACAAAAATAAGTAGGGATCATAAAGTAATTTTTTGGTCAAACTGATTTTTGGGTGCCTGCTTAGACGTAAAATCACCAATTTGGAATTCTTCAGTATTGCATAAAACAGATTATTAGCAGGTTAAAATAGTCAGAATTTTAAGTAGGTTTGACTGCTTATAATCAACCTTATTCCCAAGCTTGTTTTTGTGCTCTACTTATAAGCTGGTCAAACTAACTTATAAAATTTTCTTACTATTTAATGTTTGTCTGTAACTTAGTTTGAAACTTGTTGTACTAATCAGAATGAGTTATAAGTGGTCTATTTTTTCTCTGTATTATCATTTGAATGTAAAGCTGGCAATGGATTTTTCCTTAACATTTTTCTCATTTTACTTTTAATGTTGGTCTACTTTGTGCTCTTTAATTATATATGATAATTAATTATTTTTCCACATGTACTGGGTTTGATAGTTTCAGTTGCAAAATCAAAGTGATCCACTTTAATATACGTCTTATGCTCTAATGTTGCTTTCTTTTAAACTGTTCAGACTTCAGAGTTAGCCTTCAGACACATTATTCCCTTACTTCCTCAGGAAGGTTCCACTTATTAATATTTTTTCCCCCAAGATAGATTCTCGTTTCTAATAATTATCATGATCATATTTAGATAGACAATGGTACAATATTCTCAAGTTACACTTTTATCTTGTTACCACTCCATCTTAGCACATTCAAACTTTTGGGAGACATAGCACATAAATATATCTTAAAATTAGTAAAGTTTGGTGTTGGAGTATTTATAGTGGATCAGAGGAGTATAGTACATAGTCTAACAATTGTCTGGTCATTTATACTCCATCTGTTGTGAACCAGGTTCTGCACATGGATAGGAATGATTATTATGGAGGGGAGTCAACTTCACTCAACCTCATTCAGGTTTATATCTGCAAAACCATAGTGCGAACTTGATGAGCAATGTAGTTCCTATGAATATTTGAAGTTCTAACTTAATTCTCAATGTACAGCTTTGGAAGAAATTTAGAGGAAGCGATCAGCCCCCTGCTCATATGGGTTCTAGTAGGGATTATAATGTGGATATGATACCTAAGGTTTTTCTTTTATCTTCCCTACTCTCCTGTAGATGTTTAATATACTATTTTCAATTTATTTTTGTTGCTTCAATTTTAGATTATTCTGACAAATATTTGTTTTGCAAGTTTATCATGGCAAATGGTGAGCTTGTACGAGTACTCATTCACACCGATGTTACAAAATACTTGTCCTTTAAAGCAGTTGATGGCAGCTTTGTCTATAATAAGGGAAAGGTACATTAACTCTTTAATTTATGGAATATTTCCTCATTGCTTAGGAAATTTAATCTCCCATTCTGCTCTCACTTTTATCATATCTTCTTACATGAAGTTGTGATAACCTTGTGTAACAGGTGCACAAGGTGCCAGCAACTGACATGGAGGCTCTCAAATCTCCTCTAATGGGCATTTTTGAAAAGCGCCGAGCTCGAAAATTTTTTATTTACGTCCAAGATTACAATGAAACAGATCCCAAAACACATGAGGGAATGGACTTGACAAGAGTGACAACAAGAGAACTTATTGCGTATGCACTGTGGTTTCTTTTGTTTATCCATATATCTAAGTCCAATCATATAAAATATTTACAAATTATAGCAGAAGAATTCAAATTGAGGTTTTAAATATATAAAGAAGTACATTGGGAAAATTTGTGGAGAAAACATAGAATGGTGATGGCATGGCGAAAATGAGTCATAACCATCATGCATCATACTCTAAAATCTAGGAAGCAATAACGACCTTGTTTCACATCATGAAAACAAATTTATACTTGTATTTTATTAATTTGTTTGTTAATTCTGGCTTTAAACAAGAGTCCAGCCAGAGTATTGGCCGAATGTTGTTTCAAATATGTATTTACGAAATATCTACCTACCAAAATCTGAGGACCCTTACATTCCCTCACGGATATTATTTATAAAAGAAGGCACAGTATGGTAAATACATTTTTTAATGAATTGTTGGTATTTGTTTTGCTAAACTATAAAGGAACTGTGTTGGTTCTTCACAAATTATTCATTTCAGATACCATTTCTTCTTGTGAATCTGTATGTATGTCTTTTCTTCGTAAGTGGAGGAATGGAATATGTAATAATGTACTCATATGGTTTCAATGGTGTCAACTGAGGTTATGGAATATGTAATAATGTACTCATATGGTTTCAATGGTGTCAACTGAGGTTTAGGGACCCTCGCCCTTCCCTTTGTATGTTATACTTACTGATAAAACCTTGTGCTTTCATGAAATATAGGTAGCATAGTCTGAAACTGATACACATTTGTAAATGAATTGTTGCTGGCATTGGTGTAGCTAACTTAATGATGTTATCATATCTTCCTGCGGACCTGTATGCATGACCTCTCCACCCCCAACCCCCTCTCAAGTGGATAAACATGGAAATAAAATATATTTTTTCATTTTCAATTTTAAGTCTATAATTTCAGATTGGAGGTTAAGTAATGCTACAAGAACCTTAAGTATGAGTATGTCATAGGGAGTGACAGATTCAGCATTTTATAATGCTAATTTAAGTTTGACGCCAGTTTCTTATGTGCTAGATTGTTTTATACGGCAAAATATGATAGTTTTTTTTTCCCAACAGAAAATATGGTCTGGATGACAACACCATTGATTTTATTGGTCACGCCTTGGCACTGCACAAAGATGATCGATACTTAAATGAACCTGCTTTAGATACTGTGAAGAGAATGAAGGTGAGAATGCATACTTAGCATCATTATCTTGGTTCGAATTTCTTCATGTACCACGCAAATTGCTTAATAACATGATTTTTATCATTTGATAGCTTTACGCGGAGTCTCTTGCACGCTTTCAAGGAGGATCACCATATATTTACCCTTTGTATGGTTTAGGAGAGCTCCCTCAGGTCCTTTTATTTATCTTTTAATGTTTTATGGTTTTTTTTCTTTTTTCTTTTTAAATTAACTTTATCATTCCTTCTGCTCCCCATCATTCATATCTTCTAATTTGAACTCTCTATGAAGTCTCTTTATTTTTGTCCATTTCTAAGAACATTCTAATATGTTATAAAGCCATTTACTATGCACTAAAGGTCTTTTTATTTCTTTTACTCAGGCATTTGCTCGACTTAGTGCAGTCTATGGTGGGACATATATGTTAAACAAACCTGAATGCAAGGTACCTCCAAAAGGCAAAAAGATAAAAAAGAAACATACAAATAGAGGAGATAAATATTCAGTTTTTATGTAATGATGTTCCATTCTTACACTGACTAGGCACATCCTGTATAAACATTTTCTGCAATATTAATCATGCTCAAATGTCAGGTAGAGTTTGATGAAGAAGGTAAGGTCTGCGGTGTTACATCAGAAGGGGAAACTGCTAAGTGCAAGAAAGTTGTGTGTGACCCAACATACTTGACCAACAAGGTATTTAATTTTTAGCTTCCTAGCACTACTCCTGTACACCTGCTGTCCAGCCTTTTCTTTTTTTCTTCTATATAGGTCATGCAATTGGAGTGAACTGCTGAATTTGTACTTATCTAATTTTGACTACTTTTTTTTAAATAGATATTTTAAATATTATTTTAATTATTGTACAATTTACTGGAGATCTTTCTTGGTATAAGCTGTAACGAGGTATACATGTATGTATATTTCACATAATAAGAGATATATTTTTTGTCTCAATAAAGATCATCATGAATATCCCTTGGTACATTAGTTAAGTATATGACTTTAGAACAAGTCCGAAGTGTATGTCTGCACATGCCAGTATACTCCATTTAATACGATTAACATAATTTATGGTATGGTATTCATAACTGTTATATGCCCTTTGTAAATATGTAGGTGTGGTGAATAAGAAGTATGCACATGTACAGTATTCAAGTATTGCTGGCTAACTCGAATAGACGAATTGAATTACAATATTGGTGCAAAAGTTTGCTTTAAGAAATGTGAAATAAAAGTTTTCTACCACAATTATGCATCTTAACTATTTTAAATATCATTTTGATAGATTATGCGAGCATTTATGTGATGTAACAGGTTCGGAAGGTTGGCAGGGTTGCAAGAGCAATTTGTATCATGAGCCACCCAATCCCAAATACAAGTGACTCTCACTCCGTGCAGGTTATTCTGCCACAAAAGCAACTGGGTCGTAGATCTGACATGTGAGTTGTATTTGCAAAGTCGTTATATAGGAAATTCTGTATTTTGTTCACTTAAGGCTTCTAAATTTGTAATTCAGTTAATTGCAATAGCCAGAGTCTGATCAATCTGGTATTTTGATCAACTGATATTCTCATTAAAATATCGAGGCACAAATGAATCATTCCACTTATTGATCAACTGGACACTGCCTTGCAGGTATCTCTTTTGTTGTTCATATTCTCACAATGTTGCTCCAAGGGGAAAATTTATTGCATTTGTCTCTACAGAGGCAGAGACAGATCAACCTGAGACTGAACTAAAGCCAGGACTTGACCTTCTAGGGCCTGTGGATGAGATATTCTTTGATATGTATGACAGATATGAACCAGTCAATGAGCCTTCTCTGGACAATTGTTTTATATCTACGGTCAGTTTCTTTAACTAGCTATTTTGGCTTACTTCATGATTTAGCTTTCACCTATATGGTTTTGCATTTATTCTTACGTCTCTTATGTTCAACAGAGCTATGATGCAACAACTCATTTTGAGTCTACCGTCGTGGATGTGCTTAACATGTATTCCATGATAACTGGCAAGGTGAATAAGTTTGGGTTTTAGCTTACTTCATTACTTTATTCCTTCGTACTTGGTTTTTCACCATTGGATCATATATTTTGTTCTGGATATATGACATTCTGAAACCCATTATCTCTGGCTCTTGTTCCTTTGATTGCTTATATGACAAATTAAAGCTTGGATACAAAATTCTTGCTTGGTAATGTTTAGATTTTGTTTTCTTTCTTTCTTTTTTTTTTTTTGGAGAAGGATAATCGATGAAAAATAATTTCCACGGGGTATCTCCTGTGTAATGTGAATTAAAAGCAGTACTGTCGAACTTAGTTTTGTGTTTCAACTTTTTTCCTTTTTGTGTTTCTGGTGGTACCCATTTTACTTTTCTTTGTGCAGGTTCTTGACCTCAACGTTGATTTAAGTGCTGCTAGTGCTGCTGAAGAATGAGAACTTCTTGTAGCTTGTGCCCATAACCATGTTTTGTACTTCTGCTGTACTCTCCTCGTATGGAGTCTTGGAAGGTTGTATTTCCTGCTATTGTCAGTTCTTTGGATGTACCACGCCGTTTACTTATGTGAGAAACTGTTGAAGTGAAAAGTTCAAGGTTTGGTAACTTGTTTCCGCATCTACTTCATAGCTATAAATTTCATGCATTATATGTAATGTAATTACATTTTTGAATTATTTTTATATTTTGTTTTATTAATATGAACATGCATCTCTCTGGCCACAACTCCATTAGCTGGAGTTCTCCCACCTCAGTTCAGTTGCAAGGGAAAGCATATAAATTTTGCAAACAAAAGATAAATGGGAATACCAGTCGATCTGGATTAGTTATGATGAGAAACAATGATAAAAAATACGGAGTAACTTTTTGAGTCTTTTATTCATTTATTTATTTATTTTGAATTTATTAGCTTTGCGTGCCTTGGTGCTATGATTGATTGTTGGTTTAGGTGTTACGCCACTATTCAGGATCCCTTTTTCTCTTTTTTTGGTTAACTAAATTAAAAGGGTGGTTTGTAGTCAGGGAAATGAATTGGTTCTCTTTCTAAAAACATGTTTGTAATTATCACCTTCGTTAAGGGTAGCTCTGAATTTTTTTTGTGAACCAAATAACCAGGTTTCCATCTTCAGATTTATAATAATGAACTAATTCAAGAGCAGACATGTAAACAGTCAAACACGGATACCAATATGTTGAATTTGGTATAAATCTAGGTTCCAACGGGCTAGATGGATTCAAATAAAAGCCTAGTATCAGCGGGGAAAATCACCACAAACACATAATGGCGTCACAAGGATTATCGCTTCAAGAACACTCATATGCACCGGCAAAGATTGATTATCCAACAAACACGAGGAGTAAAGATTAAAGACTCTTTAATGCAGCACAAAGGTAAAAAAATCAAGTGTTAAGAGTCGGCAACACATGGAAATAACTACATTTTAACACCGATTTCGTTAACTGTAAAGGGCATGCGTTAAGAGTGGATAGAAGGCTTACTTAGAATCCTTTACAAAAATTAGTAGACTGATTAAAGACTCCCTCCCCACAATCACACCTTTTACAGATTCTCTACTCACAATCAGAGAATATTATTCAACAAGAATCTAGCATCAGCAAACCAACAAGAAGAAGTTTTCAACAGAAATCTATTCTCAGCAATCATGCAATGAAGAAAGAACTAAAAGAATGAAATAATTCAATTTCAAAGAGTATAGTTCAAGGACCAACAAAAGGATTAAGAAGAGGGTATTAAAAAAATTTCAAGAAAATACTCATTTCTAGCAAAAGATGATATGTCACCATAGAGGAAATTACAACATAATCTTCTGCCAAAGGGACATGTTCATACAACTTCAACCGGCATGAAAAAGGACAATTTCAGTGGATACCTTTTATTAAGGTTTTTAAGGAAGACCTAAACTTTGGTTCGAGAGATCTCTCTCGACTTCCTCCAAAATTTTCGCAGAATTATTTTTCAAGAAAAAGATCTATATGTGGAAATTATTCTTGATTCGTAAATGTTCCTAATAACACTTTTCGGGGACTCATAGCTCAGCAGAGAAGCCGGAAATGCTTTCATTAGAATAAGGAAAAGAATCATCAGAGCTAGAATAGAACTAATATATTCATCCAAGGAGCACAATAATGAAGCATGAACAAAAATCAACTACTCAATAAGGAGTTCATTAATAAACGTGAAATGTCATCATATCTGCAACAAGTCAACAAGAACCCGAAGAAGTGACAATCAATCTACTCAACAACGAGACAATCTCATGATCAACAAATCAACGGCTTCATTCTTTTCCAGTAGGAGGTTAAAATCCCTTGTATAATATATTTAAGTTCTTATCTAAATGACTAAAAAGGAGTGTGTGTGATTCTGTGGTGAGTGTTTAAATCCCTTGTCTACAGGACTAAAGAGTTGTAGATTTGTATTAATGTTACTAGTAGATTTTCCTCCAAAGATAAAGACAAATATTGGAGTCTAAATTGTTCAACCACTATAATTGTGTGTGTCTCAACTTTCTCTTTACTTTCTGTCATTAAATTATGTTGACTTGTTTTTATCTTTTTGTTGTGTCTGCTATTTTTTATAAAGTAACTAAAAAATGTGTTCATTTTTATTCTACAACATAAAACTTTGTTTTATGTTTAAAAATGATATTTTTAAAAACAAACTATTCAAGTCCATTTCTAATATTTTTCGGCACATTTGGGAATTAATAATATGAATTACCTTATAACTAACCAAGTTAATAAATATATTTTCGCCTGACACACACACACACACATATATATATATGTATGTATGTATGTATCTATGTATATATGTATGTATGTATATACACATATTTCTATCTTTCTATGAATATAAAAAGTCAATCAAGAATCTTATCCCTATAAATTCTCAAATCTAATTTAATTTGGTTCAATATCACTTATTTTCTCTCCAATTAGAATTTAATTTACGACCCACTACAATTCTTATGTAATAAAATTAATTAATTTGGAGTATTGTTTTAAAATTTTTTACTGTAATTAAATATTTTACAAATTCTAAAAATATTATATTAGATTGCACAAAAAAATATTTTTATAAAATAATATATAGTAATCTTTGGTGCAAACACACAAAAAAAATATTTAAGATGAAATATTTAATTTAAAAAAAAGGAAATAAAAAAAACAAAGCATCATCTATTGACAATAACAAAGACAAATTAATTGAAATAATTTATAAAATTTACGAATATTTACGTAATATAACTATAGCATTGCATTGCGATTGAAATTAACTAATTATAGGTTTCTATTAAAAAAATAATTTCATTTATCATGTCAGAAAAAGTCATGGTTCAATATTTCAATACAAAAAATTAAATAAATAAATGAAATATTCTTATTTTTTAATCAAAATATTTTTTAAAGAGATCTCCACGTAATATATTTATGGAAAAAGTACATTAAAGTACAACTTTAATTATCTTTGTCTCTAAATTTAACTAATTATTGGTTGCCAACTTATAAAATATATTATTAATTCTCATGACACAAAAAATATATAATTTAATTATATAATATAAGTTTTACAAAAATATTATCATCATCATATATTAAACTATCGTGTTTTGCACGGATTTAAAAGCTAGTATAAGAAATAAGAGAGGTGATCAAGTGGACACATAACATTCTGCACACATTAATCATTTTTTTTTCAATTTCAAAAATTCTAATTGTACGAATCAAAAGAGCACATAAATATAAAGAAATATAAATTTCATAAATTATAGCGATATTTAACAATATTATTTTAAGCATGCAATATTTAGGTTATTTTATACAGAAAATGAAAACTATCTTTGCGTAATTATAATATACTAGTTTTTAAACTCATGCAAAACACAATGTTTAACACTACATCTATCCTAAAAGGAATGACAGATGCATAATAGAGACATATAATTTGATGTGAAATTTAATATATGTTAGGTATTTTAAATTTTTTTTTTCATAATATTAATCTTTATCTATTATATTCTTATTTAATTAACGTATTTAATGTGTACTAAATTATATATAGAAGTACGTGCAAAAACTTTCGTATCCCTTATTTCGAAATAAAATATTACTTGTGTTCCAAAAAAAATTCTTTATTTAAATTTTAAGAAAAAAAGAAGTTCCATGAGATTCAAGAATAGATCTTAATTTAGACAAATTAATAATTTCACTCAGCGATAATTTATACTAGTTAAACCATCATTTTTAGGACGGAGAGAGTATATAGTAATAATAATAGTTTTTTAAGGACTTATATTATATTATTGAATTATAATTTTTTTATGCCTTGAGAGTTAATAATATTTTTCTATAAGTTTGAATTAATAATTAGTTAAATTTAGACACAAAGATGATTAATGTTACACTTTGATGTATTTTTATTATAAATATATTACAAGAGATTTGACAAGAAAATTATTTCAGTTAAAGAAAAGATTTATTTATTTAATTTCTTGTATTGAAATATTGAACTATGCTTTTTTGGCCTTGATAAATGAAAATATTTTGTTTAATATATTTGCGATCTATAATTACATATATCAATCATTATACATTGTTATAGTTATATTATGTGGGGATTTATAAATTTATAAAAGAAAATTGTTGAATTTGTCTTTGTTTTCATCAAAAGTTAATGATTTATTTTCTTTTATTTCCTTATTTTTTTAAAAGTATTTTATCTAAAATATTAAATTATAACTCATTGTGTTTGCAGAAAAAGATATTATATTTTATTTTTGAAAATTAATTTTTTGTGCCATGTCATATAATTTTTTATTTGAGAATTTTTAAAATATTTTAATTACAAGATAAGTTAAATATCAATACTCTAAATTAATTACTTTTATTACATAAGAAATATAGATTGTTGTATTTAAATTCTAATTGAAGAAAAGATAAATGATATTGATCCAAAATGAATAAAATTAGAGAATTTATAGGAATATAACTTGATTGATTTTTTATATTCATGGAAAGATATGTTAGACATCATATAAGAAAAAATTGGAAAAAAAATTGTAACCCTACATTTTTAAATTACTTTTTCAATCCGTATGGTTGAAATTTTTATTAATAAAAATATAACTTAATGTACAATAAAAATTATATACCACTTGAGTACCTACATACGTGTGTGTGTGTATATGTTTGTGTTATATATGAAATTAAGGGATTGAGGAAATAATTCTCATCTATTATTATATAGTATTTCAGTAAGGTGTTATCAAAATTAAAAAATAATCCTATCACATATATAATTATCAGAATGAATGAAAGTTAAACCAATAATTATTATTATATATATTAAACATTAAAAAAATTACGTACTTCTCTCAAAATTAAATCATTACAACAAAAAAGAGTAAAAGGTAATCAACAATTAAAAAATAAAATGAAATGAAATATACAACAACTTATATGACAAAAAATAGAACACCACAATAAAATTACTAAAAAAAAATTAATAAAAGCTATGTAATTTGGATTTAATAAATTATTTTGATTAATATAAAGTAAAATATATTTAGTGTTAGGTCACATAAAGTATTTTAGATAAATACAATAACCTACAAACTTGAAAATATAAAAGTAATTTAAAAAATATAATCAAATGCAATAATAACTTATTAAATAACCTATATCTAGAAAAATAAAATATGCTCATATATTTATAAATATAAAACTAATAATATTATACACAACAATATGAACTATTGATCTTATATTGAATATAACAAAAATTAGTAAATGATACATACTATTATAGACTCAATAGTTTTAATTAGTTTGAAAAAGAAAGAAATTTGTATTGTGCACAGGTCCGGAAATTAGTTTTTTTTGTAGTGTGCAACAAATTTTTTATAACAATGTAAAATTAGCACATTGTTAAGTGCCGATATATTAGATTTAAAATGATTATAAAAATTATGTAAACGAGTTCAAAAAATTTAATTGTATTATTTTGACATATTTTTTCAATCTGTGTAGTTAATGTTTTTACAAATATATAGAAAACCAAAATACAATTCGAATATGAAGGAGTAGAATTTAGAAAAATGAGTTATAACTCAATTCTCTTATTTTATATATAAAAAATATATGTATTTAAACTATGGCCGTAAATGGAATCATACAATTTATGATTTGCTCCAACTCGATTTGAAAATTAATTGATTCGATTTGAATTCGAGACAAAAATGAGTTATACTCGATAATCAATTTAAAGTTTAATAAGTTAAATGAGGAAAATTCGACCACATCGGTACTCACTCGATTATATTCACGAGTAATTCAATTCCACTATTTATACTAAAATATTATAACATATATCATAAATATATAATCAATTATGTGTTAATAATACGTTTAAATATTATACATATTGAATAAGTTAATCTAAAATTAATAATTTTTATATTAAAAGAACAAAAAAAGTTGTATTATTATAAAAATTTTCATTAATTTTATGTGCTCGTGAGTAGTTCATAATTGGTTCGAATTTGAGTAGAATAAAATCTGAACATCAAAATTATATTAGACTAAATATTCAAATTTAAATTTAAATATAAAAAAAATATTAAAATAAAATCTGATGACACCTCAAATTCGACTAGTTTACTCTTCTTGAATTCGACAAATTTACGCACTTAATTTAAACACATACCTTGAGATGTACACTATCCTAATCCCTAACCCGTAAAAGGAGTTTTATAATTGTGTGTTTTTAGAAAAAGAAATGCTTTCCTTTGCTCACAATTCCTGTCACCAGTAATATACTTGTTTAAACTTTTGTTCAGTCAGCAAACAAAGCATCTTTTGTTGTCTCTCACTCTCCTTCTCTCTTCTCTTCTGCAACCCAAATTTACACACACACACACGCACTCTCTCTCTCTCTCTCTCTCTCTCTGTAGTAACTGAATCGGCCATTGATCGACGCCATGGATGAAGAGTACGATGTGATAGTCCTCGGCACTGGTCTCAAGGAATGCATCCTCAGCGGTCTCCTCTCTGTTGACGGCCTCAAGGTACCATAATCCTCTCTCTCTCTAGCTTTTTGTATTTGAGCACAGATTTCTTTCAGTTGTGGATTCACTAGGATCTATCATGCTCAAACAGTTGCTTGTTTCTGATTTTGTAATTAATCAGTTCAGGATTTTTGCAACGAGATTTTACAACTGCTTAGTTAAGTAAAGTTTCGTAAATTATCTCTAATCTGAATGTTAAGAAATCATTTGCGGATGCTTCTCTAAGTTTACTGGTTTGGTTCTATAAGTTTACTGTTTTTGAGTACATCCTACTCTTCAATTGTTGAAAAATCTTTTCTGTAACTACTAAATTAAGCATTCATAACTTTTGGGCAGAAGTAGAACAACAATGTATCTTTAAATTTCGTAGGGATATTTTTGTGGATTGGAGGCTGCATAGATTTAGTCCAGTAGTTCTTAAACATTTATATGACATGTATTGTGAATCAGGTTCTGCACATGGATAGAAATGACTACTATGGAGGGGAATCAACTTCACTCAATCTTATTCAGGTTCATATCCCTAAACCCTCTACAAAGTTGGTTAGCATATAAATTTACTGTAGTAATTAATGGTTTAATTTTCTTTTATTAAATTATCACTTTACAGCTTTGGAAGAAGTTTAGAGGAAGCGATAAGCCCCCAGCTCATCTGGGTTCTAGTAGGGATTATAATGTGGACATGATCCCTAAGGTCTTTAAATTTTCCATAATCTACTTTATGCTGTTTCATTCTTGTTTCAATTTATTTTTTGTTACTTCAGCTTTAGGTTGTTCTGACTTATATTTAATTTGGCAGTTCATCATGGCCAATGGTGAGCTTGTACGAGTACTCATTCACACTGATGTTACAAAGTACTTGTCCTTCAAAGCAGTTGATGGCAGCTTTGTCTATAATAAGGGAAAGGTACAATGGCTCTTTCATTTATTATAATAATTATTATTAATAATATTTTTTGTGTTAATAGTTTACTTTATTGCTCATGGTTTACCATACCTTCTCACCTGAAGTTGTGTAAACAATAGGTGCACAAGGTGCCAGCAACTGACATGGAGGCCCTCAAATCTCCGCTCATGGGCATTTTTGAAAAGCGCCGAGCTCGAAAGTTCTTTATATATGTCCAGGATTACAATGAAGCGGATCCTAAAACACACGAGGGAATGGATTTGACAAGAGTTACAACTAAAGAGCTTATTGCGTATGCTCTCAAGTCTCAATTATGGCATCTTTGGTTTATCTAGTATATCATCTCAATCAAGTTAAAGCTTGTTTAAACTACCTGCTTTTAGAAACCATGGTAGAAGACTACAAACTGAGTTCTGCCATATATAAAGAAGTCAATGGTCACATATTATCGAGAAAGAATAGAATAAAGGTGACACGGCTTAACTGAGTCATATGCTTTATAAATTATTCTCCTGAATATGTGGTATATCGATAATGGCCTGATACCATATCTTGAAGACAAAACTTTATACTCGGTCAGATTAAATCGTATCCTAATACTAGCTTTGAACAATAGTACAAACACTGCTATAACTGAATTCTATTCAATTATGCACCTAATAAATGTCTACCGGAGTTTGAGGTCACTTTGCCTCCTGTCTTTCATTTCTCCTCTTCTGATAAACTCTTATGCTTTCATTTAGAGGAGTTCACGGTCTGATATACACTTTGGAGTAATGGTTTCTAGTATACACTTTTTTCTTCTTTCAATTTCACACAACTGAAACATACCACTTCATTGTTTGATCTTCCAATCTTCTCCACATGGGAAGAAAAGTTACACATGAGAAGAAATGGTTTCTAAACTGATTTGTTTTCCCCCCCTTGAAGCACTAGCTTTTCTTTTTCCTTTATGGAATGAGGTTGAAAGGTTATGTTACAGACACCCTAAAATTTAATCTTGTGTGGGGACGGTATTGCAAATCAGGTTCATTGTCTAAGAGTGAAAAATTCAGCATGCGTATATATCTAATATTTGGATGAAAACTTCTTGTAAGCTAAATTTTTTAATGTTAAAAATGTTACATATATGTTTGACAGAAAATATGGTCTTGATGACAACACCGTGGATTTTATCGGTCATGCATTGGCACTACACAGAGATGATCGATACTTAAATGAACCTGCATTAGATACTGTGAAGAGAATGAAGGTGACAATGAGTACTTTTTGGTTTGACATTGTGCACATACCATGTGAATTTGCTTAATGACATAAATTTTATGACGTGATAGCTGTATGCTGAGTCTGTTGCACGCTTCCAAGGAGGATCACCATATATATACCCTTTGTATGGATTAGGAGAACTCCCTCAGGTACCTTTTATCTATTGATTTTTATGCTCTTCTCCATGAACTTATCTAGTCATTCCTTTCCTGGTTCATTATTTTATTTTTGTGCCCTTTGTAAATTTTCCGTGTTTTGTTCATTCAGATTATGATGCCTTGTGCTATGCATTGAAATTCTTTTCCATTTCTTGACCCAGGCATTTGCTCGACTTAGTGCAGTCTACGGTGGGACATATATGTTGAATAAGCCTGAGTGCAAGGTACGTCCGATGAAAGGAAATCTAGATAAGGAAAAATAAAATGAGATAAATTTGCAATTTTCTTTGTATGATTTTTCATTCTTACAATAGACCAGCAAAATCCTATATAGATAACATCTGCAATGAAGATTGCTCAAATTACAGGTAGAGTTTGATGAAGAAGGTAAGGTCCTTGGCGTTACATCAGAAGGGGAAACTGCTAAGTGCAAGAAAGTTGTATGTGATCCTACGTACTTGACCAACAAGGTATTTAGTTTATATTCTGTTGACATTTTATTATCCCTCAAGCTGATGTTTATATATCTATATCTGTCATGCAACTGGATTGAATTGCTGCATTTCTGTGTATCTAATTTTGAGGACTTGGTCTTTCAAAACTAGACACGTTGAATTAATAACATGTATATATTTATTTAAATTCAACTTACCAGAGATCTTCATCGGTATAATGTACATAGGTACATCTTTTATCTCAGTACCAAAATTATAAGTATAGTATCTTATTTTTATTTTACAATATTTTCCTCTTTAAACATATATCGTCGTTTAAGTATACGTATGTACACACAAGTACTCTCATTTTCAATATGATTAACATAGTAAACTTGATGCTCTGATATTCTTAATTACAGTATGCTCCTTGCAAGCATAGTGAGTTTGTAATTTGGTTGATAAATTAAAATTAGTTATCGGAAAGGATGTGGTTTTCCCAAGTTATAAAGAGATATAAAAAGTAATATGGAGAATGCACATCATGAGTAGATTTGTGTGGAAAGGGGATAATAGTCGCCACGAGTTTGTACGTTTATGTATATTATTCTAGCAGTGCCAACATATTTACACGCTATTACGAAATTGGCCAAATTTCCCTTAATTAAATCAAATAATGAAATGCTACTGCACTATATCTATTTCAACCATAACCACTTTGAATATAAAATAAAAAATACTACAGGATTGTTTGCACATAAGATGTATATTATTTTAGTATTTTCAACGTACTTAGAATTTTGGCACCAAGATTTGCTTATAAAATCATAAAGTTTCTACTATAATGTATGTGGTCGCAACCTTAATAATATTAAAACACATGATGTGAGTGTCAATGTCATGTAACAGGTTCGGAAGGTTGGCAGGGTTGCAAGAGCAATATGCATTATGAGCCACCCAATCCCAAATACGAGTGACTCTCACTCCGTGCAGGTCATTCTGCCGCAAAAGCAATTGGGCCGTAAATCTGACATGTGAGTTGTGATCCAAAGTCCTTCTACAGAAGTAATTCAGTATCCTGTCTTTGAATTAGTTTATTATTTACTTAATAGCCAGAATCTTGTCCCTTGCTCAACTGATGTTTTAAGTACTCATTGGAATGAGGCAAAAATGAATCAGTCCACTTATAAGCAAAAATTGTGTTTTAGTTCTTCACATGTGATGGAAATGACAATTTGTACAAAAAAAAAAAAAAAACAACGGATGAATATATGTTTGACGATATATAAAACTAGGTTTGTCATCTCACAACTATTGCAACTCATCAATTTATTAATTCTACACAAATTATCGTATTGGATATGCTGAATTGATCTTTCTTGTTCACTGTCTCGTGAAAATAAACCTGGTTACTTATGGTGTTGAAAATGGAGCTAATTCTGTTCTGTTTCACATTAAAAATGACTTTCATTTGTTTAAAGTACTTTATGCCAGTATTATCTGCGATGTCTTGTAATTGGGTTTCTAATCTCTGTTAAATTGAAGATGATAAATATCAGTAAACCCTGGACCTTGCCTCACGTTTTACCGTTTAACAGCTTAATGCTGTGATTGGTGTTTATAGACCTGACATTGTCATTTATGATTTTAATTGAAAGTCTGGAGAATGGCTTTCTTATTCTTGTAAAAACATGACCAAAATGGCATTCTGAATATCAGTTGAAACCTTTTATTGAGAAAAGCGGCTAGATTACTAGGCATCTAGAACTAAAGTCATTGTTGTCGTTGGGAGTAGGTTTAACATTTGAGACCATCCTCAGTAAGTAGTGTGTTGTCTTACCACTTAATGACACTGTATTGCAGGTATCTATTTTGCTGTTCATATTCTCATAATGTTGCTCCAAAGGGGAAATTTATTGCATTCGTCTCAACAGAGGCAGAGACAGATCAACCTGAGACTGAACTAAAGCCAGGAATTGACCTTCTAGGGCCAGTTGATGAGATATTTTTCGATATGTATGACAGATATGAGCCAGTCAATGAGCCTTCTCTAGACAATTGTTTTATATCCACGGTGAGTTTCTTTCAGAAGCTGTTTTGGTCTACTTTATGATTTAGCTTTCATTAATATGGATGGATAGCATATAATGCTTCTCTTCTTATGTTCAACAGAGCTATGATGCCACAACTCATTTCGAGTCTACTGTTGTGGATGTGCTTAATATGTATTCCATGATAACTGGAAAGGTTTGTAAAATTTTGGTTTGAGTTTGTTCTCTTGTGTCTTTTGTGATGGCATGGCATCAATAATCTTGTCATGGACATAATAGAGTTGCCATCTTCCATTTGACACCTTTCCAGGTTCATAGAAATTTGGTTTGATCCCTTTCCCCTTTGTCCACTGCACACACCCCAACAGAAAATGAGAGAAATCAAAATGGAAAAGAAAAACACTCGAGTGCAGGAAATATATTGATGAAAATGAGATTCTATAATTATTTTTTTTTCCATTTCTTGTTTTGGTCTAATGCTTCTCCTTAGAAAACATTTTCTGGTTAGAAAAGAGATCATGGAACTAATTTATTACTTAAGGTTGTTCCTGGTCATTAACTCTTCCCGTACTTCTGTCTTCCAATTGAAAGCCATTAGAATTGAATGGCGGCTTCTCACCAATGGAAAACATGAACTTCAGACGAGAAAAAGAATAAAAGCGACAGAGATCATTTGACAGTTGATATTGTCTGTTTTAGTTTAAATTTTAGAGATTTTAAATTCTAACAATATAAATTATACTACAAAAGATCTAGAATTTTTAAATTTAAGCGGAAACAAACGGGACTAATATCTGCCGCCAAACTTCTTGTGTTGGGAAAAGAAGTCTCAGCTGATATTGCAGTGGTACTAATACCAGTTTACGTTGGTATGTGCAGGTTCTTGACCTCAACGTTGATTTGAGTGCTGCTAGTGCAGCTGAAGAATGAGACAGAACTAGTAGTTTGTGCATGCATGTGACTGCCACCTGTTATCATCTCCTTGCGGTTCCTGGAGGGTTATGGTTCCTGCATCGTCAGTTCTTTGAATGTATTAACTGTTTGGGTAAGAAATTGTTTAGTGAAAGTTCAGCCCATTACTTGTGTCTGTTCAATGTGTAGCTTTACATATCATGGTTCCATATGTATGATAATTACATTTTGATGAAATATTGTGCTTATTGCTTAATGACTTTACAGTTTTTATAGGTTAAACATACTGTATCTTCTTTTAACTAGCTTATTTAATTTACTTTTTTAAAATTAAAATTTGTTGTACATTCACTACATATTTATTTCCATTTTAAAATGCGTTTATTTTCTAATTATAGTAGCTCTGCGTAATCTAATAGTTTCTTATAGTGATAATTGGTTGTATATTTGAATACTTTTGAATTTAATTTACAGCAAGTAAATGATATAATATATAATTGAAATTTGAGAATTTTCACGTTATTCGTGTTATATTGTGATATTTTGTCTAGTATGTGGTGCAGGTGATGGTTACGTGGCTCCCTCTTATTTGGGATCTTGTACTCTACCCCTCATCCTCCCAATATATTTCGATACACTTTATAATTTTTTAATTTAATTTATTTTACGTAATTTTAATGGTGTGAATGGTAAAATTTGAAAAAACAGAAAGAGAATTTACTAAGTTTCATACAGTTTGACATAAAGAAATATATTTATCTTAATGATTAAAATTTGATACAACTTAAACAGTTGAAATTTGATAATTTTTTATTTGGTTAAAATTTAAAAGGCTTTATTTTTTTTTCATATTATATTCATATATACGGTTAAAATTACGTAAAGTAAATTATGCATTATTTGTTAAAATTATGTATTTGATTTGATGGAATGAATTTTAAATTATTTGTTAGATTATTTTTATGTAAGTTACCTTGTTTCATTATTTCTACAATCTTATATTTTCATACTCACCCTTTTGGATGGAGGATTTGTTCCTCCCATCACAATTAAAATTTTGTATATAATTTAATCTATCATTTTCTCATTATTATATTTTATTTATAATTTTGTAATTATAGTCTTCCATATTTATTTATTTTTATTTAAATGCTGAAAATTTAAATTTTATAATGATCACTTGAATAAATAACCATAAACTAAAGTTTGAGGACATTATAGAAATTTAAATTGGGCTGTGATCACCGTTGTAAAAATCTCGATTTAATCCTTCTCTTTATGCCTTGGGCGGTACATAGACGCTTGCAGCACTATCCCTAAAACTACTATAATATTTAAATTTAAAGACTTGACTTGACTAAAGAGCAAAAAAGTTGTTACATCAGTTTCTCCGTTTTAAATTTAAGTGATGGTTATGAACAACAAATTTTTTTACCTACATATTTACTATTTATAGAATATAAAAAAATATTATTTTATTCTAATTCATAAGAATATATATGGTATTATATATATATATATATATATATATATGTATATATTAATATAATATACATAAATATTATGCATTCGGTGTTGATCCATTTGTAACACTTTCATTTTTTGGAAGTTTCATTTATGTAAAACTTTATCATCGTGTAATTTATCCATATCTCTTTTTAACATATAATTTATGTCACATCATTTTAATTTCAAACTCTTTTATTTTTTTGTTATTTTTATACATTTCAAATTAATTTATTTTTTACCACTTATTTTAAATGACAATACGATCATTATGATTAAAAAACTATTTTTTTCCTTAATAATTGTAAAAAGTAAATGAGTGCCTAAGTTGGGACAGAGATAGTATATAATAGTGTATTAATTACTTTTATTCTTTTTGTTTTTTGCACTTCTAGCACAGCTGGTATTCTATTACAACTAGAGGTGTAATAGCCCAAATTCGAACCTGAACGAAGGATTCCACAGAGTAACTTGATGACCACTAGACCATATGGGGCGAATGTGTTTATATATTTATATTAAAAATAATATTATATACTGTGTACAACAATATAAATTTTAATATTATGTAGCATAATATATCTCTATATATAAAATATTTGAAGTTTAGAATAACTACAACATAATATAATTATGTCATCATTTAATATTTCAAATATGACACTATAAATTACACAGAATTACCTCAATATCTTTACTATCATGTGACCTAATTAACCTAAATTAGTAATTGTCTATATTAAGTGGTTCCGGGTAATAGCAGATAAAGGACTACTTGAAACTCTTGTTCCATGCTGCTACCTTTTTTTTTCTTTTTCTCTAATCTCTACCAATCTGAATGGTTTGACTACTGAAAATAATTTATTCCTCAACAATAATGATAACAGCTAACGGTGTCAACATCGTTAACAGTTGGATGTCCAGGGTGGAAAACAATACAAGTAAATTACTAAAGGGTGACAGTTGAAACATTTACAAAATTGGAGTGCATAATGATACAAACCAAAACTTAGGGGCTGCAAAATGGAATTTACTCGCATTGTTATATATAACATTAATATATAAAGAATATTGATAATTATAAATAATATATAATATGATAAAATTTGATAAGTATTATATATAGTATATTATAATACAATATATAATATATAATATACATTAATATATTATCCATGCGTAGTAAAATTTAATAAATATTATATATAGAGGTTGTGGTTAACTTATGTGGTTTAGAGTACATTCCCTATAATCTTGAGATCATGGAATCAAATCTCATCAGAATAAGAACCGAGTGAAAATAGTAAGATGAGAATTAGATTAGTTCTAAAAGTAATTTCGTCAATTAAAAAAAACACTTTGTTATTATGTAATATATAATAACATCTTATATATTTGTTAATTAATTAATGTAAATAATACAAATTTAAAATATTGGTATACTATACATTATAGAATTTAATATAAATGAGATAAAAAAAGATTCTATAAATTTGTAAAATAAAAAATATGTTAATTGGTATAAATGGCCTTAACCCCTTATTCTAATTTCTAATTAATCCCACCTAATTTGAATTAAACCTCCGTTTGCTGTCGCTTACCAAATGTGTGGGTGTAATGCTTTTTGCCAAACGTGATGCGAGAAATATAAACACAACGGCTATAGACTTTTAAGACATAGATGTAGTTTTATGATTTACTATGTATTAACATTTGTTTATTGAATTTTGTAGGTGGTTGGGTGGGTGGGTGACTGATACGGCAGGCAGAAGTTCAACCCACCAACTCTTTTTAAGTCTTCTTGCGGTCCCTCACCCACCCCCCACACTCCAATTGTTCGGGGAATATTACTCATAAATTTAGTACTCCATAAAATATTAACAGGGCAAAAAGTTTTAAGGTTAAGGACAGAGCATCTATTTTTAGTTGAATATAACTATCTTTGTTAGTTATTATTTAAAAATTCACGCACACACTCGCACATTATTTATTGTTATCGCACATATTCATACATAATTCATTAACTACCTTGCAAAGTTTGAAACCCTAACACACACTTACATATATCTTTTTTCGTAAGAGTCTGACCCTCCTCACGTTTTAGACCAATAAGATTAACTGTTAGGTCAAATATCTTTTTTCGTTAAATTATTGAGAATTCACCCTCTATAAATAAAAGGATAACTAAATTAAACTCATTGTTTTGTCTTAGATTTTTTACCTATTAATATCAATTTGCAAAAAGATTAAATTTTTTACCTTGGTAATGTCAATTCCTGGAAAGATTGATAATAGTGATATTATTGTCGTATTAAATTACGTATATCTAAATTTTTTTACATCTATTGATTTCAATTAACAACTTTCTCAAGATTGGGCACAAGTTTAGATAAACGTACATCTCTTTTTATTATTACTTAAACTAATATATTTGAATCTATCTAATAACACTCTTTATGAATTATTAGAATAAACAAAATAAAGTTATTTTCTCTCAACTAAATCCCTTGACACTAAACACAGTTTTTTCATCAAAACTTAAAAGTATGTTTGGCAAAAACTAGAGATTTTTCCTTTAGTAAATTTGCTGGTTCGAAAAAGTTTTGTAATATTAAATATATTTAACAAATATATTTCAACTAAAAAAGATTGTATAGGAATAAAAAAAATAACATTAACGGTATAATTAACACAAATGTTAGGGACATGTTTTACTATTTGTCTCCAATACTTCTTAGTACATAAAAAATCAAACAAAAATCTTTAATTTCATTGTCATTTCAACTCGATTCAACATTCAATAAAAGCGATCTTAAACGAGTTACGCCAAATTTAGATCTTATCCCTAAAAAAATTTCGATTTTATTTTAAATTTGTTCAACATCACTTATCATTTTTCTAACTAAAATTTAATTTATTATCAACTACAATTTTTATGTAATAAAACCAATTTATTTAGAGTTTTAAATTTTATAACTTTTTATTGCAATAAAATCTTATTAAAATGTATTCTAAAGAAACTCATTAAACACACATATATAAAAGACTTACAAAAAAAAAACTAATTAAATCGACAAGTCAAACATTATTACGATTTACATTAATTAAAAAAATAATTTTAGTTTTATTATTATAAAAGAAAATCATGACGATATTAATCTTATATAATAATTTATATTAATAATTTAAAATATAAATAAAATAATTATTGATCGATAAACGAAAAAAATATTCAAAATTATTAGCAAATAATGATAATGAGTACTTATCCAAATTATAAGTAATGAATACTTATACAAATTATATATATAATGAGATGTATATATTTGAAAAAAATTCAAATATTGTTATTGATTGGAGATGGCGGTGACGTCGATGGTCAGTGGTGATGGAGGTATGATGGCGTTGAGGATGGTGGTGGTATGGTGAGAGTTAGAGCTGAGCAAAAATTCGCAAATGTAATCGCATCCGCACCTCATCTACAAAATTTGCAAGTGGATACAGTGCGATTTTTATTTTTAATATCTACACTATTGTTGATGTAATTGCGAATATATTTGTACCACATCAAACCGCACTGTATATTCATATATATATATATATATATATATATATATATATATTTTTTTTTTTTTTTTTTGTAGCTAGGTAGGCATGTATAATATTTTATATATTTTCACAAATATTTAGTATATAATTATTTGTAATACAAACTTATATATTTAAAAAAATATACGAATTAGCTCAATTACATGTTTGGAGGTAAAACTTGAGATTTGAGCTTGTATTATTTGTAATACAAGTTTAATATTCATTATATTTATTAGTTTTGACTAATTACATAAATTATTAAAGATGTACTCTTATTTTGATATTTTGTGTTAAATAAAGTATAGGAGAGGTTATTGATGAGACTTGGTATCTATTTAGATTATGAATGGTTAATTTTGAGTTGTGATCTTTTAATTTTACATGATAAGACTACGTCTATTACGATAATTATATTCGTTGAGAATTTGTTCGTGATGTAAAATCAATAAGGGATTATGATTATAACTTTCTTATTAGTAATCTTAAATTTTTTTAATAAAGAATTGAATATGACTATGATAATTTTTATTTTTTTTTATCTTTTTAAGTATGGTTTTATAACCGCATCCGAATAAAACTTTATTTGCACAAAATTGAGTTGTTGTGATTTTTAAATTTAGTATCTGTAATTTGTGGATGTGGATACAATGGGTGCTTATATTCGCACCGTACCGTGCTCACCCCTTATGAGAGTGAAAAATAAAGATGATGAAAACCTGCTGTCGAAAAGAAAAATACAAAGAATGATATTGGTAATAAATATATAAAAATAACACTTATATGGAACAATTGTAAAGTACCATAACTAATTGGAAATTTCAGACTTGAAATTATCTCTCGAAAAAATTTCAGAGTTCCAGTTCCAGTCTCTCCTTTTTAATATCTCGGAATATTATATGAAACTATTAAATGAAAACGAGAGAGAAATACTATTTGTCAGAAGAAAAACCAAAACCTACAATTATTTTTATTATCCCATTCAAGACCTATTAATTAGATTTGTCATCTTTATTTAATCCCAATATCATAAATTAATTTCATAAAATCATTTTGAAAGATGCTACTGAAATAGTCTTTTTCACTATATTATACACTTCATCCATTTTATAAATATTTGACCTAGATTAATATAAGATAAATCTCTTTCGTTATCACTCAAAAACAAGAAGTCTTTCACACAATTCATATCTGGTATATCATTATCGATATCAATACGAGAAGTGAATAAAATGGAAAAACTAAAGATACTCCGTATTCAATATAGAAATTCCATAGAAAGAAATTCAATGTTAACGATATTCCTTATAAATGGACTTCCATAGAAAAAGACTTCCTTCCATACGCTCTGATTTATTTGAAAGAAACTTAAAAACTATACTGATTCAAATGTAAGATAGAGGTTTAAATTCGTTTTAACTGGTAAAATTCATTAAGCGTTCTTATTAAGTTGAGAGATAGAGTCTTACTAGTCATATTTCTTGATAGGTAATCTGAAGTTTTGCTAGTTATCTTTCTTAGTGGGTAATCTGGTAATCTATAAGTACTTCTTGGTGGATAATCTGGTAATATGTGGCATGTCATGCTCCCCTTCTTGGTGTCTTGGTGGGTAATCTGTAAAAATTACTTTAAGCTGATGAGTAATTTGTAATGTTGCGTTTGAATTAAGAGAATGAAATGAGTGTTTAGATTAAGAGGAGAGAATGTAATGGGTGTTTAGATTAAGAGAATGAAATGAGAGAAAGAATAAATTAAAAATTATGAGGAGGAATAAAAGGAATAATCACAATGAGAAAAAATGAATGGATGAATAAGAGGAGAGAATGTAATAAGTGTTTGGATTAAGATAATGAAATGAGAGAAAAAATAAATTAAAAATTATGAGAAGGAATAAAAGGGATAATCATGATGAGGAAAAATGAATGGATCATTCATCTACTTTACTTATGAAATAAAATTACATATGGGTGGAATGATTTATTTCACCATCATCTCTCATAAAGACCATAAAATTTTGTGATTTCTTTTAATAATTATACATTAATTAAATTCATCATCCCTCTCATTCTATTCTATCAATCTAAATGCAGCCTAAATT
Organism: Centella asiatica; assembly: GCA_014636745.2. NCBI lineage: Eukaryota > Viridiplantae > Streptophyta > Magnoliopsida > Apiales > Apiaceae > Centella > Centella asiatica. The sequence continues at coordinate 13,461,308 of CM025781.1, read as the reverse complement.
CAAACACATCCTAAATACTACTATAAACTTTCAAAGAATCCATTCCATCAATCTAAACGTAGTCTAACTTCAAACACATCTTAAGTATTACTATAAACTTTAAAAGAGTAGCCTAAGTTCAAAACATCCTAAGTACTATTATAAACTTTCAAATACTACTATAAACTTTCAAAGAATCCATTCTATCAATTTAAACGCAGTCTAAGTTCAAACACATCTTAAGTACTACTATAAACTTTCAAAGAGTAGCCTAAGTTCAAACACATCCTAAGTACTACTATAAACTTTCAAATAAATCGATGATATACCTGATTTTGGACTGAGTAGCCTCCACTTACCTAAATTTAAAAAAAAAATTAAAAAAAAAGATAAAAATTTAGATCAACATATACTTTTGTTTGGTCATTGATGAGATAAACATATTAAGATAATAAACGTGGTATATTTTTTAAAATGTGAAAAAATTTAAGAACAAGTGATTAATTAACCCTGGAATAATCATATAAACTGTGGACCAAATTTACTAGAAGGAAAAATATCTATAAACACAACTAAAAAAAAGAGTTGAATAAACTTAAATTAGTTTAAACTAGAAGAAATAAAAGGTGAACTGTAGTGTGAAAATAACAAAAAATATTGTGGAAATAACAGTTCTCTTAAATGAATTGAGTCAAACTTTAATTAAGAACAATTCTCTTCATTTAATTAAGAAAAATACTTCATGAAATTAGTCATCTTTACATGAAATTATATATTCTTCGCAAGTGAATTCCACTTTCACTTTCAAGTACACATATTACAATATTTTATGTACAAAAAGTAAAATTAAAAAAAATAAAACTCACGTAAAAGTAGAATTTTTTTGGTTTCAACAGGGGGTTTTAGTCTAATTAATTTTTTGATATTCGAATTAAAACTTGAGTATCTAATTAAATAAAATTTTGATATTCTGATTCTATTTTAATCGAATTCGAACTACTCACGACCATTTATTTCATCTATTTCACAAAAAATAAATCGTGTTAATATTAATTTTTATTTTCTTCTTATAATATTTTTTATATATTATATTGATGTAAGTTACCACTATTAAAGTAAATTGTATACTATATATCATACTTAACCAAATTATTAATATAAGATTAACTTTAAAACTTCTTAATATGCTATAATAATTTAATATATAAAATATAATCTAACTACTAACAAGCAAATTCTAGCGAGTATCATTGTGTTATATTTTACTCGGTCAACTTATAAAATTTCAAATGAAATCTCGTATATATCTCATTTTTATATTAATTTGAATCAAGTCAGATAATTTTTTAATCAAGTCCGAAAGAATTTTAAACTATTTTAATTCCATTACAGCCCGGTTTGAATTTATCTTTTAAGATTATTCTGGAACGAAGAGAATTTATGTAGTAAGAAACTTTTTTTATATAGTAAAATTATCGTAAGAAACTAAAAATACGTACCTGCTACAGAGTGCTACCCGGGGTTGTTGGTGTGGGACCATGAAAATGCGAATCTGAATATCCAAATTTACAATGTGAAGCTACAAATAATATTAGTAGCACGTAGTAGAAGTTGTTAAGATAAGTGACAGGCGCCAAAAATGGTTACTATTTTGTCTCGGGAAACGTACCGTCAAGGTGGTTGGTGAAACCAAATCCCCATTCGTTTTCCTATATAAACATTTAGCCAGATCTAACATTTCTCTGTCTCTCTCTCTCACTTCCTTACCATTTCCTCTGATTTTTTTGATTCAGAGTGTGTGTGGGATTTTTCAGATCTGGATCTGAATCTCAATCTCGGCAATGAAGGTGATTGACAAGATCCGTGAGGTTGCGTCGGCGGCGGATAATGGCGGGAAAGTGGTGTTCTCGTTCGAGTTCTTCCCGCCCAAGACGGAGGAAGGAGTCGAGAATTTGTTCGAGAGGATGGAGAGGATGGTGGCTCACAACCCTACTTTCTGTGATATCACTTGGGGTGCCGGCGGATCCACCGCCGATCTAACCCTTGAGATAGCTAATCGGATGCAGAATATGGTGTGTGTCGAGACTATGATGCATCTCACCTGCACTAACATGCCTGTTGATAAGATCGACCACGCGCTCGATTCTATCAAGTCTAATGGCATTCAGAATGTTCTCGCTCTTCGCGGAGATCCGCCGCATGGTCAGGACAAGTTTGTTCAGGTGGAAGGAGGCTTCTCTTGTGCCCTTGACCTTGTAAGTTGTTACTCACTCACTCTGTCCCGATTTGTTTGTCACAATTTCCTAGTTTTTCCTACTTTTTGATTTTATTGATTGTTCACTGTTTTGTTAGCTGATTTTGCTTGTTTTTCTTGCTAGTTAGTTTGATTGTGTTGCTTCTTTGATCTGATTTGGTAATCTGAACTCACGTTTTGATATTTCAATTCGTTTATGTAACTTGTCTACTATACCTATGGAGTGTTGATCTTCAGTGAAGTGTTTTTGTGCTAATGAGGCTTAGAATGCAGAATTTGGAAATCTTGTATAAATTTGAACTTTACCATTATGGCAGGTGACGCATATGCGCTCCAAATATGGTGACTACTTTGGCATTACTGTTGCCGGTTATCCAGGTTCTCTCTCTTCCTCTCACTCTTGTTGCTCTAAGCCTCATATGTCTTTCTCAGCCAAGTATAAAAAGATTTGGATTTACAATATGAACGTGTTATATTTCCTACTGCAGAGGCGCATCCTGATGTAATAGGAAGTAATGGTGTGGCCACAATGGAGAGCTATTCAAACGACCTTGCTTACCTCAAGAGAAAGGTAAAAAGTCCCTCTTGTTAATTTTTAGCCCCAGTGGCCATCATGGTTGAATTTCATTTCTAACATTCTTTCTGCGAATTAATTTGTATTGTGACGTCACTGTGATGCTCACTTAATATGTACTCTCTACCCTTTTGATCTGCTCCCTAAGGTTTGTGAGATTCTTCCTCTCAAAGTGATCGTATATTCTATTTCATTCTTACGAAATGGGAACAGGTTGAACTTTCATATTGATCGGCTTCATTTTTTGTATTTTTGCTAGTATCTTATCACAGATTCCATCTATAGTAAAATCCATTTTATTCATGTCCTTTCTCCCTTTAAGAGAATGACAAGCAATTATATCTATGTTTGTTTGTTTAAAGTACAGATCTTTTTGGTATCAACTTAACCATGAAAAGCTCTATTTTGAGTTGGGTTCCTTAATTTTTGGTGATAAATTGTTAACAAGTGAATTGAGATTTTATGACAGTATGACCCTTCTGTACTTGAAGTCTCTGATGTTCTCTTCTGACGAATAGCTTTCAACAAATGCCGTAAACATTATAGTTTTAAACTATATTTTATGCATAATAACTACATTTCTTCCCTAAAGCCATTGACCAAATAATGAGTATCTTTGCATAGACGTTGATAATTTATCTTGAAATATTGAAGGCAGTTTCATTTCTACAACTTATCTCTGTTTTCGGAGACTTTTTCCTTGAGAATTTTGATTTTTTAATAAACCATGTTCTCCAGATATGGAGCCTTCTTAATGGTTGTGCTCGGTGTACAGGTGGATGCTGGAGCAGATGTTATTGTGACTCAGCTTTTTTATGATACGGATATTTTCCTGAAGTTTGTGAATGACTGTAGGCAAATTGGAATAACTGTTCCTATAGTTCCTGGCATCATGCCCATTAACAACTACAAGGGTTTCATTCGAATGACTGGGTTTTGTAAGACCAAGGTATGAACTACTTATTCTTGCAATAAATGAGGATCCTGTAGGACAACCTTCATGACCGACTGATAGGATGAAAGTTTAAAAGCTTATTATGAGTTTTGAATATTTTATCGTCGTTAAATTGCGTATTCCAAAAAAAAGTCATAAGCATTAACTTTCTTATGTTCTACTGCATAGTAATCTTGATTGATGGCAAACATTTAGGCAAACTTATAATCTGGAAACAGTACCAAGTAGAGAAGGCAATGACTTGCCGAAGTATGTAGTTATTTTACCAACTCACAGACCAAATTGGATAACCAAGGCAAGCAAAATTATAAACTAACTTTTCAAATGACTGCTTAAAGAAATTTTACCTACAACTTGATTTACTTCGGTTTGTCAGACATACAGGAATTCAGTGGGCTGACAGGCAAATACCAGGTATTCCAAGTCCTATAGGAATTCCGAAAGTTACAAATGTCTCTAGGAATTTGAATGCGACAAAACTTAATCTGATCAAAATATTAATATTTTTGGGGAATCAACAAATTGGTTGTTTTACAAACTATGTAGTGCAAACATGATGTTTTGAACATCCAATGCAATTGGAGTAGAAAAAGAAAAAGAAAAAAAAAATATTTTGGTTGTTTAAATTCAGAGTATTGGATTTAACTTGTCAGAATATGTTTAGGCAGGCTAAGCCTAAGCATCAATCCTCTCACTTAAGGCGAGCCTAAGGCTGCATTTGTTTCATTAAGTGTCTGAGTCTAAATATATTTATCATGTCTGAATTTGCTAAATCAGTCAAGTATTTATGCCTGAAAAAAATTTAACTATTTATTTAATATTTTTCCGTAAATGTTTAAATTAATCCATTTATTATTTTACCAAGTTTTAATCCATTCAGCTTATTTTTTTGGCAATCTGGATTCAGATAAAACTGAGTCTATTAAGAAATGAGTGGTAGGCTAAACAAACAATCTAAACACGCTTAGATTCTTAATATGTTAAAATGTATGGAGTATTAAGAGCTAAACAAACACAGTCTTAACTGGCCATAGCTTAAGAAAGTAGTACTTGATTCAAGAAACTATTATTTATCTCTAGACCCTTATAGTAAAGCACGGGTACTTGCTATGTGGTTCACAATGTTGTAACTCTTTTCTAGCTCCAAGACAATATTACAGTTAAACTAAACAATTTCACCATCGGGCTTTGGCCCATGGTATATTTCACCTCTCGAGAGACTTAGGTTCCATGTGTTTGAGCATTCAGGCCTTTTCAGAGGCATTATGAATTTGGTTTCAGTACCTTCTTGCCAAGGTTACTGGTGATTAATGATCAAGTTAAATTCATATCATAAATACAAATGCTTGTGCTTCTGTGATAATGGAGAAGTTATGTTAGAAACAACAATAGCTTATTTTCAGTAAAGAAATAAACAGGAAGATTTTCTGCTGAGTTGATACTTTGACAAGAACCATCATTCTTATTCTCCCCACTCTCAAGCACATCCTAGTTCTTTAAGTGGAAATTTCTTAAAGTGTCAACATGAATGTGGCATCTAATCTGTGTTCAGGTTCTGCCGATTTTTCGATTATGTGACCTTATATGTTGGCGAATTGTAGATACCTCCTGAAGTTACAGCTGCCTTGGAGCCCATCAAGGACAATGAAGAAGCTGTCAGAGCCTATGGCATTCACCTTGGAACAGAAATGTGCAAGAGGATTATGGCATCTGGAATCAAAACACTGCATCTTTACACTTTAAACATGGAGAAATCAGCTCTTGCAATATTAATGGTTAGATTGATATCCTTCTACAGTTTTTCTTGTTCTGCATTTCAAAGTGATTGCATGTGTGATTGTGTACATTTGACTTCCATTGACAGAATCTTGGACTAATTGATGAGTCAAAAATTTCAAGACCTTTACCATGGAGACCACCAACTAATATCTTCCGTGTAAAAGAAGATGTTCGGCCAATATTCTGGTAAACAACATGCTCACAATTGAATATGTGGCTTGTTGTATGCTGCATAGCATTACAAATGCACCAACTTCTCGCAGATCTTACGGGTTCTTTTTCCATTGATGGCAGGGCTAATCGTCCTAAAAGCTACATCTCAAGGACTATAGGTTGGGAGCAATACCCACGCGGTCGATGGGGTGATTCCCGCAATGCCTCATATGGAGCACTAGGAGATCATCAGGTAACTAATATCGTCTTGTTAGGAATCTTAACATAGTAACTTCTTTACCACTTCTGTCTTAACACAGATCTGTAATAATCTCAGTTTTCTAAGCATGACTCACTAGATGTTTCTTCAAATACCACTGCTGGCTGAACAAATAGTTTTCTTAAATAGTCTAAATTTTATTAGTATGACTCACTCGATGTTTCTTCAAGGATTTTTTATTATCAAAGTGCTAAATATTATTTACATACCTCCCCAAACAATCAATGACTATCCAGGTAATCTAAACGTAGGGGTTGCTTGCTCTCATCTTAGACTTACCTAATTGTATTTATCACATGCTCTCTTCTGTATGAGACTGATTATGAGGCTAGTTCCTGTTGAAAATTGAAATGGAGCTACGATTTCTTTTTATTCATCCAAAGGACAAGGGAAACCAATGAAGCTGTATGACTTCTCCTTTTCAGAATAGATGTGTCCGCCGCCTTTATACAACACTCTTGCAACCTGAAGTCCTGACGATATTAAACATAAATCTGTCAATTCTTTTGATGATCTGCTTCTTTGACCATTATCAAACTGAGCCCATGCACAGTTAAAGACATCTCAATAACAGTTGCCACATGACTTAATGTTTTGATTTTGCAACAGTTCATGCGACCACGTTCACGTGATAAGAAACTTCATGAAGAATGGGCTGTCCCTTTGAAAAACTTTGAAGATGTTAATGAGGTAAACATATCAGTTGCATCTTATTATATCGCTGAAAGGTCATCAAAGATGATTACCCATGTTGATAAGCTTTCATCAATTCTTAAATGTCAGATATTCAGCGAATACTGCCTAGGAAAACTGAAAAGTAATCCTTGGTCAGAGTTGGATGGGCTTCAACCAGAGACTAAGATTATCGATGAAAAGCTACGAAATATCAACTTGAAGGGTTTTCTCACCATCAACAGCCAGCCAGCTGTTAATGGAGCAAAATCCGACTCCCAATCTGTTGGTAAGTCCAATAGTTACATGCTTTCCATCCCTAGTCTTCTGATGAGTTAACTCTATCAAAATGTATTAGTCCAAGATGGGGCGGGGGGGTGGCGACCTATGGTCTCTGCAATTGCATGACCTAGAAATTAGCTCAGATCCAAATGATATTGACTTTAACCACCATCTGGCTGACTTTAACCACCATCTGGCATCTGACTTGTCGAGTGAAGTTCATTCATTATTAAGTTGTTCAGATTTTATTCAAAATCTCTATATGCCCTTTGATTTATATTATTTATATTATAAAGCAACTCATTTGTGGATTGTAGGTAGTAATAATTTGGGGACCGCTATATATATGCTTTTGTTCAAGCGTGAGGTGTATAGTTGAACTAATTTCTAGGTCTTTCCTGCGATTGTAATTCAAGATGTGGACAGCATAGTATCAGATATTCCAGATGTTCCTTTTCGTCTTTCCCGTTGTTAAGAAAGAAATATAATTAAGCACAAGTATTGATACCTTAGATGGTAAGTTTTGATTTATTAGAACATGGTTTGCAGGATGGGGTGGCCCAGGTGGATATGTTTATCAGAAAGCTTACCTCGAGTTTTTCTGCTCCACTGAGAAGTTGGATGGTCTTGTTGAGAAATGCACTGCTTTCCCCTCACTGACCTACATGGCTGTGAATAAAGACGGCAGCTGGAAGTCTAACATCAGAAAAACTGATGTGAATGCCGTAACATGGGGTGTCTTCCCGGCAAAGGAAATCATACAACCAACTGTCGTGGATGCCTCCAGCTTTATCGTGTGGAAGGATGAGGCATTTGAGATCTGGTCTAAAGGATGGGCAAAATTATACCCGGAGGGCGACCCATCCAGAAAACTGCTAGAAGAGGTTAGTGCTGATATTTGCATATTATGCATACAAAACTCGTGTACATGTTCAGTCTCATGGGGTAGAGATCTTTCACATTCAAATATACATTTTAGCATACTTCTCTAAAGATGACAATGACTGACATGTATCTTTTCTGATTGTGATTACAGGTAAAGAACAATTACTTCTTGGTCAGCTTGGTTGATAATGATTACATAAACAGTGATCTATTTTCCGTCTTCAAAGATTTTTAAGATGGATGGCTTTACACAGTTGCATCCTTCGATATACCTACAGGGTATATTACTAAAATATATTGATTTGCGTGAGATAGTGTAATCATCTTCACGATTATTCACTTGGAGCACAACCTCATTGTTATGTAATAACACAATTTATTAGAATTTTGTTATATATACCCAGCTTCATAATGCAAATTGCATATGAAGTATACTTGATTAATCTTACTTAAAACTACGCCAATGGCGAGCTTGTATTCTGTTTATGTTTGTATCCGGTGAAGGAAATCTCTATTTGAAATTTTGGCATGTATATTTTGGCCATCATGTTATTCCGTTGTCTTTATCCTCTCGGTTTTGCTAATTTTTGTTTCGTTCTTCCCACTTTGGGTAATTACTTCTTTCCTGGCTATAATTATCTTAATTATATGGGCGTCAATATTTCAAGTTTTAAAATGTTTGCCATGTTTAACAAAAAAAAAAAAACAGAATGATAAGAATATTAAAGATCTTGCAAACAACTAGAAAATAAATGGATAAAAGCAATGCTGCAAACATTTCATAGAAACTTTGCCAGTTAATCTGAAAGAAGTCATCATGGACGCCGGAAGGTGAAGGGGGGTATTGAGATTCGGATGACTGGATGTGCCAATTACATCGACCAACATGGTACGCCAGCTCTGAAATGTAATAATCCCTCCTGTCTTTTTTTACACGTCAGATTTTAATATTTTTTATTGTTGAAAAGAATATTCAAGAAGAATGTAGAAGATTATTTTTTTATATTACTTTCGCATTTAGTGCAATAATATAATTTTCAATTTCTAAAACATTGATATCAGCAAGTTTTCAATCTAGAAGGATAAATAGCAAAGTTACATCAACAATAATAGAAAATAATAATATATTATATCTCTAATAAGTGTTTAGATTTCTAAGATGGCATATAAAACTAAGCGAATAGATATTATGGAGTTGTATAATTTCAAATCACAACTCACCAAATATTGATCTTTACAATTTTTTGGCTTTACTTTAATTTTCGGAACTTTAATAGGTAAGTTGTAGCGGTAGATTTTACTTTTCTTTGTATTTTGCAAATCACTTTTGAAAATAAACAAGAAGGATGATTTTCATACGTAGCTGAATATTTGAATGAATAATTATTTTTCATTAGTGAAGTTTATGTCCATTAAATTTCATTTTGATCATCTATTTTGGAAAAAAAATGAAAAATCCATTTTGATCATGTAATTTGGAACAAAAGGAGTACTTACCTTTACATTATTTAGCACTAAATTTTAGTTCAAGCATCAGAATTAAACTTTGAACTAATTAATTCCATATAATTGAAATTTACATTCTTTTTTCTTTTTCTTTTTTTCGCTGTTGCTAGTCAAACCGTAGCGGATGACAAATTTACATTATTTAAATCTCACTTTTTCAGGACTTAGAATTATAATAATGGAATTGCCTGCAAGTCATAAACAGACACCCAAACCCCAATCAACAATTCATCACTCGATGTATATAGAAGCAGTTAAAACTAAATTTGTAGCCAATTTCAAATTTTCAATTATGGATATGAATCACTTCCGATATGATTAAGTTTCAGTTACCATTCTTCAGTAATAGAAAAACAATTCGTATAAAATTATATTTGCGAACCTTGCCATTGATCACTGGTCAGACAAAACCATGCCCAAGAATGTTGGTGGAGAGCTCACTATAACTGGAACTATGGCCTGTTTGTTTCAGCTTTGGAGATTCTTGATTCTGATTGCGTAATTATATTATAAAATATAAAATCTCTAAAATTTAAGCCGATACAAACGGGTCTTACACATTTTATGTAAAAAGTATATATCCAAAACCAAGCTTTATGACGATGACGATGACAATCACTTCTCTCTAAGGGAGTGGATGTGCACCAGATAGAAACTATAGAGAAGCTTACAATGAAGAGTAAATGAGAAAAAAATGAAATATTCCAGCTAAGTGACATAATTTCAATAAGTTTAAGAGAGTCTTATCCAATAGAACATACCAATCTGGCAGAACCTCGCAGAAACCAGAAAGAAATCGGATCAGATGGACAGGTATCAAGGGTGCAAGAAATTTCTGTTTCATCAATTTATATATGCATTTTTCAGAGATTTGCAAACCACTAAACCCGATGATGTTCGCATGGGATACTTGCCTAATGTAGCTACACAAAAAGCATCAGTCTCCAAATGACGCCGCACCATCATCCAAATGTTTCGCTCCCGTATCTGTTCACCAATGCGTTAGAGATAATTTGCAGGAAAACAGGGAAAAAGAAGGCCCTTTAAACAAGGATTAAAACATATAAAAGCAGTGGATAAAACTAAAAAATCGAATCAATATAGGAGGTGGGAGAATAGGAAGCAAAGAATTAATGAGTACTGAACCCTTTTGGTGATGGAGTAGGAGCAGGCAGCTGGTTCATTAGTGTATTGGAGTATACTGTATACTAAGGAAAATATGTTTTTGTATTTCCTCCCTACTGTCACATATTTCCACACTTTGCAAGTGAACATAGACTTATCTGTTTGAATTACTAAACAAATTTAATTTCATTCACTGAGGTGTCAAACTACTCAAACATGTACACGAAGAAGCTACAAAAGATCCTGTGCCACCATGACACATCCTGCATAATGACCCAAGACCAACTGAAATATAAACAAACAACGAAGTAATCAAGCAACCAGGAAAAACTTCAGATGGTGCCCGTGATATTGATATTACTTCTACAGCAATCATGTATTTTCTTTTCTCGTTTTTTATTCGAGAAAATGTTGTGTAATGACACCTCAAGTGTCCTACTACTAGAGGCATACATCTGTGCAACCAAGAAGAGCTTATGCCATGTCATCAAATCAATATCCTTGCCAAAATATCCAAGTGCCCCCAACTAAGTACAGATATGGCTTTTTTATGAGTAACTCGTGTGATTTCTGGAAATTCTGTCCAAATAAGATGTATGATGTATCACATACGATGTGAATGTGAGCATGACACGTGATTGAGAGAAGCTGCCCAACATGGTTACTTTTGTATTCCTTCTACATTCACCCCATATTGGGGGTCACCCTGAGTACTGCACAACACTATTCACAGAACTAATTAATCTTCTCCAAAATTATTGAGTACCATCTAAATTGTATTTTACAAAATAAAATGATGTGGGTGTTATCTTCTACATATGTTAGCTTATGTTGTTGTATTGATTAATTCGGATGTCATCTCTCTCTCTCTCTCTCTCGCAACCTCCTCAGGGTGGGTTGTTGGCAGTCTTTTTCAAAAGAAATTGACACTCTTCGCACCGCTGAGATGGGAGTTTTCCCCTTGGAGATCTTCCCACTGCCGCAAAATCAACCGGAGATCCCCCAGCTCCACCTTTCCAGCAAACCCCATAATTGCCCCAACCTCTTCGGAATCCATCAACATTTTTGGCTTGCAATAAAGCCAGGGTCATAACTACTAGTCCTATCTATCCACCTCTCCAAGGCCGAGGATGAGGGTTCAAGTCCCTCCTTCCCCTCCTGATTTCATCATTTAGTGGTAACTAGTGGAGTGATAATGTTAATGTGATGGGAGCCAGCGACAAGATACAAACCACGTTTGTTTTAACTTAAAATTATGAGAAATTTTGATAGCAAACCACGTTTGTTTTAACTTAAAATTATGAGATTTTAAATTTTGATAGCGTAAACTATATTGTTAAAAATTTAGAATCTCATAATTTTAAGTTGAAACAAACTGAGTCCTTGATAAGTTGTAATTTGATCATGTCTTTTATTGTCATTTTTATGTTCTTAAATATTATATATGCTTATTTTGTGTGTTTTAAGTGTTATTTGTTGTTGCACCCCTGCTTATATTATCTTTGCTTATGTGTTTGATTTATAAGAATTGATGATGTAATATAGTCCTTGCTTAGACAATGTAAAAGGACTTAGAAAAATATCCAACATGTTAGGTGGATATAATTTGTAGTTAAGCAAGGACCCTTGATCACCATTGAAGTCTACTGATAAGCCTGCTATGAAGGATTCTGAAGAAGAATTTTACAAGTATAGTCCTGCTTAGAATGGAAATAAGCAAGGACTAGTAAGCAAGATCCTTTGCTTATCAAAGTGAAGATTGTCAGAGAAGCTATCTTATTCCCTGCTTAGTCAACTTCTAGGATTCTCTGCTGAAAGGCACTAGAAGACAGAAAAACGGCTAACTTTTTTGAACTAAGCAAGGACTGCTGAAAAGGTACAAGTCACATCAAGGGCAGTACACTCCAACGGATATATTTCAAATTTCCAACGGATAGATTCTTTGGAGGAGTATAAATAGAAGTCATAAATTTCATTTATGACTAACAATCAATGAACCAACTACCTCTGAGCAAAAACTCTCTGACATCTTAAAGGCTACAGCAAGACATCATAAAGCTTGAACAAGTGCTATCTATCTGCTCAACCAAGGAGCCTTCTACTTGAAGATAGCAAGCAAGATTTTCTGAAATCTTCTAAGTGTCTGTGTGACAATTGGACTAAGTGTCCTGCTAAAGAGGTCTAAGTGACCCATTGTAAATTGGACTGTGTCCTCTTGCTGATTGTTCTGTGTGAACAGATTATAGTGATAGCCTTCTCAAGTAAAAGAGAAGAAGAGTGGAGTAGGATTATTCCGAACCACTATAAAAATTCTATCTCTTCTCCTGCTTATCTTTTATATTGCTTCCTTGCTTTGCTGTGCTTTGCTTTAGTCCTGCTGAACTTGTTCAGCAAAGACTTACTATCTTTGCTACTTTTAAGCCATTAACTTTTGTTTTAAAATCTAAGGGGTTCCTTGCTTAAAACAATTCCGCTGCTAAATCTTTTGAAAATCTTAAGAAACCTTTTTATAAGCAAGAAGACTTTTAATTCAGTAAGGTTTTCTAAGTAAAGACTTAATTTTTTAAAAAAACACTATTCAACCCCCCTTCTAGTATTTTTACCCTTTGGGACCTAACATTATTTATCTTTAAGAATGTAAAATGCAGCAAAGAGCTAAAAAGTATTTAAAAAGCAGAAATCAGTGTTGAATATGACATAAGGCGTGAGCACACTCTGCAGGAAGTCATAAGCTGTATTTGAGTCAAATTAGAAAATCTTATTTTATTATATTTTTAATAGGAAAAGAGTTTTAGATTTATTCTCCAAGTAAGGAAAGAATCTTATATGAGATCAACTTCTTCCTTATTTAAGGAGATAATTCTACAACTCTAGGAAGGGCTCTTGGCATAGAATTTTCCAGCAACTTTATTCTCTCTTGTATGTATTCTTCATCTATGTGCGGCTAAGATTATTTCTAGTCGAAAGATTTTCAAGGCTTTGATTCGCCATTAATTGTGAGATCTAACTGATTTTATCTATTCTATTATTCTTGGGTATTTGTAATTTCTCTGTTTTACAAGTTTATTATTGTTTTGGTTAATTAAGTAGGCGACCAACTATTTAATTTTCAAAATAATATATAACTTTTTAGAATATCAAATCCGTAATTGTTTGATGGTTCTAATATTTGAAGCAATTAACAACGTTGGTTATGGTCAAGTTTCTTATTGTTGTTATGGGATTTTGTGATCTAGTTTAAATGAACCGAACGTTTTGAGTTTGTTGATTAGAATTGGGTCTCTCTAATTCTTAATGTTATTGGTGAATTAAATCATATGATCGTATTTATGGTTGTTCATTGGTAAAAGAAGTAATCATTAGATAGTATCTTGGTTATCGATAAATTAAGGAGAGATTAGTTGTTGATACATGTTCGATAACTATAACCAATTTATTCTAGGATAATTGAATAATTATTGCATCGATGATCAATTCCAAGAATCAAAGTTGAAAATAATCTTTTGGCTAGTTTTCTTATATATATTTATTAAATCCTTATATTTATTGTTCATGCACTTTATATTACTTGAATTCAAACCCCCCTTTTTATTTTATTTATTCTTGACAAAATAAATAAATTTTAAGCAATCTCTGTGGGTACGACCTACTATCACTTGTTACAAGCTAATTATTTTTTTAGTAAGAATTTATTTTTGTTGGATTCGACAGCCATCGATCCTCTGGAGGCAAAAGAAGCTCAACATTCTCATTTGATGCATCAAAAGCAACCATAATCCTTCCACACATCATTCTTCTGACATCCTCACCACCCAAAACCGCCACCTTCTTCCCCTGCAACTCAACATATCACATATACCACAAACAACATTAACCCATAAAATCATACTCTCAAAATGTTAGATCACACACAGTACAATGAAACTATAACTTTAGCCTTCTCAATATATCTAAAAGACTAAAACCCCAGAAGTAGAAAATGTATATATTCGGCATTTATATTTGTCCAAATATATTATCGCAATACGATATTCGAAAAGAATTTAGAAGGATAATTTATTATCCTCGTATTTAATGTAATAAATTGATTTTTAATCTCTATAACATTTAGTATAGAAAATAATAAATATATAATTTTACATTAACATTTATTACAAAATAATATTATTAATATTACTTTTGTGTAGATTTCAAAAATTACATATAAATCTAAAGGAAGGGAGTAATAAAAACTCCTTGCGAGGAGATCCCAAACATGTAGTCTAAGAAAATGTCAGATATATATTTATGCTGTGATCAAGTATTTTGATTAAATTATATAGGATTATAATATATATATTAATTGAAATTAAATAAGTTTATATTTTATCAAAGCTCAATATACCATCATTTATTCATTTGACTTAAAAAGGGGTCGATAATCTTATTATTTTAAAATAGAAGTAAATTTAGAAATAGAGGATAATAACATATACTTATCGATCTGACACATGCAATGCGTATGCAATATATAATTTTTTTTAAGACAAAAAGAATAAACTTTTCAACTAATAAACATTAGGAAGATGCAAGATAATAATTATTAAAAACAAATAAACCCACCAACTACCTTATTTTCAACTAATAAGCATTAAGAAAATATAAGATAATAACTATTTAAAAGATCACCAACTACCTACATCTTCTCCCTTAAAATTTTCAACCACATCCCACATTTTTTCTTGGAATAATGTCGGAGGAATCGTGATTTTGAGACTTATTTCTCATTAACCTGTACAATGTTTTTTTTCTTTCCACAAACCCAAATTCTCGAGTTCGTCATTTGCCTTTCTTCATCTACACGTGCGCTATTTAAAGCTTGCATCACTCTTTATCTTCTCTAGTCATCTTAATTTATTCTCTACTCGCCTTATCTAGTTTTAACAATTAATTGTAACCGTCGTTAATTTTTTAGAAGTCACTAGATCTGTGTTGTTGTTGTAGTTTTTCTTTCCGATTGCAGCGGGTCTTACTTCTCTGGTGGATTTGATCTTCTTCATTCTTTCACCAATTCTGTATTCTACAATTTATGAATCGCGCTTATATCATAATGATTTAATTTATAGAAATGATTTGATTTGATTTTGTTTCACCAATTGTATTCTTTCAAGTTTTATGTTATTTGATTGGAACGTGATTATTATAGAAATGATTTTAAACATTGTTTCTGCAAAAACAATTGAGATTTGGTTATTTTTATTGGAGTTTAGGGACGTGAGGAACTTTGTACGTAGAGAGTTTTTAAAAGTTACTTGAAGTAGGAAGACCAATAATGTAATTTAACATTTTTTGATCACCTCCTTTTTCTCATTTTTTTATGCACGGATATAAATTCTACTATGAATACAAATTTACAAGAGTTAAATTTATTCTTCTGTTTTTTTTAGTTCATATTTATGAGACTAAGTTTTCCTATATTTGCATAGTTAAAGTGTTGTTTGTTATTCCAAAATTAATGATGCGCACGTGAGTTTAAAATTTGGTTTCATTTGTACTTTGCATGAGTTTATGAAAATTGTGAGGTTATTCTAGTAAAACTAAAACTAGCGAGATTAAAATTAGTAATGTTCGATAGCTGAAGAGTTTAATGGACTGTCAGGAAAATTTTCCCATATTTTGACCGGCTCGGAATTCAAAAATCAGTCACGAAGGAAATAATCGTAGAAAATAATAAGATTACGAAATCTATTATTTCTCAATAAGTTACAAAGGAAACAATTGAATTTGTGAATTTAATTTAGTACTTTTAAAATTAGTGAATTTAATTTTAGTAAAATTATTTTAATAATATTAAAATTAATAATATTCGGTTGACACACACGTCTGACAATGTGCTGATGGCATCAATAAAAAGTTACCATGTGCTTTCAAGAATTAATTCTCCTTTTTGTGTAGCCAATAATTATCCCTTTTTTCTTATTTTTTTACTTTTTCTTATTACCGACCAAAAATTAACATAAATAGTTATTAAGAGGTATACATTTTAAATATAATAGATAAGCAATGGGTAGCGTTGCACCGCTGATGTGGTTTTCATAAAATAAAATATTTCGACTCGCTTACAAGTAAGGAATACCGTGTATAATGCAACGGTCTACTGCATATTTTTCCGACTAAACGGCCCCATTTTTTTAACATCGTTACGCCAAATAAAGACGGTTATACATATTAAGCATAATTAAGATAAACATTACCACTGAAATGTATATTACAAAAGGAACGTACAAATTAAAATAAGTGTATGGTTAAATTTAATTCAACTAAAATTCAATTAGTGAGTGGTTAAGCGAATATTAAGACTACAAGTCTAGAACTCAGGTGATTAACAGTAGATTTCTGAAGCTCAGATGATTACCAAAACTCAGTTGAAGCGGCAGTGATGGCACAGTTTGCCATTTTATCTTTGAAGATCAGGATCTAGTTTGGTTGAGTTGATAGTACAGTGCACCCCCACCCCCCACCCCACAACTCCCAAAAAAAAGAAAGAGAGATAAAGTAGACAGAAGAATAGTTGGCGGATCATCTATTAAGCTTTAAATTCTGAATTCCACATATATTTCATTTAAATAATTAAGAACTTAAATTTTAACAGTTATTCTAATTTGTATTAGTGATCAAAGTGGTAGTTACATTTTGCCATTGATTTAATAGAAATCCCCAAGAATGTTGGTGGGTACTGGCCTACTGGAGAGCTCAACATGACCCTATACCAAGTTTTAGATGATGATAATGATACAAATTGTATAAATCATAACTTTTCTGTGAAGAACATATTCTATTTCTTATGCTTTCCTGCAGGAATACATGGGAACAGAGAAAATGAAGAGAGGCTTAAAATGAAGACTAAGGGAGAAAACGAACATTCCAGCTTAGTGAAATTGTTTCGCTAAGTTCAAAAGATAGTCTTAAGTCTTAACCAATAGAAGAAACCTATTAATTTTAGCAGGACCTCAAGAAACAAAAATGTCATTCAGTTGGATGGACAAGTATGGTGGAGGGACAAAGGGGGCAAGAAATTTCCGGTTCGATCAAGATATATTTGCATTTTTCAAAGACGTGGATGCTACTACACCTGCTGATGTTCGCATTATATGCATGTCTAGTTTAGCAACACAAGAAGCATCTGTCTTCAGATGAGGCTGCACCGATTCCCAAATCTTTTTCTTCTGTATCTGTTTGTCAATAATATTAGAATGGAATTAGATGCAAAATGGAGAAAAGGAAGATCCTTAATAATAATATACAAAAGCAGTAGCGGACATGTGAAAAATAAAAGTAAAACATAGAAGATGAAGGACAGAGAGCACAAATGAACAAGGAGATTAATAATTATTCTTTCAAGTAGGACTAGCTGCTATAATGATTCAGGTTGCTGGTTACTGATGTTTAAACACTTCCTTTAGGTCATCCACGTTCATTGCTGTCACAATACGAAAAGCAACAATGCTTGGGGAGAAAAGTTGAACCAAGAAACAAGAGAGAACAAATTATATTATTAAAGCTAAAAAATTCAACTCAGGTTTCACTTCATTTAAGAGCCAAAACTCCCAAAGATAGACCACCAATTTAATCATGTATCTAAAACCATGCCAATGGATAGTTGCAAATGATGTTTTGGTAAGAAACTCAAAATGCTAATAACTCTATTTATAAATTATAGTATAAAATCCAGAAGTTTCATATGTGCCTGCTAATCACACTGCTCAAAATGTGGTTGTCTTAATCTGAAATAAAGTTCGACATATTGTTGGAGTGAGGAGTCTAATCCTGAGATTTGGATGCAAATATTGGCCCTAATTTGCAAGTGTCCAATACTAAGATTTGGATGTGCCCATAATGACCAACAACTTAATCTGTTTGCATTACTGGCTTACTGCAAATGTTTAATTTTATTTACCAAAGAGGTAGCACCCTTGTACACAGCACAGCTACAAAAAGTACGAAAAATCCTGTCACCAAGACAGGCTGCATAATGTCCCAACGGCCCAACCCAACCCAGGAAAAATTCAGTTTAGTTTGGTTGGTGAGCGCAAAAAAGTAACAGATATGCACCATACAGTGCACCACTATAAGCAATGAGGAATCAAATCTTATCCCACTCACATCTCATCTTGTGCACTCTAATCTCCTTCACCGAGGAACAAAAAATCAACTGCAATTCACAGCCCTCACTACACAATACCAATGAACATATCCCAATAAGTAAATACTAAGAAAGATTAATTAGTATTAACTAATGCTTAATTAGTACCAAGAAGTAAATACTAAGAAAGATTAGTTTCAAACACAACCAAAATTGTGCCACATATAATTTTTGCCAAAAAAAAAAAAAAGAAAAGGGCCTTGGTTCAATGAGGCATGCCTCAAAGAAGCCTCGAGCCTCGCAAGATTGGTGTGGGCCTCACCAAAGGGGCTGGATCTCATGCAAGGCGAGACGCAAATGGTGGTATGGGATGGGCCTTGAGCCTAGCGAGGGCTCTTTAACAACTATGTGCATACACGCGTAAACAATCTCCTCCATCTAGCCCTAGAACTCATTCTCTTTAGCAATTGAATCAAAGTATCTTGAATCATATGGTTACCATCCCTGTTTATGAGATACTGATAGAGAGAGAAAAAGAATTTGAATACATGTTGAGAATAAGTTCTCCCAAAATACTTTACTTTAAAATAGTGCATACTAATGAGTGGAACTGTGAATGAGTACTATGACAAATTTGAAAAATATAAGGATTTGGTACCTACTGAAATCCCTTGACCCGCCAAGAAAATTATAATTAGGAATTTGTCGGTGGTTTACATGCTGATTAGAAGAAATGAGGGGTCTACAGCTAGCTGAACTGAGAGATCTCTCATGCATATCAGCTTGATGAAGGACAAGAAGACCATCCAAGGGAACCCAAATCCTAAACTCAAGCTCAACCCAACACAACCTAAACCAATCTCCACAACCCAGAGAATCTCCCCCAATCTAGCAGAGAACATCCACTCCCTTGAGCACTATAAATTCTACCATAACTGAACCGTCACCTCTCCAAAAATAAACTCAAACCCAACCCTTGTAACTTCAAAACCTATCATTGCCAAAAAAAAGGAGGAAATAGCCAAAAGGCTCTAGTTTGATGAAAAGAACGTGTTGGGGCATAACTGTAGGAAACCTAAGGCCTATATGATTATCAGTGAAGAAATTGAAGAGGGAGAACATGAAGGTCCTCCTATCTTTCATATTGACTCAGATGAAGCTTGCCAGGGGGTGAAAACTGTCAAGAGAAAGAGGATGTTATGGAGGTATCCGCAAATAATCGGTATATCCATGACGAGGTCATAATAATTACATATTTGGTTCCATGATAATGTGTCGGGACAAAATTTGTTGCTCCTTCCCTTCACAAAAAGATTTACTTGTGAGTTGATTTCCACTAGGATGTAGATTCCTAAGATCAAATGTGGGGTGAAGACTAAAATTTTTAAACAGAGAAGTTTTGCTACTGTTGGAATATTAACCTTCGCATAAACCAAAACAATGAAGATTATGTCACTTCTATACATAAGGTTTCTCAAATGTACTAGGTAATTCAAATGTAACTCTTATTTTGGAACATAGGTAGTAATTCAACAACCAAAGATGAAAAGAACAGCTTCTGGTCTATTCATGTTACGCATGTTTCAGAAAATTGACAATGAGAGCAACCCATTTTTCACTAAACCATAAAAACATTAAAGACATGCTAGGATTATGATAAAAATATTCATCAAATGTGAACTGTTAGAAAGGGTGATACCTGGTTGGGTGAGGCAGCATCAGGTAAGTTCTCCTTTTCATCTTCAGAGCCAAACCATACGCGTTCACCAGGAAGTGATCCCTCTGGAGGCACAAGAAGCTCCACATTCTCGTGTGAAGCATCAGAAGCAGCCATTAGCATTCCACATGACTTGACACCACGCATATTCCTCGGCTTCAGGTTGGCCAGAACAACTACCTTCTTGTCCTGTACCTCAACAACATATGCCGCAAATAATATTAACCCCTAAATTCATATTCTGAAAATTTTAGCTCAAAGACTGTAGAAAGGAACATACAATTAGGCCCTCCCAATATATCAAAAACCCAAGAACAAGTATATAATCACAACTTACAAGTGAAAAGGATGTACCCACAGACATAATATTCAGAATAAGTTAGTTCTAAAAACAAAAAGTGCTTAATTAATGGTCCGAAAATGGTGGGTGGGGGGGGGGGGGGGGGGGGGTGTGTGAAGGGGAAGAGAAAAACCTGAAGAAGATCAATTGGAATATACTTAACAAGGCCGCTACAAATGATTCTGGGTTCAGGCTCGCCAACATCAACCTCCTCAACATACAGAGAATCAGCCTCCTCATGCCTCCAGATTTTGAGAATCTGGCCTACCCTTATGTCCAAAATATTACCCAAATCCTTCAATTTATCTTCCCCATTTTCATCACCGTCGGCATCGCTCTTAACACTAGTAGAAACAGCAACATCTGAAGAAGAAGAAGAATCGGACACTACATCATTTGAAGTAGAACCCGTGCAAAACAACAATCTCCTAGTCCTCGCTACTTCCGCTGATGTTACCTTTAAGCAATTCCAATGCCTCTTTTGAAGTACTGGGCAGTGGTGATTGGAGCTGTAGGAGGAAGCAAATGAGACTGATGCGGACAGGAGAGGGCGGCGAGCAACGCCGCCGCGAGCGAAGCAAGAAAGCAAGAGTAAGCCGCCGCCTTTTGAGAGATTAGCTGCGGCAACCACCATTTACGCTGATCACACGTCAATTGATACCCAGAAATTAAAATTTTTAAACAGATTGGGTATTGATGGTTAAGTAGTGATAGGATTACGGGGGAGAGATGAAATGGAGAGAGAGAGAGAGAGAGATTTAAGAATAATTTTTGCGTGCATACGAAAATGGGATCGACTTACATTTACATTAGCCATTACTAGTTTGCCAACCCGGTTTTTCTTCTTTTTTTTTTTATTTATTAAAATTATTAAATCTATAAAATGTATTATTTTTTAATTTTTAATAAATTTTGTTATATTAAATATAAGATTAGTAATTCATATTATTGTGTATAATATCATTACTTTTATATTTAAAAATTTAAAAATTGATGGATGTATTTTATTTTTTTAGATATTAGTCATTTAATAAGTTATTATTTCATTCGATTATATTTTTTAAGTTGTTTTTTTATATTTTTCAAGTTTCTAAGCTATTTTAATTATCTAAAATTATTTACATGGCATAATACTAAATATATTTTACTTTAAATTAATCAAAATAATTTAATAAATTTAAATTTTTTTTTTTTGAAATTTTATCGGGGTGCTCTATTTTTTTCATATAAATTGTTGTAGCTTTTATTTATTTTATTTTTTGATTGTTAATTATCTTGTTAGTTTTTAAATTTTTTTATTTTTTATTTTTTTTATTACGATACTTTAATTGTGATGGACATACATTATTTTTTTGATGTTTATATATATGGTAATAACTACTGATTGACTTTACATTATGATAATCAAATCTATAATATAATTTCTTTAAATTTGATATAAAATAAAATTCAGAGAATAAGATTATTTTCAAAAACGAAAATACTCAAATACTATACAGTAATAAATATGTTTCATCTCATATTATATAAAATAAAAAATTGATAAGTGTCTTTTTTTTAATTTTTTAATAAATAAAATTTACTTGGGAGGGAATAAGGACAGGTGACATAAATGTTTTGATACAAAAAATCTGTCTAGAAATTGGATAATGTAAATTATTTTCATAAATTAATAAATATAAATTGCTTAAACTACAAATATAGCTAGTTAGATATAATAAGTTTGCACCTAGTTCATTTTATTGTATTTTGAAAAAACAAAATGGAGATAGATCTTGTTAATTAAGAAGAAAAATTGGAGGGCCCTCAGGTTACAATAGCCTGTAAAAAGTAGTAAAAATATGTACAACTATACGAGAGCGAGTCAGAAAAACCAAAAACAGTATGGGAAAAAAAACTGAGTAATTTACACTAATCCATGGACTTCATGTCAAGTATTTATCGACTATGAAGTGTTATGATAAAACATGATTCGTTTATTTTATCAAACTTCTTGCGAGTAGCTTACGAGTAACTAAAAAAAATTCGGACATAAACAAGTTTCAAGTTTTTAACAAATATTTATTGAAAAATTAACAAGTGTTTATACCATTTTAATGCTACTTGATTCAAGTGTGTAACAGTTCCAACGAACAAATTTATCAAATGTTGCAAGTTATATCGAATACCAAATCAAGACGAATACCATTTATATTTATATTGAATAATCTCAATACTCATCTTCACTCGATAAACTTAACGAGCAATAAGAATCATTCAAACTCAGCTCAATTACCAAATCGAGTCTAATTCAATTCAAATATCGAGTTGTTCGGTTAGATTCATTAAACAACCTCAATTTCAATAACCGAACATACCAAATAGTGCAACCCAATTCAGATCAATCCAAAAAATCTAGGAAATTGGGAGACAGTATCTTTTTAAGTTTGTTTAAATTAGTTTATTTGGCCATTTAGTCCATTCAAAAATCTACCACAAACTCAGTTTTTAAGTTCAATGCGTAGTTACACCGTAAAATCTCCAGCTCGTGTACTCAACACAAAATCACTAATTTTGTGCGTTTAAAATGTTATGCGCAAATTGTTTAACCTTGGAAGCAATTTGTCATACTACCAGAAGCCTTCAACTCTTTTAACGAAAATTCTTTAATTAGAAGACCTCTTCAACAAAACTCGCGATCAACCCGGTTATCAAAGAAGGTATAGCTATGAAAGGGGTCCAGATACAAACTGCACCCTCATAAAAATATCCAAAAGTCAGAAGGGAACAAGATTCAATGTTTACTTCCAATAGTCAAAATTGGCTACACATAAGAGGATCAAAATCCAGGTACCATAGAACTAGGGTGAAAAAACAGCCGGAGAAACAAAACAAAATTACATTTTACGTACCTTAAACTCTGATTAAGATACAATGAACAAAGACAAGGCACATGACTAATCATGACTAAAATCACCGACAAGTAAACCACTTGAATCTTGCACGCTTTTACACCTGGAGAGCCTCATCGCCTGCGCATCCCCCTACCTCGACCTCGGAACCCACCAGCCCCCCGTCCTCTGCCCATTGCACTTGCAGCGGCCTCACCTTGAGCACTCTCAGACTGCACAGACAATGTTTTCAGGAGGCATTAAATACCTTTTCAGGTCACATATTTGCAGTGGTAGGTACAAAGCCAGGAAAAGAAGAACATAATGACAAATTTAGTTTATCGTAAAGAAGGGGTTTAAAATTTTTCATATCTATTAAAGTGTGCTTGACCCACCAAACACAAAATTCAATAACACCACTCCACGAAAAGAAAGACTCATTCAGAGATCTACTAATTTCAAAAAAAAATTGATGTGTTATGTTTTAATAGAATGATACTGCTAAAACACAACACATACAAGCCCTTAACCCCAACCCCACGCCCCCCATCACCCAAAAAAAAAAAGTTTCGTTTAAGGAACAGAGGTACAGAATGCCTGCAACAGTAAGAGTTAGAGCTAAAAAATAAATGAATAGAAGAGCAAATTAAAGAGTGGTTCAAAATCAACGACAATTTCTTGAATGCAACTCTCTCATACTGATGCTGTGAAAAACTCCCAAATGCTTTTGGCACACCATATAATAATATGTTACATCACCCAAGAGCAGACCAGATGCAGCAAACATATTAACTCTATAAATACCAACTTCTGATTTTTAACTTCTACATCTGCTTGAGCTTTTCACAGACACGATTGGAATGGACTTTTTAGTGGGAAAAAAGTTAGACCCAAAGAGATGCAGTCAATATGTAATTATTACATTCATACAATCAAACATACATTTTGGATGTCAATT
The DNA here is from genome assembly GCA_014636745.2 of Centella asiatica. Classification (NCBI taxonomy): domain Eukaryota; kingdom Viridiplantae; phylum Streptophyta; class Magnoliopsida; order Apiales; family Apiaceae; genus Centella; species Centella asiatica. The sequence goes on along the minus strand of CM025781.1, from coordinate 13,436,857 downwards.
TAGCTCTTTGTTTTTATTTTTATACTACTCAAATTCAAAATGTAGTCAAGTATAAATAGCTTTATGGTAGTTATATGAAGTGCATAGTGTTAGTGAAAAGGTAGCTTTGCCTACTAAGCAATGTTATCAAAACTGGACCGGACCGGCCGGTTCAACCAATTTAACCGCGAACCGGTCATGGGTATTAAAATTTGCGGTTCAGGAGAAAACCAGAAAAAAACCGATCGAACCAGGTTTTCTCTTTTTCTTTTTTTTTGCTAAGTGGGTATTCTCCTTTTGTTCCTTAAAACTGTGTCTTTTGTCCTTTTATGAACCAGTTTAATGAATTTTTAGAATATTTGATGAAGTTATTTTAATTATTAAAAATATAAGACTTATATTTGATGAATTTATAAGAATATTTATGATTTATATAATATTTTTAAAAAAAAACAATAGTCCGGTTGAACTGCTGGTTGAACCATGAACCAGTAGTTTCATCGGTTCGATGTCTGATCCGGTTATGATAACATTGCTACTAAGACCAAAGGGTGCAGCCAAAAGAGACAAGGAGGGATCTTTAATAACATACGATGCAAGTTTCAATTTTGATTCAAGTCTTCCTTTTAAAAGGAATTGTGGAGGTCAAAAGGTCTGAACTGGGATACTTGTGTCCTTAAGTGGTCAAATATTCATATATCTATTACATGTATGTGTCCAACTTGTATCCAAGAGTGTCTATGTAGTTTCAGAGTCCATCTTATATGTATGAGACAAAAGACACAGACACATTACTCTAGGAGAAGCTTAAGTGATTCTTAGCTGGTTCCTCTTCTGCTTACACAAGAGCTGGGACATTTTTGTTACAATTACTTCTACTTAATTTAAAGGCTATCATGTGAAGTGTAGCAAATAAGTTGAAAATCTTAATTCTGGCACCAAATGATAAAGAGTAGTTAAGTAACTTGGATTTATTTTTCATGTTACAACATAGAAAATAAATAATTTAGTACAACAGCCTTGAAGCTGAAAGAACCATACTTCTGACTAATACTTTTTTTGTAGAATAAGAGCATTGTCCTCAGTTTCTAGCTTCTAAGCATAAAAACTGAACCAAACAAGTACATCAATAGTTTTTGAGAAACTATAAGTTAGAACCCACCAGTTGAAAAAAGTTTTGAAAAAAGAAAAAACAAAACAAAACAAAAGAAGACTCTTACAAACAGATTTATTGACTTAAAACCACATTATGAACAAAAGAATTGTGATCCTCATATCTAGTAATTAGATTGTATATTGTAGCTTCATTTTTTTTATTTAAACAAATTTGTTTCAATAAATAAATTTCAATTTGCAATGACCATGGCTGGCAACAACCGGCCTGTCATCAATTCTTCCAAATCCAACTACCCCCCACAGTTATCGCCACTGATATTTCCTTTTATTCATCCAATAAATATTAAGCACAACATAACAGTGGAAAAAACTCTTCACTGAAGAATACCATGGTAAGGCAAAATATGGTCTTAACTCTGCTTTTTTTTTTTTCCTTGGACTAGAGAATGGGAAAACAATATCACCTTTGGATTCTTTACAGTCTCATCCACGCTTAGTATAAGGCAAGCTGCCTCTGTTGCTGCATTTATAGCATTGATCTGTAATATTTAAGAACAAAAATATAAAAATTGTACTTGGTGAAGCAAAAAATCTGTACACACTTTTAATATAGAGCTAAGAAACACTAAAGTGAAGATACCTTCACAACTGCTGGCTCCCACACAAAGTTTGCATATGAATCAGCAATTCCACCAGTGTTAATATCTACCCCATAAAGTGCACCCTCACCTGCACACAGTATGCCAGCACTAAAGATGGAACTAAATGCAGGAGGAGGCACCGATACATATAACAAAAGAAACAAGTAAACAGAACTTCTAAACTATATGTTCCTCTATCAACCAACGGCATCAATTTGTTGTAGATAATGGATCAGTGCAGCATTTCATCAAATTAACTCAGAAAATGACTGCACTCAACTGCTAACATTAATAACCTTGCATGGTTGTCAGGTTGTCAACTAGTCATCTGGTCACTCCAGAGATCCCAAGTTGAGTGGTAGACTTGTTTAAATGCACAAAGTTGACTGACCAGAGTGATTAGTCGTCAACCAATATCAACTAGTCTCTGTCTCGACGAGAACAACCTGGTCATGCAACTTTGAGACAGATTCCGCAAACGGTTGAAAAAATAGAACTTGACCAATTCCACTTTGATCCATAACTAGAACAGAACAATATATGTTGGGCTTTGGAACGACCTCAATAGACTCAATAGAGAGAGAAAGAAAGAGAAGAACGACTGACTGCATCCTCTCCACTTTTCTTGAATGTCTCCCCTCCCTACCCAATTTTGCAAGTAAGATATGTTGTTTGCAGGGTGGGGCACATTGGAGAGGGGAGAAAAGGATGTGGTGGGTTGGGGGCCGGGGGAGGTTGTGACGCCGAAGGAGAGGAGGGTAGGATTAGTTTGCCATTATGGGAAAAGGGAATCAAAATATGGAATAAGGGTTTCTTTTCTAAGTTCTAATCACATTGGAGAGGGTTTTTGTCTGTGTGTGTATAAGTTTACACGTAAAACTTTTATGCTAACTTGACAACTAGTAGATCAAATAGTTGTCTAAATGGACCCGCATTAACTACGCTGGACTTGTCAATGTGCAACTACAATAACTGGGACAGAATCCATGTTTAAAATATTCTCAAGAATTAATGAAAAGAAAACTATGCTGCCCTTGGTTCAACAGAACATGTACAAGACACAAAACTAATACACTGCCCTTACAAGTCCATAAAAATTCATTAAAGAAAAAAAAACCTAAAAGTTACAAAGGAAAAACTGAATCTCCCTATGATGAATTGACATAAAAATTTCTTTTTGAAGTGAAGGAGAACTACTATAAAAAGGACAGGAGCAGCTAACCTGACGGAAGGGCATGTTTCTGCCTTAGTTTGTTCAGCACATCAGTTGCATCAAATCCAGCATTATCACAAAGTTGTCGTGGGATAACCTGTAAAGTATAAAATGGATGTTATGAAAAGTAAATCAGTGTTAAATCAAATCTCACATCTATACAGATAGATAGGTAGATAGTTATGACAGACAGACAGATGGATGGATGGATGGATGCAGATTTATATATATATATATATATATATAGAGAGAGAGAGAGAGAGAGAGAGAGATTGAGCACGATATGATCCATCTAGTCCATAGAAAAAAGCAAACCCTACATACTGCAATGTAATAGCGTATCATATGATTCCAGGCAATACGCAGCAACAATGGCTATCTAATTTGAACTTAGTGTCATTACTTTGTTCGAGAGTGTACTATTGATAGTCAAAAGACTTGTCAGTCAATAAGCATAATGTCTCATACATGAAGCTTTCCCATATAGTTTGTGCCATCATAACTAATATATTAACAAGAAACAGTCGTTCACATCCCAAAATAGAATGCTAGAATTTTCAGATTGTCCACAAGGGTATGATGAAGATGCAATAGCATTATATTGGCTGCAGAATGAAGAATTGACATGGACAATACATTGGTTGAAATTGAGTGCCTTGGAGTTGACCAGTTGGGTTTTGATATGGAATAAAGTAAACGCAAATATTTGCTTAGAAGGATTACAACCCAAGGAAAGAAAACAAGCTCCACAAAAAACGATCATATGAAGAAGTATCCCCACGTCACCTTCAAACCAAATAAACACAAAATAATACAGAGGAACAACAACATGCCCTTGCATCAATCTTAACAATGTATAGTTATGACTTACGACAATAATTAATTAACCCTCTGTTTGGGAGTTTTAGTTGGGGGAGAAAAGAAAAGAAATAGGGAAGATGGTGGGGTGTGGGAGTTTTTTAAAGGAGAGAAGAAAAGAATGGAAGAGAAAATGGAGACTTTTCTCTCCAAAATTGGGATGAAATGGAGAGAAAAGAAATTAAACTTAACTTCTAAAAATATAATACCAATTTTACCCTTCAATCTCTTACATCTTAAATAATTTAGACTTATCCATAAGGATACAATCGTTAAAATGTGACTTTCTTTTCTTTTCTTCTCAACTCACAAACAAGAGAAATGAAATAATTTTAACTAATTTTCCTTCCCAAAAACTCCCAAACGAAAGAAAAGAAATCATAAAAGTTTCTTTCCTCTCCTCTTCTATTCTCTTCTTTTCTTTTCTTTTCGGTTAAAAACTCCCGAACAGAGGGTAAGTCAATGTGACAAAATCAGACCACGGAGTATTTATCATTACCACAAACAAAGCTATGAAAAAACACCAAAAAGCTTCACGCATGATTTATCTTCCAGTTCAGGAAAAATAGATCATGATGCATTTAGTTTAATTACTAATATAATAATAAGAGAGATTAAAAGTGCCATCACGAAAATATAAAACATGCAGAACACAATGTCAGGAGGCTAATTATTTTTGTGAAACAATTTAAAAACACGTACCTCAAGAGCTTTTGCATATGAATTTATGAATAACTGAGATTTTCCGGCTATTGTGCGTGCATGCTGTCTCAGGTAACGGCTTATCTCCATCTACAAACAACAAAATATTAGTCATCAAGATGTTTTATACTATCTCATAATTGCTCTCTGAGAAGAAGTGATAAATCCATACATCTATAGCACCCCCACCAGCAACCACAGTTGAGTTCTTCATGGCCCTCCTAACAATCATAATTGCATCATGTAAACTCCGTTCTGCTTCCTCAATGAACTGATAGTTATCCCAGAGAAAAGTTTAAAGTCGGTAGCACATCCAGTACAAGATGTATCCAAACACTACACATTAATAATCAAGGCAAACCTGATCAGCTCCCCCACGGAGAACAATAGTGGCTGTCTGACCTGATGGGCATCCGCTAAATATATTAAACCGATCATTTCCAACTTGCCTCTCCTCAAATTGCTCACAAGACCCAAGGACCTGTTTCACATATTGAAGCACAATAACTTAGCTGCACAAGGGAAGAAAGGATTTCACCTATTTGGGTCAGAATGAAATAGATCGTATACCATGATGCTTGATACCGACTTACCTCCTCAATGACATTGTTAATGGATGTCTGTACAGTTCCACCTGATGCAGCGGAAACCCGCTGCAAATCCTCTTCTGCAACGCGACCAGCACAAAATATATCCCTATCTGCAAAATACTGATGAAAAAGACAAAAAAAAATCAACTTAATATTTTTATTTTGAGATTGTAGAGTTGCTTTTATTCATACCAACAATTTTACATTGCCGTGTAAAACAATGAGGCAAATTACATTGATTCCATAACATTTTCATTATTTATAAATTTCTAAGACTAAAAGTAAAATTGATATTGATCATATAGTGAACTTTGGAGCCACTAATAGAAGCTGAGCATATTATATATTGCAACGAGTTAAGTATGTACAACACAGAACTGGAATCAGAGTTCAAATGCAACAAAGAAGAATTCAGCACCTGTGTCGCTAAATCACCAATAGCCAATCGTGAGAGAACAATTTTGGCTCCACTCTTCACACATTTATCCAATTTATCGTAAATGATATTCCATTCTGCATCAACAATTGACTGATACTGCATTGGATCCGAAAGTCTGTAACACATGAGAGAAATAATTCAGCAAGGGAATCATAAAATAGAGCACGTGATTTTAGTATTTTACCATAACCAATTTATCAGACCTTATCTCTGCATTTTCTTTCTCTGACTTGAGTTCCAGTTCAATGTTCAATAAGAGTATCTTGGGATTTGCAAATTTCTTAGGTTGTTGCTCAAAACCCGCATATGAAAACGTCTTTTTAAAAGCAACACCATTCACGAGAAAAGAGTCCCGCATAGTACCTCCTGGAACCTGTTATGCAACAATGCTAAATACATTAACGATACAAAGTAACCTAAACCAGATGGCAAAGCCCAAATTGCTATGTTTCAAAGGAATATATTTATCAACTAGCTGGAGAAACAACAGTTAACTCAAGAAAACTCGACAATATATATATATATATATATATATATGTATGTATGTATGTATGTATGTATGTATGTATGTATGTATATGTCTATGTATATATATATATGTATATGTATAGACCAGATGGTGAAGCCCAAACTTCTCTGTCTCAAAGGAATATGTTTATCAAGAAACCGGAGAAAAAACAGTTAACTGAAGAAACTCGACATAATATATATTTATATAATAACCTATTTCAGTGATCACCATTATATTTTGTTCCATATTTAAGAATAAAGCTTCTATGCACCACCTGCCAATCAAAATTTTACAGAAGATTTGATACCAAGTCAACCAGTTCCTAGTAGAGAAGAAACAAGCTTTAAAATGGCAAAGCAGAAAGGCTTGAATTAGACAAGAAACACCCTGTTGTCAAGGGCTCATAACATTCACATCATGCTGCGGTGTGATGCAATTTTTTCCGGTGTTCAAGTTTTGTTCTTAAGTAGCCATTTAGATTTGGGGGGCAGAACACCAATTAAAAGGTTAGAACTACACCATGCCGTTTGAGGTTTTTTTAGTTCTGAAAAGCTCCAATCCAGTTTGAGGAACCAGATACTCAAGGTTCTAATTATATATTCAAAAAATAGTACGCTCACAACCCCCCAAAAATTGCCGTTTGATGTTAGCTCTCTGTATCTACCATACTCAGACAAAAACCAGACCTGAATTTGAAACTTACAGCAGTTTCTACAAATCAATTGCATGACTATGCATGCAGAGGTGGAGACCCAAGCCAATAGCTCATGTAACCTATCAAATTCCCACGCATAAAAATTAGCTCATCTAAGAGGGCATTCAGCATTGATTGTAATTAGTCAAACCTACTTATAGCTACATTTTTTAAGCAGCTAGTGTTTTTTTACCTGCTTATAATCAGTTTTATACTCAGATGGAGGTAATCAGAAGCTCCAATTTGATGCTTCAAATTATAAGTATAAGCAGGTGTGACCAAGAAGGTTACCATATGATCCCTGCAAATTTTAATAATCATCTAAGCTGCAACTTACAAATTGAAATCTTTTATTATTTTTTTTCAGTAATTTACCATAATGATAAGCAAGAAGCAGCTTTTATTAAAACCAAACAAATTTCACTTTTCTGTTAGATTAAGTACAACACATTAATTCTTTTAAACTGCTTACATGCGGTATCTGTAATCATAATCATCAAGAAAAATTTTAAAAAGCAATCCCAAAAAGCCCTCTAAATTAAATATTCCCATATTAGGTACACCTGACAAATTTAAACAAAGAAGATCAAAAGGCCATTTGGGAACTTGTGAGCAGTTTTATTGCAGAATAGTTTCCATAAAAATAGTTAGAAGAAATACAAATACAACAGCGAACTTATGGTCTAATGAGAACGTGATGCAAAAGGTTCAATTCAAAATGTCCATACGGTACATTGAATTTATAATAGTTAAGCAAGACCAAGAAGATTAGATTCAAAGTTAAAAATGATACCTTCTTAATTCCAATCATGTTCAGCCTATCTTCATTCCCAATTGCTAAAACAGAATCAACAACCATTGACGCAAAGAACTCCTTCTCTCCGCCTATGAGCTTTGACGAGAGTGTTGTAGCAGCACAATTAGCTAATAAGCTTTTCTTTTCTTCTAAACTTTTACCCTCTATACTAACAGCTAATTCTTTGATCTTCTCTATTGCCTATTTAGAAGAATATAAAGTCAAGCAGCATAAGGACAAATTCTAGTACCAAACTTACCAAAAGAAGAAGACAAAAGAGAAGATTTTATACCAAATAGGAAGCAGTCCGAAAACTCCGAATCAGGTTTTGTGGGTGCACTCCATCCTCGATGAAAGGCTTGGCCTCCTTCAAGAACTCACCCGCAAGCAGAACCACTGTAGTAGTTCCATCACCAACCTGCTCCGTTACCCAAGAAAAATTTAAAGAATACATGTGAGAAGGTGGATGACAGTGAATGCAACTGAAAGGTGCTCGAGGCATAATCTGAACTGATTAAAAAGGAGTTCAGTTCACAGGTGTTCAGTGCTGGACTTTAGCCATTGCTACAAGGACCATGCAATACAAAACTATGTATCGCTAACCACAGGCTCCTCAAGCGTTATGTACTCCATGACACTTAAATGACATGCAACATCAAAACCATAACTCAGCTGGAATAGAATTCATTTCATACATATTACAGTATTATTTTATCATGTGTTGGTGACCCTGAAACTTACCTTACAGCCACTAAAAAAATATTTTCATTAATTACATTTCCCAGCATTTGATCTGTCCCTTGGACTACTGGAATTATTGAAAAACAAAAAACAACAAAGAAATACTGATCGACTCACAGAACATGCCTAAGATCCAATCTTGAAAACTTCAACACTCCCTGAGAATTGGAGGACATGCCAGAGCAAAACATAACCTAGTACCTAGGCTGTCACGTATTCACGTGCTTTAGATTTTATTTGATTCAACCCTTAGAAGCTGGTAGTTTGAAGTACATCTTGTTCTATGTTGTGGAGTGTGTACACTCAATCAACTTTCCTTTTTCTCCTTTTTCTATCATTTTAAAAAAGTGAGCACCAAATACATAAACGGATTAATAGATTGAGCAGAATACTAGAGGTGGTAAACATGTAACTCAACAGGTTCATATATAACATTATTGCCCATGGTTAATGAGTCTTATACTCTCATCCAATTATCCAGTATGTTTTCCATTTTGCCTGGTCTGCAAAATACTGAAATCGATAGCAATAAGTTTGTTTAAGCACGTACTTTAAAGCTAAAGAAACAGCATTCTGTTTTCTTGTAATATAAAAAAAGTGGAAATATAACAATCAGTCCGCTGTTACAAAAACCCTCCCCCCACCAACAGGGAAAAAAAATTTTAAAGGAACAGTAATAAACACCAAACTGCCAACCCAAGAATAACATAATCTCATTTTTCTTCTCTATCTTCCTGGGAAAAAATAACTGTTCAACCTAAAACTTTCAAACAGTAAACAAGTCCAAAAATAATTGTAATGTCTAATAACGTATTTGTTTGAAGAGTTGATCACTCATTTCACAAACAAATAAAAGAAATAGTCATTACTTGTGGACATTTCAAATCAAAGATTCATAACATCAACTAAAACACTGAAGAGATCAAAATATCCTCACCTCTGAGTCTTGCGACTTTGCAATGTCAACAAGGATCGTAGCTGCAGGGTGAACTATGTCAAGTAGCTTCATAATAGTAGCACCATCGTTAGAGACTGTGGTGTTGCCCTTATCGTCGTGGATCAACTTGTCCATACCCCTCGGTCCGAGAGTAGTACGCACCACATCCGCCACAGCCATACACGCATTAATGTTGCTAATCAACTGAGCCTTCCCTTGCGATGTATCAGTCCCTTCTTTCAGCAATATAATCTGGGGTTGCTGTTTTTTGTGTTTTTTGTTTTCCACCACAAAAATCAAACAGAATCACAAACTAATTTAGGGTTCTTCATAGATCCAAGTTAAGCACGCATTAAATTGACTAAATTCATGAAAAAAATTACACATAAACAAAAAAATATACAACATATGCGAGGCGAATCTGAGTACTTGAACGGAGTGAGAGATGGAGAAGCTTACCATCATAGTGGCCATCGCGAATGGCGAAGTTTAGATAGAGAAAGGGAAGAAATGGAGGAATCAGAGGAAAGCTGGGGGAAGAAGAAGGAGAAGTTGGAGCGAAGGAACTAGGGTTTTTCAATCACGCTTGCTTTGGCGCTACCACCTTACTGAACTACTTTATGGTTCATTTTCACGGCGCTTCTTTGTTTTTCTTTTTTTCTTTTTTTTTTTTTTGTTTTTCAATTTTAAATTTTGTATCGGAAAAAAATAAATGAGGTAAGGAGTACACAACTTGTGCGGAGTACCAGGCATATGCATAAATATTTGGGTCGATCGTTTACACTATGTAATTGAATTATTTTTATTATAGAAAAGAAAAGAAATTATGTGAAAATTTTGTTCTTTGTGTCCCGTTTTTATATTACTAAGATTTTATGGGTTATAAAAAAAAATTGGCAACAAAAATTGATCACTTTTTTAATTTATATTTTCTCTCAAAGGTTGGTAAATTTTGGTTAGAAAAGAATAAAAATGATAAGCCCCTTATTTCATTTTTTTCCTTCAACTTATAATATAATATTTAAGCTACTAGAATGGTACAATTATAAACTTGTTAATTTTCTTCTTTTTATCTAACTTATAAACATGAAAGTAAGTTTTTTGTCCTTTTCTTTTAGTAACATTCAAGGAAAAATTTAAGTTTGTTGTTATTTTTTTTATGTTATGCTTAAGTTTTGTGTTACATTTTTTTTTAATCATTCAAAAATCATTAACCCAACGTTAAAGAATGAGTAATTGATTAGGTCAATTTAAGTCGGTCTTGAGTCCTAAGAAATATAAAGTGTTAAATCAATCTCTGTGCACGTGCACTATTTAAAGTATTTATATTTTATATTTATTTAAAATTGATGATGTATAAATGCACAATGTAATATAGTTCTTGATTAGATTGTTGTAAAAAGACTTATAATAAAATATTACTTGTTATGAGGATTTTAAGCAAAATTAATTCATACAAAATTGATCATCAACAAGATTTCATCAACAAATTAAGGATGTATCAGACATGGCTCATTGTCGATGGGCAAATATCAACTGAAGGACAATTATCCTCTGACGACCAAATATTAACCGATGGTCAAATATGCTCTGATGCTCAATTATCCTCCAATGGGCATACATCTATTATGCTACTTGAAGATCAGTACAAGACAAAATAATGGATAGAAAATACAAATCTCTAACAACTCTTTTTCAAATTCGCAACGGTCATATTTTGAAAAAACTATAAATACCAATTATAAATTTTATTTATGACGAGTGAACAACTAAGAGAACACTCTTATATCTAACATCCTCAAACCTTGAGCAAGACAATCAAAATCACAAGTTTTAACAGAGTATTGGTTATCTACTCAATAAGGAGTTTTACCAAGTCAGCAAACAAAATTTTATACATCTTTAGAAAAGTTTAAGTGACTTGTTCAAACGTTTGTGTGACTTAAACTTTAAGTGACAGATTGTAATAGTGGGATTAAGTGTCCTTATATAACTAAATTCAGTGTGAACTTTTTCAATGAATGTTTTCTTTTAAGTAAGAAGACAAGAAGAGTGAATTTAAACGTTGTTGAACCATTACAAAAATAGTATATCATCTTGTGCATATTTTTATTTCCTTTATTATATTTGTTATCTTACTTAAATATTGTTTGCATATCTTAAAATATTGATAAGCGGATTTCTTATTCCGCTACCTTCAAAATTCTAACTAACTTTTCTCAAACATTGCTTGAGCAAGGAAGAAGTTTTTAGTAAGAAAGTGTTTAAACAAAATGATTTTTGAAAACCATATTCAATTCCTATTTCTAGTATTTTCCTTTTGGACCTAGCACAAAGTATATATCAATTTAGACATTCTAACCGGTGTTAGATTGGATTGAATTGTTCCTTTGTTCTTTCTTTTTTTATATATATAAATATTATACTATAATTTTGTCAAAATTTTAAAATTTTAATGTATACATAAATACATACATATATATATATATACACACACACACACACATACGTAATCATTAATGATACAATAAAATGTTATTTTACAAAATAAAATTTATAATTACATGTAATACAAATATTAATATTTACAAATTAATACATAAAAGTATAGAATCATAAATGATGGAAACTTTAACAAATATATGCAAAATAGAATGTTCAGTTTGAAACAAATTTTGAATTATTAATGTTTATCAAGTGTCCAACGTTTCAAAATGTCTTCAATTTTGAGGCCAATTTTTGTGAAAGTTTGACATATGTAAAATTGTTAAAATATGAGAACTTTCACTCAAGATCATTATAGTTTTCATCATCAACAATTATATCTTGCATTCACCATTTCATCGCAAGATAATCTTTATAATAGATGTACACTTCTAATGATTTCGGTGCTATATGACTGTTCTTTTTATTAATATTATACTTGTCACAAAAAAAAAAAAGATTTCGAAGTTAATGTATTAGCTTGGACAATTAATGTATCACGTGTTATCGTGGCCAACGTATGAAATTATTTTGGTTAAGTGTTCTACTATTTTAATATGTGCTTTACTTGCCATAAAATAATGAAAATCAATCTTGTAATATCTACCAAATTGGTCCGTATTAGTATAAAGATCTTTTAATTGACGATTGTTTAGTGCTTGAAGTGAAAACATGTTTAAATTAGACGAAAATGATAAATATGTTGTGTAGTGATAGAAAATGGTATGAGTTGTGCACGATAACCATGCATTAGCTAATAATCTTTTCTTCGTATCATGTTGATTAGAGTACATATTTTCTTCAATCATATCAATAAAATCATCAATACCCATAAGTTTGCACAAATGATTTAAATCATATGATTTGAAGAAATGTCTCTCATATTTTATTAAATATTCGTGGTTTAATAAAAATTAGACCATCTTGAGCAACCAAATTCATAACATGACATATATAACAAACATGAAAAAAGGCATTATCAAATATACATCCAACATTATACACTAACATATTAATATCACTTGTATTATTACTTTCTTTAACAAAACTAAGACCCATAATTTTATTCTTAATATTAAAATTATCTAAAACATATGATATTATTGAATATATAGTTTGACTGAAATGATAAACTTCAAAAAAATCACACTAGAGTATTATTTTGTTTAAATATCGTTAGAACAAAATAAGCTAACGTGTTTGTAGAAGGGAATGTTGAATACAAACACCACAACTTTTTCGCTCTTAGAAACTCTAAACACGAAAGTGGAATAGCTACAAGTTTATCCCATGTTATGGATAAACTCAAAAAAATATTATAATTATTTAAAATGAATACACAAATATTTAAGTTAAAATAGTTGTATTATAACTTGGGTTTTTCTGGAAATCTGTATAATCACAAAGTGATTAAATAACTACAATTTCTCTATGAATATTTCTCTCAAGAACTATTACAAAGCTTCTCTCGAGATTCTTAATCTGTATTTTGTTTTTTTTTCTCTCTCTCTCTCATATTCTGTCATTGGTAATGTGTAACAACTATTACATACATAGGAAAACAGAGATAAAGCCCATGTGCTTGTTATGCTTATTTTTCAACGTAGCCGCAATATGTCCTTTCATTGTCCTTTCGGAGATACAAGTGTTAGACTGCTATTGACTACAATTGTTTCTATTTCAGTCTCTGTTATCCATGCATTTCTTATATAAATGTTATTATTGGACCACCAGATTTCAAAGAATATCTTCTCAGATTTACCATTTGCTTCTTAGCCAAGTATCAATATATATCTCTTAATCCCTGATGACGTTTGGATTAGGACTTAACTATCCCTAATGACAAGCCCTGATGTAGACTTGATTAGTGCTTCATCGTCCACTGATGACAAGCCCTGATGTAGATTTGATCAGTGCTTCATCGTCCACTGATGACAAACCCTGATGTAGACTTGATCAGTGCTTCATCCTCCACTGATTACAAGCCCTGATGTAGACTTGATCAGTGCTTCATCCTCCACTGATGACAAACTCTGATGTAGACTTAATTAGTGCTTCATTATCTACTGATGACAAGCACTGATGTAGACTTAATTAGTGCTTCATTATCCACTGATATCATACAGTGATGCAATATTTAGGCTATCCCCTAATGATATCCTGACATTCAAGTTATCAACTGATGGTATCCCCTGACGATCAAGTTGTCCTCTAATAGTATCCCCTGACAATGAAGTTATCTCTTGATGGTATCCCCTGACAGTCAAGTTATCAACTAATGACATCCCCTGAGGCAGTATTTAGGCTATCCCCTGACGATATCCTCTGATGGGTTTATCCACTAATATTTTTTTAAATACTCGCATTTTTAATCACTTATACTTTGTTGGTTTTTCCATGAATGTCTGATGTGCAGAATACTTGAATCATGAAGTACAACCAAAGATTCCCTATCACTAACAAGTCCACGAGATATCCACTAACGACTTCCTAGTACAGTTATGGTTATTCTCCAAGAGACTAAGTTGTCCATCGATGAATGTTTATTTGTGTAAATATACTAAGATTTATAAAACACTTGGAGTATTTACAAGTGCAGAGTTATAAAATATAACACTCAAATCATCATCAACATCATAATATCTAACAAATGCCAATCTTTTTTATATCCAATAAGCAATAAAACAAATATAATTAACTTATTCTTCGTAATTAGCTGGTCATACATCACTTGTTAAACTTATTTTATAATCAATAGTTTCAAATGTATGTTAACTCATTTTTAACACATAATTTTTTTCCCCCAATACATCAAGTCTATTAATAATCCTAGTTAAAAGATGATATTTCGATTGTATGCCATTTTGTAAGTATTTTGTACATCGAATAACATCAAATGAATTAAACAATTCCTTCTCGATCACCAATTATAAATACAAATTATCTTGTAGATCAACATTGTATTGCCAAACTTTTTCACTCTGATATAATTGTATTTGAGTGACTTCAAAAGATTATATTATTTTTTACAAGAATCGTTTATGATACTTATCTAACGTGATTTTTTTACATGCAAATAAATTATTAAAACCAAATTAAAAATTAAAAATTTCAAAATTTATCTTTTAAGTACTTCTATATAAAATATTTCAAAATGTATATATTAAGTATTTATCATACATAATATTATGATATTTATATATTAAGTATTTAAATATTTTGAAAATTATATATATATATATATATATATATATAAGTGTTCCAATATTCACGTTGCAGTCTGACAATAAATATTTTTGTCAAATTGTTATATGCGTTTCTGCACACATAGACATAGCCTTTATGAGTCGTGTGACTGTTTGTGAAAAAATAAAACTATATATACACTAAGTCATTTATCTCATATGAGTTTGAAATCTTCACTCGAGGTTGTACTTAGTATAACCAACATATTGTTAATATAAATATATGTAGTAAAATATCTACTGGTATTTAAAATAACACACACAAAAAAAATTATATTGAAGTGAGTGATATAGTATATATTGTATAATCTAGTCCCCACGATATAAATTTTAAACTAAAATTGCTTAAACGAAATTAATTTGTGGTGTACTAATTTTTAATCATTTATTACCGTTTTATTATTCTTGTTTGCTCTTCTTCTTGTCTATATAAACAACAAGAATATAGATCACCATAGTCAATTTAACTTAAAATTAATTATTTTTGAGTTCTTAGTACCCTTTAGAAATTGTGAGATAGTGTAAATTGTCCAAAAATTTAAGACCTAAATCGTATATACGCCAAGCGATTTGGATGTCTATCGTGGCAGTGAGAGTTAGAAATTTGCAGGTACAAAGATCAAGATTCTAAGAGGAGTACAAGACTCATGGGAAATTCAAACAGATTTTTTAAGAGAATACATCTACTATTCGTCTACGACAAATTAGTTTTATTGTATTTTATTTTCTTATTATAAACAATGGTTGTATTTTGATTAGTTTAAATATTGTTATATATTTGTAAAAAGTCAAAGAGACAGATTATAAAAGTTATTTCGCCTATAAATGGTAGAAGTTTCTTTTTAGTGGATAGTCACTTGCAAAGGAGTCCAAAAATTAAAATAAAGGTATATCAAGTAGATAGTCTTCGATAGTTCAATTTTTTAATTTAGTCGGGGACTAATTAAAAACAACTATCAGGGACTAAAATAGTCTCTTACACACTCTAGCTCATATTATTCAATAATCAACCTTTTAATTATTCATTTCATCATATTTTTCCAGAATTAAAATTCTAGCTCCTAAAATTTTGTTTTAATAAAATAAAACAGCTTCTATCCAGAAAATTAATTATAACTTCACAAATTCTGTTTAATTAAAAACAGCTGCAATCCAGAAAATTAATTCTATCTTCTAAAATTTTGTTTTTTAAAAAAAACAGCTTCAATCCAGAAATTAAATTCTAGCTGCATACAACTAAACAACTTGTTTTCAAAAATTAATCAATTTTTAGAGGCATAATTCAACATTCATAATTCAGAAACTAATCTAGAAAAGGTAGATTCATCTAAAGGTTTTGTGAATATGTCTGCAAGTTATTTATCAGTTGTTACCCAGTGTAATTCGATATTACCTTCACTTACATGTTCTCTTATGAAGTGATATTTAATATCTATGTGTTTTGTTCTTGAATGTTGCACTGGATTTTCTGTTATTGCTATAGCACTTGTATTATCACAAAAGATAGAAATTTTGGATAATGACACACCATAGTCTAGGAGTTGATTCTTGATCCATAGGATTTGAGCACAGCAACTCCCAGCTGCGATGTATTCAGCTTCTGCTGTTGAAGTAGAAACTGAACTTTGTTTCTTGCTAAACCAAGAAACAAGTCTGTCTCCAAGAAGTTGGCAGCTTCCACTTGTACTTTTCTTGTCAAGCTTACACCCTGCATAATAAGCATTTGAATAACCAATTAGTTTAAAGTTAGATTCTTTGGGATACCATAATCCAAGATTTGGGATACCCTTTAGATATCTGAGTATTCTTTTTACAGCAATCAAATGTGACTCTCCAGGGTCAGCTTGAAATCTAGCACATAAACATGTAGCAAACATTATATCAGGTCTACTTGCAGTTAAATATAAAAGAGAGCCTATCATTCCTCTATACCTAGTAATATCAATTTTCTTAGTCCCCGATAACAAATATTACACTGAACAATTATTTTTGTTGCTCTACTAAGTAATATTACATTCAACAATTACAATGACCATCCAACAAAGTTTCTGTATCTATAACAAAGTCTTTTTTATCTATTATCTAGTTAAGGCTTTTAATGTGAATCACCATATGAATGATTCAGAAATCTGATTTGGTCAAAGAAACCTATGATATTTGTTATTCTCAAATCCAAATTTATATGCTTTAGTCTGACAGATCACTTCAAGTAAGCTCTATTAAGGTAATCGTTGAGGTAATGATATGTAAATAAGTTGGTCTATTCAGCTTTACCATTGCAGATCAAAGGTAGGTCATCATGATAAGAACACAAGAAAGTAAACACAAATGGAATAAACCGATAGTGAAGATGGGGATGGGTTTCCCCCCCTTTGCTTCAATGTATATTTAAAATTACAGATTTGTCAAAATCAGAGATTCAATTAAAATCATTCAATTTGTATGGACATCTTGTGAATTGTGATGCATATCGACAAACATCGTCTTCTTCTATTCAATTTGGTGCAGGAAATGTACTGTACATTTATAGTTTTTGGACGACAGTATCAATATCAAATACAAAATCATTTCTGTTGACTTTAGATATAAGATGTTCCAGCGATATCATTTCCATCTGAAAAGCTATACTCTCTTCTGAGCTGCTACAGGAAAGGACGACCGCACCCACCACGATGGCTATCCACAATGTTTATGAACTGGTTAATAATAGCAACTATACTACAAAAATAATTGTTCAGTGTAATATTTGTTATTTAAAAAAGAGGGAATATTACTTAGTAGAGCAACTTGAAATTGCTCAAGTTAAGATTAAACAATGGAACACTTCCTCTAAAAACTTAACTGACTTGGTAGAGTGTCAACCAATAGGTCAAAAATCTGGACTAGGTTATGATGAAAATCTAGACAAAAGTTCAGATTTAAATGATCTATTCGAAGCTGCAAACTTCTCAATTAGTAAGCCAAATTTTAAAAGAATTAATTTTGTCTCTCCTGTTATTGAACCTAAATTCATTAACACTCAAGATCAACAATTCACTGCAAAAACAGAAATTGATCAAAAGACAGGGAATGTTGTTGATAAGAGTGAAACGAAAAGATTAAATATAGGGTTCATGACAAAGAGACAATTAAATAAAAGACTGGAAACTCTTCCAGACAAAAAGGCTGAAAAATTGGTGGAGTTAAGCAGAAAGAAGAAAAATAGGAATGGAAAGATAGGCATTAATAAACATACAAACTATGCTAGAATGCCTGATGCTCCTAGAAAGACATGTCATGTATGTGGTAACCCTAACCACATAGCTGTAAACTGTAGGAGCAAAAATAAAATTCCTATAATTGAGACTGCACCTTCAAAGAGAATAAAAGATAAATCACTAGTAAAAAGGTTAGAACATCTTTGCATTAAAACTGAAAATTCTAAGTTTGGCAGTTTCTCACAAACAAGTAGCAAGACTAATGATTGTCCTATTAAAGTTAAAACTGTTAAAAGACAATCAACTCAATCTGAGTCAAGTCTTGAGTCTACAACTAGTGAGAAAGGATCCAAGAAAATCTGGGTCCCAAAAATCTCAAACTAGTTACTCTCTACTGTGCAGGGCAAAAAGAAGAAATCATGGTACTTGGACAGTGGCTGTTCAAGGCACATGACCGGAGATAAGACCCTGCTAAAACAGTTTGAAGATAAAAGTGGCCCCAAAAGTCACTTTTGGAGATGACAGCAAAGGCCATACAAGGGGATATGGCAATGTTGAACATGGAGATGTCATTTTCACAGAAGTAGCACTGGTTGACGGCTTAAAGCACAATTTACTTAGTGTGAGTCAACTATGTGATAAAGGATTCTATGTCACCTTTAAAGAAGATCTATGCCAGTGTATGACAAGGAATCTGGGAATGTGATATTGACTAGAAAAAGAAAAGGAAATTTGTATGTTGCAAATCTTATTTCTTTTGTCGATCAAATCACATGTCTCTATAGCAAAGCTTCAACTGAGGAAAGTTGGCTTTGGCACAAGAAGCTTGTGAGGAAGGATTTGGTAGCTGGCATTCCGTAATTAGAATTTAAACAAGAAGGATTATGTGATGCATGCTAGAAAGGGAAACAAAAGAGTGTATCATTCAAGAGTAAACCAGTAACATCAATCACTGATCCACTACAATTGTTACACATGGATTTGTCTGGTCAAGTGAATGTGATGTCTATCTTAAGAAGTAGATATGCACTGGTTATTGTGGATGATCACACGAGGTATACTTGAGTAAAATACCTTTTCACAAAAGATGAAGCTGCTCAGTTGATAATTGATCATATCAAAAAGATAGAAACTGAGTCACAAATTTATAAATGATGTATATCTCACAACATTAAACTTACATTTGTTTTATTTACAATTTTTTGAATTTTTATTATATTTATTCTAATTATTTGTCTCTCTCTATATTACTTATACAAAATACTCAATATACTGCTTTATATATTTTGTAAAAATTATAATATGGGTACAAAATGTTTTTGTAAATATTTAAAATATAATTTTCAGATTTTGACTTTTTTGATCAATTTTGACCATTGAAATAGTTTTAATGAGAGTTTTTACACTAAAATAATATATTATATATATATATATATATTTATATATGTATACAGATGTATAAAAATGAGTTTTCTTAATTTTAAAATAAATTTAAATATTTTTAAAATATTTTCTTTATTCTGGAATTTATTAAATTGTGCATGTGACGATCCCAAAATCCCTTACCGGACCAGGATTTCGTTAAAAGAAGAAAAGATAACATCACATCCACTCATAGCATGAATACTCAAAAAAAGGAATTTGTAGAGAGTTATTACAACCAAAAATATTACATTTCAGCGTAAACTAATCCAACTATAAATTACAGTTCATAATCATTACAACTTTAAATATCTTCCTTCCTTCCTTCCTTAGCGACTCTCAAAAGAATTATTAAAACTTAGTAGCCGATCATCTTTGTCTTCCCCTTGTCAGAGGGTTCAGCCTTTAGACCATGCCTTGCAAGACATTAAGTTCAACAAGAATGAGCGATTTACGTTCAGCAAGTATATAAACAAAACAGAGAAACAAATCTGGAATATTAAAGGAAGTTCAATTCTGTTTATGAGGCTCAGTGAAACAATACTAATGACTCGTAAATTTTTGAAGAACCTTTAGGATCATTGATGATAAACAACGTGTAATCCTTCTTGAAGAAAGACAGGTATTCACCTGTGTACAACCTTTTCAAAAAAATATCCATCGGGGGCTAAACCCATTGGATCTGTTAACCATACAGTACACAGTTGGCCTAACTGTGACCGCATGATCCCTCCTTGAGTGAACGTACGTAGTCACTTATAATTCCTCTAGGTCAGGCGAAGAACAAATCAACACATTTCCCTTCCTCTTGCCAACTATGTGGCATAACCCATTTAAGGGACATATCATTCTCATTTGTTTGCACAGATATAAGATTGAAAAATATCTGAAAATCAAATCTCAGTTATATCCATGCATTATCATTCATATCATGCTAGCGAAATTTAAAGCATAGCATGCTCATGCATAAAAACAATTGAAACATATAATCAAAGACTTGCACGCATATCGAATCAAATATATTGCGTTAAATTGAAATAAGCATCAGATTTAATGTATATACTTGTCTCGGTCCTTTGCACAAAATCAAATTCAATTTACTCGTGAGTGAAAGATTCTGTAAAACATGCATATAATATGATATTTTAATACCTTAATAAGAATTATAAAAGAAATGCATATGTGATGTCCTTAAACTTTTAATGTTTCAAATCTGACATAAGAACCATAGAGATTAAATAAATAATTAAACATCATAAAATAATTCAAGAAAATAATGTTTTATAGTTTAAAAAACAGACTGTGCATCAGGGGATGTCTCGCCCGTCAGGGGATGTCTCGCGACTATAAGGGTATCACTCACTCATCAGGGAATA
The DNA here is from genome assembly GCA_014636745.2 of Centella asiatica. Taxonomy (NCBI): domain Eukaryota; kingdom Viridiplantae; phylum Streptophyta; class Magnoliopsida; order Apiales; family Apiaceae; genus Centella; species Centella asiatica. The sequence goes on along the minus strand of CM025781.1, from coordinate 13,415,916 downwards.
GTCATCAGGGGATGACTTACCCATCAGGGGAAAATTTTCTCACCGCTAAACTCGCCGGGTGATAACTTTGACTATCGTCGAACTCTCTTGGCTGTCAGGGGATGATTTATTCATCGCCAAACTTAGTAAGTCATCACTGAATTTCATCAGTGGATAATTTGTTCAGCGCCAAACCCAGTTGGTTAACGCCAAACTCTTCGGAAGATAACCTCTTTAGTCATCGAAGACTAACAACATTTCCTTCATCAGAGACTAGGAAATTCGTCCATTGGAGACTACGAATGACGTTATCAGGGACTAAACTTAGCCTGTCGGAGACAAAGGATAACGTCATCAGAAACTAAGGAATTTCCTTAATCGGAGACTAACAGTTTTAGTCTATCAGAGACTAACCGTTTTAGCCTGTCGGAGACTAACTTGGAATCTCTCAAGGACTATTTTATAGGGTCAGAGATTAACTCCAACCCATCGAAAACTAAGTTAAGACTTGTCTCAGATACAGTGGTGTCTTCCTCACTCCTCCATGGGTGGTGTTCTTCAACCATGACCATACCTAAGTCAACTTTCATCATCCTCTTAGTTAAACATAACATCTCTTAGGTTTACTAGCTCTCGCAGACACAGTTTAAACTTCAAAACTCCAGTTGACAGAGGTTAAAATAGGGTGTTTTCAACTACTAACAAAAAGAATTGTTTGGTAAATAAAGGTTTGCCTACCAGGTGGTTGTCAACATTCTCACACTCATCTTAGGTAGCTTTTGAAACAAAAAGGCATTAACTTCAGGTGTCGAAAGCATGCATTAAATCGTACTTTTGGAAATGAATGAACCAGGTATTAAACGTGGCATGCATAACAGAACAAAAGTGTAAGAATCCACAAATTTCAACTATGTTACTTCTAAACGTATATTTTGGAAGGTTTTCAAGATATTATGATGGGCTTACAAAAACATAGTCTCAAGAAAGAGGAAAAACTACACAAGTCTTCTAAGTTGCACAAGTCTATCAAGGTTGAAGTTGGGAATCTGAAGTTGTTTAAAGTATCTTTGAGACAGAATAGGAGGCTAACTTTGCTAATGTCCCATATTATTCAAGAGCACCGATTTGGAACTATTCTAATGATGAAGAGCTTGACGCCATCTAACTTATTTGTGTAAGGAAAGGGGTTGATTATCCCGATGATAAGGAATCTGTTCTAGAGGAGGTACAGTTCGAAGTTGTTGGAGAACTACAGTTTCGAATTGCTGAATTTTGTGGAAGATAGGTTCATAAAGGACAGGGAAGAACAGAAATTTGTCTGATCTGTGAACACGGGCACTTCAGTGTTTCAAGGTCCTCAAATTCTTCCGATACTTGTCATTGATGAAAATGTGGAGATTTCAGAAGTCAAAGTTTCTGACCAGATTGTTCCTATGCATGTGATTGAAGAATTGCAGCATATTGATTTTATCTATCCTACTAATTCTTTTAAAATTTGAAGGGCATGTAAGCACAGTGGTGTTGTTATTTCAATGATTTTCTTTGAACTGTTCAAGCATGCCAAGCTGATTAAGAGGAACTTGTTTGAGATTAGTTCTCGGTATGTCATCCTTCGGCATTTTAAAAATCACGTTGAATTTTCTCAAATAATGATCCTTCTCAAGACCATTGCTCAAGAACTAGCTCTTTTCAAGAAAGGGAAATTGATGCAGTCTTAGGTTTGAAGGAGAAGACTTTGGGACTCAATTAGGAGGTTGAAATAGATGAAATGGAGCAAGGAGAGTTCACCAAATCACACACTTAAGGCACCGCACATCACCTCGCACCTGCACAGTTGAGTCGGGAAGAGCAGAGCACGTCTCAGGAGCGGGAGAAACAATGCCATGAGGGGTGGCCATGCACTATCGCACGCCAGCATGATCCAAGGGCATTGTAGCTTGCCCTTGCACAAGCCCGCAAATCGTTGACTAACAACTATGCGCATCATCAGGCGTTGTTATTTTACTCGTTACCAAATTGTTGTATACGAATTATTATTCTTATTTTTCTATTCGGTTCGTTTTATGGCTTGAGACTATAAATACTCTTTGTCAGGGTTTGCAACTAGTTAGCTTGACTTTTATTCAGAATATGGTTTTGTTTCAATTCTCACTAAATGATTGTTCCTTTCCTTCAAGCTTTATCTTGTGTCAGTGTTCATATCTAACCGTTCTATTCTGCTGCGTCATTTTTCTTGATATTTGAAAGAGGATTTATAGTGAAAATCTTGCATTTGTTTAACCAAGGTGGCCTTTGGAGCACCAAAACCTTATGTTTCTAGACATTGTGTCACAACTTCACCAATATTCACATTTAATTTTGACAAACAGCAGAAAATAAGGTTAATCCATAAAATGCAATAGCAAGTGCTACCTTATAGGACCCCTGGTCATCCCAAAGAATGAGATAAAGTTCTCCATCAGACAAGAACATCACATGAAACATCGAATAATATCAAAGATTATTCTGGTCATTTCTAAGAGTGGTTTGTGCTTCTTAACTGTATGTGGAGGAAGAAGGCTTTTCTATTGAAAGTAATAAACAAGAACTGATTAAGTTAGGAAAAGAAAAGTAATAAAAGGAAAATCTCTCTCAAGAAGTTAGTTGCAGTAGTTGTTTAACAATCTACTAGCCGTGCACCATGTAGCAGATTGACTGACACTTCCACTAATAAAAATACTTTCTTACAAATTATATTGAGACCATAACAACAGCTGAATGTAAAGAAGAGATGTACCATTTCTTTAACTGAGACCAGAAAACAGCATATAAGGATAGAAATACAACAGAGTAGACAGCTCACAAAATAAATGTATAACTCAACTAATTCTAATTTTAAACATGAACTGTAAGCAAACCTAAACAGGAACAAAAATAATTGAGTGAGATGACTCAGTTACGAATACAAGTTTTTTAAATAAGAGAACAGAACCTCGTTCTTCGTCTGTTTACCTCTGAACTTGGTTGATGACACAGCAGTTAGAAGAACCTTCAACACTTGAAGAATAGTACTGCATTCCATCAACACATACATTATAGTCAATATAAGTGAAAGATTTTTAAAATATGTAATAAACATTGCAAAAATATACCTGTCAGGTGACGAATTATCCACACAGCCGCAGACCATGTTCAGTATATCTGTGAACAGCAGTGCATCCTTACCACCATCTAGACCAGGATCACACTCCAAATGATCGTAGGCAATGAGTTTCTACATATAACAATTTTGGAATAAATAACCAACAACTACAAATCTGAGATTTTAAAAAAACACTCCTGAATAAATAGTTCTATATATGTGTAATGTGTATGTGTGGGCGCACGTGTGCGTGCATGCGTGTGTTTGGGTAGAGATAGATGTATATACATATATATATATATATATATATATATATATATATATATATATA
>CM025781.1:13379968-13401628 GCA_014636745.2 Centella asiatica | reverse complement strand
ATCATCGGGATAATCAACCCCTTTCCTTACACAAATAAGTTAGATGGTGTCAAGCTCTTCATCATTAGAATAGTTCCAAATCGGTGCTCTTGAATAATATGGGACATTAGCAAAGTTAGCCTCCTATTCTGTCTCAAAGATACTTTAAACAACTTCAGATTCCCAACTTCAACCTTGATAGACTTGTGCAACTTAGAAGACTTGTGTAGTTTTTCCTCTTTCTTGAGACTATGTTTTTGTAAGCCCATCATAATATCTTGAAAACCTTCCAAAATATACGTTTAGAAGTAACATAGTTGAAATTTGTGGATAAGACTCCATAATTAATGCATCGTGCATCTTAATCCATGTGATCTCCTCCCCAAAATACATCAGATTGAATTAAAATTTATTTCACCATCCCAAAGTTTATTCGTGAACTTTACGAGACAGCAATATACCTTGTCCTCATTATTAACCCAATTATAGTAGATGTATTTCTCAATATTCAATATTCAATAAATAAAATCGTTAAGATCATAGGTATGATCATGATAAAATAACCAATTTGTTCACAACTTGGAATATAATCATACCTATGATTGTAGCACGAGCCATTGATAATCTTTAGATACTCACGGACGCCGACCTCCATTTGGATACACTCTCGAAGATCGTTAACTAACTCCTTAGTAGCTATGTTAAGTCTCTTATTGTTCTTTCAACCATGACTAACGGATATAGTTATCTTGGCTCGTGTGCCAATTGATGCAGCACAATAGAGCTTAGATTCATGTTTTAACCGCGATGCAAGATAAGCGTTGAAATATTCAAGGAAAGGAACAATCTCTCAAGGAGAATTGGAAGATAGCCACATATTGAATAAAAAGTCAAGCCAACTTGTTACAAACCGTGGCAAAGAGTGTTTTCTGTCTCAAGCCATAAACTGATTCCAAATAAATAAATAAGACAATGATTATCCTGAAGTGTAAATTACACTCTCTGAATCTAGGATCTCTAAAATTTAAGTTGAAACAAATGGGACAATAATTATCCTGTTTCCGGCATCCAATTCTTCTACCTTGTTCGCGTAGATGATGTTGAATAATGATTAGTGTTCTGTCATTTCTGTTATGCAGTTCATGGGGAACCTTTGCTGGGAGTAATCCGAGTCTGCTACAATATTGCACTTAATAGGTATTTACTAATTTATGCGCTCTTTTTTCACTGTTTAAATGTCCTAGTTTTAAGTAAAATTGATAAGTTCTACTTTGTGTTGTATAGCAAGAGTCCTGTAAACCAAATGACTTCAAAGGCAATGTTGACACAGATGATCAGCATTGTCTTCAGGCGAATGGAAACTGATCTGGTATGTAATTTGGACCATGTCTCGATGAAGTGTAGTTTTATCTATTATATGACAAGATGGAACAGGTATTAATATTTCTGTACTTTATAAAATTAGTGACTGTTTATCCAATTCAGGTCTCTAATTCAAATGGTTCTTCTCAACATAAAGAAGCTGCTTCAGAAGATAATTTGAATACACAGGTTGAAGGGACTTTGCCAAGTGAACCAAACGGGGAAGGAGCGACATCTGGAGATGCTCCTTCTCTGCTACAAGACAAAGACACATCTGTTGCATCTGTTGAGGAACTTCAGAATCTAGCCGGTGGCTCTGATATAAAGGTGTCTTCTATCGATTATCTTAAATGATAAGCTTCTGTTGTATCTGTAATACTTGAAAGCAAAGTTGTATGTTTGCCATAATTCCGTGAATCCTGTCCTACCTTATTATTATTTTTTTGGGGTTGGGGCTGGGTGGGTGGGTTAGACTGACATGACCATGATTGCTGATATTTTACATAGAAATGGCAATAAGAATGTTGCTGGCCTCATACTATATTGTAGCATGCTATACTTTAGGAGAGCTTTATTATTTGATTAGGTTTGCCTATACGTAAATTAGAGGGATTGTAGAATCAATTTTGATTAGCTCAACACACAAATGCTGGAATTCCAAATTGTGTATTGGCTCAAAGAAAGGGAACAGTTATGGGTTCGAAGAGGCCCGGTCCTCGAAGAGGGAAAATCATAATGGAGTTATATATATGTGTGTGTGCGTGTGTGTGTCTATATATATATATATATATATATATATATATATAGGTGAGTATGTAATGTATCCCAAGACAAACACAAGCTTGTGGTTGTTCTTGGTTAAAAAATTAAGTGAAAAGACGTTTTACCTTTAAGGGTTAGGTCATCCATTCTAGGAATCTAGGGTTCTAGGAAAAATAACTGAAACTACGTCTTTGAAAAAAATTATATGGGACACATCACCTTATCTGTTTCTTAGACGCATAATCCCTTTGCCCATATATAAAATATGGGGCATACAGGGGTGTATATTTAAAAGTGTCACAGTAAACAAAAACAGGTGTATGCGTATTTGTTTTGTCCTCTTTTCTACCCCAAATCACCTGACCACTCCCCATGCTCTCCTTCTTCCAATGACCCCAACCACCTTACTTAACCTTCTCTTTCTCCATCACCTTTAACCCAGGTCCTTGTCTATCAACCTTAACCCACTTTCCTCTCCATCCATGCGTTTTCATCCAGAGATGACAAACTGAATTTTGAATTTTCCATCTACAGTGCAATATAAAGCACAAGAAAGGGATCCTAATTAGTTACTTCTTCATGATAAAAGTGATCACTGTTTTCAGTTGGTGGAAAAGTGCTGTTAGTCTAATTGCTTTCGATTCGACGCTGTCATAATGTGAGATCAAAGACAGAACCTGGAAATCGACCCTCTTCAATTGATGGAATAATCAATGATGTGAATTACTTTTTGATTTACTTGTCCAAGGCTAATACTTGCAAAATTAGAACTCATTAGCTCAATGACCCATCAAATCGAAAGCACATTTTCGCAACAATGAGAATAAAAGGAATTCTGATGCTTATATTTCATTTGCTCATCAAATATTGATGTAGGACAGAATATGGGAAGGAAGAGCAAAAGGGACTTGAGCGAGATAACTAGGGCAACAACACACAAACACAATAATTTAATTCATAATTCAGTTCATGATAATAAAGTTGAAGGATTACATCGCTTTATATTGTAGTAATACGACTTAACGACCAAGAAAATATCCCTAAAGTATCTCCTACACTTAATGACAAATCCCTAAATCTCTCTAATAATAAATATCAAGATACTATATATATATATATATATATATATATATATATATATATATTGTATAGGGATTAAGGGAAACGAGTTATAGCTCATTTTCCAAATACTACCCACTAGTTTTATATCTACCAATTCACATTCTATATGAAAAATCCAAATGTATGAATTGAAAGAGCATTAAAAACTAGAGGGATATAAAACTTTCTCTTCTTTTTGTGGTGTATAACATGTTTTTGATAACCATGTAAAATTAATACATTTTGAAGGCTAAGATATATTGATTTTTACATGATTATAAAATCTATGTAAATGAGTTCAAAAGAAATTCACAAATTGTAATATTTTTGTATGTTTGTTCAATCCATACCATTAGATTTTTCTCATATAATTTGGAAATCGAAGCATAGCATGAGCGAGTAAAATTATAAATGAGTTATAGCTTAGTTCTCTTTTTCCATATATATATATATATATATATATATTATATGGGGTTGTTAGTTGTTATGCTTCACCATGAATGGGTAGAATAACAACATACCCAATTTTGTTAATCTCCTATATACCCTTGATTTTATTTGTAGATAAGGGAAAATCATGTATAACTACATCAACTAATATTAGATGATTTAAATTGTCAAACTTATCGATAACACTGAATGATATTTTATTTCTCTCTCCTCAATTTATAATATATAATAAAAATAACCCAAATCTCTTCCTGCTTGGAGGCAAAATTTTTCTTTACTATAACCAAAAGAAAAATAAACCCTTAGTCAACTAGATAATTAGCCGTTATTATATTCGTCTAAGGAAAAAAGTTCATATTTTTGTAGAGAAAAACATGTTCTCTTCTAATTACTTTGATATTTGTCTTTATTCTTTGTTAGCCATTATTTTTTGTAACCAATAAAAAAATTTCTGTCAGCTATTTGTCTTTGCACTTGCAGATGTCATATATGAACTGTTCTTTTAATTCATGATTGTTTTTTTTTCTTCTGTACAATATCAAAGTTCAAAAGTTGAAGGATGGAAGAAAGAAAAAGGCTTTTTTTTTTGTTACAACAGAATAAGAAGAATTTTGCCTCCAATTGAAAGAGATTTGGGAGAAATGTTGGTATATAATATAAATAGAGAAGAGAGAAATTAAATATAGTTTATTTCTATTGATAAATTGGCAAGTTACATCATCTATATTAATTAATGTAATTTTACAAGATTTGCCCCCATCTACAAATAAAATTAAGGCTATATAGGAGATTAACATAATTAGGTATTTTGTTAGTCTACTGGTTCATGGTATAGCATAAGGATCCCCATACGCGTGCGTGAGCACACACACGGAATGGGATATGTATGTATGTGCGTGTGTTACATATAATTAAAATGTAAATCATACCATACTTGCATCGTAAAATGCGGTACAATTGTGACCACATTTTTACATATAAGTTAACTATATAGTCTTTCTAGGTTGGGAACTGAAGCCTTTGCTAAAGACTCGTCTTGGAGCCTCCAAATGAAAATTCTCCACCTTACTACTTGATGACCTAAAAATTCGCTAAATCAAAGATGTCCGAAAAGTAAGGAGAGAGCATCTCATATTCTCATGGAAACAAACCATTCAGCAGAAAACCTTAATGTAGCAAATAATTGCTTGACGTCTTTGTACATAGGTTTATACTTTGTGGGGTACTTGGACTAATTGAATTGCAAGAGTATTAAGATTGTGAAGGAATCTCCTCACTTTCCTTGTGTGTCTTTGTTGTTATCTTTTGCGGGAGCTCTTGGAATTGTGTATTAGGTGATCTTCTCAGAGATTATTTGTCAATATCATTTTAGCATGCAATTTAAAATTGCTATATTTTCAGTTATTCTTCCTTGTAGAAAAGATCATTAAGGGTAGAAAGTGGGTATTTTTTTTGTTGTCTAGGTACCATTTAGAGAAGAAAGCTAATTGAAACAGAAATCACTAGGATGCTAGCCTCTCTCCGCACCCCCTCCCCCTCTTCTCTCTCTCTGATGTTTAATTATACTCTCTCTGCCCCATGAAAATTACAACACTTTTTTCAGAGTGTGTGGCCTGGATTAAGATACAATACACCAAAATTATATCTAAATATCTCATTTTTGTATGGTTTTAAATATTTCGCAAATTCAAATGTGATACATTTAGTTGTATTTTAAATTTTTTAAAGATAAATAACCAAATAAGTGTTTTATGTGTCTTAAAAAACCGTGCCACACACTCTGAAAGAAGTATTGCAATTTTTGTGGGACGGAGGGAGTAAATGGTTAAATGGCACCTTACGTAGAGATGGAGGGGTCAAATCCCATCTAGGACTCATGCCGATCATATTATCTTGCTGAGGACATATCTAATAGTTTATTGAGGTTAGGTTCTATGTCTCTCTTGCCTACCTTAATATGTACTTAAAAAATAAATGAAATGGTTACATTTTATCTCATTAAAAATGTAACATCAACATGACTCAACTAACTTTCCCTTTTTGGAAACAAACATATGGTTTTAGTTTTTAGTGTTTCCACTAAATCTTTTGAAATCTTATTTTGTGTTCTTATAGTATGTATTGGCCTATGGCACTGCATTAATTTATATTCTGTAGGGTCTAGAGGCTGTTCTCGACAAGGCTGTGCATCTCGAAGATGGTGAAAAGACAACGAGGTATTATATGAAGTTGTGGAATTATCTGCTGCCTTCAACTTTATGTTCAGGAGTAATTGAAATTTACCGTTTTTGTTGGGTGCTTGCCGCTGGTTGCAATATTTGAAGAGGAGTTGATCTTGAGAGCATGAGTATTGCTCAACGTGACGCATTACTGCTTTTTCGTACTCTCTGCAAAGTTTGTATCTACCATTCTCTTTATTTTTCAATTTCTGGGATGTTTTCAGTATACCTACTTACCTTTTTACTCTGGATGCTTGCAGATGAGCATGAAAGAAGATAGTGATGAAGTTACCACTAAGACACGTATATTGTCTCTGGAGCTTCTACAGGTTCTGTTTTAGTGTGTCTCTTAAAATTTTCTTCTTCTGAACTTCTCTCTTTTCCAAGCCTGGATAAGAAATAATTTAGTATAATGTTTAAAAGAACAATCGTAGATCATATTCTAAATACAATTCTGGACAGAGGATTTTTCCTTTGCTAGCAAGGTTATTATGTCAGCAATAGTATCCCTACCCATGATGAATTAAAATTTTTGTTGCTCCCAAATTTTGATACAGCTCATTATATAAGAATTAAAGTTTCATTGTAGCATCAAAGTATTGTTAACTGGATTCGTTTGGTATTTCTTAGAAGTTAAGAATTTTATAACATCTTCCAAGTAACCTATGTTAAATTATGTTGTACTATGTGCTGATACAGATCAGGAGCGTGGAACTGTTTATGTTTGGGTTTTATAGAAAGATTGGAAGTGTTCGCTTCATCTACTTTCATTCTTACTGTTTTACATGTTCATAATCTCTCAAGCATAAATTAGTTAGATATGCTTATATTACAACTATAAATTACTTTTGTCAGGGTTTATTTGAAGGTGTTAGTCTCTCATTTACAAAAAACTTCAACTTTATTGACTCGGTGAAAGCTTACCTTTCATATGCACTATTGCGGGCTTCAGTTTCTCCATCTCCTGTTATATTCCAGGTTTAGTTGGATGTTCCCATTTTTTTGCCATGCGATATTTGGAGGTCTTTATATTTGATAATTTAAGTTGATATGATTTTGCATTTCCTTTCTTGGCAGTATGCAACAGGAATCTTTTCGGTACTTCTGTTGAGGTTTAGAGAGTGTCTTAAAGTATGAGTGAAGTTCTTACATTCTATATCTCAGCAATCTCCTTTTCTTTTTTAGCTTTTATTTGTTTACATCTCTTTAATTTGGTTAGGCTTAATAATAATTTTCAGGGTGAAATTGGTGTCTTTTTCCCCTTGATTGTTCTACGATCTTTAGAGGGAACAGATTTTCCCCTTAACCAAAAACTAAGTGTCCTTCGGTATGTAATCTCTTTCACAGATGATGACATATTTATTGCTCTCACTTTATTATTATTGAGTTACTTAAGCTAATTAACTCTGACGAGATGGGTAATACATATCTCTCAGTTATCCAATATGCGATAATGCTACTTTTTACAGGATGCTAGAGAAAGTCTGCAAGGATCCGCAGATGCTTGTCGACATATATGTAAATTATGACTGCGATCTTCAGGCTCCTAATTTGTTTGAACGCATGGTATAAACTGATTAATTATTCCAATGACTACCGCTGATATGCATTTGACTTTACCGAGGTTGTTAGTAGGATGTAAAATATCCTTTGCCTTTCCATTTTCGTGTTAGGTTATTGCTTTGTCCAAAATTGCCCAAGGGACTCAAAATCTAGATCCAAATTCAGTCACTGCATCGCAGATGGGATCAATTAAAGGATCATCTGTTCAGGTATGCCACTTTATTTATCCACAAAGTATCATTTTCAATGCGCCATGACGAATCAGCAGTTAACAACTCTTTTTGACCATTGTAGTGTCTTGTGAGCGTTTTAAAATCATTAGTTGATTGGGAGAAGTCTCGGAGAGAATCAAAAGAACCGAGTAATGGTAACCTAGATCTGGAAGAGGAAGGTTCAGTTAGTGAGTCTGATAAGAACAAAGGTAGGGAAGACGTACAGAACAACTTTGAGAAGGCTAAGGCTCATAAGTCCACCATGGAGGCTGCTATATCTGAGGTATTTGTCGGCCTTTAAGTTTTCAGCTACTCCCGTTGCGGTTAAATCCATAAAATAAATTTGTATCTGTGAAACCTAAAAACATGTTAGACTTCAAAGCTGATGATGTTCGCTATTTGTTAAAAGCTTTGGCTGTTTTATGGTCTGATTACTAATTTGACTTTTGATGCATATTACAGTTTAATCGAAAACCAGCAAAGGGTATAGAATATTTAATAGCAAATAAGTTGGTAGATAATACTCCAGAATCAGTTGCCGAATTTCTCAGGAATACCCCCAATTTGGACAAGGTAGAATCTCTACTTTCATGAATTGTTGTTTTAGACGAAGTTAGAATTTCTAAACCTCTTTTTCAGGTTATGATTGGTGATTACATGGGCCAACATGAGGACTTTCCACTTGCAGTCATGCATGCTTATGTTGATTCTATGAAGTTCAGTGGAATGAAATTTGGAACTGCAATTCGAGAATTTCTTAGGGGATTTCGGCTTCCAGGTGAGGCACAGAAGATAGATCGAATGATGGAGAAGTTTGCAGAGCGGTAGGTATCTTTGCCCATTTAGGTATTTACGTAAATATGGTTCCCATACAATGCTTTCAAGTTAAAATTTTGCATTTGAAGGTAGAGTCCAGATTATGGTTCACGTATGACTCAAGTCCTAGAATGCAAACCATAGAATTTTAAGAGTTCCTCATCAAGGAAGCATGGATTTGGGTTGCACATGGAGATTTGGTGATTTTGAAATTTTTTTAAAATATGGACATTTGGGGATTCATCATATATTCAATTATGAAATGAATGCAATATTTAAATACACGCACACACGCACACTCATAAAAATATTCAACTCCAAGTTCAGGGGCTAAATTGTAGATTTTCTGAAGTTTAGGATATTTTTGAGAACTTTTAATTTGTTGGAATTCAGCATGAAGTCTTTATCATGATGGAGTACATCATAGAAGCATTTAAGAAGATATTTTACAATAAACTTACTATTATAATTAATTTTGATTGGGGAAGTATCATTGCTTTATAGGTGAAGATAAAATTAAACATATTGTCATATTTCGAATTTGCAATCGAGTGTATAGTCTACTGAAATAATTGCCTTTTGCTTTTTATATTTGTTATCATTTCTTTATGAAGGCACTGAAAATTGACAACTCAATTCAACTGGTCTTTGGTTATTTTAATTCCCTTCATATGATGAATGTGTTATGAATTATTACTTTATCTCGGTTTTATTGTGTTAGCTTTCTTTTAGCATTAGAAATTTGTGTTTCCCTCATTACAGCTGGATCCTACAACCAGTTTGGTTGTTATCTTCGCAGTATTAACTCATAGCTTAAAGTTATTTCTATTAAATACGTTGCTCTCATGTGACTTATAACAAGTGCTATACTGAAAAGATAAAGTTTCCAAGAAATTTTCAGACTTGGACTATACATCTTTTGCTTAAGTGGGTTCCATCAATGTCATTTTTACTGATCCTGACCACGAAATTAGAATGTGTTTGACTTTTCTCTTGTGTTTCCCATTTTGTCATTAGTTATTAATTATTATAGCCATGCGTCAGTCAGATGTCATTCGAAATGTTAGCAATTAAAATGTTTTGACGCTCTTTTCGTTGTAGCTTGCTTCAAAGATCCTGATGCGACACATTTCTGACTGCTAACAATGATTTGCTGTTGGTCATATTTATGGCAGCTATTGTGCAGACAATCCAAGTTTGTTCAAGAATGCAGATACTGCGTATGTTCTTGCATATGCAGTCATAATGTTGAATACTGATGCTCATAATCCAATGGTGTGGCCTAAAATGACGAAGGCTGATTTTATACGCATGAATACGCCAAGTGATGCGGAAGAATGTGCTCCTACGGAATTATTGGAGGAGATCTATGATTCTATTGTTAAAGAAGAGATTAAAATGAAAGACGACTATGATGATCTGGCAAAAAGCAGCAAACAAAAGCCAGAGGTGGAAGAGAGAGGTCGCCTTGTTAGTATTCTTAATCTGGCCCTCCCAAAAAGTAAGATTGGAGCTGACACCAAGTCTGAGAGTGAAGCTATTATTAAAAAAACACAAGCTATTTTCCGCAATCAAGGACCAAAAAGAGGAGTATTCTATACTTCTTATCAAATTGAGCTTGTAAGGCCTATGGTGGAAGCTGTAGGATGGCCTTCACTTGCGACCTTTTCTGTTACCATGGAGGAAGGAGAGAATAAGCCAAGGGTTAATCTCTGCATGGAAGGATTCAAAGCAGGAATTCACATTACTCATGTTCTTGGAATGGATACCATGCGCTATGCTTTCTTAACATCTCTACTAAGGTTGAGTACCTATATCACGGTTTAGTTGTCCTTTCACTTGCAAGATATCCAGGACCATGTTTGCCTTTTGTTATCTATTTATTTGAGGATTTTCCTTTTGTCACCATCTTAAATAAGATAAAGTTTTCGAACTTTCTGGAAGTAAAATGTTAAAATATTAAACCTTATTAAGGTAGTAATTTTGTATAATGGAGAGATCTTTGTTCTCTGATTTGTTGGGATTTTACCACAGGTCATTTTGAATGTTAAAAAGATAGTCACAATGGAAACATATCTGAAAGTTGTAATTACCATGATTATTTTATTTTGGTTAGATCAACCATGAAATTTATGCTTTTGAACTTGTCTTTTCAGATTCAATTTCTTACACGTGCCAAAGGATATGCGTAGTAAAAATGTTGAAGCATTGCGTACTCTTCTCGATTTATGTGATTCTGATTATGATGCTCTTCAAGACACATGGATCGCTATTCTGGAATGCATTTCACGCCTCGAATTTCTCACATCTACCCCTTCTATGGCTGCAACCGTCATGCAAGGATCAAACCAGATCTCCAAAGATGCCATTCTTCTGTCTCTTAGAGATTTGGCTGGAAAACCAGCTGAACAAGTGTTTGTTAATAGTGTTAAGTTGCCCAGCGAATCTGTTGTGGAGTTCTTTACCGCTCTCTGCAATGTGTCCGCTCAAGAGCTGAGGCAGACACCAGCTCGTGTTTTCAGCTTGCAAAAACTTGTAGAAATCAGTTATTACAACATGGCTCGCATTCGTATGGTAATTCATTCGCCATTTGGTTCTGACTTCACATCTAATTTTCTGCACGACTTGCTTAAATACGTAATTGTTGGTTTTTCTACGATTATTAATGTTTCGAAATTTGTTATTTATATTATGAATGTGCTATAACGCTAAGTTAACTGTTAATAGTTCTTAATTTGGATTGAGAAAGTCTCCTGTCTAAATGTGAATCCAAGTTAGCTTTTTCAATGGTTTTTAATTTGGATTGAGAATTTTCCTTTCTAAATGTGAATTAAATGATGATTCCATGTTTTTGTTTTGCATTAGAATTCAGAAACGACAAAGCTGATTGTCTCTATGTTTAATACTAATATTTTTGTCACAGCTCTAATTGATGTTGGTTAGATTTTTTTTTGGAAAACTGATCCTAAGTGTATGGATTGTGTCCTACGTCTTGTGCTTTGCTATTAAAACTCCTTTATTTCTTTTTTAATTATTTTTTAAAAATTATACCCGTGTGGCTTTGAATCCCTCCCCATGCAATGACATCCGCACTTCCTTGGTCTGACATAAGAACTAGTCCAGTGATAGACTGGTAGGTAACCGACCACCCCATGCAAGTTTGGCAGGTCAAATCATACTGGCGTGGCATTTTCCCTTTTCCTTGCATATAATTTGAATTTTTTTTATTCCTTGTTGAAAATTTAAAAACAGATGAATGATGTGTAAACTTATGTTATTTTTCAGACCACCAAGTATTCTGCTAGTTACAGTTTTACGTCTAAACTATATTCTTTTGGTAGAAGTGCATAACCTTCGTATTACGTACTTTTCTTTTATAAATCTCTATTAGATAGCCATCTACCTGCATGACACTTTCAAAGTCTTCTATCACATATTAATCAATCTACAAATTGCAAATGTCACGTGATGATTGGAAACTTAGCAAACATGATGCATCAGAGAGATCAAGAATCCCCTTTCCGGGAGCTGGAAACAGTGAAAAATGAAATATCTTTGACATTTTGTATACTCTTCTCTAGCAATGTTTTTGGTTTTATCTTTCAAGTATCTTTGGGGGTAGAGTTGTTTGATGCAATATTATTTGGTGGTCCCAATTGTTGTAAATTTGTAATGGGTACGATAGGCATGAGGCACCAATTTGGTCCCGACTGGGGACCACAAATATAGATATGAAGATGAACGTATTTTGAGACTATAAAAGTGATTCAGATGCAATTTTAGGAACTAGGGTTATAGAACAAGATCAAGTCTCTTTTTATTTATTTATTTTATTTAGGATTTATTCATAGTATTTAATATAATCAAATTACAACAAATTCATCTTCTCTTACTATTTAAAAAAAAACTATTTCCTGACCTTAACATGAGCAGACAGAAAGCTTAGATATTGTCTATGGCTTCACTAACTATTAACTCATGGTGCTTGCACATATAGAGACTTATTAATTTAACTATCCCGAGTTTAAGTTTATCTTCACTAAGGCCTCTGGTGTTCACTATATCTTCAAGCAATCACTTTGTATATGAGGCTTAACTTCTTGATGAATATATGCTCAAAATTTAATGACTTATTGTGAACAGTATGGTTTGAATACATATATTGAATGTAAACACTATGTACGATACACCCATTGTACTTGCATTCATTATGTTATCATACTACTAGGGCTATTTTCTAAATTTTCTCAACGTTGTGTTTGTTAAGTTCAATAATTTTTCTAATTTTCTTTCAGGTATGGGCAAGAATATGGTCTGTCCTGGCTAATCATTTTATTTCAGCTGGTAGCCATCATGATGAGAAAATTTCTATGTATGCAATAGATTCTCTAAGGCAACTTGGCATGAAATATTTGGAGCGCTCTGAACTTGCTAATTTCACATTTCAAAATGATATTTTGAAACCGTTTGTCATTCTTATTCGAAGTAGTCGAAGTGAATCTATTCGGAGACTGATTGTTGATTGCATTGTCCAAGTAAGCCTGATTGATCAAACTTCATTCTGCCTGTTTCCTTGCATGTGTTTCTGAATGGAACTTATTCTGATTTTTGACAGATGATTAAATCAAAAGTTGGAAGCATAAAGTCAGGCTGGCGAAGTGTCTTTATGATTTTCACAGCTGCTGCAGATGATGATTTAGAACCAATTGTTGAAAGTGCATTTGAGAATGTGGAACAAGGTGAGAACATGTAATTATTACTTTCTTATGTACAACATACATGTCTGATGGTTGTGGTTGCCACAAAGCTAGGTGGCCATGGCAATGGGCCAAAAATATGTAGTTTTGAGGAATTTATTAATGGAACATATTTTAGATCGACAATCTCATTAGCAAGAATTATTATGTAATCTCAACCAAATTTATATAAGATTGTATATCTACGTATTTTATATTTATTTAAATTCTGTTGTTCACATGCATCTAATTTGTTCACATGTATCCAATGCCAATGAAAATTGCAGTCATCTTGGAGCACTTCGATCAGGTTGTTGGTGATTGCTTTATGGACTGTGTCAACTGTCTAATTGGGTTTGCCAACAATAAAACTTCTCATCGTATAAGTTTAAAGGCTATTGCGCTCCTTCGCATATGTGAGGATCGTCTTGCTGAGGTCTGTTTGCCATCTTTTAGTTTCCATAATAAATGTTGCTGTTCAGTGGAAATGGGTAGAATAAAAAAGTACTCCCTCCATCCCTGAATGTTTGCAACATTTGACTTTTTCATGGATATTAGTGATTTGATCGACTCTCTGTGGATTTTCTAGAATAACCTTACATTATTCAAAAATAAAACATTTGGGGTGGGGGGGGAGAATTTGGGAGGATAAAAAGTAAGAGAGAGAGAAAGAGTTTTGGAGAAACAGAAAAGGAAAGATAAAGTTATAGTGGTGAAATATTTTAATATCATGTGCGGCCATGATGAAAAAGTAAGAAAGAAAAAGGTTATTAAAGTCATTTAACCTAAGAAATACTTCTAAAAGTGAAATGTTGCAAACAATGTGGAATTTTTAAATAATGAAAACATTGCAAACAAATTTGGGACTGAGGGAGTATAAAGATTAGCTATGTGCGTATGTAGCAATGAAGATTTCCCAAATATAAAGCTCCTGCTATCATTATTATGTTATGGTAATGGCTGAATACATAAATGTTAACGGATAAGTAGAAAGGAAGCTGTACTTCAAATGTTGAGTTTCTTGGAAGGAAATAAAAATTTAGTCAAGAGTTTAAAACAACTGAATTGGTGGGGACATACTCTTATGGTTGTCTCTGATTTCAGGGTCTTGTACCAGGTGGCAGTTTGAAACCAATTGATGTTGATGCAGATGCTAATTATGATGTTACGGAGCACTATTGGTTTCCGATGCTGGCTGGTTTATCTGATTTGACATCTGATCCAAGACCTGAAGTCAGAAGTTGTGCACTTGAGGTTTTGTTTGATTTGCTGAATGAGAGAGGAAGTAAGTTCTCATCATCATTTTGGGAGAGCATTTTCCACCGTGTACTGTTTCCCATTTTTGATCATGTGAGACATGCTGGTAAAGAAAATTCAGTCTCCTCTGGAGATGGTTGGCTTCGTGAAAGCAGCGTTCATTCACTCCAGTTATTGTGTAACCTCTTCAATGCGTTTTACAAGGTATCACTGTTAATTTTAAGAAAACTGTTAGGAGTTGTTATTGATACTCAGCCTGACCTCAGTATTGGAAGTACTTCTCTTGTTCATATATTTTCAGTTTTTTGCTTTTGCAATCTATTCCCTGCTGGCACAAACATATGTTCCATTTGATATACGTGCATGCACTACAGCTTGACTTTTTGAAGAACTTTATATTTAGTAATTGGATTATGGTTAAAAAGTGGTGTTTCTATTATTTTTAGCTCTTGTGTTCCTCATAAATTCATAAGTAATACACTATCTCATGTGAACTTATGGATCTTGATTAATGCGTAGAAAGCTAAGTTCTCCTATAGTCCTATCAAGTGCACCTAAAAGATTATGACTTTTTGGGTGCCCTCTCTTAGGCAAGATGACGTAGGTTGATGGTCTTGTACCAGTAGATTAATCTTTATTTTCTCAAATGCTTGGATTAACACAAGGTGGGGCAAGAATGTGTCTTGCATATTGCGCAATGGTTAGTGCTGCAAAGGGGTGAGGACATGTAAGTTGCTGGTATTATCACACAAATAGCTGGCAATGGCTAGAGAGGAGGGTTCTGGTATCAGGGTAGAGTAGGTCAATGGGTTTGATGGGGGTGTCAAGAATTTTAGCTGGTAAGATTGTAATATTATATGATGTCAAAACACTTGGGCTTAATTCGTTGATATTGATCCTAATAATTGGTATACCGACAATCATGAACTTTGGTCAGATCTGCGTTAAACCAAGGACCAAAGTTGATGCTCTTGGTACAATGTGGTGAGCTTTGCTTTGTTATGAACTTTGGTTAGACTCATTTCATTAATCTTTGGTTACAGATTTACGGTGCAGGCCAAAAGATTAATGCTCTTGGTATATTTGGTCTGCACCATAAATCAGTAATTTTTCATCTGCTAATTTAAAATTAAGGATTTAATTTTCATGATTGTTTGTTTATGCTGCATATGCTTCTTGTTTATAAATTCTAGGCCATCTTATAGCGCTTAAGCATTTCTCTCTTATTTATGTTATGATCTGTTGTGAGGAACTGAACATTTTGTTTTCCTTTTGAATGAACACTGAATTATCAATTTATTCAAACATAATTGGATGCATATGATTCTTGTTTTTACATTCTAGGCCATCTTATTGCGCTTGAGATTTCTCTCTTATGTACGTTAGTATGATCTATTGTGAGGAACTGGGACATTTTATTTATCCTTTTGAGTGGACACTGTATTATCAATTTATTCAGACATAATTGGATGACAGAATTTCTTTCTAATGTCTTTTAGGAGGTATCTTTTATGCTGCCCCCACTGCTCAGTTTGCTGTTAGATTGTGCCAAAAAGACAGATCAGTCTGTGGTTTCATTATCTTTGGGTGCCTTGGTGCATCTCATAGAAGTTGGAGGACACCAATTCAGTGACAATGACTGGGATACCTTGCTTAAAAGCATAAGGTGTTCTGTCTTGTTCTATTGTTCATACTATGTATTACTCCCTCCGTCCAATGCCATTTGCAACCGTTGACTTTTCACAATTATTAAGGAAAAAGTTGAATTTTGATCAAAATGCCAATATTGTCCTTTAAAATGAGTGTTGGAGAATGAATTAATTTGAAATAGGTTAAAATAGTGGGAAAAGAAAGTGTTTCAAATAGAGGGGTGTGACATAAAATAGATGTTAGAAGGATAATTTGGATAAATAAATTAGAAGATGAAATTTTCCATATAAAATAATGTTGCAAATGATTGAAACATCTAAGAAAGGAAAGTGTTGCAAATGGACCTGGATAGAGGGAGCATAAAAATTATTAGAAATACAATAAAACTCTCATGTTCTTAGTGGAATAAATATTGTTTGAATTATTTGATTTTGATAGGGATGCATCATACACAACCCAACCCCTTGAATTGCTAAATGCTTTTGGTTTTGAGAACCCTCAGAATCATCCATTCGTGACACATGATTTGGGGGTAAAAACGGGAATTGCTCCCATGTTTATTGATGGTGAAGTAGATAATCATCAGTCTGTTGATGATGCAACGGTTGACATTGCAAGAAATCATAGTCCAGTAGCCATTCCAGAGCAAGAGATTCTGCGGACAGATCCTGATGCTGAAGGTTAGAGATTTTTTGATGTATTTTAGTGCTTACATATGTAGGTGTTGCTTCAGACTTCCCCAAAGCTAGGACTTTCAAAGTTTATCTAGAACACAATTTGATGGAAACACCCTCTCTCTAGGCACACCATCACCTTCTGGAAGGTCCCAGAAATCTGCCAACGATGGTGAGCTTCAACGTAGTCAGACAATTGGTCAAAGGATAATGGGAAATATGAGGGACAACCTCTTTGTTAGAAGTTTTACTGCCAAGACAAAAAGCCGCATTTCGGATGTTGTACCATCTTCTCCTTCTAAGGTAATAGGTTATCACAGTTTAGCTCTGGTTATTCTTTTTTGGCAGCAATCAGCTGCAACAGTCATGGGTCATTGAGTATGTGAAGATAGAAAAAATCAAATACTCCCCACTTAGCTGCAGTATTTGCAATGATAAAAGTTGTATCTTGCCGTATAACTTGATGTATACTTGCATCGTTGGTGGTTATCCAAGCTTAAGTAACACAGGTCATTAAAGTTAACTTAACAGTCTATACTTTTCTTGGCAATGTATGTGTTTTAAATTTTCTAGTTATCCCAAGAGAACTGGGTAAGGAGGAAGAACATTAATGCGTAACTCACAGGCCTATACATGATAGTGAGAGGAGGAGGCTGAGAAAAAGTCAAATAGAAAAAGAGGATTGAGAGAGGTGACGTAAGCATTGGTGGCAGTTGAATGAGAGAAGAATGAAATAAAAGCTTACTAGGGAAGGAGAGGAGGAGAATTAAGTAGAAATCTCGACAAGAGAGCCACATTTACAAGTTTTATGCTCCTTCATGCACTTGTTGGTGTTGGATGGCTTAAATCTGTTTACACTGGTTGAGTATCCATCTTTTTTCTTGTGCAGTTGAATTGCAAGGGGTTAGTATCAATTTTATATGGCTGATAGATCAGTTGTCATATTACTTAATAGTTCAATCCTTTTGGTCACTTTACCTTATCAAAACTTAGTATTCTATCTCAGGTGTTTTTAGTAGGTCTCCTTGCCATTTATGGTGCGCAATAGTTTTTATGCATTGTTACATGATTTTTACTATTACTTATATTCAGATGTATTTCTTTTATTCCTGGATTGTTTCAAGAGGACGGTTCTTTGTTAGAAAAACACAAGATTAGGAAATATACATTGTTCTGGCAGGCTGAACACAACTATCTCATTTTACCTTTTGTTGTTTATCAGCTCTCTGAATCTTTGGATCCGGTGGAGATTGATGTGAAAGACAACGAGTCCTTAATGATGGGAACAATTAGAAGCAAGTGCATCACTCAGTTGTTACTTTTAGGTGCTATTGATAGTATACAGGTATTATATTAAATTATGTAATTTCTTTTACTATATGTTAGAAGTGAAGAAAATAACTAGAAGTATTTCCAAAGCTAGAGAACGGTTAAGATGATTTGTACTAAGAGATGAATTGGTTAGTGAATATTGTGAGGTTATTCTAAAAACTGTAATTGAAAGATGACAATTATTGCATAACCTCTCTTATACTTTCAGAAGAAATACTGGACTATGCTAAAGGTGGCACAAAAAATCACAGTCATGGACATATTGTTCTCTATTTTAGAGTTTGCAGCATCATATAATTCTTACACCAACCTCAGATTGCGAATGAACCACATTCCTGCTGAAAGGTTAGATGCAGCTTTATATACTGTATATAGTTCTCTTATCTGTTCTGGTTTTTAATTTTGTAGCAGACCACAATAATCTTGTGTCATAACTTCATTCTCCAATAGGCCACCTTTGAATCTTCTTCGCCAAGAATTAGCTGGAACTTGCATTTATTTGGATGTCTTACAGAAGACAACTGCTGGACTTGATTCAAAAACAGAAGCTTCAATAAAAAATGATGCAACATCCACCGATCATTCGAAGGAGGAAAAACTTGTAGGTTTAGCAGAAGAAAAACTAGTATCTTTCTGTGGACAGGTACTAAGAGAGGCATCTGATTTCCAGTCGAATCTGGGGGAGACTGCTGATATGGATATTCATCGAGTTCTAGAATTGCGTTCTCCAATCATTGTTAAGGTGTGACTTCTATTTATTTGGCTTGTTCCTTCATCTGTATTTTGTTGTTCAACTGCATTTTTTTGTCAAACAGAGAAATACATGTAGAAGGCTATTTGAACTGTGAACAAACCAAAGATATTTGATAACTCGCTGAAATCTTAAATGCGGGATGTGACATAGATGCCTTTTTGAGCTAATGAAGGTTAAAGGTCTTCATAGTTAGCAACTTTATCCTTCTAAAGATGATGCACTATCACATTAATGTCACATTAATTGCAAACAAAGGTAAGGTTAAAATGGTAATTACATGGCATGTTTGATAGTGACATCTAAGAAGCATGGATATGGACGTGGGGCATGGATACGACACAATACATGACACGGAATTTTTTCATTATAGAGGATTCGACACGTTGGGGACACGTTAGATTATATCTGTTATATAATGACTTATTTTTCATTTTATCTTCTGTCCATTTATATTTTAGTGAAGTAATTAGGGTGAAACTGAAATGAGTTAAGTGTATGGTACTTCAATAACATTGAGGGAGCTATTTGTAACATGGACATTATTTTAGTTATAAATTGGTTATGTTTATTGAAACCAAACTGTGTAAACAAAAGAAAGGAGGAGATAAGTTTCTTGAAGCATATCATACAAGGTTAATTTCAACCCAGTGTCTTATTTCTTTATAAAATAGTAGAGGTCAAAGTGTCAGAACTAGGGAGACGAGTATCCTGAAGTGTCCAATATTTAAACAACTAAAAATGGGTGAGTGGCATGTGTCCAAGAGTATCCTAAGTGTGTCGGTGACCTCGAACATGGACGCATAGCCCTCGGAGAAGTGTTTATGCTTCTTGAGTGAGATATTAGGTTTGGTTCTCTTTTTTGTTGGAGTTCACCTTTGGGAAGTCTGGCATCCAATTTAATTGAGGGGGTGTTACTGATTTTTCTGTTGAAGAACCCTTATCATCATCTCATGTATATTTCTATATGATGTTTTATGTTCTGATGTACTTGGCAAGTAGTGATAGTTGTCTATGTTGGCATTTCAGGTTCTTAAAGGGATGTGCTTAATGAACAATCAAATATTCAGAAAATACCTTAGAGAGTTCTATCCTTTAATTACTAAACTCATATGTTGTGACCAGGTAATCTCCTATTTGCAGAAACGGTATTTCCAGCAGGTTTCTTTGTTTCTGTTGTGCTGCCTTTCATTTATGGCGAACACTTGATCTAGAGTCAAGTTAAAATAGTGTAAAATAATGAGGAATTCTATAAATTGATGGATTTAACTATTCAATGGCTTTTACTTTTCTGGCTCATGGGCCATATATTTTATAATGTTCCATGTTTGCAAGAAATAAATAGATTGGAAATAGTAAAAGATATAGAAGTTGATTAAATCATCTTATGGTTTCAGAAAAATTAAACTGTATTATGTATGTTTATATATTTGCTTTTATCTTTTGGTTGGTTTCTTAAGATATAGTAAGACAAGAATGATGTCTATGCCAAGTATATTGTCTCTTTAAACTATAAGATTTAGAGTGATGCTTCATAGTCCACATAAAACCCAGTTAAATTGTAGTTTCTAGAAGCATGATGTCTCTGAATTGTTTCCCTTTGATTTGCTTCGAGCATTGATGATATGAATTTGTTCAGATGGATGTTCGTGGAGCTCTTGCCGATCTATTTAAGGTGCAGTTGCAGACAATGATGCGGTAGGAGATTCACAACATGAAACTTTTCCGACAGCTGGAGATTTATAATTGTTGAGATTCTTGAGGGGCTAATATCATCTGTTGGTGATCACTGGTCATGGCTTTTCTTCTCCCATTCCATGTTTTAATATAGTTGAGTACAGAACAAATTTGAGGAGGAAATTTAGGTAGAGTATAGATTTGGACAAAAGATATCAAATGGAGTAATGGAATGGCGTTTTGTACTATATGTATTTTGATAGTTATTTTTGTTGTTGATCATAGCTCTGTCCCACATCAGTGTAGATCCAAACCAGTATTTTCGCTCAAAACTGGCTTTGGCATCGTTTATTAATCTTCAGCATTTTTGTATGTATGTTCATTTAGCTCCTTGTTGGGTTATACGGTTACACTCTCTAGTCAATCAAGCGAGTTTGTGTTGCCTGGAATTTTGATTTTCATGGTTGATACATTTTTGACATTATTATTTGCATTTATAACGGTTCGAATTCAAATGAATTACGTCAAAGCCTAATTTTGTTTTCATTTTTTCCATTTTTATGTTGCTGCAATATATTTTACTGTGTCAGCCAGACTTGGGATACACGCTGATGTGTTAAAATGGATCAATATAATGTTCTACTACCGAAATAATTCGTTTTATAATGCCTCTTTGTTTTGGGGAAGACAATTTGTTAAATTCTTACTTTTCTTATAATTAAGCCACTGAAATTCGATATTTGGTGCATAAATCTCAAGTTCTCCGATCTGGAGACCAACATGTCTAAGGTGGCCATGCGGTCATACTAATGGGGATATGTATCATCTCTTTTGAAAAGCGGAAGAAGTCAAAAAAATGAAAGAAATCGGAGGTTCAAGTCTTGCCGGTTATGGGTGTGCGTGGATGTGCGACTGGTACAAGGGTGCGAGTGATGATGCCCTTGTTTGTAACAAAAGAACAAAAAAAAAAAATCTCACTCTCTCCTCTTTACATAATGCCTATAAACCATACAACTTGCTATGTGTTGAAGATCTTTACATGTAATCTTTTCATGTCCAAATTTAGTATATCTGTAATACCCCAGAATGTATTACAACATTAAGACTATTAATAAAAAA